>VZRF01013111.1:24357-756777 GCA_013396875.1 Vireo altiloquus | reverse complement strand
AAAAAAAAAAAAAAAAAAAGAAAAGGAGGAATCTGCTTCTTGCAACTCCTCCATCAACCACAGAGCCTCCGAGGGCAGGAAGGGCTGGTGGAAGGGAAGACAGAGATGTCCTCTGCTCCCCCCATACCCATCCCTTCCCCCTCTTCAGCCCCAGCTAAGATCTGCATTCTTCTGCAGCTGTGATCATGATTAATCCTCATCCAGAAGGATGAAAGACAGGATGCTGGTTTTGCCTGCCCTCTCCGCATACCAACAAAATCAAGTCCACAAGGGAAAGGCTTTCTGTCAGTTTGGGGCTGTCCTCAGGAATTCATACAGAGAAAGGGGACAGAATACTATACAAAGTGAATTTATAGTCCATAACACAGGTGGGACCTTCCTACTTTTAAAGACTTTTGTGCAATTACTTACACGAAATATACTTCTTAATTTAAAAAGAAAAAACAAAAAAGCAGACATGTTCATTACTACTACATTTCTTAGGGCATTCCCAGCTATGCTTGGATGTTGGGGATTTTTTTTAGAGAGGTTTCTGAAATGCCTACAAAATCCTGCACCAGGTTATCTTCCAGGAAAAAGAGTTCTAATGCCCAAAGGTAAATACTAAAGGAACAAGTACTGTACGCTATAATTTAATAAAGGGCTACTGATCTTGGATTTTCAGTTAAAGGAGTATTCACTGAGCAGCAGAAGAGAAGACTGACAGCATTAAAAAAGATACACATATCCAGGTCAAACAAAAAGCCAAACAGAGCTCTGTCATCAGCTCAGCACAAGTAAATCCAACCAGACACAGACTTCAGACTTGGCTAATGTGAATTGACTATTACAATTTCATTTTATGCGGGGAAAAACATATTCTGATTGCAGGCCAGCCGTGCTCACAAGTTCTAAATTTAGGTATCATTAGGACCAGGTGAACCATTACGTGAACTAATCTGAATTTTGTCAGATTGGAGACAAAGATTTGTCCCGTCCAGAAATTACCATCCCAGATTTAAACCATGTATTCACTCTCATTACTGCCTACACCTTTTGGACATCCCCATCCATTAATTAAAATATCTGCAGAATCACAATACTCATCAACAAGACAGCCTGGGCTTTAAAATGCTGTGCTGTGGCACACACTGAAAAATCAATTATTTAGGCTCCAGTACATGAACAGAAGTTACTGGCACAGTAGAAACCAAGCCATATTTTAGGGGAGATGTAGCACAGATTCTCTTGTTTACCAGCTGGTTCCTGTGAAGTGCTGAGCAGTCTTCATGATCAGGTGAACATTTGGATCCACACTGAAAACTGAATTTCCAGTGATGCCCTACATTTCACTGACTACACAAAAGAGATGAAAGCTGCACACAGAGGTAAACAGAAGGTTTCCTGGATGCAGCAAAGATCTAAAATATTTTCATGAATTGCCTTTGATTTTACAGTCTCAGCAAGGCCTGTAAACTGAGAGAGCATACAGGAATAACCATCAAATGGGTGTACTTCAGTACAGCAAAGAAAATAAATTAAAAATAGAACTAAAATGTTGCTCTCCCTTGCACACTGCTCTCCTGAAACACCTGGCACACTTAAAGCAATGCACATTACATTCAAGGGTAATATACCCTGATCTGAAATAAAGTCCCTGCTGCAATGAGAAACAGTTGTTTCGCCAGGCGAGTTTAAAGCCAAAAGGTGAAGAATACCAAATCCAATTAAAACGAGAGGGAATTCAGGAATACAGAATTTAATTTTTCCACTTGGAAGGCAGCCAGGACCACTGGGTTAAGTACCCATGGCCTTGTGAAAGGGCCAGGGGAACTCAAAAGAATTCCCGTGGTCAAGCCCCTGGCTCCTTTCCCCGCCTTGGCAGCCACGTGCCCTGTAGCGAAGCCCCAGGGAAGAACCCAGCTCCTGAATTCTAGCCTTTCCAGCAGCTCCTGCTTCCCAAAGCCCAGCATGAGGCAGGCCTGGCCTTGCCCAGCTTGTGAAACCAGACAGGCTCCCAGTACATGGTGCAACTGCAGATGATGCCCAATTAAAGCCATTCAGATATATACACATTCAATGATGTTATTGCCTGTGCATCACTTTAACATTTTGGTTTGTTTTGGGCTTTTTTTCAGATCAACAGACTAAATAGCAGGCAGCAATAATATTAGTTTTGGAAGAAGTGTGATGTTTGTGTTACCCACTCAAGTTAATTAATGAAAATAATGACAGAGTTACAGAATCAGGGATGATTAAGAACTTGAAGACCATCCGACCCATTTCTCTGCCAAGGAGGATTTGTTCTTAGCAGCACACTAATTCTGTTCTTCAGCAAACCTTTTCAAATCACAGGAGTAGCAAGAGCCTCATCAGAGGTGCTCACACTTTCAGGCTGATTCAGAGGAAGAAGTAAAACCTGGGAACAGAAATCCCACCAACTCCCTATCATTACTCTGAGTTAACTGCTTGTAGATTATCTCAAGCAATTACTCTCATCCCTTACTGCACACACATTCCCAATATGTGTAATCCCCACTCTGTCAGTGCCACACCAATCCATCCTTCAGGTATGATCTGATGGTAAAATCACATACCACTGGCTTTATATCCCACACTATTACAGTCTCCATTATTCAATATTGCTTATTATTTTGTACTTACAAAGTCAGGGGGATGTGATTTTATTGCTTGCAAATCATCCTTACGTGAGTCTTACGCTGTACTTACACTTTGCTCTTCCAGATAAGCTTTTTGCCTTCTGCATATTTAAATAATAACTCTAATTATCCCTTCTTGATTGCCCTCCTCTTGCAAAGCCTTTCCACAGGATCATCTGCAGTGAATTCTTCATCCTACTTAGATTTTAAAAAGCCTAAGATACGTTATATTCTTTAATAAGAGCATAGACATGTTTCTTTATTAAAAAAAAAAAGACATGCATGATAGGTTCCATCTTCAGATACATTTTTATCAAAAACATAGCAAGAAGGGCAGATTACTTATTATTATTACACTGGGAACAGAAACACTACAGAACAATGCCTAGCAATAAAGCAAATTAAAAATTCAAAAACCACAAAGAAACCAACCAACCAAAAAAGGACTACTGACATTGGTGAAGAAAAGTTCACTTCATCTCCTAAAAGCATTGCTTCTTTTGCAAACAATGCTTGTAAGAGTTTTCTGGATTTATTTCAAATCAGTCACAGCAAACACTTTATACTTACAATCCATAGGTACACAGAAGCTATGGGCACCCACACAGTAGCTGAAATTAATGGTACTTAATGCATTAACTCAGGTAGTCCATCCACAGAAATGCTCATTACAGCACCCCAAAAAACATGTTAACAAAATCTGAGCCAAAACTAATGTTTCTTACAAGAAATTTGTTAAGTCTTCCTGGCCATTTTTGGTTATTTGGTTATTATTATTGGATATTTGGTTACTGATAACATATTTTGGTTTAGTTATAGTGGTGTTCAGTAACATCACGAATTGTTAAAGTTGTGTGACATTTCCTTTCATGAGTTCTTCTTTTTATCTCGCTTTTATCTTTACCAAACTGAAGTCAGGGCTGATGTCTTGCATGACACACACAGGAGCAATGGGACACGGAGTTCAACCTCCAAGACCTTGTCCTGCTGCCCCAAGGCATGAGATCATCCTGTCCTCCTCCTCCCCTGCTCACCAAGCAACAACCACAGACAGGGACAGCCTTCATCACACAACCCTGACTTTGATCCTCCAGCACAGACTGTTCGTACCTAAAGACATCATGTGAAAAGAGAAGTTACTCTGCAACTGCACAACTTTTCATTCTACCCGGAGAATGATAACTTCAGCATTTCCTCACTGATATGCTCGGCTCTGGAACATTAATTTACATTTTTGTGTGTTTCTGTGTGTAATAACACACAGGAAAAAGCAGCAGCACGAGTGTACGACAGCCATAATGCAGCATCTTCCAGAATTCAGCTCAGAAGCTGCATTCCTTCAGCACCTACTCCTGCAAAAGTTACATCAGCAATATGTGATTTGGGTCTGGCAGCAGTGACTGTTTCAAACATGACTCGGGAAAAACAGGACAGGAAAGAAAAGCAGGATGTTCAGTTCTGTGACTTTCAGGTCTCTGTGTCAAAGCAGCATCAGAGAGTGCTTGGAAAGACAAAACAAAGTCTTGAGCTGTGAATGTCACAGCATTCACTGCTTTATTAAACACTACATTATTAAGAACTACTCTAATAAATAAAACAAACCAACCACACATAGACTTTGTGGTCTATCTTTGAACCAAAGACTTCCTTTAGGAAATGTGACACTCAACCAAGAAAAAAAGTCTTTCTCTCATCTCCTCTGGTCCTCCCCATGAATTACTGACCCCTGACACCTTCCCTGAAGCACAACAAAGTCCCACAGTCAGCCCTGAGCCAGCTGGTTCCCAGTACAGCACTGAAGGCAGCAGGGCAGGGCACTGTTTCTGCAGGGCTGACCTGGCCAAATGAACCATGTGAGAGCAAACTCCTGGTGCTGTGCACATTCAGTGCCAGGACACCTGGCTGAGGAAGGCAGGCAGGACTGTCTGACAGGTTAATTCCCCATCAGGAGGCCCAGCTCAAACTCTCGTGCTGTCCAAGATGATGACAGAGGGGTTGAAGAGAAAGTTACATTGATAACAAATGTTGAACACTTCAAAGCAAATACTTCATATTATAATAGCCATTAATATTTTTTTTTTCCTCATCAAACAGGCATTCCTGTCAGGACTGAAGTCAGGAAGGACAATTGATGTCACCAGATTATCAGCAAACATGGGTGGGGAAGCCCAGCCTTCAGCAGCACAGTAACCCTCTGGCACTCCATTCAAAAATATTCAGAAAACTATTGGAAGAAAAATTCTGTCCAAAGCTGAGTAAACAAGTCCCGGATTTTTTTATATGAAGTAATTTGATTCTATTTTTAGCCATCAAAGAACATTTGGATTAACAAACTGAAAAATTTCATTCAAAGCTTTAAATATATATATATATGAGACTGCTGCAAACTCTCTCCCCTGCTGCCCATAAAACTAACAAAATCAAGGCAGAAATTACATTTACATGTAATTTCTTTAAAGTATTTTAAAATCATCATTAAGATATGTGATTTCATCTTTTTTTACGTATGAGCCCAAAGTTGTATCTTGAATGCCATTTCTATAGAAATTGAGTGCCAAGTATTACCAAGTTGCAATTTTACTGTCTATGTAAAAATACCCTGGCAGCATTCAGGCAAATTAAATTTAAAATTAAACTTCAAGCCTTTGCATGCCACCGTAATATTTCAAGCAACAATTTCAAGAAAGGGAAAGCAGAAAACAGACTGTGCATACACTATAGTTCAAAATAGATTTCTCATGTCAAATGGCACAGTTTTCCCTTTTTTTCCATTAAAGAGTTATTTCAAATCTTCTGCTGAATACATTTCCATGCCTTATGAAACCTCCTCAGTGATTCCTCTTGAATTACTCTATATGCTTTAACACTGCATACACTAATAGTGTACACATACATACAAATCCACACATAAATGTATGCACTCATGCACACAATATTCATGCAAAAAGAATTAATGGAATTTTTTGACTGGATGCTACCCCCTGTAAATATGTTAAACGTGAACAGTGCTTATGGCTGGGTTCATTAACTAAAAATGCTGCTGTTGTCTGCACAATTTGTGTTGCTCATGTGAGAAGGGATGACACGTAAAATGCTAATTTACAGACTCGGTTCTTTTGAATTTACCATCAGGGTTCTCTCTCCATGAGGAAAATCAGAGGTCGCTCACCACAATTCTCAGGGAATAACTTGGGTTGAGACCTCACTCAGCACCTGGAGATAAAACTCTTCAGGGAGTCTTCTCCAAGAAAAATGGGGAAAGATGAAAAAAAAAGAAAAAGAAAAAGAAAGCTTCTGAATGAGCTCCAAATATATTTTCTGACATGTTCTCATGGAAAAAAAATATCCCAAAAGCCACAATCCTCTGACTGGCAAACATTCCATCTTCCAAGGGAGAGCCATTATATTTTAGACTAGCATCTGATACTACTGATAGCTCTTCTCCCAACTTCACCTTCTCACTTCCTGTTACTTCAGTCTTTTTCCTAAAATCCCTGTCACTCGAGCACCTGCAGACCTGCTCACATCCAGTCTGAAAGTTCCTCTGAACACACAGAACCCAGCATGGAACTCCACTTTATCAATGAAGTTTGGACCCCATGACCCCATCATAGGTCAATGCAACATTTGATCAACGTAGTAATACAATTAAGAGATTAACTTCAATACCCCATTATTTCCCCAAACTAGAACACTACTAGTGCCACCATTCCCTAAAACATTCCAAGATTTCACTCCACCACAAGTTGCCTCTTCTACAAATGCTTTTGACACCCAGCTACTTCAGAGACCAAAAATGGTAACTCACTGCTTCACAATTAACAAATACTTAAATAACTGATGTATTTACAATTTCTGAGCAGGTTCATCAGTGGTTTTGTTTCCCTTTCCTGGATGCACTTCTGTGCTGTATTTAATTTTCCACAGGGTCTCACCACCTCCCTGCCCCTTGGTGTACAAACTGTGTGGGTCTCAGAGACCTCTTCTATACAGGGCAAGTTTTCAGCAGGACTTTAATGCCTTTAAATTCTTTCCTGTAACCTCTGTGTTAGTTTATCAGAGCAGTCATTAGGGCTGAGCACTTTGAGGCTGATGGGTATATCTAGGCTAGCCCAACTCCAGCTAATTGCATTCAATTTGACATTCTCCAAGCACTGACAGTCCTCATTCAAGCCGAGTGTGAAAGTTTTTAAATTAGCTTTCACAGTTTGATTCACAGACAGCAAATGCAAAATGGCACAGGATTAATTTTTTTCCCCAACAACACAGTGTAACAAAATAGCCCAAAGGCTATTTTACTTCATTTGCTTTAACTATTAGGGAAGATTCACAGCACAATGTTTCAACAGAGACAAAAGCTCCAGAGGACTTTCAGAGCTTAGTATTGCCCCCATTAATTAAAGTACCATACGTTTGTACAGCCTTTCCACTTTGTCACTGGATGTTAAAATGAAGTCTAGACCATTTCAGACAAGCCACAGCCATTACTGCTTAAAACATGAACACACCAATACGTTCTTCTCAATTTTATTACAGATCACATTTTTAATACCTAGCAAAGTGTGGCAAAGGACTCAAAATGGGCCATAGAGAAATCTGTATTTTCTTGAGGAAGTACAAATCCTGACTTCACATGTAATCTGACAATGTGCCTTTTGATCAGTCTGCCTTCATTTGCCAGATAAAAAGAAAACCAGAATATTGAATTACCTATTGCAAAAGTGATTTGGTCACTCCCAGCAAAGAGTGGCAGAGCAGGACGGAAATTTAGCTTTCTTGGCACTCTTTATTTTATTATTGGGTGTGTTTGAGCAGCTCCATCAACAAACTGAAAAGTTCAGGCAAAACCTCATGAAATGCGGTACACTCAGTATTTAGGAGAAAAATATTTCTCAAATTTCAGAGGCAAACTAAAATCTCCACTAAGAGTTTAGTTTATCTTGTATGTATCAGAATATTTTATGTAAGGTCCAAAACTCATAAACACTCTTTAATTCAAATTAGTTCTAATACTCTAATAACGAATAATTCCAATATAATCTAATAACTGTATCAATAGTGATAACTCACATCCCAGATGGGAAACTATCTTAAGGCATGAAAATTATTTACAGTGAAATTTAAAAGCAAAAATTTGCATGCACAGATAGATTCCAGCTTCATACTTCAGATTCCCTGTATTTACAGCTCAGGATACATAGGTCACATCTGACAAACTGTAAAGTCAAAGGCTCATCTGTAAATGTCAAAATGTTAGTCACTGTGGTGGATGTAATTTAGGCACCTCTTGCCAGGATGCAGAGTAGTAATCTCAAGTATCAACCTAGTTTTATGAGTATTTTCTATTAAGAAGTCACATACTTGCATTATAGTGATTGCAAATATTTTGTACATAAGCAGCCTTTTTTTTACACAGTGAAGGACACAAGGAATGTAAAAATTTTAAAAAACAATGCACACTGTCCATTTAGAGAAATTTACACCTAAACCTAGGAAACAGGAATTCTACTGTGTGATTAATAATCAGAGCCCAAACTAGCTAGGACCAGGCTGTGAAAAGTGAGCTGTGGCAGTGCTGGGCAGGCTTGGGCAGTGTCCTTGGAGGCAGAGCTGCCACAGCTGGCACGCGAGCACCACTCCTGCTGCCTGGATTAAAGCGCATTTGGGTACAGCTACAAAGGCCAGAACTGCAGCTCTCCATGGTAATAGAGAGCAATTTGGATATGCCTTTATAGCCATTTCATGAGATCTTTCCTGATGTAATGAAATGAAAGATGAAGTTCACTGAATTAAACGTATCAGAAAACATGGGTTAGCACAGACAAAGTGTGGAACTGAAAAGTATATTCTTTTAAAAAATAAAACTACTTTGCTCATGCTTTTAGACCTTTAGATCTTGTGTGTTGATACAGACAATATAAACTCTTAAGCAATAATGAAGTTTTACATCCTTTTAGATAAAACCCAGCCATGGGTTCCTTGCGTCGAACTTCTACGATGGCAAGTACAACTCAAATGTTGCCTGAATTAACCTCCAAAACTCATGAAGCTTCATCAGCTCAGGTGGCAACAATCCACGGATTGTTTGGGAGCTAAACTTGTCAGAAACTGCAAAAGAGAGACAATCTAATTGTCACTGAAAGCAATGAACACACTCCTCAGGTCACTTCACGTCAGGTGCTAACAGACATCAAAATCACTGAACACCACATTCAGATGAGACACCAATGTTTGTGAATATTTATGCTTAAGAAACGTTGAATTCTATCCAACTATAAATGCCACAGTACAACTGATAAGTCCTGATCATGAAATACCACAGTACTCTTGTTTCTAAAACAAAGTAAGATTGGGAAAAAATCCAGTTTTGGAAAAAGCAAATTGTCAACGGATTACTGGGAATTGCAGAGCAGGGACAAAGCACTCAATGGGAATGGAAAATGGTCCCATGTAGGATGACTGCAAATAGGAAACAGCAAATGTATAGGGTACCCAGCTGTTAAGTGATGTACAGAACATGATCTGACACATTTTAGGTACCAAGATTCTGACACACATCTAGAAAATGCCTTTTTTTTTTTTCCCTCCAGCACAGATACTGGAATTAGTTGGATGTAAAAACATTTCAGCATGATCTCGACTATTCTTTGGGGCTCTTAATGGATAAAAACAATTCCTGATAATAAACACTAAGGGCCAAAGCAACTTGTATGAAAGCCATTATTTAGTGCAATAAAGGCAGCAAGCACAATGTACTGTACATTTCCAGATACATCTCATCTGTTTTGACATTTTTATACTTATTATACTAATTTTATATTTGGATGCTTAAGCTCTTCAGACAGTTTGTGTTTTTCTTTCCTCTAGGCACAATAAGACCTGATAGGGACCAGCAGAGACCTTGTTTTGACAAGTATCTCTGCAGAAAAAAAATGGACACATGCATTCAGAGCTATCTTCAGACAGCCAAAATGGCTTCTAGAATTTTCATTTTCTATTAAGTGAACTTAAATTGCAATCCACAGATAAAATACTTCCTTTGAGTTACACACCCACTGCCCCCAGAATGGCAGGGAAAATTCTAGAACCACCAAGTGTGTTTGACAGAGAAGAGATTGTGCTGCTGAAGATGAGGAAGGTCACATATGAGGAGATGCTACAGGGCAACTATTTGCTCAGAGTGCTGGAAATTAACAGCTGGCAGACAATTGTTGAGGTTTCCCACATAATCTGCTGTCAACCTGAAACATTCCCATCTAAAAATGTATAGTGCTAAAAACAATCAAAGAAATCTCATTTTCAACGCATTTTGTTTGTTTCAAACTAATATGACATTGACACTTAGGGGTTTTTTTCCCCTGCTGAACTCCTGTTCTGAAAAAAGCACAGCTCACATCCTTTCTGAGGCTGTTTGTCTCCATTTCCAACTGGAAAGCTCAGTTTTGGCCTCACTACGACACAGTTCCTTGAAATTATAGAATTTACTGCTAGAAACGGGAACAATTTCACCTTCTTGCATTTGGCAGGAGTTTATTTCACTAAAGGCTATCAAGGCCTGTTTTTAGCCCAAAATTACCTAAACAATTTTTAACTAAACCACACTTTACCAAACAATATCCTTTACATTTACCTGTCCTAAAAGTCAATGTGCAAGAGGCAAATCCTCAAAATGAATGAAAAAGCTGAGTTTCAGAAAAGTTTGGTTTTCTTTCAAGGTACTATCAAGCTAGCTCTGTTTTCTCACTAAGTTCAGTGCTGTTTTATTTTGATGGCTCTGAAAGAATCACCAGGTAGAAAACCTTCAGCTCTGCTTTGAGTTACTGCTACTTCCAAGACAACCAGCACGAAGCAGTAGCACAAATCCAAGAAGCAGAATTTCCATGAGATGTTACACTTGCATGAGTAGCTGTTAACAGCAGCTGCAGCAGCCAGAATACCAATTTTCCCATTGCTAAAATTTTAAAAAGCAAAATATAAAAGTGAAGGCAGCTTTATCACTACCTGCCTGTTCTCATTTCAGAAAGCTGGTTCCCCTTACCTTCTTTAAGTATCTACTAACAATTTTTTTCATTGCAGTTCATCTTGAAAATTAATCATCATAAATTTAAAACCATTTTCTTGCACATCTGTCAGGTTGGTAGTGCTATTTCATTTATTACAAGACCACATGACGCATCAGAGCTCAGTATTTGAACATGACATATTTTCACTTTGTTGTGATACCACATTCGAAAATTGTTCCTATCAATCTTTCAGTGGAGCCAAAACTTAACTGTCTTGTTCACTGAAACATTAAATGCCAAGTCACACAGATGAATAAAAGCATTTGCAAGATGCAAACATTTGCAAAAGTTTCCTGTTGAAAGGGTCGGTAGAAGAGAATCCACCAAACTGAACCAAGCCCACAAGTCAGTACCAAAAACCATTGTTTGCAATCACTTTGGCCATCAGATCTCACTGAAAATGAAACAATTTCATTAACAGGCTGAACTTTAAGTAGAATTTTGGAAGTGTTTACAGCTCTGATTTCCAAGAAGTATTACAACTGCTGTGCACATGCCAGTCTCAACTCGTGCCCTGCTCCACATCTGTGATTTTCTGCATCGCTCCCAGCGAGGAGCCAAACCCCAAACAAACAGGCCAGGTACTTACAGTCCCCACAATGCATCATTTTCCCTCTAAACAGTGGCAGCAAACAGGCACCTCCAATACTGTATTACTTTCTTCTCTCACTCATGACGATGTCACACACAGGTTCTCTGATTCTGAAAGAGAAGCATTTCCCAGGTTCTGAGGAGGTACGGAGGTACCCTGGCCAATCCATCATGCTTTGTGTGCTAATGATAGACTCATGCAGACGAGGCACCGGGAGCAGTCAGAGGCAGCAGGCATGAAAAGGAGTGAATCAACTGTCAGGGGTTGTGATCTGAAGGACTGCAAGGCTGTGATTAGAATTTTCAATCAGGACTTCCACAATTCATCACGCTACAAGGGAAAGGCGGGGGGGACACACATATTTCTTCATCAGCCCTTCCTGCTATGGGCAAAGCGAGTTCTGAGGCATTAAAAAAAGGAAATCTGAACGTCTTATGCTCATCAGCAGGTGCTCTTCAGGGAGTGGAGAGTAAAGGATTTTCTGGGACTGCACAGCTACCATTTTTTGTCTGCACACTCAAGATTATGTGCAGCACAGCCTTTGAGATTATGAGAATAAAACACAGCTCTTCCTCTCTCTCCTCTTACAGGTGCACTCATAGACACCTGAGAAAAAGCAGCCCTGGAAACCTTTGTGTGGTGTGTTTAGGGATATGAAAAGGAATAAAACCCTCCAGGAATCCTTCATCAGAATTTGTTAACACGCTCAGTGAAACTTTAGAAAATAAAAAGGCAGAGTTCTTTACAAGGCAAGGATTCTCACAACCTGTATGAAATCACCTGCAGCACTTGCCAGGAGGCATTCAGTCACATCTTCCAAATGTAAAAAGAACCAGCAAGTTTACTGAGTGCACAAGATCACAGGAACCAAACACGTGGCCTAACCTTGTTTTCCTCACAGTACTTGTTTGCCTGAGTACTGCTGCCTCTGAGAAAAATGCAATTCCACCACTCAACAGGACTTGGAGCTGGGCTGCTTCTGCAGCTCTGCTGCAGCCTCCTTTCTGAAACCACCAGAAAGTCACAAAAGCTCTGCAAGTAATTTGCTGCTTCTTTCCTTTCCTTCCTCACCTATGAAATGTAATAACTCTTGTCTCTCTGGACACAAATTTTGCAAGAACTCATTCCCAGAGGGGATTTGCAGCCTCGGAGAGCCAGCCCAGCAATTAGGAACTGGGTGCTGGCAGCTTAAAGGAAGTGCCCCAAGGTCTATATCCATGTCACTACAGTCTTTGACTCAAAATCCAGATCCAAGTGACAAGCTGAGCAGATTAGACATTTATTGAAATATATGAATGAAGCATTATTTTAAAAGGCAATTTTCATGTTAAACTATGAATAATGAACAGTAAAGACAGATCGTATTTACATAATTAATGTTTCAGTTATTGATATTCCTTCAGAGGATCACTAGACATTTTTCTCCAAGTTAATTAATTAATAAAGCAACTCCTTTAATGTAGGTAATTGTAATCACTTCAATACTCAAAGGCATGTAAAATATCTGGCTTTTTTTCTTTAATGTTGCAACCTGACTGACACAATGATCATTTGCATAAATATAAACACTGAATGGGTCCATTTAACTGCTGACTAGAAAAAAATCCTTTGATACTAACAGGAAAGAAATACATTAATTATGGACAAACATAGGCAAGACCACCTTTTGTCCTTGCATCACATCATATTTTCCCTAACACAAATCTCAGCTTCAAGACACTGAACTGCTCATGGTGCAAATCTGATCACTTTTAGCTGAATATTGCTCTGAGGAGACAGAATAATTTGGGAAAGAACAGACTTTACAAAGAAACAAAGAGAAACTAGAAAGCTGTTAGCAAGCAGAAAGCTTTAAATGCTCAGCATTTCATAGGTAACACAGAACTTTTACTTTTTCCATTAAGAAATGTTATAACAAATCCTGCATACAGAAGTCTGATCCTGCAAAAAATGTCTTACAGAGACTCTTACTGCACATGTAAGTCCCACTCAAGCCAGGTGAGAGGGTTACTTTGCTCAGTAGCTAAAGTTTATTTGCTGTTGCATCAGGTAAGGCCTCATGAAAAACAATCTGGAAAGGATTACTGGATGCACTGCTTGAGGAAGGTGGGACAGCTGAGAGGTTATAATTTTTATCATATTATTCTTAAATCATTGTACTCATCCCATTTCTGACCCTTTCTATCTGTATCACCACACACTGCTGCCAAAAAAAGCATCTTTGGGGGGGGGGTCCAAGTGCTCCCCCTAAAAACAACCACACAGTCCTCCAAAGCCAATTATTTGTTGTTAAAATTTCACCTTGAATATGTCATTTATTGTGTGGTTTAATGAATGAGAGAAAGGGGTAGAAGATGTTGAAACTCAATCAGTGACACCACTGACTAGCTCATAACCACAGTCACATCATTCTGCTATTTCCTCATCAGAAAACTGCAGTTGTCTCTACTATCAAGCATTCTAAAATATAATTTCTGATATTTTTTCCTATTTGATACAGTGTCTAGGACCATGGGGGAAAATGAAGGCAAGGAGGGTTCCAATCCATTCTGGGGAATGGGATAGCAATACAGATAATAAATGTTATTATTTGTATTATGCACTCATCTGCACCATATCAGCTCCTAAAACCTTGCAAATATTCCTGACACCAACAAGAACCATTTCAACCTGTTTTCAGACCGTAAATCTCATCTGATCTATATCCAAGAGATTATAACAAAATGTGAAATAACCTAAATATTGAAAGCCATTTCACAGAAAATGGAAATGGATACGGTAGGGAAAAACACATTCCAGGCTTGCAAATTCTTTCTTTTATGTAATCCTTATCCGTATCCTTCCAGGGGACTATTTGATATCTCTCTCTCTCAGTGTTTTTAACCACTGCAGATCTTTTCAGCCAGCAGTTGGTTGTGTTTTCAACTGGTGGCTCCAGCAAGTGGCATTCCAACCATGTAAGAGTCAGGAATGCAGCCACTAGGCAGGTTATGAATAAACCACTCAGGTATTCTTTTCTGCGTTTCTCAGTAATTACTCACAGCCATGGAGCACAACAGAGATCTGCTCCTTCAGGGCCTCACTTCCAAAGGATCGATGTGCTGCAAACAGAGGCACTACAGGACTTAATAGCAAGTTTTAAGTGCTTCTCACAAGACAAGAGTCTCCTCGACAGCCTTCTTGCAGGTAGCTAAAGAGCTGCTCTTAGTGCGTATTTGTGCCTTTTGGCCAAAATCACACTTCCTAAACACAAGGAAGGGACAATGGACAGATCCAAGAGAAGATACAAATGAAATTCCAGATTAACAAAACTCCATTAAATCAATTTAGCAATTCCATCTCCAGGGATAACAATTTGGCTTGCAGTGGTGGGCTAAATAATGCAGTTGAAGACATTAAGAACAGATCTGTATTCAGGCTGAATGGACTGTTAGCTCAGGAAAAAAAGACAGGAGGGAAAAGAAATGCTGAAGTTGCTGTTTTCTGCCTACAGCACATTTTCTCCTCCTTTATCTTCCAAAACTATCATGATCATACATCTATCAACATATCATGCACCTTCCCTGTGAAAGAGATAAAATAGGCCTCAAAATCTGTGTCTTAATGGGCACCATCAAAAGAAGTATCAATTCATCTGGATGCATAAAACATCCAGAAATCAGTGTAATCAAAAAGTGGGGCCTCTCCTTTGCCATCCAGTCCCTGCAATAGCAAGGGCTGCTTTTGTGTTTTATTATTTTATATTGCAGATACCTTCACTTCCCCTGAGTGCATTTTAGCAGCAAACCCAGAGATTTCTCCTCTGACCAAGAGGCAAGTCTCCTTCTCTCTCCCTGCAGTCAGAGTTTCATTTTTTCATGAGACAGTAAAAAGTCTCTCTATTGTCAGCACTAAGAGCATCTCCTACAGTAGTTCTTTCTCTATGTAGCCACATTTTCATCAAATTTTAGTGCATACTTTTTATGAAAGTGTTTGACAACCTCAGGATTTAGGTTAGAAAAAGAAGATGAAATATAGGCTAGGCTACAGGGGGCTTTCTAGGGAATACTCCACTAAAGCAGCCTCCTGATAGCTAAGGAATATTCCCTGCTCTAAAAGCAGTGATTGTTGAGCACAGATTTTCAGTGGGCTCTAGAGGTTTAAAATCTTAGAAAGACCTAATTTCATTCAAAACTATCTGCTGGCTTCCTCTGGATTTTTTATCTGTATGAGTTCAGATAGAATACAAAAGGAAAAACTTTAGCTGAATTTTCTTTCTCTTATAAACACCATCTAAGGCTGTCAGGTTTGCTATAGAATATTTATTGTTTAGACTATCTAAAAAGGATTATTTTTCTTCAGATTAAAACCACCACTTCAAGAGGGATGTAAAATTACATGACTTCTACTGCCTCAAAGTAGGCAATGAAAACTTTAATGTATCTGTTCCTATCTCAGGCATACCTATGAATATTTTTAAAGCTCCGATATAATATTCCACCAATGTTTTTATTCCTGTTTTTGCTCTAGGTAAATTTTTAACTCCAAAAGAGATCCATTTGCACAGATATTTACATCACCTGCTCTATTCCAATTCACTGGGTCCAGTTTAAACATTCTGCAATGCCAGAATCCTGAATACAGTTAAAAACTTCAGAGGTGTGTATAGTAACTAGACAGACAACAAAGAATTCCTAACACCCTGCCTTTTAATGTTTCATATCCCTTCTTTTGTGAGGAAAACCCTGTAAGTGAAAGGATTCCAGACTCATCCTTTGTGCTGCCTTTTCAGGACATGCTGAGCATCACACGCTTCCCAAAGCCTGTGTGCAGTGAGGGTGACAAGACACACTCCAGCGGGGTTTTTTTTCCTTTCTCAAGATTTCAGTGTTCATGTGTGACCTCCAGTGTTTAACTGATAACTATTCAGAGCATCACTTACAAAAAACAGCCATTCTCATTTCCTTTACACTCCTCCTCACAGAAATAAATCAGTATCCTGACTGATTGAAACACTTAGCTGCCAGTCATCCTCTGCTTTGTCCCTTCGCTGCCTCACACCAGCCTGTGCGAACTCCGGAGATGCAGGGAAGTGATTAAATTGTAACACAGTGCCCTGAGAGCAATAACTAAGTGAGCAGTTAGAAACAAATAACACAGTTCTTCATAATTCAGAAAAATGCATTATCTGATTTTGTGCGTGGTTCTGAAAGCCAGTCAAAGCAGCAATGCTTTTTTACTAATGCAATAACATTACTGCTTAATGGTGGAAAGCACAGGAGAGCAATACATGGCCTACAAATAAGAGTAAAATGTGCAAGCTTAACAATACAAGTTTATCTTCCTTATGAATTACCTAGGCAGTGCTTTTATTGTATGAGCTCCATTGTTTCCTGATCTGCAAATTACTTCCTGAATCTGTTAACTATAATGGGAGAAATGTATTTTTCAGTCTTGCCCTCTGAAAAAAACCAACCCCACAATAAATCAGTCTAAGCAGGTGAGACTGAACTGGCAACAAGGCCACGGTATTTCAAGTGTGCAATCCCTGGCTCCCTGTAACACTAAAGCATTTTTTTTTGAAGGTGGGAGCACAGAGATGAAAGGATTTAAGTGTAAATTATCCAATGATAGTGAAATTCTGGAGTATTACCATGCGTGTGAAGGATTATTAAAGATCAGGTAGGATTTTTCCAGCCTTACTTCAGTCACCTCAAGGGAAACGAATTCTGCAACACTCCGTAGGAAATAAAGAACAACCTGAGTATATTAAAAGACTCATAGATATAATTCCATGAACTACAAGCTTTCTTTGTAACTCAGATAGCTCAAAGTGCACAGCACTTTTATCACAGTCCTTGCATTTCATGAGTCTTTGAAGAATGACATTTCCACTCCCTGACTTAGCATTTGCATGTCTTGAATTCTCTAGTAAGGGCCCAAGAAGAGTAATACTGGTTTTATTTACATATTTCTCTCCCCCATAAATTACAAAACCACATCCCAAATTTATTTACCTAAGCAAAATGCTTCTGCCATGTACAGCCATTAAAAACACCATGATTATCCGGAGAAAGGTAAGAAGCCAAACACCAGTAGTTTAAATCCTTCTCCATCAACAGGAGTCAAGAGAACTCTTGGTGTCAATGACCCTCATGCTCTGTCTCACAGGAGTCATCAGATACAACGTATTTTCTATTGACTGAATCCTTCAGTCCCAGAGTACCTCAGTGAGTACATAATCTGCACAAAATCCACTCTTCCAGCTACCTTAGACCAAAAAAAAAGAGCCACAAACCAAAAATCCCAAGCCCAATACTACTTACAATAAAAACCGAGATTTTACATTTGTCCAGGACGACTCCTTTATACCAAAATCCCACTACATTATCACCCCTCCTGCAACCTCCAGAAGGAACTAGAATGTGCATTCACATTTCTAAACATTTTTTTCTCAGAAAATGGACTATTTCTTTAATTACTGCTTTGGAACAGTGGAAGTGACAGCAAGAGGTTCATCTTTCTATCAGGGCACCCAGCAAGCTGCTGAGTTTGAATGCATAAAATGCAAGAGTCAGAGCAGAGAAAAAAGAGATCAACTCTGACGTGAAGTCTTGTATCACAAGAAGCAGAAGAGAAGAATTTGTGAGTGCTGTTTAATAATGGAGGACTTGGGAGGTTCAGTCTGGGAGTCAAGATGTAAAAACAGCTTCAGGGAGAGGGAGCTTAAGAGTGGATGGAGACAATGATCTCTGAAAGAGGAGCTGCATTCAGGTAAGGAGCCACAAGGAAAGGAGAGGAACCAGGAAACTGGGATTAGGAACTCACACAAAGAGCTGGCATCTCACTTGCCTCTAGTTAAGGTCACAAAGAACACAGCAGAAGCTGCTGTCACAGCTACTAAATTAAACCAAATGGTGTAGGTCAACAGGAAAAGAAAACCTGGTCTTGGCAATGCACATGGGTCTCAACACAACAGGATTTGATGTTCCTCCCCAGAAAGGACTTGTATCTTCCTTACTGTATTGAAAGTGAGATCATCCTACCATTACTGCTGTACTTCTTGTTGAATATCATAAGCTGAATTATTCCAAATACTTAATTTCATTAGATGAATTTTCTAAGAAGACATAAATTAGGGCATACGGTTCATAATATTTTCACTTCCTTTCCCTGTAACCCATTTCACTAGTTTTACACTTCATCAATTTAAGCATTATGGTTAATAGGTAGCATTTAATTCTGTCAAAGGAGGAAAAAAATCCAAGTGTCTCATTAGGAAGCTCTGATGGCCATTTCAGAAAGTAGTGCTACGTTTTCTACCTATGTCCAATATAGATGAAGGCTCTGAAGTTGGAAGCACGTGCAGAACTTACAGGTTTCTGAGCAGGGCAAAAGCTTTTTTACTGCTCACTTGGGCACAAGGAAAAGTGAATCCCTGGGGGACAGAATCCCTGGGAGATTTACAGCTACAGAAAAGTAGTGCAAAGCACTAAACCAGAGCACAGTAATGTCTGTTTTAACACAGAATAAAACCAAGGGCAAGCAACATTTTACTTATGTTAGGCACAACACATTCCTATGTGCCTATCAACAATATATGAAGATTACCTAATGGCAGGAACAGCATCTCTGACAAACTCCCGGAAAAACATCAGTAAAGCTGGTTTTTACCCAAAACTATGCACTGAAATGTGGCAATAATCTTTCAAACGTCAACAGGTGCCAGAATATCACACAAGAGCAAGAAACACATGAAAAAGCTTTCACAAAATATAAAGAAGGCTGAATTCTTCATTACACCCACTGTCTGGTTTAAAATCATTGCAAAAATTTACAAGGAGCTGTTTTACAAATCTTTGTATGTGTGAACATGAAGAACATTTGCTTCTTCAAAATAAGCAAGATACATTTCTGTCACATGCTAAGAATTCTTCTACAGGTGGCATTAGTGCCTTAAAAGCCCCAGTGATCAATCAGAATTATCACAGGAGGGGATTCAGAGTCATGTCAGGTTTTTGAATGACAGAAGCATGAGAGGCTTTGTACTACAAAAAGAGTATTCAAAAATAGAATACATAACCTAATCATCTACTCACACTCCTGAAGAAGTGGGCTGGCAGATAAAACACCTTTGAAAAAACCAACAACTAAAATGTATCCCACTCCAGTTTATTAACACATCATTAGACTGTTTCACAAGTTGCTGATAAATATAAAATTATTCAGTGGATAAAAGGGAGGCCATGGGTAGTAACACATTGTACCTGTAATAGCAGCTGTTTCTTTTCTGCACCCTCACTCTTCCCTGAGCTGCTTTTCCCACTGTATTTTTGAAATTTTGGGTACACTGTAACATAGCTCCTAAGGCTATAACCACGAAATACAACTTTTTTAGGATACTCTAAAAAAACAACCTTTGGCATTTGATGTTGGAGGTGGGAGGGTCATAAGGCTCTTTTATAGGCGCCAAAAATTAAGATTTGTCTTCCCAAGTGTGATGCACAGCCCAGGAAGGACATGGTGCTGTAGGAGTGAGTCCAGAGGAGGCACCAGGGTGATCAGAGGGATGGAGCAGCTCTGCTGTGAGGAAAGGCTGAGAGTTGGGATTGTTCAGCCTGCAGAAGAGAACCTTGGTTCAGAAGTTTCCCTCTCACATTACTGCACAGAGATGCATTAAGAAACTTTACAATTTATTACTGCTACCTCACTAAAATGTTCTGCCAGCATTTTTCATTTAAAGAAAATTTCCTCTAAAAAAGCACTTTGTGAACTCTACTAGAAGTTGCAAGACATTTCAGTCTCCCTTGTCTACTCCCCAACCTTTTATTACAACAATAAATAATATATGCAGTAGATTAATATTTAGAAGAACTTTACTCGCCTACTTGCATCATCTTTATAAATTATTCTCCTATTAATGAGTTATTTGATCTCAACGTATTAGCACAAAAATGACATTGTACTACTCTGTAACCTATGTGCTTGCCTTCTGCTAAAAGCCTCTCTTCGAAGTGCTATTATTAATTGTCAAGCATTGGAACTGTTCCTCCTCTTTACTTTCAAGACAGGCAGACAAGATTTTCTCCACTTTTTGCAAGTCATGTACAAGCTAAAGCAGATCTGAATACACAATTCATTCTATTCTGCACTGTGCTCTCCCTAATGTACCCAGCATGGCCAACTTCTTACAGGAAGCAATTGCTGGAACAATTAGGACTCGGCAAGATTAATACACACTATGTTGTCATGTCTGCATCTTATCTCATGCAGTGATTCCAGAATGATAAAGATGCAGTCCAACAGAAGTGTGCCAGCACTGATCATCTCCTGGTACTCTAGGCTGAACTTTTTCATGCTGTATTAGTATTTAAACTACAGAGCTATCATGAACTACTTCTGTTCCTGCTGATTGTAACTTAATTTTATTAAGTTGCTCTTTTCACCTAATTCCTGCAACACTCATGTCCAAAGTGGGAAGGAATCCTCCAGACACTCTTGTTCCAGTTCTTTTGTTTTTTTCCAGTATTGTTTGAATATGCAACAGTGAACCTACACTGATCTCCAGAATGGTTCTTTGGAGAAGAAACCAGACGTACACTACATCAGCACAATTCCTGGTGGTTTCTTGATGCCTGTTTCTCATAACAAACCAAACCTTAGATTGTCTTGGAAAAATCCAGTGTCAGTCTTTCTCATGAAAATATATGTGCACCAATGAAAATAAGATACATTAACTATCATTCAACCTAAGAAAGCATCTCCTTAATAAATTAATAAATAAATGGTCACTGTGAAGCAGCCAAAGATTATCCTAGCTCAACAAAATGAGAAAAAGTCTTACAGGCAGTCCAATACAGACACTAAAATTGATGTTGTACCTGCTTTACTCATTGGCTACATTGCAAATTATGTACACACTTTCAGCCAAAAAGAAGGAAATCAACACTCTATTCATCAGGAAAAATTATTCTTGTGTTCCCAGACCCACAAGACAAATGACTCAACCTGTACTATTTCCCTTTTCTATACTGTCCTTCCCATCTCCACCAAAAAACTCCATCTAAAAACATTGATTAGCAGAATCAGCCACCCACAATGTGTATGGGTCACTTGCAGTCTGTTCTTTGAACTAGAGATGATCTTTACAATAAAGAACAGAGTTACTTCTCTACACAGCCTGAGCAATATTTTGAAGCTTGATGCGCATGATCTGCTCCCCTGGATTTCTGCTCCCTGGAAAAAAGGCAGCTCGAGTACAGTGACTGAGAACAGGATTCTTCTCACCTAAATTTCAGCTGTCAGGAGTGGGCATCATGTCCAGGTTAACACACTCAGCTGCCTCTACAAGGATTACTGAGGCACAGAACCATCTCTCGGAGAGTCCTCCCTCTGCCCTCTCTTCACCTCATCCAAGAATCCAACAGAACAAATTATGCAAGAATGAAACATGAGAAACTCTACATTCAAAGGGGACAACCACATACAGGTACTTTGTTGGACCAAGTCCTGCCACGAAGAAAATAAAGAGCTGCAACCAGAGCTTCCTTATGAGAATCATTTGCTGTTCTTATCCAAGCCCAAACTCAGCAGCGTTGAAGACACTCAGACTTGTTTTGAGGCTGTGGCAGAGTTATTTTTCTGGTGTTGTTTGACAGTATAAAGAAGGTTTCATGTTCTCTCCGGGAGCATCCTGCACTGAAATCCAGAAACTGAAGCCTGGCACAGTGGGATTCACTCAGTAACAATTCTTCACTTTTCTCTGAGGATTTGTATGCACCAATTCAATTAGCATTTGCTACAAATGTAACATAGCAACAGGGGACACAAGCCCTCATGCGATGTAAATCAGTGTAGAGGTTCTGATGTGAAGGAACTTTCCCAAATTTCATCAGCTGCAACTCTCATGCAGTGCTGGTGAATAGCTCACTCCATCACTAGGGAGGAAAGGACCATAAAATTTGAGTGCCAGAAACAGTAAGTGGTCAATTCAATTTGTTATCCTCTTTAGGACTTCTCAAACATTTTATTTCTCTTGTTTTCAGAAAGAAGAAAAATAGGTCAGAATATATAAAAACTATCACACAGGGATGGTGGGTGGAAAACTGTTTAGAAGCCATAATGTGAGATTTGATTACTTCAGCAGCCACAAAGAAAAACCCCATTCATAAAATAATCTTTATTAAACTCAGTGATTTTTTTTACTGTTTTTAAACTTGAGCTAACTGCCAACATGCTGTGTGAAGTAGCACTTCCTGTTGATTTGTTTTGTATTAATTATAGTGCAATTAAAAAGGGGAGTCTTTATTGCAAACAGCTACCAGGTGTTTTTAAAGCCACAAACAGGGGCCACAACATTTTCAAGCGACACTGCCAGTGCTACTGTGGCACAACAAACACATTTCCAAATGTATGTACATTCACAGAAATAAAAATCCTAGCATGGGAAAACCTTCATTATGTTTAAAAAGCAGGGAGAGGAAATCAGCCTGCTGGGTAGACCTTTGGCATTCATGGAAAAGCTGCTAAAAGTTAAGACATGAACACCTAACAGGTCATCTAATCTTGCCATTAAAAGATCTGAATTTGCTAATCGGCCTCAGAGCTTGAAGAAGACTGACATAAGAGGCAGTAACAATAAAACTAAATTAAGTGTGTATTTTTTTTCATAAAGGAATGAAAGGGAAAATTGAAATATTAATAAAATATTTGCTGCATTGACTGCTGATGAAGTGAAGAGCAGTACAATTTCCTGAATATCAGCTGTATTGCATTACAGCTTAAAAGTATTTTGCTTTTTTTCCTAATTACCTTTATGCTTGGTTTAACTATGTAGCTACTCGGAAATTCCTAAGCCCTGAATCCTCTACAGCAACAAGTTATCAGGGTGGCACATCGTCACTAACTCCAAGATCAAGGAAGCAGAGTCTCCTGCCCCACCACAGCCACAAGCAAAATATGAGAGGTTAAGAAGTATCTGGTTTGTAAAGGTTACACAAGGAAATCAAAAAAGGTAAAACAAATTCTTCATGCTAACTATTTGATAAAAATATCCTAAATACAAAAATAGCTTTTCTTTCACCCCATCAATCCTGTCAGACAGAGAATTAAAGGAAAGGTATGAACTCAATGAGGGGAGAATTCAAGTGACCTAAATCATGTTCATCTGGCAAAAAAGCCATGCCAGCTGAAGTGTTCTGGCCAGTGTCAGGCAGAGACTGACAGGTCCTGGAAGGGCTGTCACATCACCAACACTGTCTGCTCCTGCATGAGCACCGAGCCCTGCCTGCTCGGATCTCTTCATCCCAGCATGATCTGAGGAAATACTGGAGGCACCTGGATAAATCCAGGGAAGGTTAAACAAGTTGAACTGCTCTTTTTCTTTGCTGTTTTAGCATAGCCTGTTGAGCTGCATCTCAAGTAACCGGGAACAGAAATTAAGCATTTTTTTATGGTGTAAAAAAAGACCACCCATGATTTTTCCCTCAGTTACTTCAATTACTGAAAAAAAATTATAATCCTTTAGGTTAAGAAACAACCAATATTGATGCCTGCTGCTCTCTAAATAACTGATCTGTCAGTAGGCTAGAAGACAGTTATGTAAAAGGAAACTATGAAATGCGTATTTCATCAACTGGATTCCCAGTAATTCAAGAAATTCAAGAGCAAAGAACTCTTGGTATGATCTTGAAATTCTGCAGACTCAAAACTTTCCTAAGCTTACCAAGAATAAACCCGTGGAGGTTAGAAAGTTCTTTTCCAAAACATGAACACAGATGGATTGATAAACTCTGGAGAGTATCTTGGGACAGACAGACTGATGGGTGCTACTATCTACAGAATAACATTTTGCACACCTGGAATTGCTTTAGGAGGCCACAACTGCAGTGCCTGCATGCTGATCAGCTCCCAGTGAGCTTCAAAACATGCTGGACTCAGCAAACATCCTCAGCAACCCTACAATCACCCACATCAAACCCCACCAGAATCCCTGTCACAGTGATGACAGAGATATTCATACTTAATTTTGCTACAAAAAGCATTCTGGGGAGATTCCAGCTCCATCTTTAGTAATAGTAATGAGACTTTGTATTAGAGGCCTCTTGATTATCCTCAGTACCAAACAACAGTACATTCACATTCTGGTACGAATAATTCTAGCAGCCTTAGTATTCTGTCTTGATTGTCTTCCTCTTCACAACTGTCCTCTAAATGTAATTTTCCAGTAAGTACTCACTGAGGAAAAGCACCTCCTAAAACCACAGGGACACTGCCTAACATCTAAATCTGAAGTTTCTGCAAGACAGCAATATGCCTGCTAAAAGAAAACAAAACAGCAAGCACACATGCATGATAGGATTATTTGATCCAATACAATATAAATTAGGTCAGACTCCTCTTTGGAGAATTCTGAGTCAAGAACTAGGTGGTCCACTAAATCTCTATTCATTTGCCTTCAGGCTTGGGGAATTGCAAGGACTCTCAAGAAACTGATGCTCCTCTACCCACAAGAGTAATCACTATTTGGTGGTGGAAGGGGTGGAAAATCTCTCAGTGTAACTGCCTGACAATACCTGGAGACCTGAGAAATCTTTATGCAGTAAAAAGGGCAGTGCATAAATCTTTGCATATATATCTCCATACACAGAGATACATAAAATTCAATACACAGAAAAACAGCAAGTGCCCTATTTTTTATGTTGTACATATCATAAAATCACAGAATGGTTTGGGTTGGAAGGGACCTTAAAGCTCATCCAGCTTCAGTCCCTACCATGGACAGGGATGCTTCCACTGTCATAGAGTGCTCCAAGCCCCATCCAGCCTGGCCTTGGACACTTCCAGGGATGAGGCAGCCACAGCTTCTCTGGGCACCCTGTGCCAGGGCCTTAACATCCTCACAGGGAAGAATTTTTTCTGTATATCTAAAACCTAAGAAAATATTCTTATCCTTTAGATAAGAATATAAAACAGAAGATAAAAAATAAAAGATAAGATAAAATACCTTTTAGAAAAGTAACTGCTGCATCCTCATTAAACCAAGAGTAATGAAATGACACTCTAGAAAAGTGCAAAGGGCTGGAAAGTGCCTGGAGCCTGCTCACCCAGGAGGCTTCTGCTTAGGAGTACTGCATTTTCAAAAGCTCACCCCACAGCCATCCTCCTCCCTGATTCCATAAGTAACTGAAGTAACTCTTCGCGCCTCCAAGGGCCACAAGTTCATGTCAACAGCTTCACATATCTAAGGAGAGGACTGAACCAGAGCAAGATGTGACAAGCAGCCCTTCAGCAACGCTGTTGCTCCACTGTGGATGGATGTGGTCAGGAGATGCAGCTGTCTGAAGGGCTGGGACTTGGACAGCTGCTTCCACCGCAGCTGGGGACACGGCAGCCTCTGCACCTGCACCGACACACTGGGGTCATCCCAGGGAACGAGCTTCACTTTCACTCCTCAGAGAGCAGTGCACTGATTCCGAGACAACAGCTCACAGGTCTTGCTCTGCACTGGCTTTTCAATATGGCACCACCTTGAGACAGATCCACCACTGCAAACAGGCTGTGCAGACCCCACCGTCACCAGCAAGGCTCAGGGCTCTGACACAGCATTTGTGCGCGTGGCTGAACTACTTAAATAAATGAAGTTGAGGACTTAAAACACTGTTTACACCTGGAACGCCCGAAAATGTGTTTGACAGCAGTGTAAGATTAAATACACAGATACAGATACCTTTCCTGGACTTCACAGTACTGGGTTTACTCACCTTCTCTAAGTTGGGACAATTCCACCGCCTTGAAACAGAAATGGAAGATTTTGATTCATGGATGAAATTCTGACCCACCACCATGAAATATCATTTGGC
This sequence comes from Vireo altiloquus, assembly GCA_013396875.1. Classification (NCBI taxonomy): domain Eukaryota; kingdom Metazoa; phylum Chordata; class Aves; order Passeriformes; family Vireonidae; genus Vireo; species Vireo altiloquus. Next base: position 730,643 of record VZRF01013111.1, on the reverse strand, counting down.
TGCAGTGAGACTGGGCAAAAACTAGTGTTAAGGGTAAAATATAGAGCTGCAGGCTTCTCTTTGTGACAAATCAAAGTATGAAAATGAATATTTTTCAATCTGATTAATTACTTGGTTTAGAGTATATGCTTTTCATTCTACTGTACCAAAATACTCATAATAAAACAGTGCAGCTGATGAAGTCAAGCACTGCCTTACAAAGGCTGGCAAATTTGCAGAACAGCACTTGAGGTTCAGATTAGCAAAATCCTAATGAATATCTACTCTAATACCCATGTAATTGCAGGGAATGCATTTGCAAGTGGTACAATTAAAAAAAAAAAAAAAGAAAGAAAGAAAGAAGGAAAAAAGCCACTGGTACAATGGAAGTCCAGACTGCGATTTTAGTGTCAGTTTAAGAAACTGAAGTGTGATCCTGGAAGAATGAAGATCCCATTTAAAGGCATGCCAAGAAATGAAGAATCACAAACATTTCCAGTTCTTCCCCAGATCACAACATGCCTCCATCTTTCACTGTAAGTAACAATGCCAACAATTCTCAATTTCACCACTTTTGTCCCAGACACCAAAATGGTTTTCATACGTTGTTAATGATTGCTCTATCCCAAGTGCTCATCTCTTCTTGAACACTGCCCAAGGAGCTGCCCAGCACAGGCTCCTGAAGACTTCCTTGGAACTAAATAAATGTTGGTTTTGCACTGCATGTTGCACTTCCTTCTGGGATCCAGTACCTGGCATCTCCACACCTCATCTTCCCACCCACAAAAACAGGCTAGCGCAAGACTTATTTTATCTCCCAAAACCACCAGGCAAATAAATGCCTTAAAGACAGAGCTGGTGCTGTAAGAATGAAGCCACAGAAGGGCTGAAAGCAAGCACTGCTGAAATAACACCAAACAGAACAGGACAGATGAGAGACCAAGTAATAACGTAGTTTTATTCCTAAGTAATTGGCTGAGCAAACGTATTGTGATCCAGCAACTCTGATTAATTCTGCAAGAATGCTTGGGTAGTGTTTATAAAAACCAAGTCATTACCTTGACTAAACATTGACTTGGACAGTTAACTTTAACCATCCAGACCTTGACTAAATATTGACTGGGAAAGTTAATTTGAACTATAACATCTAGAAAATCGTGTTCCTCGTTGCTAGTATTTGCTATCACTTTAAAATGCAAACAGGGCTGTAAAAATAGAAGTTCTCCCACCTCACTGATATTTAGTTGCTGAGCTTGGCTGTTGCTAAATTCAACACAAATACCTTGAAAATTTGAAATATAAAATACTTTAGAGACCATGGGCCTGTTAGGGATGAGAGGGAATGGTTGATCTTCCTTTGCTTAAGCAAGGACCCATCAAAAGTACTAAAAAAAATACCACAAGGTTCATGTTTTAAATTTATTTTGATACATACATGCAGCAGTTTTACCACTTTTGTAAATTTTAAAAGCTATGCCTCACCCAAAGAATCACACAGGCTGACCAAGAGGACAAGGGGCTCATTCTGATATCTCTACTTTTTAGTAGCAGCTACTTCAATTCTACATCCTCCACTATCGGTTTCACTTCATCATGTGAGGCCATGGGTCAAAGGACATATACAGGGTCTTTCACTGGCTGAGTTAAAAAAAAAAAAAAAGAAAAAAAAAAGAAAAAAAAGAAAATCAATTTCAATCCTCCTAAGATGAAACCACTGATGTGTGCAGTCACTAAGGTCCCAAAGGTAATCCTACAAGAAAACATGATGGTGTCCTCCATCACTGTGTTGAGATACTGTTAGAAGCACAGCAAAATCACCTATGAGGTACAGACCAAGATCAAAACACTCTTAACAATAAATCTGTATTTCTAGATCAGTGTGAACAGTGCATTTTAGCAATGTAATGACATAAAATGGTAATGACAAAGGGGCAAGGAATCTTATGCTTCAGGAAGGTGTTATGTATGTGGAAAAAGAAATACACAATGCTGTGAATCCAGCACTAATTCCACCCACAGTTTCAGCTCAAGAGTTTCAAAGTCCCTTTTAGCTTTATGCCTTGATTCCTTTTTCAATACATCAGCTGCCTTTAGCACACTGAATGAAAAACAGCTTAAGAGCAAATATAAAAGACATAAATCTAAGCTACGAGTGGAAATACCAAACTGGTGAAAACTTGCTCTTCCATTATTTTTGAGTATAGCAGAAAGGAACAGATTGATACTGGTGTTACAGGGGGCGAGGGTGGGGAATGAAAGAACAATAAACAATACAGTCATCAGTAGTTTAACACAGCGCTGTGTCTTGCAATGGAAACATACTGTGAAACAGCTTGCAAGATAAGCTTCGTCAACGATAAGTAATTTTTATTCCGTTTGAGTGGCTGAAAACAATAAACATGATTAAGTGCTTCAGACATGCATTCAGAATTTAGACAAATGGCAAAGAGTTCCAAGGACTTTGCTTTTAAAACTACTTCGGGGAAAGACCTGGAAATTAACTCAGCGGTTTGAAACGTACAATGAAACAGAAGTTCGTCGGGAAATTAAAAACTTCCCATTCGTCTGCCAGCTCCACTACTCTCCAGCCCAGAAACCAGTTTTGTTATCTACTGTTCTTCGCTATGATTATTGGTCCCAGTTTCCCACCTCACCATTCACAGAGGCATTTCAAAAGTGCCGGTCATGAACCTGAGCTTCCCTGGTGTGAAACACCCTGGAAAACACCAAAGGAAGAGGTGGCTCTGGGGAGCTCACATTCCCTGCTTGTCCTGCCGGCCCCTGTGGGCTCTGTCCGCGCTGTCCCGACCCAGCCCGGCAGCAGCTCCCGTGCCCAGAAAAATCCCACCGCCGGCAGCCCGGCAGCGCTCTCAACTTTCACTCCCGGCTGCCTGCTCCCGGTGACTCGGTGACAGGGCACAACCCCTTAAAGAAAGCACTCCAAAACACGCAGATCACTGGGGGAAGGCGGGGGCTGTCGGTGTTTTCCCTAAAGTAGGGGCTTGTGAAGGAGAGCAGCAGGAACGCACAGCACCTCTAACGCAAGCGGTCACTCTGCACCCGCTCCCCTGACCGCGCACCGCTAGCCAGCGCCTGGAGCTGCTGGCCGGGGGCCAGCGGGCGGCCCCCAGAGGGTTCCCGGCTGCTGAGGGCGAGCTCGCCCCGCGCGTCCAGCGGCCCCTGCGCCCCGCTCCGGGCGCCATTTCCCCGCCGCTCCTCAGCGCGGCGTCCCCCGGCCCTGCCGCACCTTCCCGGGCAGGGCAGCGACGGCGCAGCCGAGCCGCATCCCAGCCCTCGGCAGGCTCCCAGCCCTCGGCAGGCTCCCTGCCAAGCAGCGGGGGGCGCTTCCCGAGGGAAGCGGGCACTACCGCGACCGATCGCCGGTTCCAGCTGCGGGGCGGCAGCGGCCAAGGCTCCCGAGAGTGGCGCATCCCGGGGACCCCCGGCACGGCGGGGGCGTTCGGGGAGTCGCGGCGGGGGGAATCCCGCAGCCGCATCGCATCCCTGGGTCCCTCTTCGATTTTTTTACTTGCCCTGCTGCGGGAGACGGCGGAAGCGCCCTCAGCCCTCTGCCCTAGGGCTCGGCTGGGTGTAGGGCAGCCCCGCACCGCGCTCCCCCCCACAGCCGGCAACTTCCCGCGACTCGCAGGGGATTCCAGTCCTTTCCCCGCCTCGGAGGGACGGGAGGGAACGAGACGGGGGAAGAACGGGCAAAAAAAAAAACTTCCTTCGGAGAAAAGCTGCCCTTCCGTGCCTGCTTCGGGGAGGGGGTCCCCGCTCGCAGGAGGTGCAGCGCACCCCGCTGTGCCCCCGAACCCCGCACCTGCCGCCGCGCTGCCCTCAGGACCGGCTGCGCCGGGGAGCGGCTCTCTCACCTGCCCCAGCGAGCCCTCTCCTCCTCGCATTCCTCTGCTCCCCATCGTGGGCGCAGCAGCTGCTGTTATTCCTTAGGATACACATGGCTCGTCCATGCTGGGAGAGCCGCCTTCCCGCGCCGCCTGCCCTCTCCGGCCCCGCCAGCGCGGCGCTGAGGCCAGAGGGAGGAGAAAAGGGAGGTGTGTGGCGGAGGAGCGCTGCTGATGAGGGGTCGGTCTCCTCCTCCTTCTCCTCCTCTCCCAGGGCTGGGGGTCTCAGCGCCGCTGTGCAGCTGGGCAGGGAGAGGGGGACGGGCGAGGAGGGCGCTGGCGGGGCTGTCCCCGCTCGGGGTGGGGGGGCTCGGCGCGTCGGCTCGGCCCCAGCCTGTCATCGCCTCCGGGGCAGCCCCCGTGTGGGAGCGGAGCGGAGACTCCCCCGCCCCGCCCGCACCGCGCCCGCAGCACTCAGGCACGGCCGGGGACAATCGGTACCAGGGGCTTCCCCGGGGCGGCGGAGCGCAGGGAGCGCGGTCAGTGGGTCAGTCAGGGCGATGTGAGTGGGGGATGGCCGCTGCCCACGCGTGGAGCCCGCACACGGCTCCGCGATCGCGGCTCCCCCCTCACGGCCGCGGGGCTCCGGCCGGGCCGCGGGGCTGGAGCCGGGCCGGGGGCCCCGCCGCCACACCGCCACCAGTGTGCTGCTTTTCTCATGGCTTCTCGCAGTCACCCATGAAAATTTAATGAGGCATTTAGGGCTGTTACCTTCAGAGTCAATGGAGGAAGCATATTTAGCCTAATGCACTCGCTGCCGAGCCAATAGGTCTGTTGCAGGCGGATCAGAAGTCATGGAGAGACTCTCCTTTCAACACAAAATTCACGACCCATTAAACTTATTCTGTGATAACAGCTTCTTTACAAACGGAGACCCATAGAAAACAGAGGCTGTCATGCACTTCCCGAAAGGATTTACATACAGAGAGAAGTACATTTGCCAGGTTATTGCCATTTCACCAGCATTATCTCCAATCAATGCATAAAAGCAGCGCTGCTCTCGCTAACCGAGGTAAATGACTAAAAGAAAAGCTTTTTGCAGCCTCTAGATAGATCTGATTCACCCCCCGGGGCTGAGCGGCCACGTCTCCCTCGGCTGACAGGGAAGAGGGCTCAGACCATTAGAGAGGATTGGATCTGATCACGAATTACGAGCGAGATGTTCAGCAGGACACGCAGATACCCAACTGCTGATGTGCACTCCCCGGGATGACAGCCAGGGAGGGATCACCAGGATGCTCACAAGGTAGAAAGATGTCTACAGGTTATTTTACCTCCACCTGACAGGCAGGAGAGCTGAACCAATGTGGCAACACACTTAACAGGGCAGAGAGCAGAGGGAAAGGCTGAGTGAACAGATTGATTGAAAGTACATGCACAGATCCGGTAACATTCTCAAATATTATCAGTTTCATCTCCCTCAATTATTCTTTCTGCAGCACATTAGGTATTAAGCATAAAAGATAACGTCATGTAATAACCTTTACAATATAAAAAATTCAAAATTCAAGCCACACTTATAGAAGCAGTTGATGCAATGGAGCCTTTCGCTATAGACCTGTTTTCTTCATTTCAATTTATTACAGAAATGGAAGGTCAGATTCTCAATTGAACCTACTTATTCTAATGTGAATTGAAAAAAGTAAGTTCTAGCAGTTGACTTCATTGCAGCAAAATTTCCTATTGGTGAGAATTTCACCATCTAGGAAGACAAATAGGAGAAATAAAGTAATTTTTTTCATTAGGAAATAACAGACAGCATCCTTGAGGATACATGTTTGTCTATATGTCCAATAAAATACTGGTGATCCTTAAGTTTCCAAAAGGAAAACTTTTTTGTTGAGGAAAAAGTATATAAACTGCTCTCACCCCTTGCCCAATGCACTATAAAATTTAAGTTGCATTTATTGTGTTTCTGACTTCACTGAGGTCCTGGAGTTTACCAGAGGGGTGCTGGCAGTTGAGTAAGAGAAGGAACTTTGAGTAGTATAAAACTTCTTTCCCATTTCTGAAATGAATGGATGCAAGTCACACTTCCTAATAATACTTTTTAAATATAAAAGACTACTAGCTCACAGCTTGTAATATGAATGCAAATGAACTTGTAATTATGCTATGCAATTTTCTACTTTAAAAAAAAAACAACAACTATGAAAATAGAACAGACCTGAAGAGCAATATGCACTGCAGTTCTTCATTGTGTTCCTTCATTATGCAGCAGTTGCCATAAGCAATCTGCTCTGGTTTAATGTAAAATATTTTTTAGGCAATAACTTTGCAACACAAACTCTCACATGAGAACATGTATTTGGTCACAGTTCCTTCTCTCTGCTGAAAAACATGACCAAGAAGCCAAGGAGCAAGAAATTTGGTGTGAAGACTGACAGCTTTCATTTGTGTTTATCTGTAAAGCTTATTTAAACTCATCATTCCTGTACTCTCCTTTCTGATGATGCACTGTGCCATCACCAATTATGTCATAAACCATTAAAAGTTATATATTAAGATTTGTAGGCCAAAGATACAGTTTTCACTTAACAGCTGGAGGAGCTGATGTTAAAAACCTAAAAGTCTAGTTCTCAACTATTTTTCCAGTAGTCACTTCAGCAGCTCTCAGTCACTTACTACTTGCTAAAACAACTAAAGGGAAAGTATTGCCTGAGCTCCTGACTGAATTTGTACTAACAGGACAACTATTAGAAGCTATTCCTGTACACATGAGTTGAGAGAAAGATGAATTCAATGTTACAATCAAGAGCACTGTAGAAATTTTTAAAAGAATTGCCTCAAAACAACATTAAAATACCCACTTCTGATACCTGTAGACCTGGATTCTAAGTAATTTGTTATACTACCCAGTTTCAATAAGCACTGCGGTTGCTAGTAAACCACTGCACCCCGCAGAGCAAAAATGTTTACAAGGAAATAAGAGATAATTTGCAGGATAATTATTGACAGTGAATTCGCTGATAATTCACAGCCAAGGTTTCTGACTTCCTAGGAAAAGAGTAATCAAAAAACTTTCCAGTTTCACCTCAGAGGCAAGTTAATCAGCATCAGTGTTGTCCAGCTGCAAGCCTGTGTGTTTCTCTCATGAAATGCTAAGGCAGGATGCACACTTTAAAACTAGCATACTCCTGCAAAAATGGCAAATCACGTGCCAGAAACTCTGTAGGGCTGTTGTCAGTGTAACAGCCAGTGGCATTAATGAGAACTGGACATTCCCTGAGATGGAATATAGGCCCTACCTTCATTAAATTAATTCATGTATCTCAAGCTGTGCTGATTATAAAGGGCTACCAAATAATGGTACCAAGGAATTTTGAAGGATGTTTGAGAAAGAGCTTTTCAAAGAATCTAGAAGTGCAAAATACACAATGTTACACTTTGCTGGATTCAAGTGAGGTTTTTGGAGGGGGCATTCAATATCTGAAAAGAGAATCAGCCATTATTTCTTTAACATCCTACGGAAATACAGCACAACGTGCAGACCCATCTCTTGCCAAGTGAGCTCTCAAGATGTCAGCCTTCTCACAAAACCCCTCTTCACGTTCACTGATCTATATTGTAGCCCACAGCAGGATCATCTTGATCACTCTGGAGATACTCTACGTGAATAGTTCCTCACACAATAGTGATTTCAGTTTAATAAGTTCCTCTAAGGCAATTAGGCACTGACTGAAAATAGTATCTGCTGCATTATCAGTAACTATGGTAGCCCATCTCTTACAGCTGTAGCCACACAGTGAGCTCCTTCAGCCATTCAGCAGGAGAATTAATCGTGATTTGATACTCATCCTCAATTTTCTCAAATGCAAAGAAACTCAGCTCTCTTATTCCACTAAAGATCTATTTGGATACCTCCCCAGAGATACCGCAGGTGACTGAACAGAATATGTTGCTGAACACTGCTCTTGTCCACCAAAAAGACCTGTGTAGAAAAACTGTTCATGAAAAATGAAGCTGCTCTGTTTTCTGGCAGTGACCTGTCAGGAAGAGGTTATGGTAATTCTTGCCCACACAGTGCAATCTGGTGGAAAATGCATTATCCCAAAAAATCACTGACATCTCTCTATTAAAAGCCAGCATGCGGAAATACTAAAAATGGAATAAAGTCTTGAATATTCCAGAGATTTGTCACTGGTTTCTGAAGAAAGATCTTCTACTGTATTGTGGCTTGGTTGCGGGGGGAACTCTTCCTTTTGTGCACCTCAACAGATTGCATAGTCTTGTAGTTACACATGCAAAAAGGGATTCGGAAGCTTGGTTCAGATCCCAGCTTTGTCTCTGACCTTGGGTAAGTCAACCAATACTCATTTTATGTCCATTTATGTCCATTCTGACACCTATGTCAGAAGCCTCCTATGAGAATATCTCCAGGAATGCTTGGAAAGACCCCAGAGACAGGCAAGGACAAACATAAACCCTAATAATTCTTAGATTTGTGGCCATTCATTCAATTTTGAGGTCTGGGAGGAAAAACGGAAACAGGTTCTTGTCTTCCTGTCTGGTAGCCCCTGTTATTCTCCTTCACATATTCAAAGTATTACCAAACTAACCCTACTGCATACACTTTCTTCAGCTGCAAATGAGCAGCTCCAACAAACAATTCAAAACGGCTCCTCCAAAATCAATTTATCTTCTAGTAGATGGCAGCAAATAGATGCCTGTCCTGCCAAATAATGGAATTTATGAAAGCACTGGAGATTATGAACCACATTATTTCCCAGATGCCCATGAGAGAGACTCTGATTCTCCAAGAACAGCGATCAACTTCTTCACAAATCCAAACTGCTTCATATTTCAAATCCTTTTTGGCAAGGTGTGTTTCCTTTCACAGCCAATTAACTGCAAACTAATTTAGAGAGGGTTTGCTTTTGCAAACATAAGTGTCAGGTTCCAACAGAGAACATGTTGCTAAGAGCATGATATATGCACACATTCTGAGTTCTGTTGTTCTCTCATTCCCCCCAGACACCACTGATGATCCACACAGAGACACCTCGGAATTTAATAAACTCCTTTCTAAGAGAACTTCACAGGTGAAGAAAATTTTCGGCATCCCTTACATGATGAAAACCCACATGTTCAGCATTACCTTGCAAAGTGCTCACACTAGCTTAAACACACATAAACTGACAGCAAACGGTATCCACTATAAAAAATGTATTTCTACTATGAAAATAGAGATTATCTGCTTCTCAGAGAATTCCAAAATTTGGCTTTCCTCTGGATTAGAAAGTAAAAGGGGGTTTGAAAACTTTAAACTCTCCACTTCTCCAGTAAGAAAGCTTACTGCAGCTTGTTCTTAGGATTTTGTCTACTTTAACAAGCAGCCAACACATTTAAGCTCTCTGATCTGGACAATACTGCAGCTTCTTTTTACTAAGTACATATTTATCCTCATTATTCATCCATTTTTAGATGTAGCTTTACAACTGAAAACTTCAGACTCAGAAGTCCCTAAAGATCTTGGCTGTTGTCATATTCCATTATTTTGACAGCAAAAGATCCACTTGCCATTGTAAAAATCTTTTTTTTTTGTTAAAAAGAGACAGATGAACATGATTTTTAGAGCTGCACTTCCCTCAATTTCTGCCAAAATAACAGGTAGTCAGGAGACAGCAATTGTGTGTAGTGAATGTTCTCAACAAGTAAGGTTGTTTTTCATTTCCTCTTATGTCACATTACATTTTCCTCTTTATATTTCCTTTTAAATATTTAGACAGAGGAGAGTTTTAAACGTGTCATTGACACAAATAAATGTTTAGGCAGTCAGTCTACCTTGGGTTCAGCTCTTGTCAGATCTGATAAGTTAAATATCACTGGATCTGGCCTGTAATTGGATGGAAGACCTCTGAGGAAAACTCAAGTGCTGAAGCAAGTGCCACTGGTTACTCAGTAGGTGTTTTTTTAACCTCAGACTCATCCTGAAATACGCCCTCAGCATGGTATTATGAGCACTAGCTGAAAAAGGCATTTTCGAGTAAGGTTTAATGTGTTATTTCTGTTAGGCACTAGAAAGGATTCCTGACACCTTCCTTTGAAAGTTGCTTAGCCCACTTTTGAGTTAGTTGAGCCCACTGCTACATAAAGCTATATAGGAAAGTATGAAATCAATTTTTCATCATTTTCCTTTTAATAATAATACATTTTTAAAACCTCTTGTTTAAATAGTAACTTGTACATTTCTTTGCCTTTAATGCTTCATTCTTGACCTTTTCCTTCACCTTCTCATAATGGCTCTGAGTCCAACTCATGGACATCCCTGCCCATGGCAGGGGAGTTGGAACAAGATGATCTTTAAGGTCTTTTCCAGCCCAAACCGTTCTCTGGATACCAAAGCATATATGTTTCCTTTTGCCATTTCAGAACCAACATCACCATTTCCAAGCTTGGATACAATCCCCCTTTAACAGCTGCTGATTATTGACTCTTTTGATTATTGACTGCTTCTTGATGACTTTACAAGAGCATGTGGTGACAGGACAAAGGGGAATGGCTTCAAACTGCCCAAGGATAGGGTTAGATGGGATATTAGGAAAAAATGCTTCCCTGTGAGGGTGGGGAGGCCCTGGCACAGCCTGCCCAGAGAAGCTGTGGCTGCTCCATCCCTGGAAGTGTTCCAGGCTAGGTTAGACCTGGAATAGTGGAACAATAGACCTTGGAACAACCTGGGATAGTGGAAGGTGTCCCTCCCCGTGGCAGGGCAGCTGGAACTGGAAATAATCTTTAAGGTTCCTTCCAACCCAAACCATTCTATGATTCCATGGCAAAGTGAACTGACACTGACAGGACCACTCCACTCTTCAGGCTGTGGGATACGTTTGGGCCAAGGACTGAGGAATTCTGTGGGGCTGCTTCACTTGCTGACGAGCCCAGGACTTCCACACATGTGGCTCAACAGTAACAAGTGCCAGTTCCAATACAAGATCTCAGCAGTTCTGGGACCCTTGAAAAGCACCATGAAATTAATGTCCAGGTAAAACCACTGCTGGGATGTCAATTTTGCCCTTGTCCTCCACGGAGGCTGGACCCTGGAGCTCCCAGTCCCCAAGCACTCCAGGCAGTGAGGCTCTGCACAAGTCTGGAAGCCTCAGCTCCAGGCAGCATGCCAGAGTTCAGCCAAACATATTTGCCTAAGTTGATATTTCTGTAATACATTTCAAAACATGACAAATCATTACTTTCTGACGTTTGCTATTCATATTTTTTTTTTCTCTTTACGCTTTCCAGGCAGGAATGGAAATTGCAAGAGCCACCATAGCAACTCAATGCAATAATATAAATTTTCAAATAACAATTTAAATGAAGGATGTCTGAAGTATTTTTATTTTGTAATAAATTTATAGGTGTCAACTAGATCAGGGCTTCCTTTCTAAAGAGGTTTTGCTGTTTATCTAAAAAGACAATCCTTCACTTCAAAGAGTTTATAACGTTAGCCTGAGACAAAACACTGAGGTTTAAAAGAATATCTCAAATACATTCTATTTATTTATATTAGAAAACTACTCACTGGAACTCACTGGAGTTTAGGTTTCTAAATGTCCATGTCTTTTTTCATTTCTGGCTTTCTTATTCACATTTAATAAGAAATTATGACAGAACCAAGACAGAATCTATACAACCCAGTTATGGAGTCCTCATCCGCTGCCACAAAACCAGGATAATTTCACAGATTGTTAACAATTGGGATTTTTAAAAGGCTGGCAGTTGTCATATGCTTATAGTCCAGCTTGAGACTACACAGCATATACACAGAAGAGATTATAGTTTTTCTGATATGCGGTTCCTGTGGCTAAACTGGTATTTCTCCATATCAGGATAACATTCAACAAACTGGGGAATACAGTGGCACCCCTTCAACCCACCATGAGGGCCAGATTCTAGTTTTAGATGCTAAACACACATCATGGCCACTTTTGGAAGGCTGACTTTCACATGTATTGTGCATTTAAGACTGAATCTCTGTGCCAACCTCTAACAAAACTGCCCAAACCAGCAGCATCAGGATCCAAACAAGTTACATGGAATCAAGGTTACACACAGAATAAAAAGAAATCTGAGGTATTGTTAAGCCAAATAACTTGCTCCTTTCTGATTCCTTCATTTTTCATCAACATCTGCCTAAGAGTATCTCGTTTACAATGAGCTTGTTCCCTCAACATAAAAATAAATTTGAAGAACACCAAGATGTCTGTCAGCTTTCAGAGCAGGGAAAATCCATGTTGTTTAAAAAACAAAGCTTTTGACATTAAATATTTTCACTCAGGACTTAAATATATCATAGACATGGTCTTTAGCAAGGAAATAAAAAGTCAAAATTTTATTAAATAGCTAATGAATTACAAAAGACCCATAGCAGCCAACTGAATACTTACCTTCTGCTGAATACAAGTCCTTGGGAGTGACAAATGTCAATAAATAACACAGCTCAGGAGTGGGTGGTAGGCAAGACTAGATCCATCTGGCCTGTTGATGAGGAAGGAGGAGAGCTGTAAACGCATGGCTCCGCAGTGTGACCAGGAGCACATATGCCAGGATGAGAAAATGGGAGTGTGCAGCAGCTCCCCCAGCCTCGAGCCCTCGTGGTAACCCCAAATCTGTGGGAACGTATGCTCCAGCCCTGCCTGGCGCTGTCCATATTTGTGCTCGGGACATAATCCCCCTGAATCCAACTGGGACTGGGTAAAGGGCAATTCCTGGGAAAATCTGCCAAAATTAAATAGAAGTTGCTAACATTTGTAGCCAAGTAGCCATAAATCCACCCTCCCACTTCTGCTACTCTGGGAACATCTTCCTTTCCTGGTCCACAGGGGGTTTTGCAGCCTGCCTGACACACCTACTCCCTGCCTTGCCTCTGCCACCGTCTGGGAACTGAATCCTCCTGCTATAGAACACTGATTTGCTACACCTCCCGAAGCTGAGCTCAGGAAGCATGGCTTTTATATGTGTTTTGATGAGCCATCAACTATTTTAGATACTATTCATGCTCACCAACAGATTCTGAAATGAAACAAAATCTGCCTCTCATCACATGCACAACAGGATATAACAGATGTCACAGAGAAACCAAGTAATAGCAGTTTTCATGGTTGGATTCAACAATTACTTCTGCACTCCACTCTGCGGCCTCTGCCATAAAGCCCAATAAAAACGAGACACCTGCCCCTAGGAGTCCAGTGTAAACTTATATAAACAAACTCTGGCAAAGCCCAAGCCAGAAAAGCATCCAGATACACATTTTTCACACTAAAACCCACCCAAGTTAGGCTATACCTAACCTTGAATGCACTGTGTCCTGTCGGAGCAAAGGAGGATATACACTGCGGGAGAAAGGACAAACCTGATATCTCTTCTGGGAAGAACAAAGAATGTTGTGCTCATGTTTGCACTACAGTCTCACTCTCCTCAGCAGTATTTGCTGTCAGGAATGGTACCCTCTTGGGAATCTCACACCACTGACCACTTGCAGCCACTATGAACACGCTGTAAGCCCCCCACCCCCTTACAAAACAACAGCATTTGGCAGCTTCTCGCCAAACCCTCTCTAGATGAAAAGCCCAATGAAGATCCTTTTCTTCGGCTCATTGCACAGGAGTTGTACACGGCTTTTCTGTCCCTGTGTAATTTTCTCCTGCAATGTGTACTCAAGGTTAAAATGCTGTCCTTTCTCCTTCGTGATATCTGCCACTGAACTATCAAAGTGTGTGTGTTAGAGAGCCTGCCAAGTGGAGGGCTGAGTGATGCAAAGACAGACCTCTGATGCACGGTGTGACCTTAGTGCATTCCCTTTATACTGGAAAGAAAAAAGGAAAAGAGCCCCTTCTCTTTCCCATCTGGGGGCAGAAGGACATTAAGTAGCACTTTGGGTGCAGTAGCCCTCACATTTATTGCAATTATTACAGCACCGAGAGGCTCCAGCCGAGCCCACAATCCCTTTATGATGAGCCGTGTAAGACATAAAGCAAGGGAAAAGCCTTATCTCAGAAATGCATAAACTAAACACAGCTAAAAAGGCTACTAAGAAAAAAATCCTCACCCCTGTTTCCATCATAAGGAATAGGCATAAGTGAGCTTTTCTCCAAAATCCCAGTGAAATCTGTGAGTGAGTCTGGGGGAAGGAGCCAGGTGTCTGCTAGGCTGACACTTCCCCACGACACACCTAGGACAATTCCTCATCTCCCAGGTTCTGCAGCTCTTTTACATCCTGCACAGCCTTTGAGGTGACTTGCAAAACAGTAAATCAACATTTACAAAGCTAATTGCATACACAGGCCTTCTGGGGATAATGGCATTGTGTTCGTTTGTATTTGCCACAAAACAAGGACAGAGAAGAAAACCGCAGGTTTTGGACAGCACCACTATTACCTGCAGGAAATGTTCAGGCCCTGCATCTGTCACCATTTCCAACTCCTCTTTTCTCCCCATTTCGCATATCCAGCTGGGAATGTCCATTTTACTATCTGTTCACCTGGCCCACTGCTTGAATACACATTATGATTTAAACATCGCCACAAAAAAAGAGCATTAAAGCTCAAACATGACTTAGAGCACGGATTAACAACAATCATATGGGAACTGTCTCATTTTAGCTAAAAGGGAGTAGGATTAAATGCAATTAAGAGCTCCCAATGATGTAATAAAGACAACTAAAAAAAATCAAGGAAAGTGGGCAAGAAGCAATCACTTTTCTGTCTAGAAACAGTAAAATAATGACAGTCTGATTGTTCATAGGGTCGCCAAGGCCAAAATGTGCAGAATGACCTTCATTAAGTCATACTTTGTACTTCTGCTGGGGGACTGTTGCATCTGCTCCTTTCGATTTGGCTTGTCTGAGTAACAAAGCTCCCAGCGATCATCTAAACCTCATTTGGAGCACCTGTGAACAATTCATTATATTAATATAACAGCAGGGGAGGAGTGCAGATACTAATAAATAGGTTGTTGAGCAGCTTTTGCTGCCAAGGTTGCTTTACCCAGCAAGGAAATGTCCCCTCCACCCAAAAGCCATGGAACTGCATGGAGATACTGGGCTCAGTTGTACCACGACGTGTCAGAACACACATCTGGTGCTAGAGAAGCATGTAAATTAATTTTCCCTTTCAAAACAGTTGATAAATGTGTGTCTAATACTTCTGAGGGACTGCAGCATGATTTGAAACAGTTTGTTCTCAGTTAACATAGAACAAATGTTCTCTGGCTAAAGGTGGCTACGAAAGGCATTTGGTAACGATTTGTACCAGCTGGGCTTCTCATTACTTCGAATAGATTTGTGTAAATCAGCACATAAAAATAAGCAAGTGGTCAATGCCTTTAATTGCATTTGGATCTGCTGTAGTAATAGAAAATATCAGAACTTTTGCATTTGTCCTCACATTCTGCAGTTCTAGAAAATAGATTTTTTTTTTTTTTAATAGAGCGGCAAAAAAGATTTTTGCTGTTAACATCTATTTAGTCTGGTTTCACTTAGTCACATTTTGCAAATGTCAGTGAAAAGCAAAGGTCAAATGGGAAAAAAACCAGTATGCTATGGATCAGTACAATTACAGAGTGCAGAGTAGCACAGGGTTATGGAATCAGCTTAGGAGGAAAACATATCTGTAGTGTTGGATAGACACAGAGCAAAATCCTGCCCATGGACCAGCACAGCTATCATCTCAAAGGAGCAGAAAAAATGTACTTTAAGGTATTTTTCCAGAGAAACAGAGGAGAATGTCAGGTTTTCAATTCACTGCTTCCCTTTTTTCTAATATTTTGGCAGCTCTGGAACAGTCTTGGTTTTGAGCAGTTTGCAGGCCAGAGCATCCTCGTTGCAACCATCCCTGGAAGTGGAATTTGTCTAACTCAGTATGCATTAAGCACCTAAAAACCTTTATCCCTCCCTCTTGTATTATCTTTTGTCTCTGTTATTCTGCTGGGTATGTGAGTCACCCAGAGCAGCTGTGACTGCCCCTGGATCCCTGGAAGCATCCAAGGCCAGGCTGGACAGGGCTTGGAGCAACCTGGGATAGTGGAAGGCATGCCGGCCCATGGCAGGGGCCTGGAATTAGATGATCTTTAAAATCCCTCCCAACTCAGACCAGTCTGGGATTTTGTGATCCTAAAGCACACTCTAATCACTTGAAAGAAGTGTGGGGTTAATAATTATAAAGTATTCTGCCCTTACAGATTTGGTAGAATGTTTGTAACTATTGTTCTGCAAGGCACCACAAAATCTGTGGAGTCTCGGACAGCTGACCTGGAATAGACAGTGCCCTGTTTTCATCCCTTTATATAAAGAAGTGAAAATTATAAAAGGAAGGATGCCACATATATCAACAGCCAGAAGGAAGAACATTTTAAACACAGAATTTAATACAATCAATAAACTTTATATCAGTATAACAGAGTCAACAACATAACTCTCATAACATCACAACCTCACATTTTCTATGTCACCGTTGACATGCATTAAAGATTATTTCTTTCAGCCAATTTTCTCTTCACAGCACAATCTTTTTATCCTGTAAATACACTTGTTGGTTTCTCAGCATCCAATTACACATGTACAGAAAAGCCATAAAGATATCAAAGTTACATATTTTAATTTCGATGAATTATTTTAAACTTAGCAGCCATAAAGCATCCACTATTACCTCTTTGCTGGCATTGATTTAGCAAAAATTGGTAATTGTCATGCTGCTTGTGGGGTATCAAATATAAACATTTTCACATTTACTATGAAATCCTCTCCAGCAACATGAAATTGAAGGATAGACAAAAGTGCTGCTAGAGAAAACCAAGCTAATTTTTATCATTTTTTTCTGTAAGGGATGATAATTTGAAACCTTTGAGCTGAAAGGAATCACAGGGAACAAGCAAGCTGAGGGATTCTCAGTAATTGTATCTTTCACATTTATCTTCTACATAGATAGCTATGAAATAAATACTGCATGTGAGCAAGTGTAAAAATGTACTTGAGGTACTTCTGTTAGATGGAATCTCATCCTCCTGAAATTGCCTTTCCCATGAAAGATGCCCAGTGACAACCAGCAGTTTAACTAGCTGGGGATATATACAGTCAGTTACCCCTCAGCCTTAAACTGTTATCTGATTTGTCCCATAAAGCAAAATATATGAGGGACATGATCCAGCATGGGGATAATGTACAATAAACATAACTTACACTGCAAGAAAATGAGTTCCTGTTGGACCATCTCACAACAGGATCAGCTGTGGAAGAACCCACCCAGTCTGTCCAAAATGTTTTCTTGTTTTTATTCCTTTTTCCCATAAGCATAATTAAACCCAGTGGTTTTGGTCAGATAGCTCTGTGATAGCTTTTGAATTACTTATTCTGGAGAAGCCTGCCAAAACCTCTATTTTCTCCCCTTCTGAAAGTACAATGTGCATTATTTGCTGCAGTGGCAAGGCAGTACAATCACGCTGTTCTTTCTCAGCCCTTCCCTCTCAATCTTTACAGAGCATTCATTCACCACTGACTTTTTCGGTTTCTTCTCAGAACAAGAGAAGCTGTGATTGATGAAGAGTGCAATGTATTCAAATGACTTTCAAAAATCATGAAGTTAAAAGCCATCAGGACTTCTGAAGAATAGTTCCTAAAGATGTTTACATTTTAACAGGGATTATTAACTTACATGTCAATTAGAAGATAAAAGGAAAAAATATTTCTTAATAGAACTTTTTATAGTTATTTATTTTCTCAATCAATGCAGACACTGTCAAATCTTAGCCATGTCTGGAGTTATCTAATTTTGTACATATTAATCATCACTTGAGATGTTCTGCATCCCTTTAAAGCAACAAGTATTTGGAGAGAACATCTTCATGTTGCTTGCAGTCTCAAATAATGGCTATAAATTCAAACGCAGAGATTTTGGGGTGACTTTCTTCACCTAAACTTGTGCTTGCATTGAGGAGTTTTGAATATGTAACCCCCACACTGTGAAAAAGTACAGAAGTTGTGGCTTTAAGACCCAAAGGTCCATTCTTGGTCCCATTAGATACTGGATAAATTAGGTCAGGAATACCTGAGGAACTGTCACTTAAATAGCTGGTAGTCTTTGGCTGGAAGGAAGCCTGGAAGCTGGAACACATATTTTTGACAGCAACAAGTGTATTTTTCTAATCTCTGACTTCTGAACGAAGAAAAGAGCATTATGAGGTGATGAGATGAGATGAAAAGGAGATGAGGGAGGGAAGCCTGGCAGGGAATGGCACAGAGAGGAAGGCACACTTGTGAAAAAGCTGAAATGGGGATGCAGTGCTGGAGGGACAGAGTCAGAGCAAGGGCAGGTCCCACACAGCTTCTGTGGGTGGGCAAACATCACCAACTCCAGCAGCAGTTATCCCATAGGCAGGTCTATGCATAACAAATTCATTATTGTTCTAAAAACCAAGCATATCCAAATGAGCGTTTGATTTTGACCACAGTCCTGATTTATACCATTCATGGGTCTCTAAGCTCTATGGTTTGTTAGCATTATACAGACTTTATTCTGAAGAGAATAAAAAAAAAAAATCACCACAGGAAATTGGAAGAATTTGGTCATAAATGGGTTTGTAGAAAAGTAACTCCCCTAAGCTTTCCCAAGCTTCCCCTTATTGTCTTAAGTTCACTGCAAACACACTCTGAAATTTCATCTATTCTCATTGACCATTTCCCTCTGGCTTTCTTGTGTTGTTTATTTTTATTATTTCTTAATTAGATTACAAACTCTTTCTACAGAAACAGCAAAACACTGCCTCTGGTTCCTGGTAACAGTACATTTTAAATGTATATTAACTCAATGTTTTAATTTCAAGCTGAATGCAAATTAAATTAATCTTTCAACAGAAACAGTAACTTGTCATTTTCCTCAGTGCTTTGTCTCATGCAAAATTTGTTCAATGTTTAAAAAGCCATTTTTAGACAAAATTGGTCACCGACTTCAGAACAAGCCTTGTTCTCTTGTGTTATTCCACATCTGTAATTGGTGGGGGGATGTCATCAAAACAGTTTTATCATTTTCCAGTAGCTGCTCTTGCTACAACCTCACGCAGAGTGTTGCAAGCAGTTGGAAGGAGCATTGTACCTTTGTGGCGTGGCACTGCCTCACTGCTGGCTGGGATCGCCCTCTCGGCATCAAGGTACTGACAAACACACTACTGACTTCCCTCAGTTAAAAAGCTTTAACCACAAAAATTTGTTTCCTAACGGTGAGCTGTGGGGTGACTAGTTTTGGCAATTAATTCTTTCTCACACTGCAGAAAAAAAGGTGGAGGAGGGAGGGAGCACTGCTGGCGAACCCGGGGATCCTGATCTCTTGCTGTTTGGCCAGTGACCTCTCTGTGCCCAGGGAGATGTCCCTGATCCCTGTGGGACTCGGCCTGGAAAAGGGCAATCAGTGCCAATTGCTCATTAACCTTCCCCACTGCTGGAAATCTACTGGCAGTGAAAACATCTTTATGAGAGCAGAGCCAGGGAAATGGAGGTGCAGGGAGTGGAGGGAAGGGTCACGCATCTTCATCATCAAGAAACTAAATGGAAGGAAGGGTGGATGTTACAGGACTTTCGTTTTTCCAATAGCATCACAGAAATAACATATTCAGCACAAAAATAACACATTTTCCACTGGACCTATTTACCCCCAAGACTAGAGTTCCTTTCTCCTGACAGTTAAATTATGGAGAAATTTCTCTTTCTTATCTTTTGTTTTAAGCCATTAGATGTTTGCTGTTCAGGACAGCTAGGAACAAATTCAGCTAGCATTGCCTGGAAAGGTTTGCTGTGACATCTGATACTCGGTGTCAGCTCTGTGGGGAGAGCACAGAAGCAACCAGTCTTTCTCAGAGGTTTTCTATGTCCTGAGTCCTTAAAAATAATGTTAACCGTGAAGCTTAAATCAGCACTGTCGAGGGCACCCAGTGTTCCTCCTAACAGAGCAGCCCAGGGCTGCCAGAGGTATTACACTGCTCTATTGAAGCCTGCTGTGAGGTGGAAATACTGCCCTGGAGTTCATGACTTTGTAGCTATAAAAAAAAGATATGACTATCAGATCTTATTATACTGCCTCATGCACAGCTCAGTGGAAAGGGAAAATCCAACACAGGACTCTGCGGACCACGAAATCCTAGGAAAGGTATTTGTGGAGGGGGAAAAAAAAATCCAAAAAGCAAAACTCAAACAAGGGGGGAAGAGCAGGTTTAATTTCCATCTGCGCAATACAGACACCCCCTCTGAAAACTGAAGAGTTTACATCTTTATGATCCTTGCGTGGCTGACACAATAACTAATTTCCCTCAGGCTTGCCCTCCCTACAAGTTTTTAGCTGTGCATGTTAACCTGCACAATGTGATTCATTAAGAACACTGCATTTGTTGGAGGCTGTGGAGAAATCAGTTTGCCTAAAATCTTTTTTTGCAAAGATTTCAGAGATCCAGGATGCAAATTTTCTGATCAAAATATATGAAAGAGATTGAGATAAGAGAACCCCAGGTTTAAGCTCATGCCCTCACTAATTCAAGTATTCCATCTCTCACTCCCCTGCCCTTCAGCTCAATGAATATTTATTGTTACAAAGTGGAAGGGCCTTAAACGGGAGAGATCAAAACCTGCAGCCTCGTGGCTGAGCCCCCTTCCAGAGATGCTGCAGGAGGACAGGTCAAAACCTCTCTCCCAGTTCTGTGCCCACCCAGCTTCCCCAGGAGTGCTGCTCCCCATGGCACCTCACAGGCCTTAGGAGAGCTGGGAATGGGACAGAGCTTCTGATTCTTGGTCATTACACCTGCAATTACCCAATTACTGTGTTGTTATTAACCAACATTTGCATTTTTAGAGCTGCACGCCTGCCCTTGATGCTCACCTCCCCATGCTACCAGCCTTGGTAGGAACATTTCAAGTACTCCCTGTCCTTTCCCTTGATGGTGTTTCTCATCAAAGGGGATGTTTCAGAGGTGCTCACTGTACACAGGACACCAATGTAAATATTAGCTCAGGTTATTTTTATGTTTGCTCTGAGTGGTAGTGTCGCCAGGAAAGCCATCAAGCAGGATTTCACACCTAATTACAGCCCAGGAATGAAGTTTGATGACTTGCAGAAAATATCAGGAGATTGATCTGCTACTGAAGAAATAAGGCCTGGTTCTAACAACTGTTAGAAATGAAACTAAGCATTCACTTTCCAGTGAATTTGATTTAATTTTAACACAGACCTATGAGTGACACTATAAACACTGCATTTGTTAAAATATTAATACAAATATCTACGCATAAGGAAGAAATAATCGGGTGGTGGCTTTACCTTCTGACAGAAGAAAAAAGCTCATTTAAAATAATTCTATTACTTCCCCCAGACAGGCCTTGTAGGTTAGTTACAAGGAACTCATAGGTCACACAAAAGTGCAATGATAAAAAATGCAGGTACTGTGAAACATTTATAAAGTGAAAGTCTAAGGGACTATGTAGTTCAGAATCTGAAATGACATTTTGGCATGGAACAGATCTCCCACAGGGCAGTTTTGAAACTTGCAGAAATTCTTAAAATGACATCTTTCAAAATGAACAAACATCAAATGCGCTGAAGTTGTTACCTCAGAGTGCTTCACTGATAAGTCAGGCTGGGAACATGCTAAAAATAAAGTTGCCCAGTTTTACAGCTGGCAGGAGCAGTGTGCCAGGAGCTGTGACCCCAGTGAGTCCTGCCCACACCCTCCCTGCTCTAGCTGGGATTAACTCAGGTTTATTTGGACAGGCAGGAGGAGCACAACAGGGAAATGCATCCACAGAGGAGAGGGAAAGGCAGGGATACACCACAGATACACCACGGATACACCATGGATACACCACGGAGAGGGATGGGCACTGACATGAGCCAGCACAAGCTGTCCACAGGCAAGCTCTGACCCAAAACAGATCCCAGAAGGTGACAAGAGTGGCATCTCTGCCCTGGGACTGCCAGGACAGCACACACCTGGTTTATGTGCTTAGTGACACAAAAAGTTCTCTCAAAATGCTGAATTTCTATTATTGAGCCCCTTTAATTTAAAGAGAAAACAAGAGGGCAGAAAATGAATGGTACAATGCAGGCATTTATCCATTTATTTAATAAATTCTGTGGAATTAGGAAAAACCCCAACTGTTAAAAGGGAATTTCTTTTTTGTGCAAGCAATGCATAATTAACCCATGGACCTCTCTTCTTCCCCAGCCCTTGTTATACATTAAAGCACAGCTGCATAATATGGATTTGCTACTGTTCTTATATTTGCTGTGGTTCTTTTCTTTCCTCAAAATGGAAAACCTGGGGTGCCAACCATAATGTGACAGGAGTCTGCCACTTACAGGTACAGTAATTCACAGGAAGTTCCACTAGCTGAATGGTTCCCAGCCATTCACCAAAACAGAAGAAAAGAATAAATGTTCCATTGCTTTCACCCACCACTGATCTTCCTTTAAATGCACAGATGCTTTTGCATTAATTTCCTTAACTACTAAAGACACAAGCAGAATTCTGCCTTCTTTCCCCAAATGGAAGGTTTACTGAAAATAAGACCTCATTACTCCAGCAGAGTGGACTAATGCTTTGCATGAAATTCCCTATTATAAACTTGCAGAAACAGTTCTGTCATTTTTGCCTCTGATTCTGAGAAAAGCTGAGATACTTTGCTGCATCCACATTAATCCCTTCTCCATCACCAGAGGTGCTATCCATGCTGATCTGTTGGCACTGTGATCATTTGGTTATTCAAGTTGTTTCTGCTACTGGAATTTGGGTTGATTTAAACATGTGGAACTAGCAGTCGAGGGGTTTTTTCCCTCCTCTATGCACTTCCATAAATCTGGGTTAGTAAGCAACCCTGCACTCATCCCCTTGCTCTTCCACACAGCAAAGGAAAAGGATCCAAAACCTCACACAAAAACCTGGAATAGTGTCTTGTCCACAGAGGTGCCAGAAGACAGAAGGGAAAAAAAGTCCAGACCTTTGGAAATGCCTTTCCCACACAATTTCCATTCAGCCCACCTGACACAAATTTTCATGTCATGGTTGCAGGCTGGTTATACCTGGAGAGGCCACGAGGGCTATTCCTGACCAAGCAGCTTTCCGAGAGTCTTTCCCCTGCAATCCCAGCCTGCATTCACTGCAGGCCATCCAAGACTGTCTCTGAAGGAAGAGATTGCTCCTTCCCTCACAGACTGTTCCAGGCACTCAGCATTATGGAATACAAGCTTTCCACAAGGGTTTATTAACCTCCGCAGAAGAGAACACGTTATTCCATTTTGTAGACAAGAAGCCAATAAAAAGGTTGATTTAGGCATTCAAAATCAGTGCCTAGCTCTTAAGTGTGTAATCCAAAGCACAAAGGGCTGGAATCTACAAAGAAAAGGTCATAAATATTTTAGGGGACTTCTTACTACAAAAACAAACAAGCAACAATTTTCCTCGCTTCACCTCATTTTCAAAAGCCAAACTGTGTTGCAGGAAAATTTTTCCCCCTCCCCAAAGTCAGCTGGAGGCAGACACTCACCACAGACAGATCAGTCTAGCAGGTAAAAGACAGGATAAGTAAAGATTTTGCTTTCAGCTGTTCATATCATTGGAGATACAGAGGAAAAACCAACCTTATGCACAACAGCAGGACTGGGGCGCTCATATCCCAGTGAGTAAATGTTTTCCTTGCAATTATTTAATCCAGCTTTATACCAGTAAGGAAATTTAATAGAAAGAAAGAGAATCAGTGCCCATGTAATACCTTAATTTAGAGGGACAAATGATAACTTTATCAGGTGTTACCTCAGATATTCGTGGGCTTTTAGCACACCCCAATGTGTAATTTTTCAGCTGGAGAAATAGTGGTGTAGCTTCACAGGAGTCAGTGAAGCTGTAACAGTCGAGCTAAGGATGATGGAGGGAGCTGTACACACATTTTCCTCTTGCTTGCTTGCTTGCTAATTTCATCATTAATTCAGGTTTCAGAACTTGGGCCCTTGAACAAGGGACTGCGAAAGAAGATAGCAACAAGCAGCCCCTGTTTGCCTGTCAACCTGTCCCTCTACTAATTGCCTGACTTTGCCTTAAGCAAACAGGAAAAATGAGACTTTGCACAATTTCTCTGTGTTCTTAACCACAGATGGAAAACATTTGTAATACACTGCATACAAGAAATGAGCTCCCAGCCCACTGTGGACTCAGGCAGCTCCACAGGATTTGCTGTGGTGTGAGACAGAGCAGAAGTGACTCCACAACTGAAATCCTGCTGTCTCCTCAACACAACAAAGTGCAGATGAAAGGCTTTGAGCTCTTTCAGCTTAGACAGTGCTACACACAAATCACACGTAACTAGGTTGACTTAACTTTGCTCTAAATTCAATGATGGTAATGAATTTTTACATCTTCTATTAGTGACTTGCATGGAATAATCCCAATAACATTATGAGAAATTCCTATGATACTACAATATTAATGGAAATGTAAAACTAAACTGCTAAAACTTAAAACCGATTAAAATACCCCGTCAGATAGATTCATTTCACTTCCTAAAGCAAAGAACTTCACTTGATCTCAGAGCATTAGCTATTTGAAATGCTAAAACATTTTTCTTTCAGTTGTAAAAGATTTTTCCACAGGCAAGGACTTGTTTGTCACTACTCACAGCCTTCCCACAAAAACAAGAATCCTGCTCTGTTTCCTTGCTTAGGCACTGGGGTGTCTAACAAGAAGAGTTAGAGATTATTCCAGTGAGTTAATTGGGCTTCAGAAAAGGTTTGGAAAGAGATGCTCTCTCTGGTTTTCTCCTCTGTTTGGGGAAATCTGACTTGCCAGACAAAATTAGGATCTTTGTTATTAAGGGCAGCACGAGCAGACCTTCACTCTCTTCTGCTTAGTCTAGAGACAAGAGCAAAAAAGCCAAATTAAAAAGAGCTCTTCAGTGAAGCCCCAGATGTGAAATTTCTCAAATTTGAATATCTGAGTTCAATCTAAATTTGTGCAGGCTTCATTGCAGGTGACTTGCCATGGAGACTCCAGTCTGAGTTTAACAAAAAGCCAGTCTGAAGCAGGGAACCACCCAGCATATCCTCATGAGAGCCAGGAAAAAAATACAAACATACTTTTCCTGCTTCTTCTCTGGTTTCAAACAAATTGAGCACTTGGTACCTTCCCTGAGGACACCAACAGGAAGAGAACTCCTAAAAGACAGGGAATTGTGATCCTAGTTCGGAGGCACATCCATGCTGGGTGCCAATGCATCCAGCTGTGCCTCAAACTGCAGAGGAGCTCGCAGAGCTGTGGGAATGTGCGTGGCAGTGACAGAGATCTCCTCTCATCTCTCAGCCAGGACAAGTGTGATTCCCAAACGGGAGAGCAGCAGAGAGAGCTTGGGGCAGAGATGCTGCAGGTGCGCCCAGAATTTCCTTCATCCCACTGAAGTCACATGGGAGCACTCAGAAAATAGCAGCCCTTGTCTGTGGAAGGGGAGAGAACTGATAAACCTCCAGCTGTGACACAGCACTGCCACCCCCAGAACAGGCAGAGATGCACCCAGGCCACCCAGACTCAAAGGAACCTTCAGCTCTCAGACCTCAGCACCCTCAGCAGACACTCCCTGCCTTCACTCAGCTGCCACCCTGCAAATCTTCATTTGGACTTTCTCAGGGTCACTTCAGGCTCACGGGACTGGAACCCACCTGGCCTGGGCTTTAAACAGAGAGGAGAAAGAGCTGCTCACACCTCCATAAAGCACAATTTGCATTTAAAGATGTCCAACATAAAATTACCCACAGGGGTTTCTCTGCTTTCACCAGAAGCTTCTTTGTTTTACAAGCTCCGTTATTACGGTGCTATTAAAATCTTTAATGATTTAAATAGCACTCTTGAGTTAAGCCAGATGCTTTCACTCTCCAAGTATCAGGTCTATAGGTTACCAACACAAACATGAGAAATCTTCTTTGAGATCTTCCAAGGCTGACACTCAATTTAGTATTTTTATCGTAGCCAGAAAAACCTCTGGAAACATTCTGACTTTCACAATATTAAAAAATAACCCACTTAGTGTGTTCTAAATAATATTTATTTTAGCTAACGGCAGTATTTTAAAAATCCTTGGCTTTCTAAGCCTATTAACTTCTAATACTACCAAGTTGAGCTACAGAAAAAAAAAACCACCTTCCTCTTGCTGCCTATTGACACTGGGTGTCATCTAAATGGCTAAACTGCAATTCTGTTCCCAGAATTAATACTGCAAGAGAGAAAGATGTTAAAAAGGGACTCGGAGAAGGAGCCACACTCACAGCCCAGGCAGCACA
Source organism: Vireo altiloquus (assembly GCA_013396875.1). Lineage (NCBI taxonomy): Eukaryota > Metazoa > Chordata > Aves > Passeriformes > Vireonidae > Vireo > Vireo altiloquus. The sequence goes on along the minus strand of VZRF01013111.1, from coordinate 704,476 downwards.
AAGCTAAGCCATGTGGGCAAACACCTTCTCTAATTCCATTGTATTTATAGGTCAGTCGGTTTTATTCTGAAACACAAGAGATTTACTATGAAAATTCATTACTGCCACTTGCTCTGATTTTCTTTCTCAATATAATTAAGCTTTGCTAATTGTCTATCATGATTAAAATCATGCCAATAACAACCTTGTTTCCCCATTTGGCTGCGCTCCAGGCTCTTCAGCGCTCTTGTTTAAGGGCAGTTCTCCCTGTAGCAGTTATGGAAAGGTCTTTCACCAAACACGTGAGGTCAGCCCTCAGCCTGTTTGCCAATAAATTCACTGGAGTCAGGATTCTACCCGTGGATTTTCTGAGGCAAAGAAGATGGTCAGAAAGGAAAGACATTTTAAGCAAGGAGTGATATTCAGTAAAGATTCAGAATTCATTCTTGCAGGTCGGGAAAGTGACCTCAAACTAGAGACAAAGATAGGAAGGGTGTTGAAATGAATGATTACTTCAGGGCTGTGTTACACCCCCAGCGATACAAAAGCTGATGTAAGACATGGAAATTCAGCCAGGACACAGAAAGGAGAGAAAAGAGGAGAGAAAAGGGATTGGGTGCGGGTGGGAAAGAAAAACAACAGAAAGAATCGGTGCTGTTGTTCTATCATAAATTGCTGGTTTTTAGCTTTATCCCCTCAGTGGAAGGCAGACCAGGGGTGCAGAGGGCAGGACCAGGAGCTGAGGGCAGCTCTGCTTTGCTTTGGGGCCCCTGACTGACACAAGGGGACACAGACACAGGGCCCTGGCAAGGGGGACAGGACATAGGGAGGGGGCTAAAGCCATCCTTGCCTTCTTCCTATCTTCCTTTTACTGCCTGCCTGCTGGGAACTTCCCTTGATAACAGTCTGAGCTTGGCTTTTTGCAAGGCTCATCAGCAAATTTCTGACAAAACAGATTTTCAGGGAAAAATATTAGTCATTGACACCAAGATGTTTTAACCTCGAATGCTCTTGTTTCCCAATAGCTCACGGGTTTGGGAATCAGGATTCCCACTGTCCACTGCCATGGGCAGTTCCAAGAGACACAGTGTTCCCTGTGCCAGGAACAGCAATGCAGGGATACCTAACCCATGGCCATAAGCCCCAAGGTTTTGGGGCTCTGTGCTTCCCAGCAAGGGTGACAGAGGTACCAGAACAGTGCAGGTCTGGTTTAATCTGTTTAAATGTTTTTCAAACACTGCCTCCACATACAAACCCAAGAAACTTCCAAATGAGGGCTTGTACCTGCACATCCCTCAAGTATCCCAGAGTCCCAATTCCAGAAGTAAAATAACCAGACCACTCTGCATCACCTCTTGTCAGTGTAACACAGGTATCTGGACTCGGGTAGCTCATTCTCAGTTAACTCTGTGCACTTCTGCAGTGTAACACACTCTGTGCCTCATTTCCCCACAGGAAATGAATGAAAGCCACTGCCTTTCTCTCCACTTCTGTCTAATTTACACTGTAACCTCTTTGGGCCAGGACCTATTTCTTGTTACTTGTTCATACAGTGCCTAACACAAAGGCAACCTAATCTCAGACCCTTTTTTAATGCAAATGTAATAGAGAACTGGGCTGTTTTAACAGAAAGGGTAATTTTGGTTCCCCCTCGGTAATGGACTCTGGGAACAGATAATTGGGCTGTTTTGTCATTATTCTTTTTAAGTGAGGTTAAAGTCCTATTGGTGGTAAAGTGAAATATGTATTGCAGGCTAATCAGCAGTCCAAATCCAAATGTGCCAGGGCAGAGCTCAACCTGCATTTAGTGCACTCAATAGATGGGTTGTGCTAACACAATTAAAGGAAGAATTTGGCTGTGTACACATGTAGATCATTATACTCACGCATCTTCTTTTACTGCAGATCATGCAGAGAAGGGTTTGAAGACTAGAACATAACAATTATGGGTCTAGACAGAGCCTGCCTAAAGGCATGAGCTGCAGCTAGAGCAGTTCAAGTGACTGCCTCGTCCAGAGGAAGCAATCAGAGAGGCAGTGGCACTTTCACTCCCCACCCAGCACAAAACCAGACTTCAGCCCCGTGGCAGGGTGAGCTGGGCGGCTGCACTTGGCTTTGCAGAGGGCTGGGAGGACACACACAACCAGCCAGGGCTCCTCAGCTGGGGGCAGGAGCTGTGGGAGCCACAGAAGTGAACCGCTGGCAGCTGGCTGTGTCCCCTCGCTCCAGAGTCAACAAGGTCAGCGAAGATGCAACTTGGTAAATCCAGCCCAAAGGACAGAAGGTTTGATTCTGTGTCCTTACATGCCACTGCTCCTCAAAGAGCTGCTTCTCCTCACACATGGAAACATGTTTTTTATGGTGCCAGGGTACAGAACTAAAAAAAAATTGTCATCACTTCTTCATCAACTTAGTTTTCAAATACATTTCAAATGCAGCAACTTTTATCTTGGTGCTATTTGTTTTTCTCAGTCGAGGAGAAAGCAAAGGACTGCCAATCTTCCATCATTTCTGAGCATGAAGGGCAGCTTATCAGTAAATAACAGCAATGGCAGACACTTAAAATACCTTTATCCCAAGGTTTCTCCCCTGCTTTCCCATGGATAGCACATTTAAAACACTGCTAGATAGTCCAAACCAATAATGGGCTATTCTGGTCAGTCTTTTAATAAATCCATCTTTTGTTACAGTGAACTCTATTTGCTTCTGAGTGCAAGTCAGGGTGTTGATACAAATCACAAAACCATGTATGAAATAGACTTTGGATCTATTAGAAACTTTCTTCCCCTGCAACATCCACGTAACCATGACTTAAATCAAAGAGGTTTTCTCCACTAGCATGCAGAAAGAAAAATCCCTAGCCCCAGGATTTACACCTTTAGTAAGATGGATCCTACTTCTGACAATCTCCTACAGACACTGCAAAGAAAACCTGCTCATTCCAGCTGTTACCTGAGTCTCAGAATTCCTTTTACACTTACATTTTAATCCCCTAATTACATGACTTGTAAGCCACTGAATTCTCTGTTCATGAGAAATTGTCTAGGATATCTTGCAGCAAGAAAACAGTGTACGTTTCTGTAATGCTTAATTCTCACCTAATGAAGAAATATTGGACCAAACCTACAAAAGCCAATCTGTGGGAGAAAATAATCAGCATATACTCTCATTCCTTTAAATGCCAGGGAAAAATCATCAAATATATTTGAAATTTCAATGCCTTTTCCCCCCAAAACCTTAGGCAGTAATGGCTTTTTAACAGGGCAGTCTGTAATTTTCTTGAGGCAATTTTCCATCTTTTTTCACCTTCAGAAAAAAAAACGTACTGAGTTAATCTTTCCCCGCTGACATCATAAGGATGATCTCTGCAGTTAAAAAGGTCTTCAAAACAAAAGGAATAAAAACAAAGGAGTTCATTTACAGTTCCTTTGCTGAGCAGACAAACCATACTGGAGGGTTGTTCAATGACAGCCAGTGGGACAATTGTCCATTCTAACGATTATCATATTGCAATGTGCATCCCAGCAGCCCCTGCATAAATCCTTGCATTACAGCCCAGCCTCTGCTGTGTGCTGACTTTATCCACATCTCATTCGTGACTCAGGAGACCTGGCTTATGCTCCTGGATTTGCTACTGCCCTCTTGGTACGTTGCCCTGCAAAAATCTCTGCCTGCCTCTCTCTGTTTCTCCACCTCTGAGATGAGGATCAGGGCATCCTTATAAAACACCCTCCTGCGGAGGGATCAGTGGAATTGTTAAGTTTCACCCTTTTGAACAGCTCTCTTGGAAAGCAGAGAATTTCAGTCTTCATTTAAAGCACAAAAGCTGGTGTGTCTGTGGTGTTTTGAAAGGCACTTTCACATCGAGCTCTGAGAATGCGTAAATGAAAACACCTCCGAAACAAATTCTGTTTGTTTTTCATCCATTGTCTGTACGCGCTGACATGCAGTTCATCTTCTCTTCAAGGGGAAAAAAAAAAAAGTTAGCACTTAAGCACTTATTTCTGCTGAAAAACCATTCATATAAATAAAAGAAAGACAGAGAGAGACAAAGTGCTCTGCACGGACACTTTAAGCTGACAGAGAAAATGCTCCTTCCACAACAAACTGGAGCACGTGCCAGGAGGACAGCACCACTCCTGATTTTCATCTTGGAGAGAAAATGAAGAAGAATGAATAGCTGTGCCTCACTTACTCTTGAAGCAAATCAAAAGGAATATTCCGGTATCTATTTTTTATCCTCCTGTTCTGGTTAATGAAAACAAAAGACCTAAATATTTGATTACTTCCCCTCTGTGTCAAAAATAATAGTTCATGTCCTTTCTAGTTTGACAGAATGGAGACTTGTTAGATCTTAGTCCTTTCATCTGAAACACTATCACACAGGTTTGCACCAGTATAACCTATTAAAATAAAGTTGAGCTCTGAAAAGCTGCTTTTTTTTTCCTCTTTTTTTTCCCCTCCTTTTTGGAACTGCACTGTAAGCAATGATTAGATTGCATTTGCCAATAAATCTATAGGGATAAATGAACCAAAATAGCTACTCTCTCTCAAACTTATCATTTAACAGTCTTCCTTTGTTAATGATGTTACCATTTCATGAGTTGTCTTAAACCTCACTCTTGCTCTGTCCTGTGCCCTTCAGAATAAATATGACCCTTGCTAAAGGCTGTGCAAAATGCATTCAGGAAATCCATACTTGTGAATTAATATTTTAACAATTTCAGCAGCATTCGCAAGTTTATGTGGAATCTAAAATATGAAGGATCCTTCAAAAATCTGCAGTTCAGGTGGAAACACATCTCAGCAAAAACATACTGTGTTAGTACAGAAAAAAATTAAAGTGATCAGAAACTGATTATGAACTAATGATGACATAAAATGGTTAGGGAGGATAATTTTAAGACCTATGAATATTGGGGTAAGGAGCTGTATTTCAGAAAATCAAGTGTAGCATACAAAGAATCATGGAAGTCATGGGAAGAGTGACCTTATTCCACAGAGGTCATTCAAATTATTCTAACAGCAACTTCTGCTTGTCAGGATTAGCCATAAATATGGGTGGTTTTACTTGTTAGTGGTATGGTTTTTCCCTGATGTACCGAATGGCACACGTTGCTACAACAAACATAGCTTCCATGTCATTCCCACAATTTTCCCTCCAACTGCATTTCCAGTTCAGTTATTGACCCCAAGAACCCAGTTTCTGCAACAGCTGTGCCCCAGTTCTTCCAGTGCCTCACTTTTCCCCCTTGTTTCTCTATCTACAATGGATTTGCTTCACATATTGAAAATAAATGCTTAGTATGATACATGATTTTAAATAGAACCTTTTTTTCCAGTAAGTACTGGTGCAGCAGTATTCTTCTAGCTGATGTTTTAAGTAACCTGAAGAGACAAAGAGAGAGACAGAAGGAGATAGAAGTTTAAAGGACTCCAACCGTTTAGCAGAGTTGTGCCAGTCTGAAGCTGAATAGATCATTTGGGGTGTTCTTCCCAAATGGTTGTGTAACCAAAAAGAAAGGGGAGTGAATCAGGGCATGATTAGTTTCTGTAGCAAGAACTAGGAAAGAGAACAAATCAAATTTAACACTAGGAAAGCAGTAATGGAAAATGCCTGTCTCCCCAACAGGTCCCTTGGGACAAACAATCTGACAGTGCCGAGCTGAGCCAGGCTGGGCTTCTCACAGAAACCACAAAAGCTCCTTGACCATGCTGAGAACTTGGTAGAGAAATATCAGCTGTAGCTGTCCCTTGTTAGCAATATGGATCTCTTTGTTTGGCAAAGATAAGCAATTTAACAACCTGTAATAGTCCAGAAACATATTGGCCACCCTCTGAGATACTCCACTAACATTTTTCTGACTCCAAGAAAAGGAGACAAAAACTCTCAAGTGCCTTTGAAATGGTTAACACTAAGTAAAGATCACAGTATTTTTTTTTTTCTCACCATTTTCTCTTTCTAACCTCATCATGTAACAGTCTCACTAATATTTCCAGGCCCCCACTCTGATCTACATTAAACATTTCCTACCACACACTGCAAGAAGTACTCACAGGGCACGTGGAGCCCTGAGTGCAGGCAGAACTGGTGATGTGAAACCACAAAAGCCTTTGTTCCCTGTGATGGAAGCCACCACCAGTGTGGATCACAGCACTCCAGGAGCAGCTAACAGAGCCCTCACAAAGCCTAATTCACCCACTCTGCTCTCAGAATTCATCTCCTATTAATTTTAGAAGAGAAACACAGCCCTGCCTCAGGCAGTGCCACATACTCCAGATAACCCAGACAGACATTGTATCGCTCACAGATTATCAGCTGCTGATAGAGTTGATATGAGTGATGGAAAAAATAAGTGATGGAAAAAAGTGACCAGAGAACCTCATCTTGCATTTAGCAAACCCAAATCTCTTGAATGACCATTCCATGGGCTCCTAATTTCCCACTCCCGTGGCAGAAGCAAGTCCCAGTCCCTCAGGCTCAGCCTCACAAGCCGAGCTCAGTGTACCCCCGCACCCTCACAGCTTGAGAGCTCCCAAAATGGGAGGGAAATTGGGGAATTGGGCAATCTCCACCAGGCTAGCTGACACAAATGACATTCCTGACCCAGAGTTTAAGGGGAAGATGGAGTCCTTTGCCATGGGCTGTGAGTGCAGCTCTCCACCTCACCTCACCACCCACCAGAATGGCATTTAATCTCTGACTTCCACCAGCCAGGGAGAATTAGATGGTGAGAAATTTATTAGGCTTTATAATCATGCATAACAATCTGCTGTACATTATGACTTAAACTGGAAAATATGCCTGACAGTAGAATTTCACCCTTGTTAGATAAAATGAGGAAAGGTGATTGTGTGTGATCCTTGCCCCTTGCCTCCACTGGGAGAGAAAGGAAGCAACTGGTAACAGCATTTCTTAATAATTACACATTATCGCTTTGAATAGACAGGGGCATAGAGACCTCTTTTCTTCTCACTCTCTTCACTGGTGCAATGTAAAGAAAACACTTGGATTAATTGGACAACAATCCTTTGGGCTGTGAGGTACTTAAACTCCAAAATCCCCCAGACATAGCCGGAGCTAAGAAAGAGGAATTTCTTGATACAGATCAAGGGGAACCAACAGCGAATTTTAACATAACTGAAATTACTAAGAAAAAAAAAAACAAAACAACAAACTCTCAACACAACCAGCAAGGAGACACTTGTGCCTCATGTCTGAGCTCTGTCCTGCACAAGAGGCTCAGCCCCTTGTGACATGCTCTGCCTTGAGTCCTCTGCCCACACCATTCCTATTAAACATGGATAAACAAGGAGAGGTGACTGCATTGTTTCAAAACCAGCTAAAAACGTGCCCCTTGCTCTCTGTGTTGCTTGGTAGCCAAAGAACTCTGGGTGTCAGAAACACAAATTCTACCTAGGGGATCTTCCCCATCTTGTGCAGAGATCCTGCTTACCACAAATTCCAGATGACCTGAACACAAACATCCTCTGCTCCATTTCACCACCCTGACAAGGTTCTGACAAGGTTACTCCTGGAAGCACCCAGAAGTTTCCAAACAAGCCACATCCCTGAGACAAGGGCTCTCCATAGCTCCCTCCCACCTTTTCTCAACCCCTCTCAGAATGAGCAAAGATTGTGGATTTAAAAACAAATGCATCTGAGTGTTTATACTTGTGTTTTGCAGACAGGGCTTTGAGTATTTCAAGTCCACATTTTGAAAGTTTCTCTCCAACAACTCTAAGCACTAGAAACTTAAAAGCAGAGCAAGGTGAGAGAGCAAGACCTGCTGCCCTGAGAAAAAGACCAGACACCTGAGAGCTGACAAAACTCATTTAAACATTGACAAGATGCTCTTGCACCGAACATGTCCAGAAGTCACTGGGGTTTTTTAAGCACTTACACTGCACTATCACAGGGTTTCAGAAACCTAAAGCACCGGAGATTAGTGCTTTAAACCCTAACCTGACCTAAAGCCAAAGGGATGGGTGCCAAGGAATAGCTGCTAATCGTTTGTCAGGGATCTGGTTTGCCTCACTCCTGCACTGCTCTGGCTCTGCTGGATGGGTGATGCCAGGGCAGCCACCAGTGTGGGTCAGTCATGGTGCTCTGCATATGAATTGGCTGCACTCGTTTGCAATGTTTTCCTTCCTCTGTTGCACTGCTTCTTGATTAATTAGTGCCATTAAAGCACCTACACAGGACAACTTGCCATGCATAACAGTGGGAAGGGAGAGCAAGTCCTGCTGAATTGAGGGAAAAGTCTCTGAAGTGTAAATAGATAAAGATAATCAAATTCAGACAAGATTAAAATTAACAGACTATCAACCAAGTGACACTATTAATAAATGTCCACAACAAGTAGGGACAGAAAGGACTCCGGAAAGACCAAATGTAATTTAATTAAACAAATGAGAACACACAAAAGAAACCACAGCAGATAACTGCATGGAAAGACAAATAAAGATTTCAGCAATAATTGATGTTATATTATTCACTGTATAAAATGAACCATACTGGTGCTCCTCTCTATTTACAGAGCAAGGTGGAAAACCTTGGGATTTTACCTGTAACCTTCTGCACTGCAGAAACTTGTCCTTCACATGAATAAATGAAGTTCTGCTCTCACATTATTAGGCCACGTGAGTGCAGAATATACATATGTACTTACAGCAATCTTGTGATGCAAGGGAATACTATTATTCTGATTTTATGGATAGAGTTTTACAACCTCATTAGTCTTGAGGCAACAAAGCTTTCTTGGTAGGGTTTGCATTGATATTAGAGAGCGTGAAAAATCACATCCCATAATCTACACGACTAAAATAGGCAAAGTTTCTGATGTAAATGCAATGAGGTTGACAAGACCCTGCCCATCAGCTGTGCTTGTTTTTGATTTATGAAATCTCTTGTTTCCACACTAACACTTGAAGGAAGAGCCCCCTGTTACCCAGAACTCAAGAATCACTCACCTGCACGTGCTGAGCTTCCCTGAGGTTCCTGTCCTGGGCTGATTAATGGAATGCTCAGAAACCTGCATTTCTAGCAAGGTATCTCCCCATCCTCAGCCACCACGCTTAAATGACAACACAAACTACTACAGAGACAGAAGGCATCGCATCAGAATGCCCCAGCTCTTTGGGGAGCCCTCCCATTGCTGGTACAGCTCTGCCCATGAGGGGGAATCCTTATTCCCTCAAGGGAAATATGAGGCCAAAAAGAAAATAAACTGAAATGAACCCCAACATTTTTAAAATCACAGCTGTGTCGATATTGGAGCTCCTTCCAATATAAAAACTCTGCCTTAAAAAGTCACAGCCCAGAACAACTGAATAACCCAGAGGTTATTTTCTTTCTTGAGTTGGCAAAAATTCTTTTAAAACACAATGCACTGCATGGTTCAGCATTGAATTCTACCAGCGCAGCACTGTTTAATGTGGCAGTTCCCTAATTGTCACTGTTTCCTATACCACTTCACTAATCAATTCATTTGATTTTACTGCGTTTCAGTCACTCCACAGAGGAATCACAGAGTAGTGGGTGTTTCTAATGAGATCCTGCAAGGACCCTGAGTAATTGACCCTCAGCTATACAACATTTTTATCAACAAGCTGGAAGAAAATACGAAAACATTATTTGATAAAAATGTCAAATGACTGACAAAGATTAGGAGAATGGTAAATAATGAAGTGAAGAAGGTATTGATTCAAAGCAACCTGATAAGATCAACAGAAGCAAGCATTATGTGCTCCACAGTACAGCTACTGAATGAGTCCTAAATCCTAATTAGGAAATAGGATAAACTGAATCCTAGGAACAAAGCATGTACAGCACTTTTACAGGCTGGAAGGGTCTATTTGGGGAAGGAAAGGGCTAAAATACAGAAAAAACTTGGAAATCAAAACCAGGCATTGCCATTGTAGTGAAGGGTCTAATGCATTCCCTGGCAGTGTCAGCAGAATAAAGCCACATGGGAATAGAAAGATTATATCACACTGTTAATGTGAATTGGTACAAGCACAACAGCAACCAGCAGCGCTGTGCCCACGTTTGGTTTTGCAAACAGCCACAAGAATGATTGAAGGAATAGTAAATACGTGGTCAGTGCAAAAAGTAAGGAACTCAATCTGTTCAGATTATCAGAAGAAAGGAGAGGGCACAAGTTGATGACAGCTCATTAATACCTACACAGGACACTGAAGTTCCATAATTGCATCCTCTTTATGAAATAAATGGAGCTATGATACGATCCAGGAGCTGGCAATTGAGCTAGGCAAGCTTTGACTTGAAATGAGATGCTGCATTTTAATAGCCAGAGTAAATAACAACTGGAAATGATTTATTGAGAATTAAAGTGCATCCCTCAACACTGTAAACCTGCACTTCACAAGTGGATGTTTCCTGAGATATGCCCAGCTCAGCTGGATTAATTCAGGGTGGCCTTCACGAGGTCAGAGGAGGTTGCTGCACTGGTCCCTTCTGGCTTTACAAACCACAGGTCTCCAGATCAATCCCCGTTCCTGCACCTTGAGTGTTCCCTTCAGGCCATTAAGTTTAACATCCACTCTCCCTTCATTTGGTATGTGCAATTTGAAGCTATAACTGCTGCCTTAATTTAATAGTAATTAAACCTGAGCTGGCCCCAGTGTTTTCTGTAACCAACTCACTGCTGCAAAGGGAGAGCTGGATAGAATCTTCTGGAGCCACCATCGGCCAGGAGGGGACAGGGACAAGAGCAGGGCTGACTCTCCCCCACAGGACAGTCACAGCCTGAATTTAATTAAAGAATTGTGTCATTAGAAAGCCTGTTTGGCATGCAGGACCACAGGAACAGGGTGTCAGCTAAGGAGCAAAGATACAGGAAGCCAGCACAGAGTCCTGACATCCAAAGCCAATTCTGCCACTGAGATAAGCTTCCCGCAGCCTGGGTCTGTCAGGAAAATTAATCCACAAACACCAGAGGTTTATGTCCAAAAACGAGACAGAGGAGTGCTGTTACTTTATTCTAATAAAGGAAGAGGCCATGGGGCATTCCCTTGGGGTCTCTCCAATTTTTGGAGGATGCAGCCTCCTTTTTATCCCAATTTCCCAGCCGCACTTCCCTCTCTCTTTCCCCACTGGCTGAGGTATGTGAGAGGTACAGACTTCCCAGAACACCTAATACCTAAGACTCCCCTCTAATGTATAATCCCCTCCCCCCCACCCTTTAAGTTTTAATTCTTATGGAATTTATGATTTTTCCCCTTGTTTCTTTCATCTCTCAATATCCAATTTCATTTATCAGCAGACCTACACTTTGTTTGCAAAGGTAAATACCTTTTTTCCATTCATCAATCAGTGGAATCCTTCCCATTGTTTCTTTTATCTCTCAGTGCTAGTTTTATCTACTGGCAGACCCATAGCCTGTTTGTACAGACAAATCCATCATTCCTCTCAGGCCCCACGGTAATGCAGGAATTGCCCTTCTCTACATCCATTTTTCCATCAGTGACATCATTTGGACATCGTTCCTCTTCCTGAAAACTTCCTTCTCAGCGCTCCTCCTCCTGGTCCCTCAGCCCAAGCCTCACACAGGCTCACTTAAGCACCACACACAAAATGAACTCGTCCTACCATTCAGCCTATGCCATTTCTGGGAGCAGCTCTCACTGGCACTGTCTGGAAAGACACAGGCTCTTATTTAAAAAGTTGATTTTGAAAGGTTTTCACTGATAGCTCATTCGGTTGGTCAAGAAATTGTGCAATTTTGTGAGTATTATTTCCAGCCAGAGTGCAGGACACAACATATCCTGCTGAATAACTCACTCCAAGTGCCCATCAGTGTTTGTGATTATGCACCCAGAGCACCTCATTAAGCCTCTGACTCTCTGGTATCCATCTAATCAGGACAACTGTGAGCCACTGTCATGTTTGTCAACTATGACACAGCTTGCCACGCTTGCAAAGGGGCACATTCTGAGACTGCAAGCCAGCAACACAGTGAAGAATGGGAAAAATGCAGCTTGGAGAAGGAATGTTTAAAAACAGCCTCCAATTATGCCAGTCCTGAAAGGCTGATGCTTCCTCTGAAGGAGCTACACACACAAAACTCCATCAGGAGTGCTGAAACACAAGCAAAGCCTCTTTGCTCCTCCTTGCCTACCCACACACTCCTCACCAGGTATAATGGGAGTTAAAAGCTGTGCTCAGGTCTTCAGAGAACCAGACAGGGAAGTGCCTGAAGTCTTAATAAATATACATGCCTTTCCTAAGCTTTACATTAAATTAAAGGAAATAAAACAGCACTCTTTGACCCAAACCAAAGAAGAATGGAAAGCTTCAAGCCAAGGAGCTGGTATTTCATACAACACACAGACTGGCTCTGGACTCCTTCCCTCCTGCTGCCTTGGACATGCATTGCAGAATTTGATTTTAAAGTGTTAATCATGTACTGACCACCAAGCAGGTATTATGTACTTTTTCATTTGCAAAGCACTTTCCCTGCTAAGTTATCTAGCAACTACTCAACAAAAAACTCCCCCAAAGCACAAAAAACAGAAACTGGTGTGCATGTGGTGATGGGGGACATCAAATTTAACAGGTACGCTCTAAAATCCCTTCTGGTTATGCAGAAGGCAGAAAGGAATTTACTTATATCATCATGCATATTGCTAATAAAGGACTTGAGAAATTGTTAGGGGGAATGGGATTTATTTAACTCCATTGTTTAGCAGAAATGACACAATCTATAGTCTCATCACTGAAATAAGTAAGAAAACCTTAAAGCAATATATGGATTGCTGCCACCACCACCACATGCCACAATATACATAAGCAAACTATTTTAAGATAGATAACCTCAGATGACAACCTTTGCATTGCTGTCTTTGAACTTTGGTCTGGTCTTAAAATACAACACAGTTTTTATATAAATGTAACTGTGCTTAAAAATGAAAACCGATGCTTGTGTACCAATCTATTTGCAGTGCTATGGATCTAAGAATGAGCCCCCAATACACCCTGGGATTTGGTTTCACTCCTGTTATTAGTGGAGGTAATTTACTCAATGTTGTAAACAAATGCAGCTCTTGGAAACTCTCTGAGTGGGGAGGACTTCGGTGAAGGCAGTTTTGCTTTTACTGATACCAGCAGGGAGGTCAGCAATAAAAACCTTAATGTCTTATCTCAACTGAATACTTCAAACCTTCTAAAATTAATTCCATTCTCCTGGTGCCCACATGGGAATTTACATGGAGATACAGAACAGAACAGCAGAGATGCTGAACAGGTTTTAGTTGCCGAAGTGAGAACCTCCTTGTGGCTTCTCCAGCACGCCAGCATCTCTCCTGCTGATCCACAGAAGAGATGTTGGGATCATGTAGGCTTCTCCCTTGAGATGAGGCTGATGGCACAGCAGGACTATCTCAGAAGTTCCACTAACACAATAAAAGTCTCTGTGCTCTGAAATAAAAATTAGGGGACTAATGGGACTCAGGGTTTCTCAACAGACCGGAGCCTTGTTGGTTTATTGCACACAATTTAGTGATAGTCATACCTTTCACAGGGTGCAAAAGTGCCTTTTTTTTTTTTAATAACAGCTACAGAAAATCAATAGATTTCATGAGTTCAATTAATCCCTGCAGCTGCTGTGCCAGAGTCAGAAAGAAACAAAGAAATTTTCCATTTCTAAGCTGCGGGACTAAGCTGTTGTCTGTAGAGGAGGATGGTCCTCGAGCACCTTAAACTGTGGCTCCCATTTAAGCAGGCTTTCCTGTAATTTGTGATTTATTAGGGTAAGCCTTTGTAATTATAAAGGTAAGCCAGTGCTAGACTGTGCTCTGAACTAAATAACAGAGTTATTTATTTCTAAATGTGTTGGACACCTCTTAGATACAAAGCCACGAGGATTTAGGTTTGGATAATGGATCAAGGTCCTCAGGCCAGCCCCTTCTTGCTGCATTACGTGGAGGTTCATGCCAGAAGACTTTTCCCCTACTGCTGGTACTGATTCTGAAGTAATTAGAGGAACATTGACCACTTGAAAATCCATTTTCAGATCTTTTTCCCTGAGGTGCTGTCTTTTGTGGCAGTGGATATTCAGCAGGGCTTGGAGAGCCTTTGCAACTTTCCAGCTGCACATTGTGTCTTCTGCAGGGACATCTGTGTGGGAAAGATGATGCCCTGTGCTCCAGGGCCCCTTCCACAAAGACTCAGAGTTCATGGATTGAAAATCAGAAGGCTTTTATTTATAGATAGATATAGAGATAGATATTATTAAAAAGAAATTGAGAGAGATCAAGCAGTTTCCCTGTCGCAGGTTTGGCTGCTGGGATCATCTGTGTGTCTGTGTCCAGCACCAGAAAGGAATTCACAACAAGAACAGAGAGGAGACCTTCCATTGGTCAAGGCAAACACCTAACCATAAACATTTCTCATATTTACATTCTTTTCTCCTGGGAAGCTACAGAAAGTTCCCTTTAGAAATGGAGGTAGCTATTACAATTGAAGACAAGTTAAAAAAGAAATTGCTTTCTCCAGCTTGTTGCTGTGTTCTCTCTGAGATCCACCAAGGAGTCAACCACCACACAGCTGTGTCTGTTGTCCGATTCAGATTAACCCCTGTCACCTGCATGACTGAAACCCACAAGATACCTCTTGTTTATGGGATATTTCCATGTCCAAACTCTGACCCAGCTTAGACAACCAGCTGTTTAACAGGGGCTGGGCACCTCTGGCACTGACCTGTGCACACCAGGGACCTCACTAAAATGTGTGACACTCTACCAGCATCTTCTCCAAGAAAAAGGTTAATGTCCCATTTCCCCTCCTAAATAGCCAGCCTGGGTGCTGCAAAGGGCCTATAAAGCTAGGCTTGGCTAATTACTTTGTGGCAAAAGCAGTGACCTCAGGTAGCTCACTGTCCTTTATTGCTGCTGGATTTTATTCCAGGACAGTTATCCTGGTGTAAATAGATGCCTTTTCACATCTCAGGCAAAGCAAATGCCTCTGCATTTCCAACTCTCATGTGGAATTTTTTTTTTTGCCAGTGGCAAATCTGAGCTAAATTTAGAATGTTTATTGAGTGATTCACCTTCTGCACAGCCCAGAGTAGCTGCCTTGTGACAATGTCACTTCCCAAAAAAAAAACGATTCTACAAAGGCACGACACAGTGACAAAGTGAGGACAAGGGACACACCAAGCCAGAGGGACAGTGATGAGCCTCAGTTCAGTGCTAAGGTTCTGAACAGGTGACTTAGAGCCCTCCAGGCAGAGGGAGCATCCTTTTAGCAAACTCAGGTGAGGGATTTCTCAGCAATAGAGTCACAGAACAGTCTGAGTTGGAAAGGACCTTAAAAATGATCTTGTTCCAACCCCTGCCATGGGCAGGGATACCTTCCACTATCCCAGGTTGCTCCAAGCCCCATCCAACCTGGCCTTGGACACTTCCAGGGATGAGGCAGCTTCTCTGGGCACCCTGTGCCAGGGTCTCACCACCCTCATATATCATGTATCTTCCACATATTTAACCTAAATTTTCCATCTTTCTGTTCTTTCCCATTACTCCTTGTTCTGTCACTCCAGTTCCTGATGCAAAGTTCCTCTCCAACATCCCTGTATCCCCTTCAGATCCTGGAAAGTGCTGCAAGGTCTCCACACAACCTTCCCTCCTCCAGCCTGACCAGCCCCAAACATTCCCAGCCTGAAGGAAAACCACTCCACTCTTCTCCAGCTATCAGAAGAAGGCAGGAAAGGGCAGTGTCGAGATCTCTGAACTCCTGGCACACGAGCAGCTGGTTCCCTGCCCTGGCACGTGGCACAGCCTGGCAGGCACCGTGCTCCCGACGGAGCAGCCCTGGGAGCAGCTCCTCCTTGTTGGGAGTGTGGATCAGTTTGTATTTTTCAACATGACGATCGCGGCTGCCAAACCTGGTGATGAAAAATTGAAAGTCAAATAACCCCTATTAGTCTGTCACAGGTTGATGGAGCTGGTATTCTATTTTCCCATTGTGAACGACTCCCATTGTTAGGAGCTGACAGGCAAATCTCCGCAGAAATATGGACTCTTTGTGAGAGCTATTTATAGCAACATATGACAATGCAGGGCTGGAATATGCATGCCGAGGCATTGCCTGGGATGTGCAAGAGCCCCTTGGTACCATTCCTGGGTTGTAAGGAAAAATTCCATTAAGATAAGAACATCTGAGAGACCTAGAGACAGATGAGATATGGAGAAGTGGGGAGGAATGTCATGGCATGGCACAACAGCCTGCGCACAACAGCCTTCTAGGGATGAGGAGAGAGCACACTTATCAACAGCACTGAGCAGGAAACGGCAGGTTTGTGTTTATTTTGCTCCGCTTTGCTTTTTTCTGGTAGTTTTTTGTTTGTTTGTTTTGTTCTGTGATCAGCTGAAAAGCAAAGCAGGTCTGTGCGTGGATCCCAGAAGAAGAGGATGATCAATAGGAACTGTGGCAGGATGGATGGTGGCTGCAGGAGGGAGTCAGAGGCTCTCTGACAAATACTGAATAGTAGCTGGGCCTGGGTGCCCACCAGGCTCCATGTACACAGAGATGGATGCAGATGCTGCACCAGAGTCGATAAAGTCAGGACAAAGCCCAAAGATGAGGATCAAAGGAATTTTTTCAGCAGTTTCTGGAGGACTGGATGACACATTGGGAAGATTGAGTGCAAAGACAGGATAGAAGAGCCACCTCAGCTGAGCATACACTGGTACAATTAAACCTCGTGCAGATGACCTTTCTCCTCCTCCTTGGATGCCAGAATTAATTTCGGAGAGTGGAGGCCCCAGTGCCACCCAGTCCCTCCCACAGCACAGCTTTCTCTGTGGGCAGCTGGTCCTCTCCACAACCAAAGAGCAGCTGCTGCTGCTTTTACCAGATGTGTTCTGATGCTTTGAAAAGAGGGGAAAAGGAAGGAGGAAAGAAGGGAAGTGAAGGGAAAGGATAAGAAAAAGCAGGACCACGATGGTGCTTTTTGTGACAGTGTTTGGTCCATGTATTTGCAGCTCCTGCATACTGAAATCCTCTGCCATGTCCTGTCTGCATTAGCCACAGGTAAAGAGGCAAAGCAGGCTGGCAGTTCTCCTGGCACCTGGGGAACCAGATTTCTGAATTTTCACTCTTCCTTGTCATTTTAAACTGTGAAACACTTCAGGAGCTGGTGACCAGCATCATTTTGATTTGAAGGCAGAAGGTACAAGCACAACCCCGTGCTTTGCACATTCCCCACTCTGCAGGTCAGGGCTCTCAGGTGGCTCTGGGGGATTCTCACTCCTGCTCGGGGTGCTGCCACAGAGCCTTGATGCTTTTGAACCCTTTGGTGGATCAACTAGAAGAGTAAAAATCAGAGTTCACAGGACAAGAACTCTCCCAAAATGAGTCACTATGTGGTAACAGTGTAGGCTGTGGAAATGCAGCCAAGTCCCTTCCTCCCCAACCCAGCATCAATTTTACAAAGCTCCTGCAGTTTCCATTCCCTTACCTGATAGAAAACTTCTGAGCATACAGATAACACATTTATAGGCATCAAATAGTTATCTAGCCTGCTAGATACTATTATTGTATACAGATAAGATACAAAAGACACCCATATAAAGGAAAGAGGCTAAGACTGATAAAACTCCAGGAGCACAAAGAGCAGCTTAACACTCACCCACCTCTTAGGCTCTTACCAACTCTTTTAACTGAAAAAAGGAACACCAAAAATTGGAGGAAATCTTTAAAATCCTTGAACAGTTACAGCAAGGTCACCAAATTCCATCCAAGCCATCAGTGCCTCCCTCACTTCTTGCAGTCAGACACACAAGCTTGGGTTTCCTCTCATCTCACCAGTTTGGTGTTTTCTTCCCTTTCTTGCCTGATTTTCCAGTTTATCAAAAGAGTAGTGTGCACGGGAGGCAGTCTGTATGTATAACAATTTCTATATGATTTAAAATAATTAAAACCTTAAACATTGTTATTTCAGGGGTAAAGATAGTCTTAAAGCAAGGATTTCAGTTCTAATCCTGCATGAATAATTAGCTGATTCAAACATGTATTTATGGGGAGAAGAGAGTTCCACTGGGCAGAAAGACACCAAAATAATGACAAGTGAATTAAAGTGTGTCCTCCTTGCCATCCCAAACTTTGTGGGGTGTCCCCCAGCTCTCCACAGGCAGAGGAGAGCCTCCCAGACCAGCAGTCCCTCTGGGAAGTGCAGCTGCAATGGCACTGCTCAGTGAAAAATAAGTCAACATTTGGTTCTAAAACCATTTCTCCAAGGTTCAGAAAACACAAACACTGTAAAATTTGGGCTGATTCAGTTGCACACTTGCCAGACTTGCAAACCACAAGGAAGAGAGCACACTTACAAGTCTCTGTGTGGAATAAGAATTACTGGTTTAGTTCCTTAAGTGCATTAAATAAGAGAGTTTTGACTTGGAATCAATAGGAAAGCTCAGAAAGTTAAATACAGAACACAACAGATTATGCAGAAAATGATCCTTGAAAATTTTTGCTCTTATGCAACATGGGAAGACTTTATCTTCTCTATGACTGGACCTCTTAGCTCATTAAATGTCAATATTTTGGTCTATTACTGCATTTTATGTGGCAGTGCTGAGCCTATAAATGTGACGGGGGGTCTGTGAGTAGCTGCACTGGGGGGTGGCAATAAAATACATACAGCAGGGCACTGTGTCTTCAGTAAGGAGGAAAGTTGTTGTTCTCTACACAAATCTCAGGAGATTAAGCAATGGAAAAGTGTGTCAGACAGCAGGATTTCACGGTCCAGAAACTCAAAAATAAGATAAAACTCCAAAATCGAATTACCACTCCTGCCAATAAGCTATTACTGTGCAGTTATTAAACACACACAGACATTCCCATGACCACATTGCTCTGTAAATCACACTTGCAGACAGTTCATTTAATGAACAGTGTTTGAGTAGACAATCTGTTTGGGATTATATTAAATATATAACTCCACTTGCTAAGAAATGCATTCATACTTAAACTTCCTTGCAACCCTCCCTTTAAAAAAGGAGGAGAGGAGAAGAGCAAATCATTGCCAAGTGGCAATTTTCAGTTTCAAAAAGCAGCAAGTGTGAACCAAAGCTTAATTTAATTAAATAATTTACCTTTAAAGAATTTATCCTGTAAAACTGGATGATAGCCCAGAAGAAAAATACGTAGAATTTTGCCTGAAGTTTTTAGTAATTAAAATATTACACCGTTGATTTAATTTACTCGTGTTGCAGGAAATGCTCTTGCCTTGACAGGCACTTTGAGGGTGTAAATGTGACATACAGTGTCCTTCTAGCTGCTCCTGTGTCACAGACACTCCCAGTGCCTGCAGCTGGCAGTCAGATGGGTCCTACCTCATCCCTAAGTATCCTTCTGGTTGTTCCCAGGGAGCTAGGACTTTCCTGGGGGGTTCCCTCCCCTTTTGCAGTCCAAGGCTTTGGGGTTGCCTCTCACCCCGTGCCCAGCAACAATTGCTGACGATGCCTGACCCAAATGTGCTGCAATCCCAATTCCATGTTTCATGGGAGAGCTTGGCCACCCTCTCCCAGGGTCACTGTGTTGCTGGACTGGTGCAAAACCAGGAGGAGAAGGTGAGAAAATTGCCTTCCCCAGGGACTGAACTGTGCCGGAGGTGGCACCCGATGGGAACGGGGATAACGTGGATGCTGGAGCTGTAATGGGTGTTTTACAAGCAGAGGAGATTTAAAGGCCATGCACAATCTCAGGCTGCAGGGGTTTAGCTAGACTCCATTAGGATTTAGGTGCAGTTTCTGCTGGAGAAAAGGCAGGTGTCTCTTATCAGGGATCTCTTACCTGGGGGCATCCTTGCATTCTCCTTGGGAGCACCTGGTGGCTCCTCAGCCCTCATCTGCAACATCAGTTTTTAAATCCAGCGTGCAGTCAGGCCCTCCTGGCAGAGAGGTGTGATGGCACCAGCCCCACTCCTGCCAGGAACTGAAGGTCACCAGCCCTGTCCCCACAGAGTGGCTACATGCACAGTCCCACACTGGCCCAGAAGCTTCAAGGACACCACTTCTGGGCTGGATAAATCAAGGTAAAGAGCACCTCCGAAGGCTCAGATGGATCACTTGAATGGCTAAACACTCCAATACATCTTTTTGAGAAAAGATATTGGCTTGTGCAATGAAACAGATAATTGACTATTCCATGGAAACCGTAAGGGCTTTACCTCTGGGATCGGCAGGAACCCATCTCTCTTGCTACAGAGCAAAGCCAGCAAGTGTTTGGGCTGGATTTTATTCTCCTTTTTTTTTTTTTTTTTTCCCAGAGGAAGATTTGGAACAGAAACCAAGCCCAGGCTGCTCTTCCCACATCAATCCCCACTGATGTATCTCAGTAATCTGGAACTGAGTGCGAGTGCAGCAGCCCCATCAGGCAATCAAACAACACAAACTTCCAAAATTTAGTGATGGGTACAGGGTAACCTGTCCTCAGGCCAGGCAGGTCTGATGGAAGGGAGCTCTTCAAACTCCCTCATCAATCTCAACAACCCTTCCCTCACCCCATCAACAACCTGAATCCAGTGTTTTCTCCCTGATCGACTGCTGCACTGATGGATATGGAAGATACCTGGGTTTTTCCTGGGCTGTGGCAGAAAGAGGTGAGAGGAAATCATGCCATCCCCCAGCCTTCCCTGGCTCTTTCCTCTTCCAAGCACAACATCAGTTCCACAATTTAAAATGGTAGCTTTTTTTTCCTTTTTTTTTTTTGTAAATAATATGAAATAATACAAAAAAATGAATGAAATCCAGGTTATGGAGCTGTAATTCCAAGCAGAGCTCCACCAAAGCCGTGG
Organism: Vireo altiloquus; assembly: GCA_013396875.1. Lineage (NCBI taxonomy): Eukaryota > Metazoa > Chordata > Aves > Passeriformes > Vireonidae > Vireo > Vireo altiloquus. The sequence continues at coordinate 683,675 of VZRF01013111.1, read as the reverse complement.
GCCTCTTAACAATTTATTCCTGTGGTTTCTCAGGACACGAGCTCCTTGATGGAATTAAAGTGCTGTCATTCAAGTTGGTTGTTACTTGTTCTGTATGTAAATAAAGGGAATGCATTTAAAGGACTGCACTAATGTATTCAAATATTTGTAGATAATCCACTGTAAATCTCCAGACTGGAGGATTTTGCATAAATGCTTGAATCTGTAACAGCTAGGAGGGAATTCCAACTCCCTGATCGAGTAAATTACACAAAAAAATAGCAGGATGATTAGACCAAGCACATTAATATTCGCAATAAGTTTTGTCTGTCAGCATTCAGGACTGAATTCAAGGGTTGCATCCCTCTCAGTATTCGTGTGGCAGGAGGAGAAGCCATCCATAATCAGGGTGTAACAATACCACCAATACACACTTTGTTGTTACAGAGCACCCCAAAACACAAGGCACTGGGCTGCTTATTGTATTTACTCATAGTTTTCATACAAGTTTTAACAGTTGATCAGCTGAGAATTTTAACTCTCCAAATATCCCTTCTCTCCACATTTTTAAGTTAGAGAGAGAGGTTCTGACAGCCCTGAGTCATTTGGATCTCCCACAAATTGCTCCTACATTTATCTACCAGGAAAAGGCCCCTCTCCACCAGTAAAGGTGTTAATAATATATACACGTATTATTAACTGCACTTATTTTCATTTCTTGCCCTGGAGTCATCATTAGTGAAGATTAAACATGCATAAATCAGTCTCTCCTAAATTAGTGAACATCAGCAAATGTCACCTTGTTGAAACGAAAAGTTATTTATTTATTTATTTATTTGCCTATTTATTTATTTTTCCAAAAATTGGATGGTGTTGAAAGACAGATACAATACAATTGTATTCCACCACTTTTTTTTTCAGCCAGGCCACTGGGCTGCATTCCATAAGTCTCTCATTTTAAAATGGGAAATCAAGGTCAGGTCTAGAATTTTTTGGCCACATGTCTTATACACCTTAATTTTACTAAAAAAATCCTGTATGGTTTGGAAATCTTACGTGGAGAGGACCAAATTATGTCTTCACCTATTTCTACACTGTACTGTGCCAATCATTGAAGTCATACAGGTATAATAGAGAGAGGAGATTGGCTGTCAATATTGCAAATAAAAACTAATTAAGAGCAAATGGTTTAATGATAGAGGCTCATATTTCAACATTGCCAGTTCCTGCTATTTTATCATGAGTCTCTTGGAGTTTATTTGAAAGTCTTTCTCCTGAAATAAGGTGATTACATGAGTATCTCACCATCATTAACCAGGAGTAATTTCCCAGCCTTTCAGTTGGGGAGAGAGATGTTAGCTGAGTACACCTCCAAGGCTCAGAAATGAAAACATTCAACGTTTATTAATCTCACTAATTTTTGAGGGCCTGCTCACGATATTAAATGTTCAGGGTTGGCTACACCGAGGTAGCAGAAGTATCAGAGACATCCCAAATACCAGGAGGCTCTTTGTCCTTTCAAAGAGGGGAATGCTGGTGCTGTTTATTCATCACTGCTAAGTTTAGCACAGCTCCAGGCATGAAGTATTAAAAAATGTACTTATGTTGATTTGCATTTCTGCTAATTATTTCCACGGAGCTGTCACTTCCAACGCTGCCAGACAGAAATAGCTCCCCCAAAGGGCACTGGACAGGCAGGCATGGAAGGGCTGGATCTGAGATCAGGCAAACAGAGGGGGTCAGAACAACCTACCTTGGGAAAAAAACATGGGAATTGAACATCATTCCAGGTTACAGTTGCCCAAATGAGTTATGCATAGGTTGGGATAATCTAGGGATAGAAGTGCACACAGCTGTTCCCTGAATTGCATCTGCAGCATCTTGCCTCGTCTTTTCTACACTTTCTTGCTGATCCAGTTTTTTCCTACACACAGATAATTAATCGGGGTTAGGTTCTGAAAGCACTTTAGCTGCCTGACAGCTTGGTCTCTGAAGAGTCCATATTTAAGGGAACATTTCCCCTCGTGCAGCCACCTGGGGACCCTCTAATTCCGGCTTTTCTCAGCTGAGATCCTTTGGACATCAGCAACACGCCTTCTCCTTTAGGGACTTTCACTGATTTCTTTATGAGAACTGCCTGGACCCACAAAAAACATCAGTGGCACCAACAGAGTCACCCTTCCAGCAGTGAGAGGGTGGCACAGCAAGGAAGGTCTGGAGTGGTTTTGGCTAAAGTGGCCCTGATTGAGAGCCTGGGCTTGCTGTTATCCCAGCACTATAATTTGGGACTGTCCATGTAAAGGAGATGAGCTCTAAAATCTCTGGATCCCTTCCCTTCACACTGATGATAAAATTCAGCACATTCAGTGCTGTGCTGACACAGGGCATTAATCTTGACAACCTCACTGGCTTTGTAGCGTTGATGCAGAATAACAGGAATATTGCAAAATTCACCAGCAGCAAAATCAAAATATTATGTTTAAAATAATTATTTAAAACTTAATTTAAAATATTTCTATCAAGTTTGAGAGAAGTACCTTTGGATACATCACTGAATCACCCCAGAACCGGAGCTAAAAGCAGTTTTGTTTTTGAATGGATCAATCCTCTTTCCCAGTTAGCATTGCCACACACATTTGCTGTAGACCTAGGAAATACTGTTCCCATTAACAGCCTGACAGTATCCTGTGAACGTGTGCACTCGAGCAGATTTTCCTGTGTACTACTGAGCCTCAGCTGGGAGAACACACCTACATACCAAGGCTGGGGTAAACAAACACAAGGGTGGAACACAGACTAGAAATAATGGGAGGAGTTTAGTTCATGTTTCTCCTCCACTCCATGCTGGGATCTAGGGCTAGGATAAGGCAGTCTGCTCTCAGTCCCATCCACCAGAGCCCTTCTATCCATAGAAATGATTAAAAATTAACTAGGCGAGGAAGACAGATCGACTTTATCGGGTACTGCTGAGATCAGATTAACACTGCACTGACACAGGGGAGTTCAAAGTTCAGGTTCCTGCATTACTGGAAGTTTAATTTTTAATCTTTCTTTAATAGTTAAGGTCTAGATGAGTGCCCTAGATAGGTCCTGCCCTGACATGAAGGAACCTCAGGCCACAAACTTCAAAAGCATGGCTGATGGGCATCTGATGTTCCCCGAAAGAAGAAAGAGCTCTTGCCTGCTGAACTAGAGGTACTCCTGGAATTAATATTGTCTCCAATGCTCTTGTTTTGACTAAACACATCATCGTGCTCCAAAGGATAAATGCAATGCGTGAGAGGAAAGGAGTGAGGCCCCAAGAGACTGCTGGGGCTCTTCTGTCCATGGCCAAGGCCACCAGGAAGGACCAGGTCTCAAAGCACCTGCACCTTCCCCCAGCTCAATAGCCAGAGGAGCACCTCCCCTATGGAGCCAGCCTGGAGAAGAGAAGGCTCTGGAGTCACCTTCCAGTACCCAAAGGGGCTGCAAGAGAGCTGGAGAGGGACTTAGGAGAAGGGCCTGGAGAGAGAGAATAAAAGGGAATGGTTTCAAACTGACAGAGGGAAGGGTTAGATGTGACACGGGGAAGAAAATCTTCACCAGGGTGGTGAGGCCCTGGGTCAGATTGCTGTGCTGTGGCTGCTCCTGGATCCCTGGAAGTGCCCAAGGCCAGGTTGGACAGAGCTTGGAGCAACCTGGGATAGTGGAAGGTGTCCCCATCCATGGCAGGGGGTGGGACTGGATGAGCTTGAAGGTTCCTTCCAACCCAAACCATTCCATGATTCCATGACAAAGTCAGTAAGTGTTTGTGACCTGCACTCACTTTTATCAAGACAGCTGTGTCTGACTCCTGCTTCACAAAGACACTCCCAGCCACCAGAAGAGACTCTCTCTTCAAAACCTGGGATGTTCCACATTTCTGCCACTATTTTATCGTCTCCCTTTGCTGTACTTCCAACAGTTGCTGAGAATTACTTAACATCAGCAAATACTAAGCAGCAAATGTTTTACACATGACAAATCCTTTGCCTCTGGCGTTTTCAGAAGTTCACATTTTGTCTCACGCAACAGAGCCTGGGTTAGACTCTCACATCAGCTGCTGCAAAGGTTACAGGAGAAATAAGGGACCTCGTCTCCCACTCAGCCTCACCCTCCTTTCAAAACCAAATTGATTGCTCTTGGATGGGGATGGGGGACATTCCGTACCTTCCCATATGGAGACCAGATTCCATGTGTTGAGCATGCCTGTGAGGTAATATTTCAGCTGAATCTACTGTCTGTCACATCTGGTATTTTGAATAATCGGTTAAGTGAACCGTAAATTAAATTAAGCCAAGCCAGTGTCATAAACCTAAAGTGCATTTCCAAAGGTTCTCCCATATGAAATGGGAGTTGGCTTCAGAAGGCTTTAACATCCTGACTCTGAGAGCCTTAACTGCAAATAAATCAACAGCCTGTGTGCTTGAACAGCCCCCCAGAGTGGATTAAAAAGAAATACTTGTGAGAAAGTGACAACACAAGTGGGTTTTCCTTCATAGACACCTGCCACAAATGAAGGGCTTCTGATGGTGACAAGTGGAATAAGAGAGTAAACAGGAAATATCAGGGGAGTCAGGATCCTGGTGGTGCTTCCCTGGGTCTGCTGGGTTGGCTCTGAAGGAGCAGGAGACACTGGCTGCCCTCTCCAGCTCTGGTGGGAAAGGATCTGCAGGAAAGGTGAGGTTGTTTTATCTGCCTGACACTGGGATGAGGGACTGGTGTCCAGAGCAGCTGCTGCCCAGAGGGCTTTGGATGTGCCCCAACATTTTCTCCCATCTCCTGGAGCTGAATTGCTCCACTTTCAACCAAAAAAAATCAACCTCACAGTCAAGGAACAAAAAGCAGCAGCTCATTTGTAAGCTTGTCCTTGGGAATGCTCTCCACAGCCTCGTGAATGCAACGATTTCAGCCAAAGGATTGTCTTTCCCTGCACCTCTCACAGCCCTGAGCACCACGTTTTACCAATAAAGGGCTAATGAACCACAACAGTTGTTCATATGTTTTCTTACTCCTTCTCCAAAATGTCACAATAAATCTATATTGCCGGGTAACAGCAAGCAGATGGATATTGTAGCTCATAATTTGGCATAGGTGTTCTCAATCAAGGCAGAGATTAATTCTCCCCAATGATAAGCAGCTCTCTCGTTTGTTAGGGGCCCATTATCATTTTCTAAAAGGTTTTTCTCGGGACAAGGGTAAAAATCAGCTCTCTTTGTCCTATTGCTTTATCCATTACAAAGGGAATGAGGGATGGATTTCTGTAGACAAGGTGAGTTAACCACAGAAAATGACATCTCAAATAAGCATAGAAACAATAGCAAAAAATTCCTAGAAACGCTCTTTGATGGAGTACACAGATTCATGGTAGCATCTCCTCTTGCTTTGTGAGCAGCCTGGGAATACTTTTGTTAGGATTATTATTTCCTCAATGAGACTGAAAAATATATTAAAAAAAACAGATCAAAACAAATCAGAAAAAGCTATTTTCTAAGGTACCTCTTACAAAAGCAAAAAGAATGTGTCCTTTTTTCTAAAACCTTCAAATTAAATAACAGAATAGAAAAACAGTGTGGATTTTGCTAGCTGGGAAAAATAAAATGGGGATACAGTGCCATTCCTCATGACAGGGAAAGAACTAAAATTTTAAAGTGAATGCAAAGCCTGGCAAATAAAGTGAGCTTCAGTCCTGCCTTCCAGACCCTGCCCTGTCCCTGGTCCTGCAGGAGGTGTGTTGCATCCCTGGAAATTTACATTTCCTCACTGATCTTCCTCCAATCATTAAATACTCCTAAAAACATCCCCTTAAGGTATTTGTTACCCTTGAATTTTGCTTGCTAATGAGCTCCTAATTGTGGCATAGCAAGTTCGTCAACTATTGTACTTCTATAAAACAGAGGTACTGCAGCTAATTATTTGTTAAACTCATTATCAGAGCTCTGCTAGTGCAAAATTTCGTAGGTATTGAATTTTCCAGCTGACATCCTGCTGCAGGATGAGAGGTGAGGACTTGAGCAGAGGTCTTGAAGTGATAGAAGAACAATGAGAGGGGTTTTAGAGTTTGTGCTTTTCTCACCACCTCCAATGGGGCATCTCAGAGCACCCCCAGACACGCCAGGAAAACCTCTGCACTGACCCTTGTGGGCACTGGGTAGGATCAGCACAGGTAATCGACGAGTTTTCACTCCCTGCACACTAAAGAAGAATATATTAGTAGAAAATTAATAGCTCGGTTGGTTATTGATCAACAGAAATGCTACAGTGCTCTTACGATTTCAAATTGCTCCTGATAAATGGAAGAGGGAACAGGATTTAAGGAGTGATCTCGCTGTGCTGGGAGCATCACAGAGCAGGGGACTGCAGCACTGACTGCAGTGTCCTACACCTTGCCCTGGAAACTGGGATCACCCAAGCCAGGCTCAACAGGGAACCTGAACTGCAAAATACATATTTCTGTATCAATCCTGGGGCTAAGACACTGCAGGGTTCTGCCCCAACAGATAATTGTAATTGTTTAATCTGTTGGGTGAGTGTTTCATTCCCCTTCTCACCTCGCTGTTACTGCAGGAGCTCAGGTGTCTGGTGAGAGCTCCTCTAACTGGGGAGGATCCATCCCAAAACCATCGTTTTATCCATTGTGGTGGGTAATAGTCACTTCTGTCCGTTCCCACCTCTTCTTTCTGCTCCCTGCTCCAGTGCATCAAGGTTAAGGAATAATGAATAATCAATAAGGCCACATCTCCACCAGAGAAAAATGTTTCAGCCTGAACATGAGAGCTGGAAAAGATTTAAACACAGTTTTGTGCCATCCACTCCAGCTTTGCTAATATGAGCTGTGAGTCAGCATGCTCTTCTAAATCACTGCAATTGCCATGTCCTCCAAGAACAGACCCTGCAATGCTTCCCACAGCCCCTGGGAACTCAGCCTTCTGGGAAGAGGAAGGAAAACAATTACTGACACTGCTCAAGTGCTCACCCAGCAATGGCATCCCTTAAAATTGTGCAGTTTGAATAAGCAAGCCCCTTCCAAAGAATGCCTGCATGCAGAGAAGCCAAGCAGAGGATCTTGCAACACTGACAATGAGTGTTATAAATGTATATTTATTCTATATATGGAACTGATAAACCACTAAAACTCTTTGGAAAAAGGGTGAATTAGCTTTCCAAAAAAGCAAGCGGTGTTTTAGACTGAAGTGTTTTGGAAAGAGGGACCATGTTTCCAGTTCTGCCACTGACCAGCTCTGGATGTGAACAGGGGCTTTGCCCCCTGAGCAACATGGAACAAATCTGCCCTGCAGTGAGGCAAAGAGATTGAAAAAAACTTGTGAATCTCCAAGGTAAAACTATTCTATTACAAAATCACATTGCTATGCAGTACTCATTCCTCTGCCTATTTAAGCTGAATGTGAATGCAGGCTGCTATAATCTTGTATTATAAAGAAAACACTAAAAAAAACCCAAAAGACATACCAACCTCTACTACAGATACAATCAAAACAGGTTTTAATTATTTGCAGGCAGTACTCTGCCATGTATCACAGTTATTCATTTATACTTAAAAAATAATAACCCTACTCTATTTGATAGTTGGTGATAGTGAATTAATAATTTGAGCAAGTCAGGAGGAAGTTAATGTAATCCTCAATTTGCTTTACATCTTCAGAGTCACCTACGGCACTTTACAAGGCAGGTAATATTATCACAGCTGGACACCTTGGTAATCTTCTGAGCTCTTTTTCTTTTTCAAAATAAATGTTAGAGATTTACCATGATACTGCTAAAATAGCTGTTAATTTACTTCAAATGATAAAAGAAAACAGGTGAATTAACAGAGCCTTGAACTCCATCACACTGAACAGGAATTCCAGCAGGGCACAACACAGATGGGAGGTCCAAGGCTCCAGACTGACCAGGCACAAGAACCTCCAGCCACACCTCTCCTTTTAAGGGGAGGTTTGGATCCAACTTCTCCATCCTGGCTTTTTGTTTGTCCTGAGATCCAAAGCTGTGGGATTTGCAGAAGATGGCAGATGTTTCATAAGAGCAGATTTGCTATTTGGAAACCTCAGCTTGGGTCTTCGAGGCTGAAACTTAAGAGAGGTGACAAGGACCCCAGAATTTAGCTATTCCACCATTCAGGACATCTCGAAGTCAGTCCCACATGAACATTCCTCTCAGGCTTGCTCTTTAATTTCCATGGGATACTATTGCCTGCTCTTTAAATAGAACTTTAAAAAAAAATTAAAATATATATAAAACTCATTTACACACATTTACATATCAGAAAAGCCTAATCAAAACCTCCCTGATTTCCATGTCAACTGTCATAGCTGTTTTTAGCAATCAGCAAGCTTATATAAAAAATAAAATCAAAACATATTTGTCTTCTTACATAAGCTGTTATAGCAATATAATGTAAAAAGTTAAAGATCTAAATGACACTGTAAAAGCTGTAAAGGCTGGAATGATTGATTTTATAATGTTTCCAGGAATTATAAATAACCTTTAAGTGTCTCCACTGCTTTGATTTGCATAAGCAATTGCAAGTTCATTAAGTAGGGACTAAAACAAAGATCAGGCAGTGCTGGGGACTTGGTCTGAGCAAGGACCTGGGTCAGTCAGTGCTGCTCCAACCTCAGCTCTCCCAAAAAACTGCTGCAGATCACATTGGGTTTGGGTGGTGAGGTTTTGGCTGTGGGGAGCCAGGGCCAGGCAGCACACACATTCCCCAGGATCAGCTCTGGGGTTTCACTGAGCTCTGGAAAAGCTGTGGGAATTATGGATAAACCAGGGTGTGTCAGCCTGAAACCCTGTGGGACCTCCGCAGGAACTTCACAGGACCTCCAATGGAACTTGGAATCATGGAATATAATCACAGCATCACTAAAGTTGGAAAAGACCACCAGGATCATTGAGTCTGACCTCCAAAACCATGAGTCCAACTGCTAAAACTTCACAGGACCTTCACAGGAAATTCATGGGACTTCCTCAGGGAATTCCTCCAAACGTTCCAAGCATTTTCCACCACACCAAGGCTGGAATTTCCCCTCAGTGAGCACCCACGCAGCATCACAAACATACACACACACACACGGGGTTTTGTGGCCCTTCTTGCCCATGTAAGAAACGAGAGGCTTTTGCTCCTTTGCCTCTGGGCTGCAGCTCCAGGTACTGGTTATGGGGCATGAAAAGGGAGGATGGGAGCACAGGGGAAGGAATGAAGACAAGGGAAGATAATTGAAAGTACCAGTGCACTAGTTATGTTTCATATATCTAATGTAATTAGTATTAATAAGCTGTCAGTCAGAAGATGTAGTTGTTAAAAGGCAGTTTCAATGGGGGAAAATGATAATTGAACTCCTCCATGTATTTGTCTGTATTATTTATTCTGTTGTTTTTTCAGTTCACTGCCACAGTGTTTGGCAGAAGTGAAACTGAAGAAGTAAACAGAGTTTTTTGTTTAGTAACTAGGAAAAAAAATTAACCTCTATTGTTCCGAGCAGGGCCAGCCATAGAAAGGAGGCTCAGGGAGGTCAGTGGGTCAGTCCTGCACCTGCTTCTCACTCAAAGCACAGTGTTTGCAGGCTACAACTTTACATTAATTCTGTTTTGATATATACACTTGTTCCTGTGGTACCTGGCATGGTACTGCTGCTCCTTTATTCTCACTAATTCTCTACCAATTCTCAATAATTCTCTACTCATTCCAGATGCTCTGTCTCATGGTTTAACACTGTAGCTCCTAAAGCTGGTCAAATCACATGCACTGAATAACATAGTCAATAATTCCCTTCCCTTTTTTTTTTAATTTTTCAATTGTCTGCAAGCAGTTTACAGCATTTCCCAAAGCATCTGTAATGAGAAATTAGTCGCTAAATATTTTATACAAACAGTTATTTAGGCCATATCTTGATCACAAGCACTTTGCTGCGGATTCAGCTGGGACAGAAGGATTTGGATTGGATTTGTACTTCTGACTATAAATTGCCCACATGAAGACAGCTCTCTTTCTCTGCTCTGCAAAGCAGCTCTCACGACAACATTGGGATATCCAGCATTCCAAATTACAGTTTCATTAGCTGTGATTGCTCTGGAATATCCCCAGTACATCACCTGCACTGGAAGTATTCTTAAAATCTCATACAACTACATACAAATTTCACACCCCTATTTTACAGAGCCAGACATTGGCTGCATGGAGGAGGTCTTGACCCATGGAGAAATCCTGACTTTTATCCCCAGTGTTGAGAAACCTAGACAGAGAGCCTCACTCAGGTCAATTTATACACGAGGAAGTTTTGGTGACACTGGCACGGGTTGCCCAGAGAGGTGGAAGCCCCATCCCTGGAAACATTCAAGGTCTGGATGAGGCTCTGAGTGACCTGATGCAGTTGAAGATGTCCCTGCTCATGACAGGGGGTTGGACTGGATGGCCTTTAGAGGTTCCTCCCAACCCATTCTGTGATTGCATGTGCCAGACTGGGCATCACCCACCACACAGCTCCTCCAGCACGGTCCTCTGCCTCCCATCACTCCTCACATCCCAGTTAATGCTAACACCAGGAATTCCTCTCCTGTGTATCACATAAATAAGAAATGCTGCTTTTCTTTGGTCACCTGCTGAATGTAAGGAATCTAAGTCATAAACTCTTGGCAGCTTGGCACAAAGGCTGCTCCGACTACTGCAACCCATTTTCAATCCTGACTTAGTACAGTCCCGGAGGAAGTAACTGAAGGCCTCGTTGGGCTGGAATAGCTCCCATCAGCTCCTGTTATTAAAATGAAACATTCCTGAGCCAGACGAGAGATAGGAGACATTTTGTGACTCCAGCTACTGAAGGAAAAAATAGACCTTGGAAGACATTAGGAAGAAAAGTGGGAACCAGGATGCTACCAGAGCCCTGCTGCTGCATCTGACGCCCTGCTGTGTGTGGGGTCACAGGGAAGGCAGAGTGGGGCTGCAGAGAGGCCAAGCCTCTGGCCTGGGCATATCCCATCTCTCCAAGGGCTCGATGTGACTCGTTTGGACAGCTAGGGATGGAGATTTGTTTGGGAAACGCTGATTGTTTTCTAACTGTAATTGATTGTGATCATTTGTCGCAGTGGCTGAGCGCGAGGCCCCGCATTGTGCTCGGGAGAACGTGGGGATGCAGAGAGGCTCCATCCATCTGCACCTTCCTGGAACTGCCTGAGACCCCAAGTCACACACTGAGAACCATCCACTGGAGCTATTTGGGACCTCCTTTTGTGACTCCTTCCCTTCCTCCTCCTCCTGCCAGCCTCCAAGGTTAAAATACATGATTCTGGTGGTTCTAAGAACAGGGAGGATGGAAGAGGAATCTACGTCCTTTCAAGGCTTTCTGCCTTTTCAGGATGGAATATTTGCAAGGAGGTTTGGACAGGGAGAGTTTGTGATCATTAAATAGCTTGTCCCATAATTACAAATAAGGATCCAGCTGAGGCACGACTTGGCTCATTTTCAGGATGCATGGCTGCTCCTCATCCTCCCCTTCCCTGGAGGGACCACTCACCACCCTCTGACAGAGCAAGACACTCCCAGAGACTCCCCAAAAACTGCTGGGGCTCTTCTCAAGACATTGCTGACACAGGAGCTGACCCCTGGAGCCACAAATCCAACCCGTTTTCCAAGTTGTTTATTGACACAGGGACAAAAATTATTTTCTCCCAACCAGGTTTTCTTGTGTCAGTCGTTCAGCATGTTCCTGTGGTTTTTTTTCCCTCCCTTTCTTATTACCTTTTCTGATGGTAAAGACGTTGCAGATGGGCATCAAACTGTGCAAAATGTAAATTATGATTGGGTAGAGTCAGAACATAAAAAATAAGTTATTTGGATGCATCTTTTTTTTTTTCCTAAGGACCACAGCACATATGGCATGCTAAAAAAATGTCTCGTGTTCATTAAGGCTAAACGAGACAGGTTAGAGAATCATGGGCACCAAATGGAAAACTCGGGGAAAAAAATTGCTGGCTGGCAACTCATTCTGCTGATAATATTTTTTGGATGTTTCCCTCCTGCCCTCTCTCCCTCATTTTTTTTTAAACTGCAAGGACATTTTCGCAAATATTTCACAAATATCTGATGGCTGTTGCTTAGGAATCTGTCCTCCCCGCTGTGCCTTCCTCATTTGAAGGTCATAATCTTCAGTTTGTGAAATCATAATTATCTCGCTAGCCAGTAACTCTGATGTCACAAATGGAGGATTATGATGACTTCAATGAAAAAAGCAGCAGCAGGAGAAAATGAACTCAGTGACTTGTTTTCCTTCCCCCCCCCCAAAAAAAAAAGGGAATATAGCAGAGAAAAATATCAGCAGAATGATCTCCAAATAGACTATTTTCTGCATGGCATCAGTGACTCTTTCAGAATATGAGGTTAATTTCTGCCTTGTGCCAGTTTAATGCAGACTTCCACTTTATTTTAACACATAGCAGGTCTTATATTTAATGTAATAGCAGAATCTTGCTACTTCTTGTGGAGCTCATACAGAGACCTCAGAGTTCTTCCATAAAAATGAAACAAACCTCCCTGTAGCACTCAGGAAAATAAAACGGCCAAGAGTCACCACAAGGTCATCTAAACCCAGGGCTTTACTACTGCCAGATAATTCACCACTGTATCAAAAAATATAGCAAATAAACAATGTCAGATTAATACAGTATTTAATGGCCAACTCTCCTTATTGCTTGTTATTAAGCATCCCTGCCAACCTAATGCTAAAAATTCACTGACTTATATTCATTGACAACTTCTCTCCCCAAAAGTCACAGAATCTAAAATGAGTTGGGTTGGAGAGGACCTTAGAGACTCTTTAGTTTTGAGCCCCTGACATGGGCAAGAAAACTTCCACCAGAAAGGGAGCGAATATTCCAGTAAAAATGGGGGAGAAGAGAGACCACAGCAGAACTGGGACCATCCTGATGCATTTCCCAGGCCAGAAGACACATAAACCCCAGACATCATTTAGTTCTTGGAAACAGTACTGGGATGGCAGCGCTGATTTTTCCTCCAGGATGGACGCTCTGGGAACATGATTCAGCAGTTCTGAGTGACATTATTTTGAATAAAGCTATCAGTGTTTCTCCTGAAGAGTTTGGAATACAAGAAGATTTCTACTGTCACTATAAATGCTAGCGCATGTCTCTTGGGCTTCAAATAATGTACATTTCAATGCTCCAGCCTGCTTGAATGAGACGTTAAAAGAGCTATACTCTGAATTCCTGGTGTTTTATAAAAATATGAACTAATAATGCAATGACACCGTTCTGCTGTCTCTTCCCATTGCTGCTCTCGGGCACTTGCAAGACATCCATGTGCAAAAGCAGCAGTGCGCCAGGACCAACCCAAATCTGGGAAATGCGGTGGGTCCTGCCACAGGGATGAGAACAAAAGTACTGAATGCTGGAGGTCTGGGAGGAAAAAAATGCAATTCCCCAGTTGTAACCATGTCCCCTGGCACCTGGCACTAGTACTGGGCGGTGTAACTCGGAGGGGAGTAAGTGGCAGCAATTGCATCCTTGCAGAGGAGATGCCTTCCAAAGGTGTATCACAGCAACAGCATCCTCAACTTCCTGGCTGCGGAATTCAGCAGCAAAGGGGAGAGGACTGGGGGAAATAAAAGCACAGCAGCTGTGGTGCCACAGGCCCCTGGCCCACGGAATATGTTAGGAGAGCGCTGCGCACACCCACCATTCTCAATCATTAGAAACAACATATGGTGGGTTGGTGTTCGTGCTGCCTTTCTCTGCCTGCCCTGTTTCTGCTCAAGGTGTAAGTAAATTAGGAGAGAGGAATGCTGCACACGTGAGCAGAGAATTGCAGGGGGAACAACCATATGGGGTCAGGAGGATGTGTAAATTCTTTGCCGCCACATCTTCATCAATTCTAGAAGCTCCAAAGGCACCGAAAAATTATTCTGTTTTGTGTTTGTATGGTCAAAACCTTTCTGTTCTCACAGCAGCTGAGGTGCCCCATCATTGCCATCATTGGTCACAAACTCCCAAAGCACAGAGCAGAATACCACGACATTTGCAAACGAGGTGACAACAACTGGGATGGCTCATCCAACCCTGAGAGCACCTCACAACCTCTCTCTGTGTATTCACAATACAGAGGTTTGTGAAATCAGCCAAAATCCAAACTGCTGTCTTTGAGACATCCAAAACAGAGTCACACAAACACCCTGGACTGCGCAGGGTGGCCCTTGAGGGCCCAGAAGTGGGAGGTGGGTCCTAAAAACACCTTTCATGTGGGCAGCTCGGCAGCAGCTGTGGCTGCCACTGAGGACGGTGGGCAAGGATTGGTCTTGGAGCAACAGGAAAAAACACAGGAATGGCAGGGGATAGGAGTCCAGACAAAGGCACAGGCTCACAGCACTGCAGAGACATCAGCTGAGGCAGGTGTGTTGCCAAGATCTGGGGAACAGCAGGATCAGGACTCATAGGGGCACTGGGAAGGCTGCGGCTCGCACGAAATGTGCACAGGAAAAAAAGAGCAAAGTCTTCCATTCACCTCTGTCAAAAGCAGGATTGTGAGTTTCTCCTAACATTTAGACTGTGTTTGATGCTGAGAAAGGTGGCATGAGAAATGCCAGTGCTGCCAGAGGAGCTGGAGATGGTGACAGGCGCTGCTGCAAGAGCAACTCACCACGAGAACTCAGGAGAAGTGACACAGGCGCTGGTGTCACAAGTGTGGAGTTAACCTTTGCCACCTCTGTGTTCAGCCGACTTCTCCCTCTAATGAAGCAGATTGATTTATGTATGAGTCATCTGCCTTCATAAGAAATTTATTAAATGATCATCTTTTTTTGCCCCTCCAGATGTGTCACTTGGCACGCGGTGATTGGTGTTTGACCCCACGTCATCCAGCGAGTTCCAACAGCCCCAGGCGCTTCCTGCTCTCGGGATCGGAATGGAGCTCAGCTGTCAGCCAGGGAGGATCCCAAGACAAGGGGAAATCCTGCTGCTGCCTCTGGATGCTCACGCCCTGGGAATGGCAGATTCCTTTCACTCCCTGGACGACACAAGACTTAACAAGAACTGGGGAGCGGCACAACCTCGGTGACTGAAGTGGGATCTGACTCCAGAGCTCCACCTCAGTTCAGCAAACAAGAAATCCAGGGAACTCAGTGAGGACCGACAGGCATGTTTGAATACACTGCTGAATCAGATCCTAATCTCCCACTCCCCTGGCATCTCAAAACATGAAAACAATACAACCATGCCAGGAATCTGCTATAAAAAATAATTGCTTTTGGTTTAAAAAACTAAGTTGTAAAATTCCCACAGAGTTGCAATTGGTCTTAATCTCTCTGCAAGTGTCATTTTACATTAGATCCTTTTCATTCACAATTTGAATCAAAAAAGTACTTCTGTTTTAATTAGTTTTAGAAATTTGCTGAGCTAAATGAATACAGCAGTAAAATCAAAACTGCAGAAAATGTGCGTAATCTCAGCAAACCGCATTACTTGTGGAACAAATTGTAAACCTAAAAATTAATTAATTAAATTTATTAATTAAAATAATTTGAATTAAATTATTTGATTAAAATTATTTGAAATGCCAAGATGTGAAAACTGTGAATTAAGCTGCCACAGAAAATCTACAGCTCATTTTAATAAACTACAAAAGCCCTAGCTACAAAATTCTCTGCTCCAGAGAAATCAGCTCATGTGTGGAGACGAGCAGTCTCACATGGCCAAGGAGAGTGGAGGAGTTTTAAATTCATTCTGTGACACCAACGGGAGACTTTTGTTCTAGATGATAATCTTACTTTTCTCAAAACCTGTTACAGTCAAAGTATGACTTAAAGTACACTTCTTTCCTTGTGATGGTTTGGTGTCAAAGCACTGTGAGTGATGGATTAGCAATATTTGATTTCAGCTTCCAGGGCATTAATAATCATGGGAAATAACTCTTATAAGCAGGGTTTCCTTGCCCACTAGCTGCTCTGCAAATTGCTAGGACGAAACCAACCTATAAATGCAGAAATTGTATTTCAGTACAGCTCTGCCAGCTGGCCACACCATTATGCACATAATGCCTTCTACTCGGGCTTCTCAGTAGGAAAAAACCCAAATCCTAAATTGAATACATCTTAGGAATATCAATTTAATTAAGAGGATGACGAGAGGAGATAGAGGCAGGAGGGTGTTTATTATCAGAATAGATTTCTACCTGCACTGCACTGATAGACCTGTGCCCATGTATTGGTGTTTTCTAGTGGAGAAGCTCTGCAATCTGTACTGTCGTGGGGCACACCAGCACCACAGGTACCTGTGGGAGTTGAGCAAAGGAGACAAAAATCTCACTGTGTGCTGCAGGAAAGAGAACAGATGGTGCAAACACTCACACACACACACAGACTCAGTTTTTTATAACACAAGGTTACTTCCACACTCATGCTGAAGAGGATTATGGCTGGAGTTAGTCACTTTGGATTCTCCACTAAAATCACCTGGGAAAGGACTGCAGCAGGTGAGGAGCTGAGGTGGAACAGGGGATGAGCCACACACGAGCTCTCTCCACAAACTTAGACACACCAGCGCTTCTCTCCAGTTCACTGAGCACTTCCATGCACATCTCCAGAGGTGCTACAGACCCCAAGGAGCTGCCTGCTGGCACCAGCATGGCCCCACACACACAAAACAACAGCCCAGCACCCGCAGATGCTTTATTTAAGAACGTGGATGCAGACGGTTCTCTAGAAAGCACATTCTATAAATAAAACATGTTTAATAACCCAAGAAAGCCAAACAAAATAAATAAACCATGCAACTGACTGGCAACCTCCTCTGCAGAAGAATCTGTAAAACACTTTCCAGGGTTTGCAAAGTGCCTGCCTGCAAAATATTTTGCACGATACAGTGCTGTTCCTGAAACAGCTGTGATGCTCCACACGGTGCAGCAGCTGACAAACTCCCTGCTGGACAACTCTCCTGCTCTCCAACCAAACCAGCTCAAACGTCAGCTGGAGTCAGTGCTCCATTCTATAACTCCAAGGTATGATTTATTAGAAAAAAAATAAGTATGACTCTGTTTTCCCACTGCTGGGAGTCAGTGTGGCCCTTGTGAGGTCAGGAATGCCAGGCCAACCTGTGCCAGCTCACTGCCCAGCCCAGCAGATTCCCTACAGACCATCAAGGAAGCAGTGAAGCCTGATGTGCTGAGTGATGTTCCCATGGCTTTGTATTTCACTTCTGGACGCTTCTCTCACCTGCAGAATGGAGTGACGTGAGTCACACTGAGGGCTGAGATTATTCTGGGTTTATTTCCAGCTTTGGATGAAGAGCTGAAGCCACCCTGACCTGTGCTGATGCTGGAAGGGATCAGGCTGCAGTCCTGCTCTTCCTGCTGTGAGGAAGAGGATGGGAGATGGGAGGAAGGGGGTAAATGTCTGGTCCCAGCCAGGCAGGAGGGAGATATCCCCTTGGGATGCAGCACGAGTGCAGTCTGATGAAAACCCCTCTGAAACTGCTCTAATAAGACTCTGCAGCTGCCTCTGCAAAGGGGCATCTCCACTTCAACTGCTCTGTGTGGGTGGGAAGGGCTGGCAGGTTTGAAGCCAACCTTGTAAGAGGTGATTTCCAGAGTCAGCTTGTTCTTCTCTTTTTTATCCTCTGTATAAAGCTGAGCACACAGGAGAAGAACCAAATCCAATTCAACATCAAGTAATTTTTCTCAGGACAGAAGCTCCCTTTCGTTAAAAAAAGAAAAATAAATTCCCCTGTAATTCCATCCCTGACACAACCTGGTGAATTACCAGAATGGATTCTGGATAGGAAGCTCCTGCTTTGGAGTGAGCCCTCATTGTTGGCTTCCTTGCTCTGCATAGCACACATCTTGCCTTGTGTGACAGCCAGAAGTGCTGCTGGATCTTTTTGTGCTGCTCTCCCCAGAACTCAGCAGCTCCTGAGCTGGATCTGTAAGTGCCAACAGGTGGGAAGGGGCGTGGGGATGGAGGGGCTGCCAGGGAGCTCCATCTGTGTGGGCAGGGAATGCAGATCCCAGACAATGACACTGGAACATCTGTCTGCCTCCAGCTCTTCACCTACTGCAAAGGTTACACACCATCGCCGTGCCAGCTGTGCCAGGCACGAGTTTAGCACAAAACGCCCCAGCAGCAGCATGTAGGGACATATTTTTGTTGAGTTTAGCCATTTTAAAAACACAAAATTCTGCCTAATTGAGAGCTGGAGTGCTCTCCCACTTCTCCCCGCACAGGAAATGTTACTGGGGTCAGTCAGGTATTTATTTGATGAAACTTCCCCTTGTGGGTGCAGGACCCCACTCCACACAGCAGTGGTTCATACTGCATGCTCTGCCTGCATAAATATTGGGATTATAAATTTTGAGATTATACAAACAGCTGGATTTCCCAACAACAATACTAAAGTAGGGAACTTAATACTATTAACACAATATCAATCACACACAAACCCACAGAGTAACCCAGAGACAGCAATTTCCCTCATACTCCTCATGGATTTTACTAGGAATAAACAGAAATCTCCCACCCTGCACTTTCCCTTCCCATGACTGCTGCCAGCTCTGACATTTTTTATATTCCTCTGAGTAACCAGTGCCAAAAGTTTCCCTATCTTTACCAGCAACCAAAGCAGCAGCTGTGCAGGACTCCTGCAACCCTCAACCTTTCACCACAATGACTAAGCCAAACCCCAGGACTTTCAGACGATTCCTTTGGCTAAATCCCAGAGTTTCACCTCTTCTGGCTTTTCAAAACTGCACTCTGCTTCTGGCAAAGTGTGTTCCCTGCTGACAAGAGGGCAAGGAACAAGGAGGGAGATGTTCCACATCTCAGGCGGTGTGAGCTCAGCAGCCTTGTGGATACTCCTTGGCTGACAGCATGGGAAGCTGAGCCATGTAAGCACAGTCAGAGGTTTTTCCCAGGTGGCATTTGAAGAGGAGAAAGATGGAAAGCTGTTCAGTTACCTCTCTAGTCTAACAACCTGAAAGGTTTGGGTCCTGTTTTATGTTTGAACATCATGCTCTTTAAAGACGTTTTGTTAACACTTTATGGCCTTTTTAGGGAATACTTGCAGGAGGTACCACCTAAAAAACAGGACCTTCATTGCAGAGTCAGCCTTGAAATGTGCCTCCTCTCCACGTGACATTTCTAACTCCCAAAAGCTGCACTTGCTGCCATTTTTATGAGTCTTTCTGTTGCCTGTTTGTAAGTCTCTGTTACAGGCTCTCTGCCTATCCCTCATCCCCAACGAGCTGCTCGCCCAGTGGCACTGCCGCGCTCACACCCTGCCAGGCTCTGCTTCCCAGGGTTTGTTTTTCACGCCAGCCGCTGGTAAATGAGGCTGGTGTGACAGACCACTGGCTGGATAATGAGTTCCTTCTCCGGGCCCACCGAGAGCAAGGTACTTCCCTGGCCCATCTGCTCCCCGTGCTCCTCACGGCACGGCTCCGGGAATGCTGTTCGGGAAGAAAGCAGCGAACGCCCGGCGGAGCTGCTGATGTGCAACAGACCCCGGGCTGATGGCCCCTGCAGCACACACTGCAAAGCTTCCTCAGCCAAAAAATGGGAAGAGACACAGCACTGGGATTACTTCAGAGCCGTTGCTGGAAATGCTTAGACCAGGGAAAAAAAATTTTAAAAATCAGGGAGGAAGAAAGCCTCCAGAAGGCCGAAGCAAATATTTTAGCAAACACATTTCATGGGCACAGTGCTCTCCCTCAGCCACCTCTATTTCCTCCAGGTCTTCTAAGAGAAATAAAAGCTCCAGGAATTCACAGGTCTGTAAACAGAAGCAGTCAAAAGTCAAAGCAAAGATCTAGAGAGACGAGAACAAGAAATGACACTTTAAAAAACCAAGCCAGGAGTTTATCCAACCTTGAGTGAAACTGGCACACCTGACCCCAAAAAGAAAAAAAAAAACAGTTAAAAAGCCTAGGTACCATCTGCAAGTATTTTTAGAGGCAAGGAAAACTGGTACCATCTTCAATCTGGAGAAGGGACGAATAAAAAGTGATGGGGGTTGGTCTACTTGAATAATGAGTAATTAAATGAAGATAATGTGGGCTCTGTAGTGTCCCACCTCCTCAGTACAAAAGTGTGGCAGCAGATTACTGACAACATCACATTTCAAACTGCCTTAAAAAAAATTCCATATGTTTTTAAACACTTTGTCCCACAGAACATGCTGCTGGTTGATGTGAACAAGGGGCAGATGTGAGTGATTCATTAATGCCTTGAGGCTGATGAAGGTCAGGAGAACATCCTCCCTCACATCCAACAGGACATTGTAACAAGGAACTCTCACAGTTAGGTTGGGATATGAGCCAGCTATTAGCAGACAGAGCTTGCTCCAGGTAAATCCTTCCACAGCTGCCTATTATCCCCATCACATTATTCCTCCTGACAGGCAGCACTGTCCATATAGATCACAGGTGCAATCCAGTATGGAAATCCTATTTAGTTGTGCAATACATTACTGTCTTCTCCCTGCCTGTACTAATGTCTGAATTAAACTGTAATATCTCATGACTGGAACCTTTCTTTAATTCATACTGAAGACCCCTCACACAATCTATGTGCTGAACAAAGTAGTAAATTCACCTTAACATCTTTATGCTTTCTCATAGTCTTTAAATCATTCATCTTCAGACTTTCTGTGTGTTCTGGATCAGATGGAAATGTTTCCAGTGCATAACTTTTCCATTAATGGTTTTGGGGAATGAACTCTTTGAAGAGAAACTTCTGTCCTTTAATCATTGGTAGAAAGAGCAATGCCCAGATTTCACTGCTGCAGGATGAGCCTGCAGAAGCCCCTGGGTTCTAATCCACCCTCGAGTGAGGTCCCTCTGAGCACTGGCCAGAATCTGGTCCTGAATCCATCCCCAGGGAAGGGCACACGCCGCAAATGGGTGCCTGGTGGGGTGGCATCTCCCTCCCTCCACCAGTGTCCTTCCCCTGTATGGGCAAAGAAATCTGGAAAACTCCCCTTTCTGTAACAAAATGTGCTGCTGTGAGTAAAACCCTCCAAGTGGGTTTCCCTGTAACACCAAATACAATTATTCGCCAAGACTTGGTAAGTCTTGAAACTTTGAAAGCAAGTTTGATGCTCCATTGCATCATCTTCAGGAGTTAAGGTGGGTGAACAACAGATTTGCAGGTAGGAAACCAAAGACTCACTGCACTGCAACTAATTTGTGAGACATCTCAGAATCAGCTTGAGACCCAGCACTCCAAGGGCTCGTGGGCAAAAACCACCACTGAGTACAGCAAAACACATTAAAACCACGTTAAGGGGTTTGGCAGAATTCTCTAAAATTCAGAGAAAGACTCTCCTTTGCAAGGACCCTGCACCCTTTAGGGTATTGATGACAGTAACTGTCCCTTTTTCTGTCAATTGCCCTTTTTTCCACGAACTCTTTTTCCTCTGTGGGTCCAGCCTAGAGCTAGAAGGTCCCAAAGTCATTGCCACAGGTGCTGGAGGAAAGAGGGGTAGTTAAACTTGAGCTGAACTTTATCAAATGTGTTTATCCAGGACACCAGGCCCCTCTGTGGGGAAAAGCCTCTCTGCTTTTTGGGCAGCTCTGGAGCCACCGGCCATCACTGCCCAGGAACTGCCACACCAAGAGCTGACAGAGGCAGGGTCCATGAGGCAAAGTTCTCCTTTAGAGACTCTAGTTCCCTGCATGCCTGCACCAGCACCTGGCTGGAGACTTATCCAAAATTCTCATGGTTTCTTTCAGCCAAATATGGTTTCCAGTCTTGTAGGGCCAAGGAACATTTTGTTGAAGGCACAGAAACTTGCTTTTGAAATAAGGGAATATTGCAAGCAAATGTGAGCACGGTATAACAGCACAGTGCCAGTCTGTATTGCTTCCTTAACGTTCCAAATTTCTGGCCTGAGTCCAGCCTCTCAAACACAATGGGTTCTCCCCAGTGCCACGTGTTACCACAGGTCTCTCCCTAATTCTGAACCTGCTCTGAGAGGCTCTGTCCTCCCGTGGTGCTCTCCAGCTGCTCCCAGCTTCTGCCTGCAGCCTCTGACCTTTCGAAGGCTACCTGGGAAATCCCACATTTGGTAAGAGACTTTTTAAAGCAAACAGTTTACATATGATTAATTCTTCCTGTAGACCTCAAAAAAAACCTCCTTCCTGATTAACAAAGGTCACTGAATCTCAAAGGTTTATGGCAAACACTTCAAATATGTTACAGCCCTCCTCTAAAAAAATGAAGTAAAGCAAAACTGGGTTTGTCTGGAGAAAATGGATGTGGCAGAAGAAAAGGGAAGAAGCTAGGTAGGTACAAACTGGAAAACTGATAGAGGAGCAGCTGTGGGTTAACCTGAAGAGCTGGAGAGGAATAAGGCAGGAGCTCAAGCCACAGGAACACCCAGACACAGAGAAATAAATCTATTTATCTCATCTAACAGTGAGCACTGCTGGAGCTCCTGTTGGAGTCACTGTGTAGTGGGATATTCCGTGAATACTTTCAGGTTGCACTTTCCTTTCATGGATGTCCAAACAGGTTGCAGAGGTATGACATGACTTTATCTTCACTTACAGTGAGGGGACTGAGAGGTGGTGATGTGAAGTCCTTTTCTGAAAACAAGACAGTGGGTCACTAGTGAATTTAGACACCTGGTCCTTCACCCCCCAGCACTGCTGCCACCCTCCACACCCCCCAGAGGGAAGACAAGGTTTCCAAGTGAAGGCAATTCCCATTGCAGGTGCTATGCCTTGGAGCACGCCAGGACTTCCCAGTGGTGACAGTCGGTGACAGTGCCAAACAAAGCTCATCACCGAGGGCCTCCCAGCTGGGCTGGACACCAAAGAGCCACGGTGGCACAGAGACTGCCCTGTTGCAGAGGAGGTGCTGCTCAGGCAGGGATGCTCCAAGCCTTTGGGGGACTTTCATAGATCTCTGGGACCAGCAGGGGAGCAGGAGCCCCCTTTGCAAACATGGGAGAGGGAATCCTCGAACATCTTCCTGCATGTTCCCATCAAACCATTCTCTATTAGGCAGCCATGACTTTGCTAACCTGACTGATCCATAATTCATAACTATTATCCATGCTCAATAATTACAGTGTTAATATTTTGGTAATTTAGAAGTACCTTTCTCCAGCAGAGTTCAGCCTGTGCCACTGAATAATGCACAATTTAAGAGTTTATGAACAAAACCATTCTCTCTCCTCTTTTTCCTTCCCCATTCATACCTCCAAAATGTTTTCAAAATGTTAGAGAAAAGAGGAATTTGAAGAAGAAATCTCATTACTTCAAGGCAGAATTAAAATATTATGAAATGCACAATGCCCAATTTATCACTCAAAACCAACTCTGCAGTACAGACACACTGAAAGCCCTTCACTCTCTAATCACTAATAGGTAACACTATCAAATTCAGCCCTACACTCCATTAGAATTGCAGTAGAAAAGCACTTAGTGTAATGCCCAAAGACAGCTCACCAAATACTGCTCACTTGGCTCAAACACAAGGCTGAAGATGTTAATAATTTGAAAGCTTCCACAGTGTGCTTTATCAGTATACCCAGAAAATGAAATAAAATACCTACACAAAATTTCTGTAGATTAAAAAAAAACAAAACAAACTAAACTTGTATTCAGCCCAAGAACTGTGACTTTCTCCCAGACTTGTGAATTACCCATGGATGTCTTGCTGTCCCAGCTGCAGAGCCCATCATCTCCCAGTCGCAAACCACAGGAATCATTTCCATTCCTTCCTTCTGACCACATTAATTTCAGGCTTCCTTGTAGCAGGATTTTTTTTATGTCTTCATTTCCTAGTTCCTCATTTTTCCATCAGTCTCCCAAGCACCACAGATGTACAGTGCTGGCAGGGCAGCGATGAACTTCATCCAATCTTCTCTCTCAGTTGTGCCTTCTTTCCTTCACCTCCTCCAAGGGAATGACCGGCAGACACTCAACCCTCTGTGACCAGGTCCAGGGCTCATGTCCTCTCTTCTCATGTTATTTTCAACCTCAAACTTTAGATTTTCTGGGGTTTTCTTACTCTCCAGAGCAAATATCACTGACAGAGCATAGTAGTAAAGCACCCAAAGCCAGAGCAGAACCACCCAGCTGCAGGCAGCAGCAGAGTTGTGACGGGGGGATGTAGCAAACACCGAGTTTACACACAGACAGAGACACTGTGAGCTGGTGACAAGTAGTACAAAGACTTATTTGATGCAAAGACAGAATGACTGCATTGCTTATGTCAAAAAAAGATCAGTGGAAGCATAACAACAGAGCATTCTGCATGCTACACACACCGCATAAAGCACAAAAAATACTCTTTATGTTTCCTACGCTTTTCTAGCCTGGTTTCCCAGGAAAAAAACAAGAGCTGTGCAATTGTTCTGTCACTCATTGCTTCCCCAAATAACTTTTGAACCTGTTGGCTGATCTCAGGTTTGACAGATAGGCTGAGGTCTCAAAGGGATCACATTCCTATCAGATGCGTGAAAATAATAGAGACTCAAACCGGTGCCTTTGCCGAGCTGCCCCCTGCGCCGTGCCTGCCTCTGCTGTGAACCTCAGGGGTACCAATTAGCCCACGAGCCGGAGCAGCTCTGTGGAGAAGGGAACAGCTGAGGGAATGCCTGCTTATGTCTTCAGACAATGCTGCCAGCAAAAACAACAGCAGGACGCGCTGGGAGGAGGGCATGAGGCTCCAACCACAGGACACGGTGAGGCCAGAGCTCAGATCCATCCTCCCCCAAGCACAGAAATGCAGAGCAGAATCCCAAAATGCCCATGCTGGCAGCCTGAGCTGGCCTTGGTGTGTTTGGTGCTTACTTTGTCCTCAAACCCCAAGGCAGTGTCCGTGAGCCCCCATGTGCTGTTGGTGACACCCCAAGGATTGTCCTGTCCTCCCAATGATCAGCAAAAACCAGCATTTCCTTCCTCGCCCTCGCCTGCCTGCCCCTCAGAGCTGCAAACAGGAATTCAACCTCTCAGCTCCTAAAGCACACATGCATTTTCTTGCTGGCATCACCAAAAAACAGAGAAGAGTTGCCTGGCAAAGAGTAGGATTTCTGTTCCGTTTTAAGGGGATGTGTATGACAGGGAAAGCTACAGGACTCTCATTCTAATAGCCAAGGCTGCTAATTAAAACTGTTTTGGAAGATCTGCAGCCAGCATATAAATCACCCCTCTATATGCTATAAATAAGAGGCAGATACGGAATTGAATAGCTCCCATTTGTCAACGGAATGAAGAGATTTGATTGTGTCTTTTTGAATAATAAATCCAGACATACCTAGCAGGGCACGGAGAGTTGCTCCAAGTGTCTCTTTTATCAAACAACAATGATTATATTATAGGGTTTGCATTATGGACCATCATCCATTTCTCTTGTTTTCTCATTTATCGCTGACATCCTCCCTCCCAGATGAAACATTTTGCTCTGTACAGAATGTGTTCATGCAAAGATCTCAGGAGCCAGGCAGGAGCAAACACTACTGAGTCTCCTGATGCAGTGTGCACCTACTAGGATGTGTCACAGAGCAGAAGGCAGTTTTGCAGGGAAACTGAGCTGTGGAAGCCTAAATAGACACCTTTTTCACCCTAAATAGACAGCTTTTTCACCCTAAATACACAGGTTTTCCATCCTATCCTTTTTTTCCACAGCATTTCTGAAGGACACTCAGAATGCAGTGGATATCAGACAGAGGAGAGTCACATCATTCTTATCAGCAATGGATGCCCATTTATGCAAAACAACGCAGAGAACCAAAGATAAGGTCCTGAAGATCATCTTACAATATCACTGAACAATGGAAACTCCAAAGGCATCCACACACAAAAAGAAGACTCTTAATAATAGTAATAATAATAACAACAACAACAATAATAATACCTTGTTCCTGTGTGGAAATCTCTTTTCAACCATGAACACTACATTCCACTCACAGCCACCATGTCTTTCTCACTGCAAAAGAAACAAACAAATGGGCACCAATTAGAAAAGGGCATTTATTAATGCTAAGTTCAGAGTAGCTTCAAATCTTGCACATGCACTCATAAAATAGAAGATTTAGGATTCCCTGTCACATGGAAGGCTGCAGAAGGTTAATTGAGTTCACTGTAGAAGTATCATTACCTCTATAACACACCTAAGGAAAAAAGCACAGCAGCCAGGTTATGAAGATAGATTTATTTTACGCCTTTAAAACAATTTGTCAAATTTTTGCCCTCTAACAGGGTGAGGATTCCTCTCGCTTTGTCCTTAAATTCCAGTGCAGCTGAACAGCAATTCCCTCGAATGTGGGTTTCACAGCTTCCCATAAAGAGATGCCCTTGTCCCACCCACTGATAGACCCAGACACAGAGAAGTCGTGACCCCTGACATCTATTCCCATTTTCCCAAAGGAAAAACATTCTCTGGGATGGACCACGGGATTTCCTCTCCCCTGCTGAAAGAGCAGCTGCTGGTTGGAAGGCAGTGAAAGCAGCTCAAGGGGCTGCAGAGAATTCCTGTGGGCTGTGCCATTATCGTCGTTTCTGCAGGGGCTTAAAGTGAGGAAAAACAAGGGGGAAATCTTCCCATATTGGATCCCTCATCCCTCCTTCCAAAACGGCAGCAAACTTCCTACGATCCCCTCAATACCACTGGGATAAGCAGCATCTCTGAGTGCTCCTCGTCTGCTCAAGCTGGTAAAGTTCTGACCTATGTGTGCTTATTTTACCAACAATAACTATAAATCGGGATGATATTATTATTTTGGGGTTATGTTTGCCAATAAAAAGGAAGAGACAGCACGGGCTGAAAGAATTTGATGGCTGCGCATCGATTTTGAAATCCCAGCCTGCCTCCCGAGGCGCTCACCTGGCTGCCTGCCCTCCCCGTGCTCCCTGGAGTTTCTGAGTCTAAATAATGTTCTAGGCACCACAAGCCAGGCCATGGCTCCCATGCCACCAGCTCTGCAAAGACTTTGCAGTCACTGTTTAGTGCCTGATGATGACACAAAAGCGACTGCAGAGCGATTCACAACGCAGGCACACACACACAGAGCACAAAGCAGGCAGATGGGACTCAGAGCACAAAGAGGATAAGACATCATTTTAACAAAATCCATTTGTTCAGATGACCCGAACTCGAAATTAAGGTGTTAAAATCCAAGACAAGGAGGATTTCTGATTGGCAGCCAGTGATGTCAGCCTCGTGCCAATTATAGAGGGAATTCATGTGGCTGCCTTTAAAAAGAAATAATTCCCTCTGTGATACAGCAATAAGACATTGTAGACAGCCCATTTGCAGGGGATTACACGGCACTTCTCAGGTAGTTAAAGTCACTGAGCCTTTTGACCTTGTGCCTCCTAACACTACTGGAGGCACAATCACCCAGGGACGCGCTGCTTGTCATGTGTGTCTTATTGCTTAACCAAAACCCAGCAACCCGACGGGCTCTTGGGCTGTGAATTACTGCGCCGAAACAACATGAACATAATAAACAGCACTATTTATTAGCTTATTCTATGATTTCAGAGATGACTACACAGACTGAGAAACTAGAGGAAGCCTGTGCCAGGCCAGAGTGAAAGCATTTCTCAGGTCACTGCCTTAAACGCAGATACTTCGTGCTACCCCGATGGTTGAGCAAGGTGAGTAAATCTTTGCACGCTGCAATCTTGAAGTGGCTGGAATTAATCGTCCCTCCAGATGGGATCCGAGTTCACTCACTGCCATAACGTTCAGCATGTAATGAACACCAGGCAAGGTGAAAATTGATATCAAGAGCACTTCTAAGAGCTAAAAAGTTAACACCTAAATTGGAAATCAATATATGCTGTAAGTATTGATCAGCAGAACAGAAATCCTCAGGTTTTTGCCTCTGCTGAGTG
Organism: Vireo altiloquus; assembly: GCA_013396875.1. Lineage (NCBI taxonomy): Eukaryota > Metazoa > Chordata > Aves > Passeriformes > Vireonidae > Vireo > Vireo altiloquus. The sequence goes on along the minus strand of VZRF01013111.1, from coordinate 655,813 downwards.
GATGCTGTTAGGGGTTGAGCTGAAGCTTCACTGAAACCCCCTACTTTAACAGTAATTTTTTTAAAAAAGCACGAAGCAACCCAACCTTATGGTTTATAGAGTGACTGTCTAACCCTTCCACAAGTGCACCTGTGCAGAACAACCAGGAACGTGCCAAGCCAGATGTCAGTGGTGACTTTTTTACCGTCCCTTAGTTTTTGAAGTCATGCTTTTGTCCTCAAGACAAACAGAAGAAACCAGAGCTGAGGAGCACCACCTTTGAGAAGGATGGATGTCCTTTGGTACAGACACGGCAAGGACAGGTCTGTGCCTGGTGATGGAGCAGGGGGGCAAAGACTTTGAGCTTGCTGAGCACATGGAAGCCCAGGTCTCACCTCTGCAATGCAGTTCACAGCTCTTCTCACCGTGCTTGCACAAAGGCAACTTCTCCTGCAGGGAGGATCTCTGCACAGTGCCCTGCTCTGGTGGGGACACAGCTCCTTGGGTCAGTAGTAGGTGAAGAGCAGCTGCAGAATGTGTCATCCCATGCTGTCTATCTGCTCAAAGTAAGCTTTTCAGACACACTGATGAATGAAAGGGCTGTGGAAAAACAAATGTCTCATTGTTTGAGTCCTCCAGCCTGCAAGGAAGCAGGAATTTCTGCGAACTACATCAAAGAAACACTTGACCCCATGTGATCAATTCCTCCTCCTAATTATTACACACTGAAAGACCTGAACTTCTGAGAAGTCTCCCAGGTGAAAAGGGGCAAGAATATCTCAGGAAAGGTTAGAAAATCCGTACATTTCTATAAATATTTGTTGGTCTGCATTCCTTTAACTTTGCATGATTAAATACAGCCTGCTTCTGTTCTTCCACTTTATCCTCCGGGGAAATTTATCATCAAAATTATTGTACAGCATTCATTACTCTAGCCTCATTTAAAACCTTGCCCTACTTATTATTTAGGCTGCAAAAAAAAATGTTGCTTTGTATAGTATTTCCTATAATAGTCTCAATCATTACATTTAAAAGATTGCTGTAAGGCAGCTTAGCCTGCAATAGAGGAAAATAAAGTGGGATGCCATAGTTAAGTGTTACAGTTCTAATTCAGCTTTTGTTTCCCAAATCATAACAATGCAATGTTTCAGTTCCTTAAAAGGCTCTCACTGCTCATTAGCAGCATCCAGGACTTCAGTCTCTGGATTTCAAAGGGACATCCAGTGGTTCTTCTCCAGCTTGAAAAGTGGTGGGGAAAGGCAGAAGGATGGGAAGGAACAGAAGGGAGGCAGGAGGTTCCATCAATTCAGAGGTGAGGCGGTCTTTTAAATCGGTGGTGCAGGGAATGCACTCAGCTATGACAGTCAGAGCAGCAGGGAATGCAAACAAATTATGTTTGTTTAACCCTTACTCAAAATTTCTGTTTAGGACAGAGACAGACACAGCTCTGGAAAATAAACAAAGGTAGGGTTTAAATGAAGGAAAAAACTGAATTTAAATCTCAGTAGCGCTATGTGAAGCCTGCTAATTTGGGGTCCTTCACTAACGAGACTGCTCTGATGCCAAGTACCATTGCTGGCCTTTTAGATAACACTATACATGTGTTTGTCTGACCTTCCTGTGCCTCTGAAAAAGCCCAGCTGGTCCTGAACTGCAGATCCTGCTCAGGAGGTGATCAGGGAGAAGGCATCTCCTCCCCAACAGCAGCTCCACCAAGATCTCCTCCTACATGGGCTGCAGAACCAAGGACTTTTGCTTCTGATGTGACCACATCAAACTCAAATTGAAACCTCTGGGCGGGCAAAAGCCACTTATTAACACTGAACATTTTTTGGAGGTTATATCATGTATTTACAGTTTAAGTTGTTCTGTCCTCCCTCACTGCCTTCCCTGGACCTGACCAACCTCAGTGGCTTTTTGCTGCTCCAGACTTGGCTACCCTTCTACCTCTTCTCCATCCCAAATCAAAGACCTGATACAGGACTTAGGAACACACGAAGAACCCCTGGTTCAATCCTCTGCAACGATGAAAATTACCCAGTTATTCTTAATCTTCACTTCAGGTTTTGATTCCTGACTCTGCTTTTCCCTTTCACCCCCCTACCTTGTCTTTCTGACTGTTTTCTACAAGGGGCCTTGCAAAGACCTTTCAGAATCGTAAATAAATGAGATAAGCCAGCTCCTCTCTCTTCCTTTCCTACTGACAAGTTCAAAGACTTCTAAGAGATTAAGAGAGAAAGACTGTAAGTGACCTGCTGGGTCATCAAGCCTAGGCTTTCCCTATCACTTCCAACCATATCCTAACACTACCTTTTTACTGGATAAGCCTGATCTTATCAGCATCTCCCAAATGTTTTCTTTTTCTTCCTCCTTATCATTTGAACCAGTTTACGAGGTACAAATGAAAGGCTTAGTGGTCTGTAACTCCCTGGATCATTTTCTTCCTGGTGTCACCAGAAGGCATCTTGTCCTTTCTATCCATGGAGCACACACATTCCTCATCACCCACGGGAAGGGAAAAGGAGGTGAGTTTTGGTGGAAGGAAGGGAACTCCACAGGATGGTGGAGTTCATGTTCATACAAGATGTTCTGCCAACTCTGGTACATGCAAACTGATGGAAAAATGAAAATTCCTATTTTATCATAGAATCACAGAATCCCAGAACAGCCTGGGTTGGAAGGGACCTCAAAAATCATCCAGTTCCAATGCCCCCTGCATGGGCAGGGACACCTTCCACTGGAGAGAGTGATCAAGGGAGGGATCAATACTTTCCTTGGCTACTGTTTTATCATTAGACTTCACAGATAAATAAATATTATTTTCTTTTTTACCACTAATTGTATGGATTCAGAGCTAATAGTGATAAATATGCAACATCCTGCTATTTGTCATGCACCAGACACAGCTTTCCCATAATTCTGGTCAGCAGAGGCTGTTCCTGATCGGTTCTGATGAGCATCTATGCGCTGCCGATGCTGGAGGGACTGTGCTGTGCTGTCCTAATGGGGCAAATCACCCTCCACCAACCCCACAGCCACCCCAACACCTAGCTCTGGGTGCCAGCAGGTGCTCAGCACACCCAGATGCTCGTTGTCAATCCCACTGCCTTTCAACAAAATCCATTTGGAAAATCCATAGTGCTGAAAACGCCCCTGTCGCATAAAAGGGCCTTTCCTAGGAGGGAAGGACTTTGTGCAGCCTCTCCCCAGCAGTCATTTCTTAAAGCAGAAATGCTTTAGGCTTGTAGCTGGCTGCAAAGAGCTGCAGAGAGCTCGTCCAAAGGGGACAGCCTTTGGTTCAGGGCCAGGAGAGGTCAAACAGCTCGCAGTGATGCAGTTCTCTGGCCAGGGGTGATTTCCAGGAAGGCAGAGCCACAGCCCACTGACCCTCGTGCTACACAAACACACCAAGTTACAGCTCTCAAACACAAGGGAGCAGCTTGTCACCCTCTCTGGGTCCCTAATAGCCCCAAATCTCTTCTTACACCCAGCAAACATTTCAATAGGACGTGATTTCTTCTCCTGAAGCTGATGTGAGAAGCACTTTGGTGCAACCAAAACACCTCCCCAGAGCAGGGTCCTGGAGCAGCCTCGAGAGCACACTGGGGTGTGCAGGGATTGAACTGGGGAGCACCCACTAATGCAGCAAAAATGAGGACTGGGGTGAAGCTGAACAGATCCTCAACACTTGGAGAGGAAGGGAAGGAAGAAATTTGAAATTTCTTTTTATTTTACCAATGTATTAAATCTATAACTTGCCATACAACCTTCTTTTCTTTGGAAAAAAATAAGCGTACCATTTGTTTTCTGCAATAAATTGGCAATGCCCTCTCTTTTATCAACCAAATCAATCTTTACTTGGATATTCTGAAATACAGAAAAACCCCTTACATGAGCATTTAAACCAAAAAAGATTAACCAAAACACTTGCAATTTAACACGACTCTCATGGAGAGCTTGTCTGTTATGGCCTGACCACGACCCTCCACTCACAACCACCCTGCATTGCTGGGCAGGGAGGAGGGAGAGGAATTGGGCATGAAGGACTGGACAGGGAAGAAGTGGAAGGTGGTCTATTAGTTTTTGGCTTTGTTTCTCACCATCCTACTCTGTTTTTAAGTGGAAATAAATCAAAATAATTTTCCCCAAGTCCCGTCTGATTGTATCCCACCATTTCCATGTGAGAGCCTTAACAACACCATCCCCTTCCTGACCCTCAGATGACTTTCCATCAGCAGAAACTACCAGCACTCAGGGGATGGCTGGGGGATTGTCAGCTGGTTGTCAGAAGATGACTCACAGAAATCACACACCTCCTCCATCTCAAACCAGAAGCAATAAGCCGTCAGGTTGGCAAGAGTCTTTTCTGTCCCAGACCTTCCAAAAGGAATGATTTTACACCTTTTTAAGCAGAAAGGTGCAGGTCTCTAAGTTGAAGGGATATGTCTCTTTCTGTGGTCCTTTTTTGCAGATTTTACAAGAGGTCAGCCAGTAAAACAAGGTGGTCAGACCATCAAATGCTTGCTATGCTTGAGGTGGCTGATTTTGACTTCTGAGTAGCTGGATCTAATTCCCTGTCAGTTCACTGCCACTTTCCCCTCCCCAGCCTCTGAGTCTCTTATCTGTTAAAAATGAAAGGTTTTGAACAGGAGCGAAGGTCATCTCTGCCTGTGCTTCTGTTCCACAGCCAGTGTTGTAGAACAAATACTGATGAGGATCATGATGATAATGAGGAAAATAATAATGAGCATTGATCTCGATGGAGATGCTCCTCTGTTCTACCCAGGCCACTGAGATGAGACTCAGGAATCCCCAGACATAAAGGATGTGTCACACTAAACTTTAATTAACAGCAAATCACAACCCAAATGACATATTCCCCCCCCTCACACTCTCAATTTTCATAAGTGACTTTTCACAACAAAACTCCAGGGGACATTTGAAACCAGAGAAGAAAGCAAAAACTTCTGCCTCCACGTACAGCTGGTTACACTGAGGGAGTCAGTCAGCCATGATTCCTCTCTTGATTTTCTACAGCATAAACCACGAACAACTTCAGCCTAGTCCATGGAGAGACATCAGCAGAGATGAGAGGAGAATTAGGTCTGGTGTGTGAGAATTGGCACTGTGGTATTTCACAGCTCCCCCTGCAAATGCTGCCCTCAGTGTCACCAAGCACACCCCAGGCTCCCACTGCTCCCTCGGGTGACACTTTGCACTCCTCCAGCACTGTCCTGCAGCACTTCCCCAACACAAAATTAACCTGGGTCACTCAGGAGGGCACTGAGAGGGACAAGGCCTTGCTGGCCAGGTCCCCTTGTTCTCAGCAAGGAGCATTGGGGCACTTCGGCAGCTCTATATATTCCCACATTTGCTCCTAACTCCTGTCAGGATCAAAAGAAATCAGTGCTCAAGGGAAAGTCATGTAGCTGTAAATAATCAAAAAGTAGTGTTTAGGACTGAAATATTTACTTTTCAGATATGATTTTTGCTGGTAGTGTTTCTGTAATATAAATATTTTAATCTTGCTTTCAACTGCCAGACTTTTCAGTTTTTTCCCAATAAATTTGAAGTGTTTTTTGATTGACACACTCCTCTATAACTGCTCATACAAGGCCACCAGGCAGGCAAACATGGGTTCCCTTTCTATCAAAGCCTAAGGGAGATCTTGTTTATGGAAAAGTGCAACATGTAGAATCCTTTAAAAGCCTTTCTTTTTTTCAATAACTACCATGAAGTCGTTGATTCATTTTACGGACTAAGCAGGAGGAAGTAAGGAATATCTCAGGCAATTCCATGCATTTATATCCATTACATATTAACTCATTTCATATTGATCATGGAAAGAATAAATTGTTCAGATTAAATCAATCTCCAGCGGGATAAGGTCACAGGCTTGTGCTATTAACTGCAATTGGCCACTTAAGAAGGAGATACCAGCAGAATAGTTTAAAAAACCCAAGTACACCTTCCAATGATAAAAAATCCCATAAATATTCCCCATGGAAAAGTTCATGTAAAGCCACAGCTAAATTCAGAGTACAACAGGAGGTAACAGGAGTTTCAGAGTTCCATGCTATTATCCAGCCATCTCTCCCTCCCTGCAAGCAGCTTCTACCCAATAAAAGAAACAGCCCTTCCTGACATGAGGAGATTCAGCTGATGAAGCCAAGACTCAAAACAGAAGGACACAAAGCTGCACAGCCCCATCCCTCCAGCATGGCTCTGCATGGGCAAAATCAACATTTGCAGCACTGGGCAGGCCAGCAGCAAGGAATTCCTGATCCTACCTTTGGGAGAAATAAACAATCATGCTTTAAAAAAAAAATAAGGGAGCAATAAAAGGCCACGTTTGGATAACATTCAAGCAAAGCCAGTCTTGCAAATCGTATCTTAGGCAGCTCAGAGTGCTGTAAGACAGGGATCTGTAACCTAATTGAAGTGAATAGCTTCAAGTGCTCTGCTATTAGGGAATCAAAGCTCTGGCATCTCTGCTGCAGTATCTATGAAACAGCAATAACAGTGTTTGCCCACCTTACAGAGATAATAGAAGTGGTTACACTTGTGCAGAAATGTGAGCATGTAAAAAGCGCTGTGGTATAAAAGTGCTAAATATTATTATTAGGTGTATGTTTTGGTACTCCAAAAAATACAAGTCATTCAAGCTCTTCTATTTCTTTGACACTTGTAACAGGCTTCCAATGCGGCTTAAAACCCCTGCTCAAAAATAAACATCAGAATAATGAGCTTTCCTTATTTAATTCACCAAATAGGCACAATAAGCTCATGTTTAAACAAAAAATGAAAAGGAAACTTGCTGCTGTGCCAGAACAGCAGCACAATCAATTTTAATTAGCATTGCTCATTGTGGGAAATGATAAGGTATCAGTCATAGTAATTGGTGGTGTTGACAATTAGTCAAAGTTATTAACATCTCAAGACCCAGGACAAAAAAAGCTTGCTGAATTTTAAATATCTGGAGAAGGCTTGCCTCAAAATCCTTAATTTTCACACAGTCTGAAAACATTGCTCAGATTTATTATTTGTTAGCTTTCCATCAGAGCACAAGCACTGGGATAACACCACCAATCCGATATTGCCAGTGCTTGGTCAATCCAGGTTTTCCACAGCTGGGAGTGGGGCTCTCCCTCCTCTCCTTCCACAGCCCTGCTTCCCATCTCCTTCCCTTTGTTTCCCTTTGCCTGCTCCCAGTGCTCATCCCAGATCCTCTCCCAGACTGAACGGATCAGGAAATGCTCCCAGCCAAGGGAAGCACCTTGGAGCTGGAGCATCTCCAGCGAGGTCCCATCCAGGAACACAAGCCTTTGGGTACCCAGAGCTAAGCATTGCCTGGAGCACCTCATTTAGTGGCCAATATGAGCAAAGCCTCAGGCTTTGGAGAGGCTCTGGTGCAAGGCAAAGCTCAGGTGTAAGGCAAAGTCTTCCACAAGACACAATACAGGGCACTCCAGGGTCTTGTCCTGGTCTCTTTTACCCCTGGGCAGCCCCACAAATGTCCTGCCTGTGTTTGCTCTCCGACTTCTGCCGACAGGGGATCTGGCAAAGGAGGTCAGTGATTCCATGAACCAGTGAGTAAACCAGAGAGCCCACTTGTGCGGTTCGTGTGAGAACTGACACAAGGATTTCTGATCTTTCAGTAAAGTTTATGGGTATATAAATATCAGGTTATTTTTCTGGCCACCAAGACCATAAATTCTCCAAGGCCTAGCACTTGGCTACTTGTCCCTACATGTTTTAGTGGAGAATTCCTGAGACACCCAGTAAGTAAGTGCTGAGAGCAGCAAATGACCCACCTCAATGAGCTGCACAAGGATCACTTGTGGACACAGCAGATGTGCAAAAGCACAGTAAAAAAGGCAGAAAAACATTGCCTAAAAAGCATTTAGTAAATCTGACAGACCCCTGGCCACCTGCCCTCGAAGACAAAGATCACAGAAATCTCTGTCAATTGTTCTCTGCTAGAGAAGTTTCAGTGAAAACTCAATATATTCCACCTCCCACATCCTGCTGTCCCTTCATTGTAAATAAGATGTATGTAATACTGCAATAGCCATCCTTCTGGTGTAAGTAGGTGTTACAGTTTAAAATAGCAGAGGTGACATGTATTACTCATTTGTCCTTTTGCTCGCTTTAATGAGTTTATTTGTATGGAAATTAAAAGCCAGGTAAAAATACCATCTCTGTCCCTAGCATATGTATCTGTTACACAACCATGGTGAATCTTCTGACCCTTCTCCTACAATTACCACTCCCAAACTGGTACAGCCTTTCAAGCAACAGACCAAAATACAAGACTGCCAAAAAGGAACAAATCCCACCTGGCAGATGCTGCCAAACTGCACCACTGGCACAACTGTCTGAGAGCATAGTCCTGAAAGAAACTCCCCCTAAACCCAACTGAGACTCAAAGTAAAGAAACTCTGATTTAAATTCCCTCTCAGGCGCCGGCCCACAGCAGCAGCGGGGCTCTGCCACTGCGGCCGCCAGATAAACACCATTTTCAAGGTCAATTTCCTATGACCAGTTGCTTCATTTCTCATCATTTTCTGTCCAACTTCATAGATTACCACTTAAAATTGATTTATTCTTTCCCTTTCCAGCATTACTTTGCACTTCATTTAAAAGGGACTGGGGGGGGGATTTTTCTCTGTGTTCCACACGCCAGTGCTGTCATAAGACGATGGGCTCAGCTGGGTTTCAATTGACTGAAACGACTGCTCAGTAAAGCAGTGGGTTATAAAAGCCAAACCAAACCAAGAGGCACCTTCCAACCATTTCTCCCTCTCTTCCCTACTGCTAGAAATATTGTTTTTTAGAGGCTGTGGCTTGAGTTTTTTACGTATGGAGCTTTGTTTTAAAGGGATGTTTTCACAGCCCCTAAGAGAAAACAAAAGTTATGTTGAGGTCTGGTTTGAGGTTCCTCCTGCAGGCCGGTAGGAGTGGCACGTGAGATCAGATTAAAGCTGACAGAGATGAAACTGCACTGGCCCACATCCTTGGGCTTGCTCCAGGGCCTCTCATCTGCATTTCATCGTGATGTGAGCACATGTTCCCATCATTGGTACACTCATCTGCATCACTCTGAATGTTAATCACAGGCTAACCCAATTTCTTCAGCAAATTTATTACTTACTGTTCATTAAAGTTCATAAACCCTAATGTGAGGCTGAGAGAAGCAGAACACCCTCACCAAGGAGTCCTCAGCAATTCCGAGGTGGCAGCGTCAGCCCGAGGAGCTCCTCCTTCCAAGGTGGGTGCCAGAACCTTTCATCCGTTCTCCAGGGGATGTGAGGGGAGGGGAAGGACACAAGGAGGGACAGAGAGCTCTTCCAGTCCTTCAGAAAGCTCTGAAACCACCATCCTTGTCGGAACTCATTTAGCAAAACAAACCTGGACTTCTTTTCGGAGTAATTTAAAGATATTTTCTCAATGAACAAGGAAAAAGAATCAAGGCTACCCAGCAAGGTGGGGATGTGAGGGGAAGGAAGCCGAGCTAAGAGAAGGGGATCACAGGAGAGCACTCACAGGGAGAATCTCAGCAGCACACACTGCAAACGTTACAGGTTTTTCTGGCAGCAGGAATTCTTCATGATGTCCCCAGCAGCTGGATCTGACGAGTGACACTTTATTGCACTTTGGATTTACTGGTAATGCATGGCAAGAGCACACTTGGACAACACCCACACACTTAAACCTAAGCATCTGCTTAAATGCTTTGCTGACCAGGGCCCAAAGAAGCTGCATTTGTGTTTCTCACATCGGAAAGGGAATTTTTAATGTATTCCAGTCAACAGCCGGAGCAAACATTACTGTCTGCCTCCCCAATGAACTCTGTGCATCTGAAATTATCTCAATTTCCTACACCAGTTCCTCAAAACCTCGGGAACACGCACAAATCCAAGCCTCCAACATCCCGAGTGGAAACTGCTAAAATTCTCCAAAGGACATTATGATTGAAATATTCAATCAGATGATGCTACCATCAGAATAATGAAGCCTTTGGAGGATTTGCTTCCTTGAGTATAAAATAATTTTGAGAGACACTTAAAAGGAAGAAACCATGTCTGTGGGAAGAAACAGGACGGATTTTTTGCCAGAAGGCGGATTATTCTGCAAGCCAGAAAATGACACCTCTTGGTAACCCAACTTCAGATCTGCTCCTAGGCTAAAATTAATGTCACAAAATACATAAATACAGTTTTTGCACAGCTGTGTAAATGAAAATACATCTGTCGAGAAAATAAAAATTACAGATCCTTATTCTTTCCTTTCCCCAAAATTTCCATAACCATAGAATGATCCAGCCTGAAATTAGAAATTTGCTCTCTCCTTTAATTAAATCAATTTGCATTTTTTTTTTCTCAGCTGATTAAATGATAGAAGAGCACAGAGGTGAAGGCGGATTTTGTGATTAAAGCACTGGACGAAGACCCAGGAGAGGGAATTCAATTCCTGGTCCTGTCACAGGACCTCCTCTGTGACCTTGTGCTCCATCGCTTTGCACCTCCTCTCCCCATGGGCAAAAGATGGATAATATTCAACTCTCCCTCACAGTCTCCGTCTTGTTTATTGGAACACGAGCTCTGCAGGGACAGGACTGCCTATTAAAGCTTTTAGTGACAACACCCCTGCAGTGAGGAGGGAATGGCAGAGGGATGTCCTGCTGTCCTGTCCTCCCCTCAGGCCCACAGCGGCAGCAGCAAGGCCCTGACCTCTCACTGCCATCGCCACGTGGGCCAAGCCTGGGTGTAAGGATCACAAAAGAGGTTCAGGGGGACTTGCAGGGCTTCTTGGTGACTGCTGTGCCCATTTTTCCATGAGCTAACTCCAAAGTGTGGCCCTGTGAGCTGCACACAGCAGTGCAGGGTGGAACAGCAGCTCGGCAGGGTGAGGTCTGCACCGAAGCACAAAGCAAGACGGGGCTGAATGTTTTATCCCATTCTGTTTTCCAGGTCCTAATCCCATTTCCATCATATAGCACTGCATTTTTTGCAAGCAAGGCTGAGGTATCACCTAATGAGGGTGTAAAACTTGACTCTAACAAGGCCAAACCAGCCTGCAGCTCTCCATGGGGATGGGGCTCTGGATGAGACTTGCAGCTGAGTGATCACTAACACTGCCAAGAGAAAACAGGAATTCATCTCGGGAAAGAGACTGGATCCTAACAGAATTATTTTAGAGCACGATAACACACCCAGCTGTCTTCATCAGCACTATTACTCTTGCCTGGCTTGACTGCAAGCACATCGTGTCAAATCAACGGCAGGAAAATTAATATCTTCAAAAGGAAACAGTTCACCACATCACACACAGTCCAGCTCCCATAATGATAAGTTCCCTGATAGAGATCATCTTCAAAACCCCAGTGGTTATAAGAGACTCTATGGAATTCATCATTTTTGATGGTTGTGGGGTTTTTTTAATTGAACCAAAATACAGTTTTGAAAGACTATTCCTAGCCATGCTGTTTTAAGGGATTAACAAGCCATTATGTACTAGAGCATACATACATAATGGAATCAGCAAACGGGAATCAGCAAGTAATCTTCTGCCTCCACAAAGACTTATATGTAATTGCCAGAAGCACCGGGGGAATTTCTGCCTTTTGTTAAAGCTTCAGGAGGTGACTGTCGTCAAATTTGACAGAAATACAGAATGCAACAATCAGTTATAGACATGAAAGTTGCTGTTCCACACATAACAAACTTTCATTACAGTTTGGATCTGTGTACTGCTTGCAGATACAAGTGCTAACTGTTATTATTTAGTAGATTATGGGAACAGAACAGTGAGCTTCTGAGCACCACACACAAAGACAGGCATGATATGCAAGATGAATTTTATGAAGCAAATTTTCTTCACGGAGCCTTTACACCGATAGAGCCTCAGTTTAATTCCATAAACGGGGAGCCGTGATCAGACAGCTGATAGGCACCACATTTCCCTGAGCAATTTCTTTCCCATTAAGAACTTGCATCAAACCAAAACACCATGGGGGAGAGCGGAGCACGAAGAATAAATATCAGAGCGAAACCCAGAAATGTGGCAATGTTACAGAGCTAAAGCAAAGCCTGTGGCTTTAACAGAACAAACACATTCACTGCATGACAGGGTGAGAGAGCAGCCAAAGTGAGGCACCACAAAAATCCTTTCTCTGTGACCATGTGCAAGTTCAAGCCGTGGGGATCTTCAGAGTTACCTCTGGGGGTGGTTGTTCTGCAGAACTGTTCTCATCCTTAAGAATACAGAAGGCAACCAATATCTAGTAGGAGTCTTAATAGAGATTAAGAGATCTCTTTTAAATTCCTTTATTTGAAGGGATGAAATGTCCAAACATGTCCCGTGGGAGACGGGAGGTCACTCTGAGAACACTCCTGGGCAGTTTGAAAGAGTGACAGTAAGAAATGTATCTGCCCAAATCATTGTGACAGAATTAATTCATATGGATTTCTTGGAAAAAGTAAATATTCTCTGGTCTTACACTCTCTGTACTTTTATTCTTTGAAGTTTTTTCACTCCAAAATAGCCAGGAGAGTTTTTGTTACTGGTACCAAACCCTGCTAAAGAGCTCAGGTGGCAGCAGACCCTTTCTTGAAAGCTCATGCAAGGGCAGGATGCCAACAAGATGTCATCCAAATAACTCCTAAGGTTTGTACAGCCCCATTCCATTCCAAAACACACAGCTTCTGCATGCAAATAGTAGTTCCAGGTTCTTATCTGGTATCTGTTTGTCAACAGAAAGATACACCATGAGAAATAAATTGTTAATAGCTTTAAATATGAGATCAGATGGTTGTGTCTGAGGCAGCAGAGAGGCCCATGTACTCATCAGACACCTCAGGTGAGAAGCTGATCACAGCAACAGCATTTTGAATGGAGCTGCAGGATCATGAAGCAGGAAACGAGGTCTGTTAGTCTCTTATTTTTACCCATTGACTGTACAGGATGCTGTAATCAATCATAACCTTGCTAGGAACAGCATCACAGTGCTGGAGTGGGGACAGTGTGCAGGGACTGCTTATTCCTTGCTGCTCCAGATGAACAGATTCTCCTTGAAGGAGCTGTGGCAGAGTTTTGTGTCCCATGGCTGAGCCCCATCAGCCCAATGCCATTGCACCAGGTTTTAACCCTGTTATTCCTTTGCATTAATCCATTACAGGATAACCACGCAACTTTCCCCCTCTATTTTCTGAGCACATTACACACAGACAGGCCAAGCCAAAAAAATCTGCATGCAGGTGTTTAAAAAGCAATGTTAAAAATAAAAAGCAATTAACAGACTGTTAAAATACACGTAATTCCTTCCACATTTCCATCAGAGCCAAGGAGTCAGGTGCAGGAGAGAAAGCAGTGCTATGGATAACATACAAACTCCCTCAAACCTCATTATGCTGCAGCACATCAGTATTCCAGCAACATCTTAGGTGGGAAGTTGTAGCAATATTGATAAATTATATTCTGTCCACATCACTGGGGTGCCAGTAATGTTTCAAAAAGCCTGGAGGATCAGTGGGTGACTCTTACAATGTATATATAAAGAGAAATCTTGTTTTGTCTCCCTAGAGACAGTTTCTCTTCTAATGGAGTGTGGTCAGAGGGGTTCTGCTTAATTCATGCATTTAACTCTGGATCTTCATCACTTCACAGTGGTTTTGTGCTAACTACAACATATAGAGGCCATTAGGCAGTACGACTAAGATTGACTTTTCTTCCTTCATGGATTATACAGAAGGAATGGGAGCAAGTCGGGCTCATCAGCATATGTTTAAAGAGTTCACAGGGTTGGCAGTAGCGGAAAGTACCCAGCAACCAGCAGAGACATTTAATTCTAAACCTTACACATCAACAATAAAAGGAATATCTCTCCTTCTCACTGTTACATCATTAAATGAACCAGAAGGAGCTAAACCAGGACCTCTGGAGGTGCTGACAACAGAGAGTTGTCTCAGCTTGGCGGAGGATATCATGAATTTTAATTATCGCAGCGAACTGTTAGAGTGCTTATTCCCTTTCAGTGGAAAGAATTAGCGCTGGAATGTGTGCCTGAAGCCCTGTGGTGCAGCCAGGCACTTGAGAAACAGGGCTGTGTGCCTCTGGAGCCCTGAGAGTCTCTGGACAGTGTCTCTGGAGCCTGGGGAGCAGTGGTCCAGCCCAGCAGCACTACAGCCACCACAGCCTCTTGCCGGACACACCACGGTGATTTCTGGCCACCTAACCTGGGCTGCTGCCTGCAAACCCCAAACTCCACTTGGGGCTGCACTTGGGAACACAAAAGGAGATGCAGTATCCCTCCAGCACCCTCAGCTGCCTCATCCAGAGAAATCAACAGTGCTGCCTTGCAAACAGGTGATTCGAGCTGGAGGAGTCAAGGCTGTTTTTCCACGGGGGAGCATCTCTGCAGTGAAGTGGCCAAAGAAGCACATCACCCACTCCTCCTCTCTCCCAGTTTGCAGCTGGGCCCATTAGGGCTGATGTGAAAATACCACAGTGCTCAGTATTGGCCTTGCAGGTACTCCAGGGATGGCTCACCTGAGAGCAGACAGGCAGGACACTCAGGTGAGAGCAGGAGGTTTCAGCTGTTTCTGCCTGTCCTGCTTACAGACCAGTGACCTGAGCCACTGAATGGCCTTCAGGTGTCCCTGAAGACCCCTTCATGAGAAGTCTCACCATGAGCAGTAAGGAGCATGTGGAGGCAGGAAAATGTGGGGTTTGGTATGGAAAGTGGCAGCAAAAGGCTGTGTGTGCCTTTCAGCCCCTTTGCCAGGGCTTGTGGCCCAGTCTGAGGCTGAGAGCAGCATCCAGGCTCTCCCCTCTGGATCTCCAGCCCACGCAGAGCCAGGCTCTGCAGAGACAATTTAAGGCAGGGAGATAAGTAACGCGATTTTCACATAAACCTCCTGAATAAGAGACTTCGCTTGTAACTGAGTTTCTGGGAATAGGGTTGGGCTGTGCTGCTTTACTCACAGACACTCTGCATTCTTCTGCTTGTCCCCCATCCAAAAAGAAACCCTTTCCCTCACAGATGTGAAGCTGTTCTCACGCAGGACCAGCAGCACCACAGGCCACACGTGCCCACGCTGCAGACAGCCTCCCTTGCTTGGAATTCTGAAAAATGTCAGATATCCAGGAGCATATGTTCCAAGTGCCCCTGAGCAGTCACAGAACACTACATTTACAAACAGAGAAAACCAATTTGAATCACTCAGTGCATTTGCATGTGGCGTCTGCAGGATGGTTTAGAATCAAGATTAATATGCAGATTGGAACAGGGGGCTGTGGTGACAGGCAGGGAGAGCCAGGGAGTGCTGGCAAAGGATGCCCAGGGATGCAGGAACCCCTCACAGAACCTCCCCAGAGACAGCAGCAGCTTTTGGGTGCAAATGCCAATCCAAAGGCTATTTATTGCAAGTATTTATTGCTTTTGCAAGCTACTGCTGCTCACACTGGGGTTGGGTAAAGGCCATCTGAAATTAGAGCTTAATCTCATGTCCCAGTGGCTGCCAGAGATCACACCTGGGCTCAGGGATGTGCATCCTCTCAAATGCTTCCGAAACCACAGACCCTCACCTCCAGCTTCTCCCATCACCTTTACTCATAAAGAAGCCAAGTTCAAAGGGCAGAACCAGGGAAGCAAAGCCCGCTCATCCATCAAGCAGCTCCTGCTTTTAATGAAACTGAGAATTTGGGGGAGTGTTTTGAAGTGCAAATTGTAGCAAAAGGTCTTGGTGAGGTCCTGCCTGCCAACATCATCAGAGCGGGCTCATCCTCACTAAGAGGTGGCAACCACGCTGGGATTGAGCAGCTGGAGCTTTTGAAGCATAAAGCTCTGGTTTATCAGGTAAATAAGCTGGGGAGGTGATAAGCCACTCTCTGAACACCCTTCAATAATCACACTGATATATGCCTTGAACTCACACTCCTTTCAGACTTCCCCGGCTTTTTAATGACAGAAAAGAAGATCTGGGTTTCAGAAATATTCAGTGTTCTCCATTGTCAGTCTCTAGCTTAAAAAATAATTAAGTTTCCTCTCCTACCAGCCTGTTATCAGGTCAGTGCAAGATGCTAAGAGATCAGTATGCCACGGTAAGAAATATTTCTGTCTATTTAACCCACTAATTCAATCTCAGCAAAGAATGAAACCCATGAAGTATCTATTTATAAAGTAAATACAGCAAGTAGAAATCAAATATTGGTCCTGTTTCAGGCCATTAGCTGAGAGGATGCTGGGAAGGTAATAGCCACAATTTTTACAGTGCTAAAAAGAAGTGGTTTGTCCCGACCAGCCTTTGTTATTTTTTTTTCATGCCAGTAAGTGTCAACCTGAAATGTTATGGGGAGCACTGAACAAGAAGCACCTCGTCTGTGATCTGAGAAAACACTCCCAGGACGTGCTGTCCTCTTTACCACGTCCAAAGGTGGATGCACACATCATTCAGGAGATTATTGCCTGCTCTCAACAGCTCATTTCAACATTTCCACCTGTAAATGCAGCTTTGTGGACTGGCAGCTTCCATGAAGTTATTCATTCTGCTTGGAATCTCCCAAGAATCTGCAACAAAAGCCAAGGCCTCCTAAATGAAAGAGTTTCACCTCAGCCATCCTCCCTTAGTGCCCCTGGGGTGGTTAATTGGATTAGTTCATGGAGATTATTTTCCAGTACAGTCTAGATGGAAATATATTGGGATGCAGCATCTCTCACCCCACTGATGGGGGACTCCAGAACCCATGGGAGGACAGTTCTGGCACATGGAATGAAGGTAACATGGACACCATAGTGCTCACAAAGCACCACCAAGGCAACAACCAAAATATTCAGGGAGGAGAATTAAAAACCCTCCAGCTTTTATCATTTAGCACTTATTTTTAAATTATTATTTCCTTATTTTTTGAAGTAAAGCAGCCCATTTTGTCCCCTCTTCATCCCCTAATACAGAGCTGAACTGACTTCAGTCTCACTCTTCCATACTGCAAATCCAGCAGAAATTGTCTATCCTGTATTCTCCATATCCATTTATCACACAAATTAATGCAGAAGTTTCAAGTGCCAAACTAATACTACTGCAGAGTGCAATTAAAAATGCATTTAATTCCACTAATATTTCACAAAAAACATTTTCATAAATAGCAACTCCTTTCAAAAAAAAAAATATTACACAGTAAACATCACCAGAGCCTTAAATAAATGGAATTGCTATTGATCTCTGGGTATCCTAAATTCAGTAAAATACTGTGGCAAAATTGTGTTCTAATGAAACAGTAATTTAAATGTCATTAATTTCATATTTGCCATTCCCTTTCTACTACACTGATCCCTAAATTAAGGGCATTAATGTCTCCGATGTCATTTAGGGATTTAATGATTTTGATCCAGATTTAAAGGTTTAGAAGTGTTTTGTTTGGAATTTCTCATATACTCTCCCAGGAACCATTCAACCTTTGCCAGAACCAGGACAGAAGCTAATGGCAGTTTCCAAATAAATCTGAATTTTTTAATTTAGGAAGAAACCTCAACACTTTCCATTTCAAACCAACGAGCTCCCATTTCCCCCTTTTCATGGCAGAACTGTGCAGCTGAGGAAGCTTCTCATTAGATGATTTCTGACCCCAAACATATTTCAGTACGGGATTTTTCTACTTTATAAAGCCAGGCATGAAAAATAGAGTATGTTAAACATCACAAAATCCTGGCTGTACAGTTTGTGTCACAATAAAAGTACAGTTTGTGTCACTCTTTACAAGTCCCTGACAGGAGGTTGTAGCCCAGTGGGGGTTTGTCTCTTCTCCCAGGTAACAAGTGACAGGATGAGAGGAAACGGCCTCAACTCCCACCAGGGGAGGTTTGTATTGGATATTGGGGGAAAATTATTCACTGAAAAGGTGGTCAGGCATTGGAACAGGCTGCCCAGGGAAGCAACGGAGTCACCATCCCTGGAAGTGTTCAAAAACATGGATGTGGCACTTGGGGACATGGGTTAGTGGAGAATGTGACAGTGCTGGGTCATGGCTGGACTTTTCTAAACTAAATGATTCTGTGACAAATTCAATGTACTACAGTTACAGTTGCTTCCCCACATACAAGGATCTTCGCTTCACTGTCCACACAGACAATTTAAATAGTTCAACGTGGAGTTGAATTCTTCATTTAAGTGGTTTGTGTCTTTACTGGATAATCTTGTACATGTGCTTCATTATATCAATAACAGTAGGAAATTATTGATTTTTCTGAAGCCATTAAGTTCAATTAGCTTTTCAATTCAAATGGAAAAATGGTAAATTACCTTCATTTGATGGCAAAAACAGTAAGGGGGGAAAAAAGAAAGGATAATACCCTAATTTGTGAAGTATGTGAGCAAAGTGGTAAAGGTAAAGCAAACAAATGAATATTCGTGTAATAGCTCTAATCAGCACTGCTCAGCATTTAAAACTGGCATCATTATGCTCACTGGACTGTGCAGCTAGAAGTAGTTGTGATGTTGTTTACCCACTTAATCTTGTGAATAAATTATAGCAGAATAAATAATAAACAATAGGAAAAAGGGTGGAAAATCATTTGGAACAAATTAAGCTTCTGCTTATCCTCAGCCTAGGGCACACCCAGCACACCCCAAAAGTTGTTGAATATTGAAATGTGAAGAAGTTGGAAAGAGGGGCCCAAATCTCTCCAAAGTCCTGGGAGACAAACCTGGGCAGCACATCTAGGGAGTTCCCTGGATGTGTGAGCCCTGCCTATAAAACTCAGGGATATGCAGATCCACGAATTATGAACTAAAAACCTGATTTCAATATCTATTAAATCATATGCTAGTGATCAAGGAATAGACAATAAGTCACCTGATCTAGACTGGGTTTTATTTATTAATATTAAATGAGTATTACATTTTTGTTGCTGTTCACAAACACCACATAAGAATCCAAGTAGAGATAAGACCAATGAAATAGCAAAATAAAACCAAGCATGTAGTTATTGAAATAACCTTTTTAAATATTTCGATCCAAACTTGTATTTTAAAAGCTTACTGGAAAACCACAGCAAAAATATTTGATTTCATTTCAGTTACTGCTCTGAGAAGAGCAGATTCAAAGTTTTTAGATGCTTTTTTCCCCAGTAGAACTCATAGCTGGCTCTTTCTCTGTTTCCTACAGCACCAAGAGCTTTGCAGCAAGCTTTGGGCTGAAGAGTCTCTAAGGAGCTCTTCCCTCCACCAAGCTGGATTTGCACACACTTCAAACCAAGCCCAGGGAGAAATTCCAGTGCTATGATGAAGCTTCTGCGATCCTGACATGAGAATATACAAAGAAATAAAAGGCAACACAGAGTTTTACATCTTCTATATTGAGTCCCTCCATAAGGTCCTGGGCAGGTTGGAGCTGGGATTTGGGAAGCCTCCAAGAAAGCTCTTGTGCTGCTGCCTCTCCCTGTTTCAGCGCCCAGCCATGGCCAGACTATTGATTCCTGCAGTGACTGCAATCAGTCATAATGAGGAAACGAGAAAGAAACCATCCATCCTGACACAAATCCACCATCACATATTATCTGGGGCTTGCTGCTGATTTAATTTCTACTGACCCAATCGTTTGGGGTGGCTGGAGCTTTTGTGCCTGAGTAAGACTTTGCTTTGTGCCCAACACTAATCTTAGTGTTATTACTGTGTTCATCATCTCCAAGGCAGTCTAGAAACAGCAAGAAAAGATTTTTTAAAACTTATTTCTCTTATTTTCACACGTTGAAGTTTGTTCTTTTTATTTTACCTTTATGGGGTCATTTTATTAATAATAAGAAAGTGTCTAGTCATTTCCTGGTCAAGTATCATGCTAACTAACTGGGGTTTTTTTGCTGAATAATTCACATTTAATGTTCTTTTCCTTTTCCCCCATGTGAATTCCTCCTCTCCACTTCATATCCAGCTGCAATGAACTTTACCACTTAATCCTATAAAACCCAGATACATTCATTTTCTGGATGAGCAGTATAAACTTTGAAATTATGTGTTCCCAAGGCTTTCCACCACTGGTAGCCTTCTTATGAACTGAAGGGGATGTGCTTAGATCCTCCTCCACCTTTCCTTTCTTTCTGTCCTCTGCCCTTTCTCGTTTTTGTGCCTGGATACCTCTCCAGTTGTTTCCTTTTAGCTCCACAACACTTTAAATTATTTCTGAAGCTGTTTCCCTTGACCATGGCTCCATAGCACAGAAAGATCTATACAGTGAAAAATCTATCAACAGTGGTATATATACATATTTAAATTTTAAAAAAAATCAATTTATAGATAAATAGAGGTATAGAGGGTGTGCAGCTGGATCCAGACCAAGTTTTGGAGGATGGACCACCACAGACAAATAAACCTCATTCAGCTATTCCCAGCTATTCCCTCATTCAGCTATTCTCATTCAGCTATTCCCACACTCAGTCAGGTGTCAGGTTGTCAGGAATTTGGTCTCTTGTGGCCATGGGCTCTCACATTTCTGTGGAAAAAGCTTCCCTCCAGCTGCTTTTGAAGGACACTAATGTGAAATGATGACCAGACCAAAGATACTAATGGCTTTGTCATCTTTTGACAGCTTTGTCCCTGCCTGTCACAGTTGTCCATGAGCTTGGCCCAGGGTATTTAAAAGGCTGCCCTGAAGTCTGGAAAATGCTAGGCTGGTGGCTGCCTATCAAAATCCATCTGTGACTCAGTATCTTCCTGGAAAAAGCCTTTCTTTGAGCTCTCCAGGATGACTGTGCAGCCTGCATGTGCCACAGGCCATCCTTTGGGAGCTGTCTGCACCACGAGTTAAAGCTCACCCAAGCAGAAGGCAGATGTTCTCCAAGGCAAGCATAAGGCTGTGGAATCAACTGCAAAGCTCAGGAGAAAATTCACACCCATCCACTCCAGACGCAGGATCCAAGCCTCGATTCTCCCTGCCTTAACTTCAGGACACAGCAACCGATGCATTAAAAACCGAAAAGCAACTCGCTCTGCCTCGGAAAAGACTTCCACGATGACAAAAACCAACCAAACAAATATGCTATTAAAATAAAACACCCCATTGCTCACACTTCTCTTCCTGGGGAGAGATGACAGAGTAAATTCCTCATGATGGATGCCAGTCCTGCTGCTTAATGCGCTCCAGGACGGTGCTTTCACGTGAGAGGGATGAAAACAAACTAGGGCAGCCAGCAAGAAGCAGCCCAGGCTGAAGTTTTCTGGCCCAGGGCTGCTGCTCATTAAAACTATGCAAAAACTGTCACTTCAACAAAAAGCTAAATGCAATTCAGCACTATTGACTCAATCTGGGAGGTTTTTTTGCTAAGCCTGACACTGGAGGGGAACCTTCAAGTGCTCCCATGGATAAGCTGAGCTAGGTCTGCAGAAAGCCCCCAGCTGGGGAATTTTGCAGTGTCATCACACAAACATTTTATTTGCTCTTTCCTTCTTGTGGCAAAGGATCTTTGCAGGTTCTTGCACTGTGAAGTTTTTTGCCAATCATTCCATCATTTTATTCCACTTCCCCAGTATGGCCACACAATTGATTTCTCTCTTTACTAATGCAATCATTAGTAACAGAAGAATAACAAAGCATCTATCCCGAATCTCAAACCTGCAAACAGATGTGTTCTCTAGACTTCACCATTGATTCAATTCCTAGCGAACATTTCCAGTCTTAATTGCTGAAAGTGTGGCTCTCATAGATGTCAGGAAAATATTTTCCATTTAACATTTTAAAATACGTAGTGTATAAGAATTGATTTTCAGGCGTTAAGTTGTAACATTTAAACCAAATGTTTCTCTCTACCAAGCCCAAAGTGAAATTCTAACATCCAGTGGGAAAAATAGCCCAACAC
Source organism: Vireo altiloquus (assembly GCA_013396875.1). Lineage (NCBI taxonomy): Eukaryota > Metazoa > Chordata > Aves > Passeriformes > Vireonidae > Vireo > Vireo altiloquus. The sequence continues at coordinate 633,987 of VZRF01013111.1, read as the reverse complement.
TGAAGATATCTGCCTATCGCTGTACTTATTTCTCATTCAACTGATATCTGCATTTATGATTGATTCGTGACTGTGCTCTCCTCATCTTTGACACCGTCAACCACATTTTCAAATACCAATTTTTTTCATAAGGAATCAACATTCACAGGCAGCCAGTCATTTGTCATACAATCACTACAGCTGTACATACACGAGGAAGTAAGGAACAAATTGTGGTTAAAAACTGGATCAGAATTTCATGTCTTTGGAGACCTTTTCCCCCTACAAAGGACTCATCCTCTTGGAGCATCACCTGCAGCTGAGATTCTACAGATGCTTTTTCTGTGGAGTTTCTATGATTTTTGACTAGAGAACAAGAAAAGTTAAAAAACAAAAAAGTCACCCTTCTGCTGAAGAACCGAAATAGCATAGAAGAATAAATAGAAGAATAGAATAGAAGAAATACCTACTTCTTTAGCCACTATTAATTAACCATCTAAAACATGGTACAAGTGTTCAACTACTTTGTATGTATGCACAGGGGGGCTGAACTTTTAAGAACATGGTTCTGTGAAAGCGGAGGATGATTGGAACAGAAACATCAAGAATAGAGAAGTATCACACAAACAGGAGTTCTCTGCTTAGCAGGTCCAGAGGGAGGCAGGAAAGAAAAAGAATTAACAAGGAGATGTATCAAAATGTGAGCAGATTCTTAAGCAGCTGTGATGAGACATCCTGTGAAACACCTCAGCAGCTAAAAAGCAAGCGAGGAGTGGTCTCTGCACAGGGACCAAAGTTCACATGCTCTGAATCTCACTGATATCTCACAATACCACAACTCCTGATCAGATCACGGAATCTCAGAATGGTTTGGATTGGAAGGATCTTATGGAAATCTATTTCCAACCCACCTGCCATGGGCAGGGATGCCACCCACTAGATCAGATGTCACACTAGGGCTCCCATTTGGGAGAAGAAGCAGGTTTTCACCCTCATTTTTGTTTTTGATAAGCAAGACTGGCTGGATTCCCCATCATTTCACAGAAGCCTGGGTGTATTTCTGTGAGGAGTGCTCTGATTCAAGCACAAAGCATCGAGCCTGATGAAAGGGCTGCTGAGTGACCTCCTCTGGCCCAGGCTGTGCAGGAGGCAGGACTCGATGCTGATCACAATATAACCTCAGCTGGCTTTTACCATCTGGGAAGCTGTGAAGCAGAGCCTGAAAGAACCAGAGGTCCTGAACATTGCTAAGGTCTAATTGTATCTGTATCCAACCTCGCCTGGCAGCTGCATGAGCCGGAAAGGAATAGGCAGATCTAAAATAAAATGTGCTTCTCGTGGCACTCTCCCAAAGGCCACTGTTTGAAGGGCAGTGCCCCTGTGAATACACACGAGCTCATGGCTTGGTTTCAGCATCAGCCTGCACCAGCCTGTTTTATATAAACAGAGAGAGGCCACAGGATCCTAAGGTGACACTTCCATGGAATCAACCACAATCCCAGCCAGCCAAATACCATTTAACCATCATAGATGATGCAATTCTACTGGGAGGCAGTTAAAACGAGTCCCAGCTCACTTTCCCCAGAGGAATGCAATTTATCTGGGCTTACAGCTGTTGCATTCACAGGATAAGATTATGAAATAATCCTTTCAGGAGCATTAGGAGATATGGGTGGCCATGCTGCTGTCCCGGGAAACGCTCTGGCTGTGAAGAGGATTTGGGGAAACGAGCGCGTGTCCCGCAGGACCTCTGTGGATTTCAACGTGCCTGCTTGAAAGGCTTGGCTTCTCCAAATGCCGGGAATTGGGAAGGGAGCCCACTGCATGACCAAGCATTTCATGGGAATCAACAGAAAAATAAGCAGAGAAGGAATTTAACGGGATCGTAACATGGACTCAGTAGGGCGGAATTAGATCCCTACAATGCCACACTGTAAATACAACAGCTCCACAGAGTTGGTGCAAACCCTTACACCTATATAGTCCATGAGCACACTGAGGATTCTCAGCAGGTATGGAATTACTGCCTATTATTCATTCCTCCTTAGTAATAATATCAATTTGGCTGTTAGTTTTTGTTTTGACTCAGTGCTTAGGAATCAGCGGGGCGATAAAGCTATTTAAATGGAAATACTATTCAAATACACACTCACCTGATTGGAACACGAACAGCTCCTGCTCCTGAACATTTCTCATATAATAGCTGCTTTTTCCCTCATTAAATGCAGAAATCTGATTAACATTTAGATCACATGTGCTTTACTTACTGCAATTAGGACCAGATACTAGAGTTTTGTTAAACTATGTAGGATTTTTGTGCTTTATCATGAAGGGGAGAACAAAGAAGCTCCACAGCACTACATCTGGTCCTTTCTACTGCTTCTCTTCTATGCACACTCTCAAGGACAAGTGTTAACTTTAAAGAGAAGTCTGTAGGGATAAACTTAGTGAGGAAAAAAATTGGACACTTGGATGAACTCAGCTTTGTACATAGTACAGTGAGTGGTAAAGCTATAATTCCACGCACTCCCTGGCAACACCCAAGTGAACAGTCCAAGGGGTTACAACAGCTAGAGATTAGGAAATAGCTGCAAAAATAACACATATGAGCCCTGAAAATGAAAACCTTTTTTGTTCTGATCAAAAAATAATAGTAATCTGCAATTCATAAGGTTCAACTGAAGTTAGAAAGGATCAAATCTCAGTCGTTCAGAAAGCTTCAGAAATATAACTGAAGAGGTAATTTAGGATGTCCACTGCATTATTTTGCTCGAGCCACATTGTCACATAGTTCACAAGCTGTCATGTTGTTCGACAAATGCAAAATGTGGAGCTCAGCTCTTTCAAGGAAGGAGCACAACCAGAATTAAACAGGAAAACAAAACAAATGGAACTCTATCTGAAGAACCCCCAAGTATATTAACATTTCCTGCAACGCCCAGCTCTGACAAGTCCCAAAAGAGACTCAAAGAGTTTTAATGCAGCATTTTCCAAGACTGAAATCCACGCAAATGAATAGGATGAAAGTGTGTTTCCCAAGAAGACGTGCCCAGCCCTGCTGGTTTCCTGGGACAGCCCATAGTTTTGGTATTATCCCCATTTTTTTTGAGGTGCTCCACCCTCAGCATCATGGCAAACCTGACCTAATGGTTTGGCCCTTTTGGATCACCAAAAATGCAGCTTATGTCAAGCTCCTGCCTTGCCCAAGTGCTGCACAGCCCAGGCTGAGAGTTTCTCTCACCCCACTTCACTCTGATGTGCTGCTGTGTTGGTTTGGCACGGCCTGGTTTTAGGTAGCAGGGAGGCCACAGAGGTGGCTCCTGTGAGGAAGCTGCTGGAAGCTTCCACCATGTCCAGCAGAGCCAATCCCTGATGGCTCTGAAGATGGACACACTGCTGGCCAAGGCTGGGCCAGTGAGAGAGGCTGATAACCCCTTCGTGGTGAGAGATTTAAGAAGAAAATTGAAACAAAGTCACACAGTTTTTTCTACTAGTCAGAGAAGATGATGTGAGAACATGTGAGGGAAACAACATGGAGACATCCAGGTCAGTGGAGAAAGAGGGGGAAGAAGTGCTCCAGGCACCAGAGCTGAGATTCCTCTGCAGGCCGTGGTGCAGACCATGGTGAAGCAGCTGTGCCCCTGCAGCCCATGGGGATCCATGGGGATGCAGAGATCCACCCACAGCCCATGGGGATCCACGGGGGATGCAGAGATCCACCCACAGCCCGTGGGGAAGGTGCCCATGCTGGAGCAGGTGTATGCCTTGGGGAGGCTGTGATCTAGTGGGAGATCCAGTGGAGAAAGGGCCCTGCTTCCAGGCTGGAGCAGCCTGTCCTTGGAGGACTGCAGCCTGTGAAAAGAGAGCCACGGCACAGCAGTTTTGGGAGGGCTGTGTGCCCTTGGGATGGACTCAGGCTGCAGCAGGTGCAGTGTGGCTGCTGCTTGTGAGAGCGGACCCACGCTGGAGAAGTTCATGGAGAACTGTCTCCCGTGGGAGGGATCCCATGGCCTCACAGGGGAAGGACTCCTCTCCCGGAGCAGCAGAAGGAAATCTCGGTGATGAACTGACCAAACCCTCATGCCCTTTCTCCCTGCACTACTGGTGGGAAGGAGGGAGGGACTAGGGGGAAAAAGGTGTCCTCAGGGTTTGTTTTACTTCTCATTATCCTCCTCTGATTCTGTTAGTAACACACTCACTTTGTAACCTTAAGTTGAGCCTGTTTTGCCCTTGAACTGTTTTCTCCTTCTCCTTTCTCCTGTTAACTCTTATCTCAACTCATGAACCCTTTGTCAATGTTTTTCCTCTCTCCTCTGCCTAGCTGTGGCAGGAGAGGGTGAGTGAGTGACTCTCGTGGGTGCCTGGCGTTGGGCCAGTGTCAAACCACAACACCTGCCCAAACCCCCTCCACATCATCAGGAACCACAAAATGCCGTTTTCCACGTATTCCTAAGGGACGGAGCAGGCATGTGTATGCAGTGGAAAAAAAATCTCCTCCTCAAAACACATAAACCCAAGTTTAAAACAATGCAACTCCCATTTCTCTCTTTATGGATCCCCTTTAATCTTTTATACAAGCGCTCACTCAGGTCAAGGTTGAACCGACTTAAGAAAAGGACTCGGAGTCCTTTGAAAGAGCCTGCGAGTACAATCTTGTGTTTGCATTTAATTAATCAGCTGAAGCTTTCAAATCTGTACTATTATCTCTTTAATGGACCGGCCCCCTGAAGGCTTTAGCAGCGAGCCCACAGCTCCTGGGGCACACGGATGCAAACCACCGCCAGCCGCAGTTCCTGGATCCGAGGTAGCTCCGTGCACCACGAGGCACACGAACAAAAGAGCTCCGAATTTGGGAGACTAAATATTAATTGACGGTAAACAGAGTGAGAGTTAGCAGCAGTGATCAGCTTCCCCAGTTGCGTTCCGGGTAGCGTTGTTGTTGGTTAATGAACTGTGTCTTTTCCTTTCTCTTTTATTTTTTTTATTAATCCTGCAGATGTCCGGCGTGCAGGAGCTGTTCCTCAGACGGCTCCCAGATGAACAGCCTGGTGAATGTCTTAACTTCCCACGCAGTCTGTATTCCTCAGACACTAATTAGTGATATTTCAGGAGCTGTAAACGATGGAAGAGTCTCCTTTTTTTTTTTTCCCCTTTTGTTCAAGACGTGTTAATAATCCAAACCAGGCTGCTCCTGCCATCATTTCCCACCCCACTAACCTGATGCCCACCAAAATGCCTCGAGGGTCTGAGGGGCAGACAGGAGGTGCCTCACAGTGGCCTCCTGCCCAGGGGTGAGCTGCAGCTTCACTTCCTAGCAAGAAAGTGAAGAAAACCAGGAAACATTCAGAAACACATCAGAAAGATCCAGCCTAGTTGATTTGTGCTCTCTATCACCCACATCCCACAGGAAGCAGCAGCTCCTGGCCCAGGTGAAAAGTGCCAGTCACTGTGCTTTTCACTCTTGCAGGTTCTGATTTTCACGGGAACCATAGCCTTTCCATGAGCATCTCTTTTGGCATGACCCAGCTGAGACTGCCTAACAAGAGCAGACATTACTTTTTTTCTTTTTTTTTTTAGTAACTCCGCTAACTCTGGGAGAAATTCTGGGTTGGGAAGAGAATAAATATTTCCTCTGCCACACCTGAAATTCTGTAGAGGATAAAATCTGAAGGAGCTACTGGAACACCTCTCCTGATGTGCACCCAATAGGACATGGGACCTGACAATAGTCATGGATGTAGAATGTCACCCCTAAGGTAGGTGGTGGTGCTAATTTCCATTATCATCCCTATTTAAAAATGTGTGTCTTGCTCCTAATTCGCAGGAGGCTTGTGTTTTCTTGGGACCAGTGGCAGGATCTAGGTTCATTTCCCATGGATGAGTGGATACCCTTAGGAACAGGCCAGTCCTGACAAGGACAAAGGGCTTCTGCTCCTCCTGCTGTTTTCAGTTCTGGCTCCCCATCTGTCCTGCCCACAGACAGTGGGTGTTTCCCACAGCCTAAAGAAGAATTAAATGTCACCAATTTGTAGCAGAGGGGAAGGAGCAAGACAACATTAATTGAGTTAAATTAGTTCACGGGCACTTCCCTAGCAAAGCACATAGAGCCTTTGGACATCTTCATTTCAGAAAATGCTGCTCATTATTTTGGTGCTGCCACATGAGGCATGCTCTGGCTTTGGCAGATTATCATCAGCAGTCACTCAGAGCCATTCCTGCATTCAAGGATTTGGGCAGCCCCTTGGGAAGGTTTTTTTCCCACTTGCCCAACTTCAAGTCCCTTTCCCCACTCAATAACTGAGCTACTTAACACAAGGAAAAGGCCAAAGGAGATTCTCTGCAGTCCTGTTATTTCCCATTCATCACTGTACTGGGAGGTACCAGATAAATATCTGCAACATGTCTTCTTCTGAGCCTGTTTTGCTTTACATTGACCAATAAAGGTCCACTCCTTCCCCCTCAACAACCAGGGAATGACACAATTAGCAAATTACTAAACACATGGGAGAAAACTATCCTGTAACAGCCTCTGAGAGCTGATCCCAACTCTTATTTAAGAACCAAGCTGTGAAATAGTATCACACAGCAGGCTAAATTTGGGTCCAGCTTCCCGAAGCACTGCATCACATCTGTGGGGTACCATGCACCCTCTGTCTCCTCTGCCACCCCAGAAGCTGAGGGGAACCCAGGCTCCTCCAGAATAAGTCCCCGCATAGAACTGTGTGAAATCAGTATGCACTTTGATTAATCTTCTGTAACAACAGCACATCACACCATAAACAAATCAGTTCTGAGGAAGGGATGACTTTTTTATTGTTAACATCTGATTTATCATTTAGTCTTTCCATAGAATGGATTAAAAATAAGAACATGTGCATTTATCTCCAAGTTTCCAAGAGAAACAGCAGCAGTTAAAAGATGGAAAAATTCATGTTGGAGCTTTCTCACCCCAATATCCCCCTCTTCCATTCTGCCTGTCAGGAACCAAATGGTTTGACTATGGCTGCTTTATCCTCAAAGAGAAGGAAAAAAAGGCACCTTCCTTTCCTGAAAGAGCTCCAGACTTGAGGTCAATTATCAGCAAAGACAAATCCTTCTGTCATTTTCATGAGAAAAATCAAAGCAACTTTGATACCTGGCTTGTCTCCACAGCCCTCTAACTCCTGGGAATGCTATCAGCTAATCTCTCTGTGCTCTGTAGTTTCCCCCTCATTAGCACTACAGATTAAGGACAGAACCAGCACACCTTCAGGAGAAAAGCCTGGAGCCCTCACCATGTGCCCACCACGTGAAAAAATGTGGCTTCATTTCCCTCATTCCCTCATTCCTGTGGCTTGTCCTTCCCAAAAGACCCTAAGCCTCCATTCCCTCAATCACAGCAGCTCCTGCAGGGGCTCCTCATGCTCCAGCTCTTCCTCTTCCAGCCAGGCTTTGGCAGGGGATAAAAAGTAAAATTGGCTCCAACTTTCAAGGAATAAATGTAAATAAGGAGCTCAGAGTACGGGTCAGGGCTCGGAATACTGCAGGATGGGACAACAGAGAACTTGCCTAGGGAGGTGTTTCTGGATATAACACTCATTGCCACATTTGTAAGGCATCAGTTCTCTCTAAACTAGTACCTCAACACCTAATTTTGGGCCCTAAATTCCTCTACAACTTCTAAGAGCAAATATTAAAGAGGGGGTAATTATTTTCTTTTTTTTTTTTTTTTAGCTTTGACTCCACAGGGCATCTTTGTTTGCTCTTTTTCTCCTTTAAAAGCAAAAGCTTTCAGCAAAACACAGTTTCCAGGGCTCACTACATTACAGAGCAAGGTCAGAGGTCTCCCCTTCAAAGCAAGCCTTTTACATTGGAAACACTGGGAATGTTCTCTGTGCCAGCAAGGAGGGAAAGTAAGGTTGGCTGGAGGACCACTCATCCTAGATTTGTTTTCCCCTACAAAGGCTCCTGCAGTGCCGAGGCAATTTACTCACAGCCCTGTAAATGTCGATACAGATATTTGGGGTCACTGGGCTTGACTCTTTCACCTGAGGTCAGATCCCTGCTGCTTTGGAATAAAGCAGCCCCTTCAGCCACCACCAGCACACAAACCTGTCTGGCAGCTCGTGCATCCAACTGCGCTGTCCACACTACAGGAATTATTCTGTGCTGAAGGACAGGGAGCAAACGTGGCCACCACAGCCACATCTTTGGCAGGGCTGCCCATGCTAACGAGGGAGTGACACACATGGAACCTGCCCTAGGGACGTGCAGACACTGAATCATTATGGGATGCCCCACTGGAACTGCCCATCTCTGCAGGAAAACTGTATTGCCTGGCAGAGAGCCTTGGGCACAAGGGTAACCAGAAAAATACAGCATGGACACATTGCTACTGACCTCCAACGTCCAGTGGGTGCATCCATAAACATCCACACGTTACAGTCCTCACTGTTTCTTCAAAAGAGGTCCATAAAACTTTATTGACACGCCAAAAATCCATCACTTCCTCTTCCACTGATGAAAAACATCAGTACAGTCACTTTTCAAGGGGGAGGGGGAATAAAATAATAATTAAAAGAAATAGGTATGTCAACCCCCAAAGTAATTCTGTCAACACATTAGCCCTTCATTTAGCAAGGAAAAAGACACTGCTGCACTTTCCTCTCCTCCAGGTGACAGCAAGCTAAGCAAGCCCTGCCAACAGTGAATATATTGTCCAGACGTGCAGCCAAGTGGAAGACAGGAGGAGGTAGGGTTTGTCTTTGGGTGGCAGAGCAGTAACAAAGCCTTGCCAGCAAAGCGCTTTAATGGGAATTTCTGTTTCCCTTGGGAAAGGCCTAATGGTTTGATTGCCAAAAAAATATTTAAGGATTACTACCCAAAATAATTTCTTCTGCTACTGTACCATATGTTTGTGGCTCTAACCAGGCTAAAAAAAAAAATAATTACATACTCATTACTGTAAGTATGGCCAGTTGCAACTGAAATATTAAGCTGTCAGATACAATTCCCATTGCAGCCTATGCCTTGCAATCCCCTGTTGGAGGTGCTGCATCTCATCACAGCTCGTGCAGTGTGTGAGGCTGCTCCAGGACCACATTTTGCCCAGATGAATTATAGTGCACTGCAACACATCATACCCAAGTGTCAGGCCCACATTTACACAAGAAATTTGATTTAGGAGTACATATATTCCTTTTGGTTTAGTTCTCTACCTAACTAAAACCAAACAGAGCAGATTAAACGTGCAGAAAACCTCAGACTGCTCCTAAGACCCAGTTCTTTGGTGCAGTGAAATTCCCCCCAGTCCCCATGGCAGCTGCTCCTCACCCTCTGGCCAGTGGGTGCAAAGAGGCTCTGCACACCCCAAACTCACTGCCAAACACACAGGCACCACAAACAGCTGTAAGATTGATTCAATTACTGTAAGGAAAACAAAACCCCTCTCCACTGCCTTTATTCTGCACTAAAACCCTGCAGTTGTGACTGCCCCAAAAGGAGAGAACACAATTATTTATATATTTTGTCACCATTTACTATTTTGCTTTTGAAACTTCAGCACGCCTTAAAAACTTATGAAAACTGCAGGAAATTACTCCAGCTCTGAGTAGCAGCTGAGCTGCAGAATGACTGAAGACTCAAGTTCACTCCAACAGACCTGAATACATTGGCTTTTTTTCCCCCCCTCTTTCTTTGTTTTTCATGGGCTAATTCAAGAGCAAAAGCTTTATTTTCCTGCCCATTTGTGCCTGGTGCTGCACTAACACAGAACAAAGTCCTTGCTCCTGACAGTGCTGCTCAGGAGGGACATAAGAGCAAGTGGAGTAAGATACCACAGCAGGCAGCAGAACAAAGGAAAACCAATATTTATTGCGATATTGTAGACACAAATATTAGTTTTCAGAGGAGGAATAGCAGGTTCTTTTGCAGAATGCATGTGGAAATCCCCTCCCTGTAATTTTAGAACGTGGCATAAACTATTGATTTGACATTGGGTTGGTATCCAAAGAGCTCCCATGACAGCAGGCTGCAAATCCAGGACTGTGCTCCTATGCTCCAAAGCAAAGGCCAGTGCTTCAAGGTAAGTCTGTTTAGCCTGGAGAAGAGAAGCTTGAGAGGGGATCAGTGTGTATCAGTATCTGAAGGGAGGGTGTCACAGGATGGAGCCAGGCTCTGCTCCGTGGTGCTGAGCCATGGGCAACGGGGGGAAACCGGAATGCAGGAGATTCCACCTGAACACGAGGGAGAAATTCCTTTCTGTGAGGGTGACTGATTACTGGAAGAAGCTGCCCAGAGAGAGTGTGGAGTCTTCTTTCCTGAAGGTATTCAATCCTGAGTGGTGTGCCCTCAGGACCCTGCTTGAGCAGAGAGTCAGAACAGATCACCTCTAGCAGGCCCTTCCAACCTGAACCATTCCTGTGACTCCAGGAAGATGATTTCTATCGAGGTGATGGCATTATCCCCAAAGAACACCACACATTTTATTTCCTATCCCCCAGAAGGGTCTGGGCTTTTTGTTGGTTGTTTTGTTTTTCCTTAAGAAAGCAGCCAGAAATTGTGATGTTATCTTTGGATAAAGAAATACAAAGATCTCGCATTCTGTTTCCAGCTGGATAATCTTCCAGGCCATCAATATCCACCAACACATTTAAAACAATTTATATACTCTTTATGCTCTCTAAGAAGGAAACAGCCTTTAAAAGCTGAGTTACACTCTATAATTACTCTAATTCTCTGCATCTGGCATTCAGAACAACTCAAATTAAACACCACAGAGCACCTCAAGTGCATCCATGGAGCAATGAAGGTGGAATTAACTCCAAATTAAATGGGACATCTTTGGAGACTGTCATTCCGCTATTCAAAGTGCACAGATCACAAATATTTATATTATTGCATGGATTATTCCTCTTAGGGCAAGGTAAGTACCCTGAGAGTTTACTTCAACCCTTTACTTAGACCACAGAAATGCTTGAATTAGAAAATCCTGGAGCTAAACACCATAAATATTGGAGAAGTTCTAGGCTGGATCAGCTCCAAACTCTGCAAATTGGAATTTAATCATTGATCTTCTGGTGAGCAAAGACTTTTCTTCCCTGCTGATAGAGCAAATGCAACCAGGAGAACACACACAGCCACTACTGCTCTGACCCACTGAACATCTCCAGCACGGCAAGATTAGGAGCTGTTGTTAAATTCAAAGTGTGTGACTAAGGGAAACTACAGAGAAATTCTACTGAGGTTACATTAGATGTGCTACATCACACTGTAAAGGATTTAGGAAAGAGCTGCTGTGCTCTTTATCCTCAGTGTGATACAGCCAGGGACCCAAACACCCCACAAGTAGCAGATTTAAGATCTGAAAGCAGCACATCCAAGGTGGGTCACGCCAGACCCACAAGCTGCCTCTGGTCAATTGATCTGTGTGGATGCAGAAGCCTTTTCCCCATAATCCAGTGTCAGACACCCAGAAACGAGGAGGATTTCTGCTTACAGAAGTCAGATTTACAGGCCTAATAATTTAGCCCACGAGCTTAAAATCGAACAGGGCTGATCTCGGTTCAAAGACGTGGACTCCACTCACTGTGCAGCTGTATCACAACATCTGGAAAAGCACAACTGCACCTAAGGAAGCAGGACAGTCTCTTTGAAGGATGTGCCCAGGAGCAAATGATGTCTTTGAGCTGGCAAGAAAGACAAGCAGGATGCCGAGAAGATTGCACCTGCTTCCCATCACCAATCTACAAAAGAAATTGGATGTTTAGGATGTGAGGCAAGTCAGCCACAAGCCACACAGGTGTTTAGCAAAGGGCAATCCACTACCACCTTCACGGCATGCCCAGGGCTCTGCCTCCTTGTCATCTGTGAGAAGAGGACAGAGGTGAGAAACCAAGGATGGGAATTCACCCTGCTCCAGTTTGGAGTTGTGCCATAGCTGGCAGCTGCTTCACCAGAAAGGAAAAGAATAATATATCACTGAGAAGACAGCAAGTCACACTTTTGCACCTGGGAGAAGGCTGTGAGTCAGGTGAGTTGTACTGAAGCCACAGAGCAGCCTGGTCACAGCAACCTGCAGCACACCCAAGTTCATCAGATTTGCAAATGTTATTGGTTTTTCTGCACAGCACTTTATAAACAGCCATCCTACTCCCCCCACAGAAACAGCAACAGCTAAGATATTCTCAGAGGATAAACAGCTGAGAGAAACGATCTGGGGGATGAATTTACATTCAGCCAGTACAGAAATCTCATTTCTAAGAGTCTGGAGTGTAATTATGGCACTTCTTTTTGATTCCCTCTCCCTTTGCAAGACGGTGGCAATTGTGTGTGGGTAACCGAGGCCATTACTACAAATTGGTTAATTTTAATGAATATCTAACAACACAGCACATGTGAGTGTGAGGGCGGTGAACACAGAAAGGGTTCAGGAGCTCAGGAGAACATTGTAGCTGCCCTCTGCCACACACTGCCTGGGCCTATAGCCAAGAACAACACAAGCCAAAATGTGACTGCAGAGGTATCCTGGCTCTTAGCTGGGTGTCAGATTATTTCAGCTGATTTAAATGTCACTCTGCTACACATGCTTTAATACACTGTTTGCTGTAATGCACTGATGATAACATTTGTAATGAAAGCAGCATCACCCAACTCCCTTGCTCATCTGCTCCTTTTCCATCTCCTCAGTGTACAGCCATGGAGGTTACTTTCCTGCATCTTTTTACATTTCATTCTTTGTCTGTCCATAGGCTTATCTTGCTTTACCATAAATTGTGCAGCCTGCTTATCTGTCTGTGCTCTTAATCTATGGGATGGATCCCAAAGTATTATAGGTTGTTTACCTCAGCTCCAACTCTTTGATTCCTAGTTCTGTATCACTCTATATGTATTTTTTTTATCCGGCTGCAAATTCCCCTTTCCAGGTTATTAATACATGAAGCTTTTACAATTCCTTCCTTCTGTTGTTTCTATGCTGATAATTCCAAATTGCTTCAAGTCTTCCAAGGGAAATCCTAATCTCTGAAGTACAGACTGAAGACACTTGCCCTTCTCAGCTGCCCACTGAGGATCAGCCTCTAAATGCTCCCAGGTCTAAAGATGCTTCACCAAACTCCCCAACACATTCTGACTCCCTTCTAGCTACTGACACAGACTCCTAAAAAGAGTCTGTTCAATACTGCATGTAATTATGTAATTCTGACTGAATATTCAACTATCCCAATTCAAGCCAGTTTCCCATACTGTATCTTATTTAGGCTCTTTGGGATTTTCTCTAAGTCTCCCATTCCAAAGTCAGATTTACAACCAGATTTTTTCTATATAGAAAAAAATCTGGTTTTAAATGTATTCCCTAAGGGTCTCTGAAAATTTATCCGTGCCTTCCCACACCTAAAACAATGCAATTCTACAGTTTCCTCAATCCAAGTCATTTACATTAATTCTGTCTCTTTGGTTTTCCAATATAGATTCCAATATTTAAGGACTGTACTTTCTGGTGTGATTTCTCCCACTCCATCCTGCTTTCTTTCCTTTAAAAGCTCAGAAATTTACATCTGTTTCTTATGGCATACATCTCCCATTTCCCTGGCAACAAAGAGCCAAAGAATTATTGTTTTTTATTTAGGCACTAAGCAATCAAGCCAGTCCTACTCTGCAAAGAGTACATGAACATGTCTGTGTTGCATCAATGTAGTTACACAGTATTTCACTCTGGCCTTAGTTAGTAAATAACCTTTACAAGTTCTCGAAGGTGTGACATTTTACATTCAAGGATTTGACAAATGTCTTAATATTTCCATCTTTTATTCACCTTCCCTTCAGTCTCCACATCTGCTTTCCATGTCATATTTATTCCTCCTCTTTGCTTCATCATCTGCCTTATCAGTGTCTTTTATTCTTGATACATGCTTTATCTGTACTGTGATTATTCTTATTTTTCCCTTCTTCATTTGCATAGAAGATATTTTAAATAGCTTTAAGCTACCTGATGGAATAAACTCAAAGCAGTTCAGCATAAGACACTTTATGTCCAGTAGCTCTGAGCTTCTCTGTTATATTCATCACATCTCAGTCCTGTTCATCTACACTTCCAGACTCTTTTCTACAGAATTTACAACCAAAAGGAAGGCAACTAAGGATGTGTATCTTGTATTCACCCACCCAAAGCATTTACAGCCACTCATCACCGCACATCTAAATGTCAATTGATTAAATTACAGCCAGCATCCTTCGATACCCTCTCACCTCTCATCCAATTGTGCCCAGGCACTATGGAAAATGAAAGGTCAGATGCTGCCCCTGATGTGTTCGCACAGCTCCCCGGGGTGACTCCATTCCCAGCCTGTCACCCTGTCCCGAGGGTGTTTTACAGCAAGCAAAGGCAGCTGAACAAAGACCAGAACTGAGCCCCACACTCTCTGGGGGTCCCGGGAGCTGTGCAGGACCCCGACCCCAAACACCCCAAACACATGGGGTGTGTCACAGTTACCTCCATCCCACAGGGAGCCAGCTGGCTCTGAGGCATCACTAACAAAAAACACCTCACAGAGGGAGCCTCGAAACTACAGGTGGTGAAAAGCAGGCAAACCTGGGATGGAAATGAAAGGGAAAAAGGATAAAGGGGCCAAAGGTGCATCTCAGCACACCAAATGCCAGTTATAGCTCATCATCTAGAGAGATGAGCACACAGCACACTTGAGGACACAGTTCCTCCTCAAGGGATTTACTCTTTTTTTTTTTTTTTCCACTGATCTCCAGCCTCTAAAACACCAGTTGAGCGCTGGGCTGAGCACACAGCTCACCGAGTGCCAGCAGTTGTGTTCTCCCTGCAAGCCCCAGGTCAGCTCTCACCAGAGCTGGCAGCACAAGCCATGTCCCCACCTGCAGCTTCCTCCTCAAGAGGCTTTTAACCAAAGCTGGGGCCGCTAGCCTCTGAGTGCCACTGAGCTGATCACCCACCTGTAGCACTCTGGCAGGTGAAGAGGAAAATATTTCAAAAAATACAGCTGTTATGGGGGAATTGGGCATCATCAGCATCATTTTCCAGTTAACAGTTTCAGTGATGTACTTGCCACCCCAATAGATGCTGCCACAGCCCATCCATGTGCACATAAATTAATTCATCAGGTTCAGAGAGGGTTTTTCATCACCATCTACCCACACAAAACACACTGACTGGAAGACAGTCCTGCAAGGATGGAGCCAGGGAGCATCTCTGCTGCTGGATCCAGCCCAGCTAATATGGATTACACTCGCCAGCCGTCCAAACTAAATTCACGGATGCTTGTACATCTAAGGACCCTGAAAATAGGGTACTAAGTGGACTACAACGTTTCATTGAAGCCATGGCTAATTTTCCAACTCGTAAAACCCAGTGGGTCTCAGTAGCCCATGCAGGCAGGCCTGTCAGAATGCTTCCATACTGACTGGAAAAAGTGTAATTGCAAAATAGCTTTTTTCTAGGGTGTAAATTCAATATTAAAACCACGTATTACCCAAACACGGTTTCCAAAGTAACTGGGGGATTCTAATAGTCTAATGACTGTCTCCTAGAGTTCATTTTTCACTTTTCAATAATTGGTTTTTCAGTTGAATTTGCATAGAGTAAAATTCCATAGCCCATTAAGTTAATCACAAGATGAAGCTAATAAGCATGGACACGCAAAGACATACCTAAGCCCAGATCAATTTTGGAAGCAGTGATTTGAAGTTGCAGCAGAATAACTGCTCCTCCAGCCTGCCAATTTGGTAGGTAAAGGATGTGCTTTAAGGAATTGAAATTTTACACTGCTGAGAATAGCCCATAGTTACTCAATGAAACTTCTTCTGAATTAAAAAAAAAAAAAAGAGAAATCTAACAAGAAAAACACAACACACTTTGAGGGGAGGATTTTAGTGATAGCTCGAGTGGTTTAACCTGCAGTTTTCCCCTCTCCATCTTACACCCAACAGCCTCCCTGGTGCACCAGGCCAAGTGCATTAAGGATTGACGCTCTCCATCCTCCAGCTCCACACAAGTACCATTCTTCAAGTGCTCTTACCCACCACATTTCTGATTACTCACCCCATGGAACTCTCTGTATCAGCAACACCTCTCTCTCAGCAGGCTCCTTCAGCCCTGGCTTGGATTCCCATTTTCCAGCCCTCCCAGCCTCCAAGTGGCCACACACACACAGAGAAGTGTCACTTTTTCAGTCCAGCAGGCTCCAAAGGCTGCCTACGGAGCCCAGGAGGGTTGTCCAACCCTGCCCAAGGGGCTGGAGCCCCATCCCCACCAGGCTCAGAAGGCACACGCCTCCCTGCCCTTGGAAACCAGGATCTTTCCATGGAAAGTTTCCACTTTGCAGAACGGTTCTGTGCCGCCGGCTTCCCATCTGCCTGCCTGGAAGGCTTCACTCCATCCTGTTCTTCGAAAACAGGGTTTTTGTTCTGCAAAGCCATGCCTGGGAAAAAAAAAAACCCAGCCTTTTCCTTCTCTCCTTCCTTTTTTTTTTTTAATACTGATGAGAATGGGAATTTTTTTAAAAAAAAATACACCCATTCTCCCATGTGGAAAAGGGATTTCCATTTTCTGGCAAGGTCTATATGGAAGGACTCAAACAGAATAGATGATGTCAGAGCTTAAGAGCTCTCAGGATGATAGTTTTGTGGTGGCAGAGCTGCTCTCTTTTGAAGCTTAAGGATTTGAACAAAATTATGGGAACATAGCCAGAGGCAGTTTGTTCAGTGTTGGCTTTAGAGGGGTGGGGGCTTGGCAAACAAAAGACAAATCATGGCTTTTTTCAACAGTAATATATATATTTGAAGGCATTTTCTCTTTATTTGCTCTTGTTTTTCTGACCTGTTATTCAAAATACATGGAACAGCTGAAGAATTGAGGTGATGTTTGGTAGAAGGTGCATTTCCCCTCTGCTGGGAGAAGCACCAGCCATTGATTCAAGCTCTCTGGCTTTTCCTGGAGGTTCAGTGGGATTTGGCACAGGTTTCCCTCAAATGACATGGCCACTCTTTATTTCCCCGCAATTATTCAGATATGAAGCCTTAATTTTGTTGTTGTTTTTGTTAATCATGACATCATGGGTGGAAACAGGGCAAAGCAAGCAGCCCTGGAGGGAAATAAAAATCAATCCAAGCTGCTCATTAAAAGGTAAACCGTCAATAATCTTTGTCAGGCCTTTTTATCTGGGGTTTTAGCACAGTGTGATCCCTAAGGCAGCATGTGGTATTGAGATTTAAGATGGCTCCGACTTTTCACATCTCCATCAGGAAGATTAACTCCTTCAACACAGGCTGAAATTACCCCAATTCTAATCGGCACATAAAAATGGCACAGGATTAAAAGGGATCATTTCGTAGCAGGTTTTTTTCTGTATCTGTGCTGACAGAAAGGGAAAAATCAGCTTCTGAACTTGATTGAAATGGTGCCAGTCAGAAATAGCTCCACAGGCAGATCCTCCACAATGGCAACACTGACCAAAATCTGATAATTTTATTCTTCAAGCATTTATACTTATAAATAAAAAGAAGAAATATTGAACATGTGTGGGGTTTTCCTAACACTTCAATTTTTTTACATTAACAACTTTCTCTCTAATTTAGGCAAACACCATTAAAGTTTATTTATCTAAATCCTTGGTAACAAGTCTTAATTTTTTTCCATCAATTTTCTGAGAACTGAGCCTCCAAAACACAACTTTGTTTTCAAAATTAGGATGAACTCTTGTCAAATGATTAACACAGGGCTAATTACAGAACCAATGACAGCTCATTTCAGAAGGAACAGTGTTATTCCTTCCTTTTTCCACGTAAAATAAGCTTCCCAAAGAAACAATTATTGTGTCCTGGATCACAGTGCTTTAGCAGACTGCCAGCTGCCTTTGCCTACATCTTCTCCTTGGATTTACTGCACTGGATAAAGCACCACTAAAAACCATGAGGTTTTGGGTTTTCTCCCCTACAAAAGCTTTAGTTTGGGAATTTACCAGGCAGGTTATGGAAAGGCATGACTAGAGCTCACAGAGTTCAACCTGGTGCTTCAACCAGGCATTTCCACATACAAATAGAGTAACAACTACACCTGGATTCCACCTGCTCAGGACTTCTTGGAATATGCATTTTGTGCACATGAAAAAAACACCTTCATTACTTGAACAGCTCATCTGTATAGTGAAAATACTGGTTCAATAGGTGCAATTATATCCCTGCAAACCAGTTTGCTAATGGGATGACCTCAGGCTGTTGGCTGTCCATGATGAAGCCATCCAGGATCACAGGAAAGAGTGGGATTTTGGGAAAAGAAACTAACTCAGCACTGTGACACACCACAAAGGCAGCACAGCCACCTTCAAACATCCTAAGGGTGCCAGGAGAACACATTTATGGCTTTTGTGCAAGCACAGAACAAGGGACCAAAGAGTCCCCCACAAAGCAAGAGGAGATGGCTTCAAACTGCCAGAGGGCAGGGTTAGATTGGGATACGAGAAAGAAATTCTTCCCTGTGAGGGTGGGCAGGCCCTGGCACAGGATGCCCAGGGAAGTTGTGGATTTCCCCATCCCTGGAAGTGTCCAAGGTCAGGCTGAACAGGGTTTGGATCAACCTGGGATAGTGGAAGTGGCCCTGCCCGTGGCAGGAGGAGCTTTAAGGTCCCTTCCAACCCAAACCCTTTGGGGATTCTATGAAAACCACGTCCCTGTTCACAGGGACAGAGTGGGCCTGTTAAACACAGATGTGTCAGTCACGTGTGATGATGGCCTTGCATTTTCTGGAAACCTCAAGGTCCTTGACAGCAGAAGTAGCAGGGGGAAAGTAAAAACGTTTCATTCTCAATTATGAAATACTTTTAGAAAAATGCAAGGAGCTGACACTTGTGCTTTATCATCATCCTGCAGCCAGGTTTGCTTTATGTGATGCTTGAACTCCAGCAGTAAGGCAGGATTTAAAATAAAACCCATCATGAGCACACAAGCTTGTGATACAAAACCCTACTTTTGCAATGTGGTTTTAAAGTGATCACACTAAAATAACAGAAAAAAAAAACCCCAAACAAAAACAACACAAAAGAAATGCAGCTTACAGGAGCAGTGTCTATTTATATATATCAGACTATTTCCACTATTTGGAAAAATCTTAACCAAACAAAACACTAAAATCAATCAACACTAAGGTATGCGCTTGCCTTAATCAACACTTTTTATTTTAGCTCATCAGTTTGAATAGAGACCCAAAAGTGTGCTGAATTATTTAGCTGGATAACATATGAGGAAAATAATCTGCTGTACTTCCAACACTGAATAGGTTCTGATTTTCCTCACTACTTCTCTTGGGATGCAAATGTTAAAAAAGAAATGCAAAGCTTGATAATGTTTTGTTTGGGACTGGAAGGGCCTAATTTAGAAAGGTGGGAAACCTAGTTGGGCTAGGGCCTGGCACACAGAGGGATGGATGCCCTGCCTGGAGATGGGCACCATCATTTCCCTGGGGGAACAAGAGGAAAGTGAGTGGTATAGAAACAAGGCTCTCCACAAGAGCATGTGAAAATGCTTGAAATTCCACCTCTCTTGAGCCCTGAAAACTTATGTTAAAAAAAAAAAAATTGGTGACAGAAAAACGGGTTTCACTGTGGCACCTAAACACAAGCACTCAACACGACTTTTCATAGAATCACAGAATCATTTAGGTTGGAAAAGCCCTTTATGACCATCAAGTCCAACTGTTCCCTCAGCACTGCCAAGGCCACCACTGACCCCACGTCCCCAGGTGCTACATCCATACATCTTTTAAATCCCTCTGGAGATGGGGACCCCTCCACTACCTTGGGCAGCCCGTGCCAGTGCTGGCAACCCTTTCAGAGAAGAAATTTTCCCTAATCTCCCACCTGAACCTCCTCTGGCACAAATTGGGGCAGTTTCCTCTTGCCCTCATTTGTTAAATGTGAGAAGAGACCAACCTCCACCTGGCTCCACCATCCTACCAGGGAGTTGTAGAGAGCAAGAAGGTTTTTATTGGGAAATATTTCACAGGAGTCAGCTGTGGGCTGATCAAACAAGCAATCAGCCAGAGAAGGCTACCAGAGGTATGATCCTGGACCAGCTCCAGGTGTATTACAAGAAACACAGGCAAAGGCATCACAGTGAAAAAGAAAAAAAAAAAAAAAAACAAACCAAAAATCCCATGAATAAGGCAGCCACCAGAAAATGCATGTGTTGCTCAGTTTGGCAGCTGAGCAAGTGCAGCTGCCAGGGAAGCAGGAGCGCCTGGGACCTCTGGGACAACAGACATGGGGCCAAAGGAACTTTCCAAACTCTAACCATATTTTCCCTTTTGATTTTTAAGTAGCAACAGCTGAGCCCCATCACTCAGCCATCCCTCTGCACCCACAGGGCCAGAGAGTCAGATCAAGAAACTGGTTTGGTTAAAACTTGAAAGGCACAGCACCAATTTACTGTGATTAACTCCAAAATTAGTTGTGGGCCTGTTCTTCACCCAGGTCCACCACCCAATCCTCCTACAAAAGGAGGTATCCAGCTTCAAAAAAGAACAGAAAGGAGAAGGAAGAGAAACCTGAAGTTGTGTTTCCATCAAAAAAAAAAAAAAAAAGGCATATTCGGGCACAGCTTGAACCCAGATCCTCATCTATGGTAAGTTGATATAAATACATAGTGCCAGGCAACTGAAATCAAACTCTGCTACAGCAACATCAACTGAATCCTGGCCCTGTGTACCAGAGGGGTATGAAAAAGACCTCAGAGGAAACACAAAAATAAGAAAATCAGTGTGCTCCACATTTCTATAGGCTATGAAAACCTCAAATTGTAGGAAAAGAGATGCCCAGAGCACTTGACACAGTTCAGAAGTACCAGGAAGAATTAGCTCCCTTCGTGGTGGCAAGCACTGAATACATTTGATAGAAGAGAAGTGCTGTAGAGTGTGGAGGGAGAAATTGGAATCTCAGGCTGATGGAGAATCCCACTGTTGCTCGCTATTGATGCTGTGGAATTCATCTGTTAATCAGATATAGTAATTTTTCATGTAATGCAGGCCCTGAAAGTGATAGCATTTCAGGCAAACAGCTCATAAAGGCAGAGATTGCTATCTGCAAATTTAACCCACAATTTATCTCTGCCTGAGCTCTCGTTATGAAATGCAACAATACCAGTGAGCAAATGAATATCTTAACTTTGGCATTTCAGATGAATGTTATGTTGAAAATTGGGCATCTTTGCCTGAGAGATTTCTGGAACACTCAAAGTACTCCCAGCAAGTTATTCCATAAACTATCTACCAGACCATATGTTTGCTGCCTACAAGTCTGGGCAGGAAATGTCCAGTAAGAGCCACATCTGAAAGGAGGAAGAAGCAGCAGCCAACAGCACTCCCGTCACTAATCTGCATTTGCAAATGCCACATTGGAGTTGGCAAATGAAGCATTTCAAGTGCAAATAGCTGTGAAGACATTTGTATGTAGTACTGAAGTGATGGGGAGATGCTGGGTTTGTTCCTGTTTCATTTTTCTGAAGCTACCTGGGTGCTGGCAGAACAAAGCTACTCTTCCCAGGATTTTTTAATGTCTATAAAGATGATGCTTACATAGAAAAAGTCCATTTCTCTCCTAAATGCTCATTTTGAAGCACAGCCACTTACAATAATTATAATTGCTGTGATTCTTGAGCACAAACACTTATCCTGTGAACAATTACAGGCAAATGTCTCCCAGCAATATGGCCCTACAAGTTTAAAGCACACGCATTAAACATGGTTCTGAAGTTTATAAAAACATATGTATATGTTGTACATATAAGAATATATACAATATGTTTCCTTTACAAAGTAATTTTATATCAAAACTGATTTTAGAATCCGCTTATGTTTTAAAAAGCCTTAATTTTTTATATATTTATACATTATACAGTGTATAATGTCTGCATTATATGTGTGCAATTAGATCACATGCAAGATGATCTTAATGGTTGGACTTGATGATTTTAAAGGCCTTTTCCAAAATAAACTATTCCACGATCTGTTTTCCAGTAGCAAATTGATATAAATAGTCTAAGACTGGGATAAATCAACACAGAGATGAAATATTATGATCTGGGCTTGCATTTACAGGATATAATTCCCAACCGATGAAACAGAGTTTCAGAAACACATCTCTGTCACTTATCATTAACACTGACCAGACATAACCCCAAGATTATGCTAATAGAAAACAACATTCAATTAGCACACAGAGTGCTCTCTAATCAAAGCCCACACAGTATTAGAGAAGTTTGGATTACTTTTTTTTCCCCACCGTTCTGTGCTTCTATTCTGCAAAGAGATTTGAGCAGGCTGGGATAGTGAAAGGTGTCCCAGTCCATGGCAGGGGGTTGGAACAAGATGAGCTTTAAGGTACCTTCCAACCCAAACCATTCTGGGATTCTGTGATTCCATTAAAGAAAATGCTCCACTTTCACAAAAATCTCTTGTTAAAAACCAACATGTATCCTTTGGTTGATCAGCAGTCAGTAATGTATTCCCAGAGGAAACTGCCAGACCGCAGTAAATTTCTCTCTTCACCTACATGTTCACCTTCATCCTACCCAATAGGCTCATCAATCTAATTCATCTGCAAAGGTATTTTAAACACGAAATGCACTTGGGCCACAGGATGTTTTCTCTGTTGAACCAAAATATTCTTGATTCCACTCAGGAGGTCTGTTGCAAAGGGGGTGGTGGTTTAAAACAGAAGGAGGGTTGATTTAGATTTGATATAAAGAGTAAGTTTCTTTACAATCAGGGTGGTGAAACACTGCCAAAAGTTACCCAGAGAGGTGGTGGGTGCCCCACACCTAAGGTTGGGCATGGATCTAGTCTGGGGTCTCCTTGCTCACTGCAAAGGAGTTGGACCAGATGGCCTTTAAAGGTCCCTTCCAACCCAAACCATTCCCTGATTCTGTGATTCCAAAGGCCTCACTAATAGGTATTCTCTTCCCTCATTCCCCAAATGGTTTCCAGCGTGGGGCCCCCAGGACGCAGCTGACAGATGAGGTCCAGGACTCAAGGAGAAAAGCAGGAGCTGACAGTGAAGGTACAGAGCTCAGCAAAAGTGAACAGTAGAGATTCCCATATCCCAAACAAGGATTTATCTCCAGAGGGATATTTTTACAAATACTTCTAAACACAGTTCAGTTCCTAAAATAATCCACCTACTTTCCCAGAGGACTCCACTTCTGTAGAGCAGCTGTGCCTCACCCCAGGAAGGAGCCCAAGTTATTCAGCTCTTTGCAAGAAAACTGTTCAGCCAAGCACTTGCCAGAGCATCTTGAACTGGTCTCCAAACAACCCAAAACCTCCAAAGCCATCTTAAAAGTTTTGTTAACCTTCCTCAGCAGCATTTTCCCCATTTTATCCACATACGGCTGATAGCAGTGCTAGAAATAACCAGTGTCTAAGGACTCTGTGGATGAGGTTTGGGCTCAAAGGCAGCACTCATTTGTCCCACTGTTTCACAGAGCAGATTTGAAGGGAGCAATGAGGAGGACTAATACACGCCAGATTTCAGTGCTTGGGATTTTAAAGTCCACTAAACGCAAAAGTAATTACAAGCTACTGTTTCCAGTACCTGATCCAACACGTAACTGAGTCACAGCACAAAACTTGCCTTTTCATCTGTTTTTCAAAGTAAACACTTGTGACTGATCCCTGTTTTATCCTCGCCTCCCACATTGCCATATGGCTACGGATGTTTCAAACAGACATTACTCCAATAGCTCATTACTCACCATATTGCGCCGGGGAAGAGAAGCTACAGACAGTTTTGACAAAAACAGCAATTGCCTAAAAAATGTGAAGTATCACAGTCTTGCGTGGTCTCGGAGGTTTTTAGTCTGGTAAGGAGGACGGGTGCTGAGGCCGCGCAGGGAAGGGTGAATCAGCATGTCGGCTCCGACTGCGCTGTGCTCCCCAGAGCTTGCACAGTGGAGCCTCTAATCCTGCCAAATTCCTGAGCCCCTGCATGGATTCAGCACACTTCCAGCCTAATTAAAGGCAGAGCTCTCTCGCTTCGGTGTGTTTCAGTAGTTCCGTAAGTGCCACGCAAAGGTAAGGCATTGATCAGGGTGAATCTCCCACTGAGCTGTGACATGGCCCAGAGGGGAGAATCCAGTGTTCATCCATCCCAGGAATCTGCTGACTGCCAAGGGGGACATCGACACAGCACATCTGAGGCGGGTTTTGTGAGCATTAAACGGTGTATCTTGTGCACTGGTGAAAGATCAGGAGTTCTGGAGGAATTATTGACTGATCACAGCCAACCTGCTTTTCTTTAGCAGAGGGAAATTCAACAGGGAGCGTACTTTGGAGCGAGCGTGGAGCAGCTCTGAATTTAATGGCTTTCCCTGCTGATCAGACCTTTCTGGCGGTGAGAAGACAGGTTTTCTTCCTCCAAGGAAGCACAGGCTGCTGCAAGTCATCACATTGCTGTGATTCAACTCCTTGTTGGCCAACACACACAAAGCACCCCTGTGCACACAGGCCCTCACACCTGTGCCTGCCTGGGTCAGATAAACATCTTTATCAACCCCTTGAGTAAATACAATTCACTCTGTGCAACAGAGCTGGTCTGAGAGCCTAAACAAGGGCAACTGCACTCTATCAGGCATTGTGTTTTTAAATGATAATGACCCAAACCCTTTTAAACACCCTCACTGCAAGCTCAGGATGATCCAAGGAGAGCCCCAGAGTCCAGGTCTCCAGCCTGACACAGCAAAAGCTTCATTCATGCTGATTTTTAAGGCTGGGTAGATGTGGGGAAGGGAAGAAAAGGCTGTGAGGCAGAAGGAACAGAGAACATGAAGAGTATGATTCTCAGTCATCTTCCCATGAGATTTTACTATTTAACCACCTGTCCACCCATTTTATGAGCAGATGAAGACCCAACATCAGTTATGGGCAGGAGGAGGCCCATCAGCTCACAAGTAAGTGGTTCTGATAATATGTATTTCCACCTCTAAAGAACACAGAACATCCACCCATCACTTTTATGAAGAAATCTCAAATAAGGCACTTAATTAGCAGTGACACTTGCAAACGAACATCAGGCCAGCTCTTCGCTTCTCCACAACATTTCACACCACCCTCTACTCTTGGTCTATCTTGCTCTGAAAGGACCATGAATACAGGGATTATTTCACTGTGGAGAGACAACACCTACTGGAGACCCAGCTCCCAACACACATCAAAACCTGCCCAGAGCCAGCACTGTGATTTCCAGTCCTTTGGCAGACTGCATTGAAGAGCTCCTCCAGCAACATCTGGCTCATTAGACATGCATCTGGCAGGCCACTGCCACGTTATTGATGAGGAATGCCTGGATTAGAAACATTATGCTTGATACTTAAAATACGCCGTTACAAGATTATTTATATTTTTATGCAGCTGGATTATATACGTATATAAATTTTATATGTGTACGCACACACACATGCATGTGTATAATGTACATAAATATGCCCTAAAAAAATTCAAAACCATTTCTTATTTCCTTGAAGGGCGGGAGCAAGGCAGACAAGGAATCCCAAGTGCACTAACAGAGAGCCAGTCCAACCTCAGCAACTCAAGCGAAAGAAACAGAGTCACTCTTTTCTACCAGATCAGAATTATGGTTATCGTCCAAAAGAATTCACAGTGGTCCTTATTTTTAAAAACACCAAAGGAGGGATCCCAAATAATGCCTTCAAAATCGTACAGGAAGGACTGAAATCGAGATATATCTGTTTCTGCACCACAGTTATTTCCCTTGCTAACACCTAGGGCTCATGTTTTGATCACTGTAGGACCAGCCAGGCATTTGACTTCAAAGTACAGCGAGCTAGAGCCTGCCCTGAGGTTAGATGCTCAGTGAAATTAACTTTTGATTAAGTCCTGTATTTAATGTCTGTGACTCCTCAAAAGGTCAGCCTTTGTGAGTGTGCGAGTTTTCCGAGTCAGTGGCTTCAGAGGGAAGGACTGCATCCTTCCCACCACTGTCTCTGGCATGGCTTTCCACCTGAATTAAGAGATGCTCATGCTTGTGACATCAGCTATGTCCGTGCTGCTTAAGAATAAAAACAATTAGAGGAAATTCTACTCTCCTGCCTTCACCCCTCTCATTGAAGATTTCACCTTCTTTGAAGGAGGAGGTCTGGTGTTGCTGTAACAATTAATCCAGAATAAAGAATGGCTTCATTTATTTTAGTCATTTAAGAGGTTTAAAGCGTTGGTCTTTAGATCACAAGGAATGTTTATCCTAAAAAATAGATTAATGAGGTTCCTGGCAGCAGGGTACTGCCCAGGCTGCAGGAGCCCCGAGTTCAGGAGGGGTTTCAGTGAGGAGGTGCAAAAGGAAGAGTCTCCAGCAGAAGAGATGAGCAGAGCTGAAAGCACTCCAAGAGAGGAAAAACCCCAAGGCACTCCCCCTTTGTAGCTCCCAGGACTAGAAAAACCTTCCCAGCTATGCAGTATGTTAAAGTTTCCTATAGGTAAAGAAAGAAAAATGATCAATACCATCTTCAGAAAAAGCTCCTATTCTGGTGAAACTGCTCTGGGGCTAAGGAGGGAGTGGAGCTTTCCAGTGAGCTGCCCCATCCTCACCTGCCCTGGCTGAGGACAAGGCAAAGCTATTTCAAGCTCTCAAGTTCAGTCTTAGACACATCTGCTTCATTTTCTGTAATACCAAGTGACATCACCTCCCTTCCCCTACTGCTGCATCAAAAAGATGGAAAAAAAGCTGCCTAGAACACTGGAAAATTCCCATGGGAGCAAGATGCACAATTTTGTAAACTGATGATAATAAATTCGTAGCTTTCTAGTCCCAAACCACCCAGCTTTCCTGTATACCAGATACATTACCAGTGCTTATCTTTTTAACTTCCTAAAAGCTGAAAACATCACACATTTGTGCAATTTTGACACAAAACCTGCTTAACAAAGCCAGTGGACACAGGGGCAGAACTACAGGTTGGAGGAATGGGATTTAACAGAAGCATCAGATAAATTCGACAATTTGTGTTCCTATCAGAAATCTTTTCTGAATCTGAAAAAGTTCAAAAGTTCACATGAACTCTGTTTCCAGGAGCTATATTGTGGTTATAATTCTGACAGTTTTCCTATTAGGGAATGAGACTTTTTTTTTTTAAATCAGAAATACATTAATACATATTGTAGTCTCTTCAGTACATTACAAGCTTAAAAAGAAATGGACAAGAAATATTGATGGCTTTTTTTTTTAAACTAACTAAAAAATAAAAATCCAGCCAGCAGCCAGCTAATAATCTTATAATAAATTCAGCTCTGCATTTTCCAGTTCTTCTTTTTCTCAGTAACACACCAAGCACTTTTATATGGCACTTTTGTACTATGAATTTTAATAAAACCAGCAAAAGAATTGGGAAAGAAGCTAATTTTTCTATATGCCTCTGGCAAACAGGAAGAATTCAAGAATAAGTTAAAAGATATCTTTCTACTACCGAAAATTCATTTTCCATAACAAGACACTGTCATCTTGCCAAGGAGCCTGTAATTCCAAGATAAAGATGAAAAGATGTTGTTTTATCATAATGACAAGTATCTGCATCCATATTTATTTTGTGCTCCCACATCACCATACAGTTTGTATTGTCATGGTACATTGGAAAGTGGGAAAACATTTAGCTCTTTCAATAACAGGAGAATAAAGGATAAAGTACCCAACAGAAATAGCATAGCACAATCATTTCCGAGTGTCCCTAGGAAAATATCTGACCCACATACAGGGAATACAGAATGTGGTTTGCCTCCTTGCAACTGCTTTTTCCATTTTCCAGTGGCCAGACCATGCGTTTAAATCACCAAGTAACAGCTCTCTCCAGCAGGCAGCCACTTTGCTCGACGTGGATAAAACCAGGACAGGAGCCAGAAAGCTTCTGGGGGAGAAACCCCAGCCCAGGCTGCCAGGTTGGGATGTCTCAGGTGCCCAGAACTCATCCCACTTGGAAGGTTTAGTGCTACCTGGCCATGGGATCCACAGCACAGGATGGACATGGAACAACAGTTTGGGGTATGGCAACCCCGGAGAGGAAGATGGAATTTTGTCAAAAATAAAAAAAAAAAATCAAACAATAGTGGGAAACTCCTCTCAGTGAATGGCTTAATCTCTCTTCCAACAAAATTCCAAGTGGCTGCCTTGGAATGTGTCCCCTGTCTGTTACTCCCTTCTATCCATGTCAGGTAGCATTATGGCAGTGGCTTAACTTCCCCCTTGTTTATAGGCTGTGCTGGGGTTATCTTTTCACCTTCTTGTTTAAATAAATTCCAAATGTGTCAGTATCAGTGCCTCTACCACAGATTAATAGAATCAGCCAAAAGGATAGCTGACATTTTTGTTGCCATAGAAACTGGTCATGATGTTACACAGCTTGTCTAGTTCCCATTTGCCATATATCTAGCCAGCTTCTGAACACGCTCCCCTTTTGTTTCACGAGGAATTACATTAAAATATAATTCCATCTTAGTTCAGTCCCCATTCTGTAGCAAAGAGGATTATAGAATATTAAGATACTTCCTAAGGAAAGTGCAAAGTGATGATAATATTGCTGCGTGGCTTATGTGCATTCCAGATTAAAAGAAAAAGAAAACACAAGTGGAGTAATTTATCCCAGAGCCTGATATCCCAGTTATCCTCCATTCAAGTATCTCCATCAGCTTCAAATAAACAGGCATTTCCTCACTGAATCTCAAAGTGGATGTACTTCAAATGACTGTACAAGACAACAAAAATAAAAAGACATTAGTGGAGATATTTTTTAATACACCATCAACACTCCCCTGCATAATGCACAACCTTCTCAGTGCTGCTATCAGGCTCCCTCTCCGCAGAGGCATCGCAGCCTCGAGAGAAAACCACTCACATAGAATTAAGATGTGAAGTTTCAGCACTTAGCGATGCAGTGGGGATGGATATTGTGCCACAGGGTTTTACTGTACACTCGGAGAAAACGCAAAGCAACTCAAGCAAGAACAATATCTAAGGACTCTGAACTGACACAGTCCGGTTGTACCTCTCCCAGACATGCTAATTCCTGTTATTTTCGAGGAGCCCATTTGCTGTTATAGAGCTCAAGGTGAGAAATGGATTTCAGGCAGTTCATTTCCCTCTTTTTTTATTACACATGAAAATAAAAGGCGCAGGCCAAGGCACCGAATTCCATCGCACCGGGTGCTGCACAAACAGATGGCAGCTCCTGCTCCAAAGGGATTTATTCCTGCCAGAACAGCAACACCTGGACATCTCTATGGTCACCCCAACCCCCATCCTGGCTATTTTCATTTGCAGGTATTTTGTCACAGTCACCACTATCAAGACCTAACCCCACCACTGCAATAATCCCAACACGAAGGTCGATCCTTATTTGTGCCACCAAGCACCATCTTGGTTTGATTTTCACTGTTCAGTGAATGCCACTTGTCACCATGGCCAGGAACCTCCCTGAGCTGCTCTCAGGTGCTGTGACCATGAGTACAAGCAGAGGGGGGATGTTAAACAGAAAATCCTCCCTGTTTCCCATACTTCTAAGTGCCGTCACCATGAGCAGTCTCTCAGGGCTTCCCATTGTTGCAGCCACGCGAGAAATGCCTGAAGAATCTGTTTTACTTCACCCAGGAACACAGGAGGAGCCACTGACAGATGTCACATATTAAGCAAAAATTTTGCCCTGAGCAGAACACTGGATGCTTAGGCTTACATGTGGCATGTCACAGCCTGGGACTGGAGATACTCATGCCCAGCATCAGCCTTTTCTCCTCCCTGAAGTTCAGAATTATGTTCCACTCAGGCACAGCAAGAGTGAGCACGTGCTGCTGGCAACTTCCAGGGTGGCTGCAGAGGGTCCCACAAAACAGCCCCGAGTCTGCCAAGCCATATTCCTGTTTCCCTCCCTGGATGGGAACAGATGAGATGGCCTGAGTGCCTCATGTCAGAGGAGCAGAAGAGCTGCAGCAACGTCCCCCTCTGCGCCACTCCACTAAAGAATTCAGCCACAAAGGCCAGGTGGCAGCTGGTGCTCACACAGTGTGCGGTGTGGCAGTGGAGAAAGGCGAATTCATAAGAGGTTTGTTGAACCCACAGCCTCTCTGCAGCACTGGAGGAGTCCTAAGAGCTGGTAAATGAAGTGCAAGGAGCTGTGGAAACTATAGCCTCTTCTCATGGTTGAAAGCAAGCTTGGCACAGTCCTGGAAACACCACAGTCAGCCACTCTCCTTCCCAAAGGATCCCAAAAGCCAGAGAGACCCCCACCCTTCTGAGCAGCCCCAACCAGAGAAACTACATCATTTCAACCACAATCCAGCCTGGAGTAATTCACATTCCACAACCATCACCCAAACATCTCTTTCAAAATACTCCACTCTCATCATTTGTACAGAAGAAGAATAAGAGGGACGACAGGGAATAATGAGGTTTGTCGAACAAGGCAAGCGGCGGAGGAGGATCTTGTTGTCTTAAATTCCCTGGGTTTGAGGATCAGGTTAATTTTGCATGCCTGGTTGCATCAGCACGTTGAGTTATGCAATGTAGCAAGCTGTCGCACTGTACAAAGCATGACGTATCATCTCACTGATGCATGAAATTAAAAAGATGTGGTTTGCTGGGTCAACCACAGATTGACTGAAAAAATCAAGTTTCGTTTATCTCCTTTTAATTATGTTTAAAATTGCAAAAAAGCAGAAAAGGAAAAAAAATAAAGATTGTTCAAATACCTGCTCACCCATTAATGGTAAATAATTCCAGCCAGTCAACAGTAGAAGTAAGTGCAGCAGTGTGGGGATTTTCTTGCTGGTTTTGGCAGCACATTGGAGAAGAACTCATGATGCTTGTTCACCCATCCCAGCAAGGAAAGGAGCAGCCTTTATGGGGTTAGAAGAACAGTGCAAAGTGTCTCTGCCCATGGCATGGGGGTTGGAGTGAGGTGATCTTGAAGGTCCTTTACGACCCGAATCATTCTGTGATTCTCTGATTCTGTGATAAAATAGGCATAATCATTTAAGCCCAGCTTTGCATTCTTGAAGAATAAGAAATGGCAGCAGGTCAGAACTTGGAGAAATAAGACTTTTAGAGCTGGAATATGGGCTCTCTGCAGCAGAAGTCTAAATACGCAGAAAAATAACCCAGTTTTAGTCACAGCACAGTTTGGGTGCCGTAAAACAGAGTATATCCGGGAAATTTAGCCGTAAAGGCATAAATAACTGCAAGAGGTTCCTTAGGAATAAGCCTGGTCACCTCATCTCTGGCTTGGGAGGAGATTTCCCATGAAACAAGGAGCCAGCAGGATGCAAAGCATCTACACTGCACTCAGCAAAGAGCAGAGATGTTACCTGTGCCTTGCCCTGGCACCCTGCAAACACAGGAACTCAACTTTGTACTGGCTTCACGAGGAGTAGAAACAGGCTGCAGATTTCAAAAATAGTTTAGTAAAGGTGTAACTGCAGGAAGGGATGAGGCTGTTTGGTTTTGGTGGAGGTTTATTCCCCCTCTCTTAAAGAAAGCAGGAAGGAAGGAGTAGGCAAAGCATCAAAGAGAACAAATATTAAGGTTTTCCAGTTCTTTTTGTAGGGAATGTTGGACTTTGCTCAATACAGGCACAGTGGCTAGCAGAAGATGCAGTAGATTCATGTGCTACCTTCCTGGAACACAAATTATCCCTCCCACAGGAAAGGAGACAAGAAGTAAAAATTAACTTTAAAAATTTATTACTGTAATAATTTTTAAGGACTTTCAGAATCTACTGGGCTTCACTTTGGGATGAGGGTGGGATGCCAGTAGTGCCCAATGCTGATGTTGCCGTGGCAACAACTTGTTGCAGGACCTAGAAATAAAAATGCTCTGTCACTTTGAGACTACAGAATAAATAATTGCCATGGTAAAACAAGAGTTTGTTTTCCCATCTCATATCATGCAATCAAACCCACACCATTAAGGGCTCACAGACAAAGCAAGGGTGGGTTTTTTTTGCCATGGATGACACAGACCCCTTGGAGCTGGGACAGCCTGTGACCTGTGCATCTCTTAAATCCCATTTTAACCTGGTGGGGGGCAGTCAGTGGTCTAGGGCCCACATATTTGCTTCTACACAGGGGAAATATGTTTTTGCCACAGGTAAGATGGTATTTTTATTTACACGTCCCTGTCCTGCTTTCATAGGAACTAAAGCCATTGAGAAAAAAGAAAACATAGAGCAGAAATACAATGAGGTAGTACTGTAAAAATGCAGTTTAAAATGTTACAGTAGTTTTTCCACTCATGTAAAGCACTGTTCAGAGCAGTGCAGACAGGGATCCTTACTAAAACCCCATTCCTGGCACGAAGTGCAAAACTGCCTGTTATGTGCCTGTGAACCACAGAGATCCCTAAAAAACTCCAAGCCTTTCCAAAAAAACTAATTGAAAAACCAGATAATTTAAATATCTCGCCTAAATAACTTCATAACACTGCAAATAGATATTTCAACTCTTTTTTTTCCATCTATTCTCCCCCTCCATCAGCAAACAAACCAATTCAATCTAAAGAAGAGATGAGAAAATATAAAGCTTGAAGCAATATCTGGAGTCAAAACTGCACCATGCAAGGTGGCCCCAGCTCAGAAAGCCTCTCCTGACTCCCAGCAGGGTCTGTTCCCCCCAAACCTGTCCACACAGAGAGGACACAAGGACAGCCTGAAGCCATTGCCTCTTGCTCCCTCAGTTTGTTATTTTGGCTTTATCCCCCTTAGAGAAGTGACAAACAGCCTTTTTCCTCCCTGTGTCCTCTGCTAATCATCCAACATTTCCATATCTCAAGTGGAGAATTGGGAGGTTAATGAGATGCAGGAGTCACATCTGCAGCCTAAACACACCGGAATCATTCCAATGAGTCATGTATTTATTGCAAGGAGTTGCTATTATTAGCAACATAATTAAGACCCTGAGATTCATAGGCACAACTCTAAATCTACTTGAATGGAAGAACATGCAAGTACCCCAAAGCACAATTTATCCTCCTCTACTTAGATAAAAATACCCTGGGTCTTTGGCTGGGTAGAGTTTTTACAGGAAAAACAGAAGGAGAAAAGAATCAGGTTTAGTGAGTGCAACAGGTAGGTAGAGAAATTGGTTTTGAAAGCCCTGAACTTGGCAGCCATGAAACTCAGAGAAAAATTATAATGTTTTTGTCATAACCAATAATCAAGAAAAATAGATTAGTGGCTTTTAGAAAAGTACAAAGCAATAAAATATGCAGAAACTCATTAATTTATCTATTATGCAAGAGGCTGTGAATCATAACCTTTTGTATTGTTGGAAAAGAAACATTAAGCAAGAGGTTTGGATTTCAATAAAGCACATAAGTAGCATCTAATATGATGCAAGAGCTATAATATGATAAAACATACCCTTGTCTTCCAAGAAATTCCATTATAATGGAACATTTCTCATTTTGATGACTTTATCTTGAGATTAAAAAAAAAAAATTTCACATTGAGCATCTGCTTTAAGGAAGCCTAAAAAATGTTTCAAACAATGTCCATTTAGCTGCCTGCTAAGACAAAAGATATCCCTCACTGCATCTTACAGTGCTCGTTTTCCTTCCTTTTTAACTGGCAATGACAGGAAATTTTGCTAATTTTGAACATGGACCTCAAGTGTGGTCACTTCACTTCTGCCATTTCCACACTAATAAATGCATTATGAGAGTTTAGAATGAATTACTAGGCAGAGTTGACTTCTGACTGGGAATCTTATTAAAGCACAGCTTCAGGGAAAGGTTTTTAATGCTGCTTAAATTGTCATGGCAGTTTTTACAGATGGTGTGGCAGTTTCCCCCTCCCTTAATTTTTCCTGTCCAGTTTCAGATTAAACATGGGGCATTGAGCAGTTTATGCAAAGTGAAGGAACCCACATCCTTCCCCTGCTATCCTCTACCTCTCTAACATGCAGCTCAGGGTTTCCATCTCGGCTTTGAAAGACTTTTACTGTGCTGAACACTGTTATTCAATCCCATTATATATATATATCTATAAATTTATATATATGTTATATGTAGAAATATAAAAGTGGGAAATAGGGGGAGACTTACAGATGTAATTTTATACTTCTACAACATATGTATAAGCAAATGGATTTGTTTCCACCAGAACAATGTGCCAACTCATTCCCAACTGCTCCCAGAGCAGCAAAGTGCTTTGCCAGGCCACAAGAGCCAACCAGGAAGTTCACTTGTGCTGTCTCACAAATCTCCACACACACTTGGATAAAAAAAGCATTTAGGAAAAGGAGTCACAAGTTCATCTTAAAACCTCGTACTTTCCATGGCCAAACCTTGTCTAAGCAGATAACTGCAGCAGCTTTCCTGCTAATTGGTGACACTTCCTTGGGGACATCACCGTCGGTTGTACATTAGTGTCAGCCTTGTTTTTATCCCTGTGCCGTCTGTCAGCAATAACCAAGGTGGGAATTGCCAGGGATGTCACTGGAGCTGCTTTTGTTTTCTCTACAAGTGGTTATTAAACCACCCACCTTTTCTGTGGTGCCCTCGCCGCCTCTGCCTGCAAATTTGTTAAATATCCCTGAAACAGCCACAGCAAAATTAAATGGCACAGCTGGGGCACAGAGGAACAACTCGGTGACATCCAGATCCATGTTCTTAGGGATGCTAAACCACCACAGGGAGGTGATGCAAAACAAAAGCAGTCTACAGAGAAACTCCCCACACTGGTCCCCAAAGCTAATAACATGATGAACACACGTTCTCTTTCAAAACACACACAGTGCAAGACCTCATGCACGTAAAATGTACAGAATAACCTGGAACAAGTTAAAAATCAGAGCTGTACAGACTACAAAAACACAGAGCAACTTTAACCCTAGTTTCAGAACTCTGAGCTTCAACTCTCAGCTCTCCCCTACTAGAGCCAAGCACATTTCTGCACCCTTATGCATTACAGAACCAAGAAGTTATTCCCCACTGACCCTCAGTCCCAGCCCTACCCATAGAAGTAAGGAAGTCAGTTAAAACTCAGGGATTCAAATCTTAAAACACACAAAGCAGCTGAACTGCTGCTTACAAACACCTTTGTCACAGAGTTAACTTGTATAAGTCTATATGCAAATACTTCCACAGTGCCTCCAAACCAACAGAAGTGCACACCTGCTCGTTTGACACAGCATAGAATTTTTCTATCACTGTGCTCCAAGAAAGTAGATTACTTAAGTAAAAAAGAAGTACCATTTTACACTGCAGAGTTGTTCCCACCCACAGCATCCAAAGTGTTCAGTAACTCAGTCAGAGAAGTAGAAAAAAAATAACCATTGTGACACCAAATATTCCACCAGCAGCAGCCCAGCTGCCCCTCCACACAACACATCCCCAGCCAGGGCAGCATTTGAGGGGGAACTGGGAAAGGTCCTCCTTCTCAAATGTGCTCTAGCTGAGCACCCACCAAGGACTGGGAGCTGCTCAGGTGTGGCTGAGGACCTGCAGCAGCCACAGACCCCCCCTGAACAAGGCTGTAGCAGGACTTAGCAGAACACACCTGGGGTGACCACACACATCTGGCGCAGGGGCTGTGCTCACAAAGGATGCACAACTGTGTCCTTATCACCTGTAGGACTGCTATCACTTGTGTACAATTGTTATCACCTGTGTACAGTTGTTATCACCTGTGTACAGTTGTTATCACCTGTGTTCAGTGCCCCACCACCCTCTGGGGGAAGCCCCTACCCCTCTCCTGCAGACCCCAGTGAGGTCTCCCCTCAGTCCCCTCTCCTCCTGGCTGAACAAGCCAAGTGACCACAGCCCAGTGACCACTCCTCGAGACTTCCCCTCAAGACCCTGCAGGACGTTCACAGCCCCCCAGGGATGCATTGGATCCCACAGATCAGCCCTGTGCTGACCCATACCCACGATGGGAGTGTTGGGACATCCCAGAAACGCCTCTCCCTGCTGCAGTCAGGGAGCTCCTTCGCTTTTTTGTGCTGTGGGGAGTTTCAGTGCCAAATGAGCTGAAGGAGTGGCATCCACCCCTGACCCTGATGAGATGAAAGACTGATAAATGCTGTATCCCTGCAAGGAATCACTCCTCACACCCAAACCAGCACCCAGGAAAGCCCAGCTTCTGCTCAGAGGAAGTCTTTTCAGCCTCTCCTTCAGAGGAGGCCTTTCCAGAGACCACCTCCTCCTCCAGGTGGTCTGTAGAGCTACGGCCACTAAACCCNGATCAGCCCTGTGCTGACCCATACCCACGATGGGAGTGTTGGGACATCCCAGAAACGCCTCTCCCTGCTGCAGTCAGGGAGCTCCTTCGCGTGTTTGGGCTGTGAAAGAGTGACATCCACCCCTGACCCTGATGAGATGAAAGACTGATAAATGCTGTATCCCTGCAAGGAATCACTCCTCAGACCCAAACCAGCACCCAGGAAAGCCCAGCTTCTGCTCAGAGGAAGTCTTTTCAGCCTCTCCTTCAGAGGAGGCCTTTCCAGAGACCACCTCCTCCTCCAGGTGGTCTGTAGAGC
Organism: Vireo altiloquus; assembly: GCA_013396875.1. Classification (NCBI taxonomy): domain Eukaryota; kingdom Metazoa; phylum Chordata; class Aves; order Passeriformes; family Vireonidae; genus Vireo; species Vireo altiloquus. Next base: position 597,494 of record VZRF01013111.1, on the reverse strand, counting down.
TACGGCCACTAAACCCTGCACTGATTCCTTCACCACATGTCAATTTGAGACAGACTCTCCTCACAAGCTGCAGCGAGAGAATGTCTTTGTGGAAAGACTGCAAATGTTTATAAAGATGCAGCCAACAGTTTAGCTCAATGTAAGAGATCTCAGAGGGGCTCAGAAGACCACTGCACATGAACCTTGCATGATGGCTTGAGACAACAACCTGGTAACATCTTCCATAATTTAAATAGGCCTGAATAATTTCAATTACAATAATTTATTCAACAGCTTCAGTCCCTTCACTGTCCATAAATTGTCTTTTAATGAGTTACAATGTTCATAGATTTGCTGTTTCTTTTTCTTCACTTGCTTTGTTTTGGTCTGAAATTCTTCAGCAATCGAGTGCAGTGGAGCTACACTAATGAGCTTTGTAGCCAAACAAATCCACGTCCCAGGTTTGGTTCTCTGAAGGCTAAATTGTAACACTAACAAATTATAAAAAAAAAAAAAAAGAATAGTGTTTCTTCTGTTGTCACTGAAAAATTAACTTTCTGTGATTCTGTGTTGCTGGCTGCCAGCCTCCAGCTCCATCTGGCTCCTGTCCTGCTTCCCATGGAGATTGGGATGAGCCAGAGGCCTCTGTTCTGCACAGTCCTGCTCAGGTACATGGGGGCCACACTGGAAACATCTTCCAGACAGATTTCCACCATCACCTCTCAAAATCTCTAGCCTTAAATTGTGCTAAAAGCTCATGTGGTACCTCTGCATCAGTCCTGACTTCTGACTACGTCTTCTAAAGGTTGTCCAACCTTCATTTAAAACAGATGGGGTTTCAATACCTTTTAGTTACAAAGGCATAAGCAACCCAGACTGGTGATTCCTAAGAAATAAGAAAACGAAATCAAAACAGAATCTATAAGAATCATAATAAAAATGATCGCTTCCAGCTATCTCTTGTCTGGAAAACATTTTTTTTCTTCTGAAGGATTTCTGATGTAGATATTTAAGGCAAGGACCCAAAATTTATATGTAAGTGTCTAAGTATCTAATCCACTTTCCAAGGGTGCTCAACACTGTCAGCTCCCTGTAACACCAAGAGCTTTTCTTTACAGGTAGATCTGTCTTCCTTGGCTGCTGGACTGGGAGAAGCTGCACTTGGGGCTGCACAGGAGGAGCCACTGACTCAGTGACCTGTCAAGACACTTGGACTGTTAATACTCATCCTCACGATCTCCTGCAGGGCATTAACCATGGGAGGTGCTGGCTTGTCCTTAGGCTATCACCTGGCATCTCTATATAAACGTGGCATTGCCAGGTCCTTGAGGGACACAAGTTATTAATGGAAACCTGAGGGCTCCTAAGAGCAAATTAATAGACATATATATTTTATACATTCATCAAGAAAGGGAAATATGCCTGTGCAGCCATGTACACAGCTTCTGCTGGAAGCCAAATATTACTAGTGGAGACTCAGATCCAAAAATGCCTCCACATTTTTCACCCTGTCAGACACAGGGCCCTGCAACACCTTCAGTTGTACAAGTCCACAGAGAATCCAGCAGGGATTTCAGGTGCTGCTCAGCCAGCACTGCCTCCAACAAGAAACAGCAGTGGGACAGTTTGATCTGCCTCCTTTTAACATCACCTGAAATCAGGCTGAGAACCACCCCCCTGCCCCAAGGCCACAGAACCACAGCAACTGCTGAGACTTATATGGAAATATCCACACACAGATTTAGGGAGAGGCAGGATTTTCTCAAACTCGGGGGCAGCAGACTTATTTCATGCAGAACACTGAACTCTATCAGTAGTATCAGCTGCTGTCTGTAATCAAGCTGGAGCTGGGCAGGTGGCACAGAGACAGAGATGATGACTTTTGTCTTAGAAGTGGTCTGAGAAAGGCTTCTGCCCTGGAACATGTGGGTGGTGATCACGGCTTATCCTCAGCATCTTCATGAGTTCTTGGTTCACAGACCTTGAAGTCACTTCCCGACTTCAGAAGTGCAAAACTCAAATTGCACTTCTGAGGGGTAGGTTCAGACTAAGATTTTATCGATAGGCTGTGTGAAATGGTTATTGTATGAGCAGCAGTGCAGGCAGTGGGTGAGCTGCCTCTCTCAGCTCCAGGAATGTTCTGTGCCCTTCTGCAGGGTCCCTGCTCAGACAGCCTCTCCCAGAACTTCTGTTACCTGTATTTCTGTGCACCAGCATGCAGTTACACTGGATTCACACTGGATTCAATAACATAACACACATTTATACCCAGAAATTGTCTGTCCATAAGGGATTTCCTACAGTACTTCCTCACCTGTGTGATCTTGCCCCACACCAAGGCAGGAAGGAGGCAGTGAGTCTGTGGGGTCTAGACCCTGACAAGCTCCAACCAGACAGATTTGGGTAATAAAAGCACAAAATAACTCAGCACTGAGGCTTTCAGGAACCTCCTTCTTTTATCATCTATTCAGATTCTCTCTACCAGACTGGTCTACTAAAAATGATGTTCAAGAAGAGAGGAAACCCTGATTGCACTGCTGTGCTTTGAAGGATGGCAACCACAAGAACTGCAGCTCCTAGAGAAGGGAAGAGAATAAAGTTGCTGGGATGGCAGACTATCAGCCTTCAAAAAGAGGAAAAGAAAACCTCCAGTGCTAAATGTGGTTTGGAGATTATTTCATTCTGACTGAGACACAAAATGTCCCCACATGGGACTCCCACCTGGGGACTGAAAACAGAAAATTCTCCCCTCATGCAACAGCTTTGTCCTGCACAACGCAACCCTGAGTAATCACCACAACTCCATCCTACAGGGATGTTTTGGGTCCCCTTAGGAGGTTTTTTGAGGGTTTCATGTTTTTTCTAAAGGTGCCTGCCATTCTGTTCTGCTCCATGCCTTGTTGTCTCTGCCTTAGAGACTTCATGCCATGGTTTTAATTTGCATTCCCCGATGAATGTATGATTAGCAATTGCATTTATAATTAGTAGTTTTGTCATTTAAAGTTCACCAGTTTTGCAGCCAATTATTGAAAAAAAAAAAGACTTTATTATTTTCAATATATTATTACTTTATTATGGCTCATTGCTTTAAAATACTTAGCTTAATCCTTTGCAGGTCCTTAAACACAAATATGGCAGCTATTAGCAACCTCTTCAGTCAGGCATAAAATTGTACCCACAGGCCTCATAAACAACAGAGTGCTTCGGAGAGATTAAATCAGTGTATACAGCTGCGAGGGAGGCCATTAGCAAATACATTCTCATTCTGCCTCAGTGTTATTTTATTTTGCCACGGTGCTCTTGTCAAATCTATCAACTACCTGTGCTCTCCTCTCCATAAATAAGAGATGTCACCTCACTGGGTCCATCCATCAGAAACATTTCAGTCAACATACAATTACATCCTGCGCTCTCCTGCTAATATCCTAATTCCTATCATTTGTATTTCAAAGGGGACAAGCTGGATAGCAAAGAGTGGAACTGTGCACAGGCCAGAGTGATTGATCTCTGCAGCCAGGACCAGTGCTCAGCTCTTAACCAGCTTTGTGTGTTATAAACACGAGGCACCTTCCCAGGGCTGAACTTGGGAAAAATGTTATTCAGGCCAAGCTGGGAGCACTCCCCTTTAGCCTGGCAATCCCCCCTAAAGCCTGAAGCAAGATGGACTTAGGATGTGAAAAGTGCTGGCAGCCTGCTGAGAGCACAGGTGACACCTCAGTTTGTCTGTGCACCTTCACACCAGGTGCATCCCGAATGTCCCTCTGGCCTCCTTCCCTCCCAGGCAATCCCAAACATCTCTCTGGCCTCCTTCCCTCTCAGGCAGTCCCAAACATCTCTCCAGCCTCCTTCCCTCTCAGGCAATCCCAAACATCTCTCTGGCCTCCTTCCCTCTCAGGCACATCCCCAGCATCCCTCCAGCCTCCCTCCCCCCCTCCCACCCTCTGAAGCACTGTGAAAAAAAGATGTGCTGAAAGACAGGCAAGCCCACGATGACAGAGTTCAATATTCGTTCTGCTCCAGGAGAGCTTGGTGGAATTCTCCTCCCTTCCCCATCCACCAGATTATTTTCCCTAAATCTGTAATCCCCTTGAAATCATCAGGTGAGCCATTTTTCCATTATATTTCTGACTCGAGATTGCCAAGAGCTCCCTGCAGAGCCAACAGTAAGTGCACTATTTGCTAAAGGACAGAACAATCTCAAACGAGGAGGAACTTGCATGGGAAGTAAAAAAAAATATGACACAATTATCATGTAAATTATAGTGCCTGTTTTAAATCCCCTGCCAGTGAGACATGAGGTTATACATGTTTCTGAGGCAAAGAGAGAATTGCTTTCTTGCCTGGAGACAAGACAGTAATATTAGAAGAACAACCACACACACACACACAAAATCCAACAAAGTAAATCTGTATCTTTGGTGCAATAAATATTGGCACTACTTGAATACTTCTCATATAGCACTTTCTGTATTGAGATGCAGGTTTGCAGGTCATGTGGGGCAATGTTCATTGTGAAAAATTAAGGTAGAAAAAGCAAAGGAAAACTGAAAGACAAAAATGAAATAATTTCCATATTCTCCTTTTCCTGTTTCAAGCCTAATTAGGCCACCTCATCTAGTTTCTTTTCTCCTGTCTGCTCTGAAACAATAGTCTAAGTAAGAAAGGATAGATAGATAAATAGATAGATAGATAGATGGATAGATACAATGTGATGCATTCTCTGTCTCCTCCCATTCAGAAGAGTCAGAAGAGAATCAGACCTGTAGCTATCAAAAGCCAGCCAATTCCCAAAGCTCAACATTTTTCCTCAGGTAGTTGACGAGCTAGAGGGAAGATCCCAATTCATATTTCTTACATTTAAAGCCACTTTTAAAGTCTGGAGTCTGTACAGGACACAGTACCCACAAAATATTGTTTTCCAGATCCTTTGGCCTGGAACTTGATCTTGTCAGTCCAAAAATCTCTACTGAGGAATCTGGACCCAAGTTATTGTCACAGTGTTCCCATACCATGGTTCCTACACTTGCAGTCAGTATGGGTACAGGAAAATCTATAGGAAAATGCCCATTGCTTCAGATCAGCCTCTCCCAAAACAGCTTCTTACTTTTCTTAAGATGCCACCACTCTGCTTATGAAGTTTATCTGCAGGAACTGAAAATCTGTTAATCAGTATCATCAAACAAGGACACTGCAGTGTGATAAGGGAAGGGTGAAATCCCACTCCACAACAAAGAGTCAATTAACTTCGTGCAGTTTAAATGAACTTGGCATCAACAGTGTTTGGGCAGAGCCAGCCGTGCTCCCCACCACAAACAACCAGGAGTGTTTGCTGAGAAATGCAGCACCCCAGCAAGGCCCAAGGAAACAAAGTGATCTGGAAGTGAAAGACCTGGGACAAGGTTTGTTTGAAACAGCAACAGCTCAGCTCCTCTGAGATAAATGCAAAATTGCAAATAAAATAGGATTTAGCTCTATTCTGCTAATGGTGCTGCTCATATGAACTCATGCCACATGCTGCAATGGGCAGGCACAAGTGCCTGCTGTAATACTGCATTTCCTGATAAAGGACTGGCAGGTCACTTTCTCCATTTTTTTTTCTTTATTATTTTCCCACAAGCTATTAATATTAAGTATATTTATTTTAGAAAGCTTGGGCAATAGGTTGTACCTCAGAATTAAAATCAGTCTTTAAATCTACATGCTGCTCAGGTCTCCTCTGGCCATGATATACAGGCTGGGCTGCAGGACGGAGGGGAGAATGAAGGAAAAACACTTACCCAGAAGAAAGACACACAAAAAACCTACTGATTTATGAACGCAACACTTGGAAAGTGTTGAGCATGCAAATCAAAGCTGCCTTGGAGCAGGTTCATTTTATAGCACCCACATTTGTATGGCAGGTTAATCACACCCATGCTGACACAGCAACGCCAGGGTAACTTTAATAAAGGTTTGGGGCTTGCTTTCTTTCTTTTTAAAGGTAGTTCCAGCTCATTTGGGTCCCAGATTTAGATTTCTGAGTGTGAAGTTTAAAAGGTAAAGCAATGGTCATAAATCTGTGGTCAAAATAAAAAAAAGCTTTACATGTAGTCACTGCAGCAGGCATTACTAGATGAGAAAGCAGAGAATTAAATAATCATACTTGATGAGGAAACAACACAAGGCTAAAAAACCATCTTGTAATGTCCTTCTGGCATTAGAAATGCAAGATGGTACAGAAAGGGTTATGGATGTTTTCTACACTGGTGCTTCACAACTTCCTTTGTAAATTACAAAGGTTTTGGGACAAGAAAGGTTTTGGTCAGGGTCTTCACAGGGTCTCTGTGCTAGAATATAATAACAAGTCTAGACCAGTAACACACATTTTCTCCTTCTCTCCATCTTTCACACAACTGTCTCGAGCTATACTGTGGCAAAATTGTGGCATCTTTGGTAAGACTTCGGTAAGACTTCAAGAAAGAACATGAGATACCAGGGCACAGCACAAATGATTCAACAGTTCAGTCCAATATTCAATTGTAGATGTGGAGGGAAAGTTCAGGTGACAACACTTTATTTCCTACACCCACAGCCACCAATTCAAACAACTTCTTCACTGTAGTCTCACTGCTACATCTACATTACCACGTAAATTCACACAGCAGAAGTAAATCACTAGAACCAATCTGGTACTGAGGCTTCTATGCCTACACTATGGATATTTCAGGCATTCACTGGGGATTAGATTTAATCTGCTCCCCTCAACCAAACATGCCCACCATGTGTGTGGTTCAGGACTTATCACTGCTCCAGACTTTCAATCTCCATTAGATGTTGCCCAGGGCTGTTGGTGCACAGGAAAACTGAGCTGTGGATTCAATCTGCACACAACCAGGGGGACAATGAGGGCACTGCCTTCACAGCCACACCACTGCTGGAATCACAACACAAATAGATGTTATTACCCACACTTCAACTGGCAAATGTATGGTGAATGAATTTGCTGGCTTTCACCGAGTCGCTGGGACGATGTTCTGTTTCATTAAGGCAGCTACTCCAGCCATCCCTTCATGCTGGAGAGATGCAAACTGGATAAATAAAAAGTGAAGCCCCTGCAAACTGCTGGAAACATGCCCTACGGATGGCATTACGTAACTTTGTATTGTACACAGAACTTATGCTTTAAATGAGGGGGAATTTAAACTATTCAAGACATTCCTTGCTATTTGCTGTAAAGCCACAGGTTAGCCAGACACAGCAAGATCTCTGTTATAGCAGCTATTTTTGCTCCAGTTGCTTTTGTATCACACATAAGAGGTTTTTCATCTGCATCAGATTCTATGGAACGTTCTTATTATATAGGCTACAGGCCTCGCAAGATTTCTTTTTAATAAAACCTATCTCTTTCAATTAACTTGATTGGATGTGTTAATGTTTTGGGACTTGATTAATAATCCTGGGAGATAATTCTGCAAAGGTCCAGAGGCACTAAAATGTCCATGCAAATAGGGAATGATGGAGGAATCATGAATGCAATCTATAACACTCGGCACAGCGGCAAGCCCAGAGCTGCCACGCTGCTCAGCTGCAAAAAACAAACAACCCATATGCCACAAGTATAAACTATCTGGTAGCTCAATCTATCATCTCTCTCGTGCAACTGAGCAAGGAACAGAATTAACAGTGTAATACCTTCCTGGAGGAGTGCTTTCATCCTTGGGCTTTAATTAGAGATTTATCTGAACTAGAGCTCTGACTATAAGCACACTAAAATACAGATACATAATCCTTAGCTTTTATCCGGCTCCCTAAATAACACTGGAGTTACCCAGCAGAGAATTTGCACCCCAAGTACAGCACAGGCTTTGGATTCCTCTCCTGTGCCAGAAGACACACCAAGCACCCCATCCAAACCACCTGAAATGTTGGAGCCTTGTGTGAGCCCAGGGCTGGACTTCTGCATCTGCTCCTTGTCTCATTTGCAGAGCAGGAAAATTTTCAGAAGAACAACTTTCAGAGAGTTATTTCCTAACCACTGTTCATTCAGATGTGTTCCTGACAGCATGTGCAGAGGATAATCTGCCGACAGACAAGGTGAGGAGTGGAGGGCTGCTTGTTCTCTCTCATCCTCAGGCTTCAATACAACTCCCCACAGCCACTGGAACCTCATCCCTGTGTTCTGCACACCAAGGCATCACTTCTAACTCCCCTAGGAAAGGGAGAGAAAGGAAAAATCCATGCTAGGACCAGTGATGGGTCTTTCCAGAGCGAGTCTTCTTCCCTTGTCCATGACCTATCACAAGTTCATTTCCAGGTCTGGTGAATATAAGTTAACCCAGCCAGATATGCTCAGTGTAGCCACCACCACGTCCCAGAGCACAGACACCCTCAGCAGAGAGCCAAGCCTCCATCTCCAGCCCCATCTCCAACTCCCTTTGCCTATCACGGTCATCATCTCACACACAAAGTGATAAAATATTTACAACCAGAAGGCTGTTAAATTTATTCCCCAGTGCCCAAATGCACAACTTGCACAGCAATTCCTTTCTGGCTTAAATTCTGCCCCCTAAACCTTAATTACTGCAGTCTGACAAAGTGAGAAATTGGACAGGAAATACGATTTTGAAAAGCATTGGCGTGACAGAGGTGAGTAACAACCATTTTCAAAAGCAACTTTAGGCAATATCTCAAATTAAACAGTTCAAGAATTGATTTTTCTTCTGGAACTCGTGCTGCTAGTTGAACTACAAGGGGCAGAAACCTCAGAGTGACCAGAAGGGCATCCCTCAGGTTTGTTGTGTGACAATGAGCAATGCCATCAGGAAAGCACCATCAGCCCTCTTGACAAATGCATTTCAGATTAATTGCTAATCTGATACACAAACTCCTCAAGAAGCCATTAAATTAAATATTTGGAAATTCAGAAGGCAGTTTTTTGAAATTAGAAAATGAGACATTTGTCAAAACATCACTTTTAAAGAAAAAGTAATTTTCAGTTAATTTATCAACCAGTTTTGGAAATCATCATCATTATCACTTATACTGACTTTGTAAACTTCTTATCTCTGATTTCAATTTACTTATTATTTAGACATACATATAAATTCTTATCAAACTTGCTTGAAAGAAAGCATTTCCTTCAGCTGACTTCTTTCTTTCTAAAATTTTATTTTCCTTTTCAGTTAGTGAAAATATTCCAGGCTTCAGCTTTTTCATCACCTGGTAACATTTTCAAAAAACTCCTACTTTTTTTTTCTGTGTTTGGAAAAAGGCCATTTCCTTTCCCACTAAGATGTTAACAGTTTGGTAATTTTAAAACTTCAAAATGTATATTTGCAGAAAACACACAACTACAGCAAGGTAGAGATTAGGGTCACAGGTGTAAATTTACAACCACATTGATGCCAGCTATGATGGCAATGCCACCACTAAACCACATCCCTCAGTACCACATCCACACTGGTTTTTCTTTTTTAAATTCCAGACCCTATGATGAAGAGCACAGAATAAAAACTTCTTCATGGATTTGATCATCAGAAAATGATGCCACAAACTCACTGGAAGTACTAATGCAAACGTATGCTTGTTTTTTAAATTAAGAGTTAGGTTATTGCAGGAAAATTTAAATTTCAGCCCAGGCCCAGCTAAATGGCTTAAGATAATACATCATATTTTAATCTAACAAAGGCTTCATCCATTATCCTGAAATTCAGAATTAGCTTGATGTGTTTCATCCGACTCACTTGTCCTGTACTGGAAAATAATGGTGTAATTTGTAATAAATTACTAACACTGAGTTTCAGCAGTGACAAATTGTTTACTTAATTCAATAAAATAGTGTCACTTTTGTAAAGTGCATAATCTCAGAGAACTCAGCTGGTTGTGAATTGCAGGTTATGAAGAAAAACATTGATGTCAATCCAACGTACAGAAGAAATAAGATCTGAAGCAAACTAACTGCATTCCCTCAGATCACTCTTTTGCACTTTAGTGTCGCTCTCAATTTAGGTTTTTTCAGGGAATCAGCCAGCCTGGAACAGGCAGGATCATTCTCGCTCACTGAGTCTAATCTGACATGACTAACAAAAGCAGACACGATATGTCATAGCAATGAATGACTCACCAGGCTGAGAAATTTAAAAAAATACAATTTTCCAAGATATAAATTTTGACCTTTACACTCGCCCCCAACCTACTGCACACAGGCCTTGTAGAAACAGCCCTGAGGGCAAGGTGCAATAAAACTTACCAAAGGAAGGGAAAGGATGGGCAAAGGGATGGGATTTACGCACCTCTGGCAGTATTTTGTATAAGAGACAGTACAAAATCTCAGCCTTTCTGTGTGTTTGGCCAGAAATTCCTCCTTTACAAATCCTTCCCTTCCGTCAGCTGTTTGGGGGCCTAGGAAAAGTGATTTATCCTCGTTACCTACTTTCTCCATCTCTCAACGAGGACCAAGACACTTGCCTGTGCTACACCATTTCTGTGACAATTCATTAATGTCTGTGAAGTGCTCTGGAGATGTGAGGGATTATTGCTGCTACGTTTTGCACTAATTTTTATGTAGCCAGTCAACCACTGTCCCCAAATCCCTGCGCTCTGCAGGGCCTAATTGGGCTAAAAGGAAAGAGTTATTGCAGCTTGCCCTGGTGCAGCCAGAAAAAAAGGGAGGCAATTAAATGATTTTTACTTTTTCAGACTGATTTGGATTCTAGTGCTGATTAAAGCACCAGTTTTGCTATATATGTGTTTTCACATGAAACTGCTCTGAAACCAACGACGTTTTTGATCTTTTACCCAAATATTATAGGATGAAAAGTTAGGATCTAAGTCATCTTCCAGAGTCCTTGCTGTCATAATTTACGTTTTCATTTTCCTTCCACAGCTTGTATCTAGAAAATCAGCTTTTAAAATAACATTGAGAAAAATCTGGTAGGAATAAAATGCAGAAAGTTGAATTAGAAAATTACAGTAATAGGCAGTAAGTAGCCTACACACAACCTATTTTAATTTAAATTCATAGGATGGTACTTTTCAGATGATTAAAGTATTTCTTTGATTATGTGTATTTTCAAGCAATGAAATCCATTTTCATTTAAACCACTATTTGAAACCCAAAAACTCAAGCAATCTTCTGCACATAGATCTGCTCTGCTTTCCCCCACTGGACCTGCCATGCAGCACACGTTATTTTCCCTTGTACTACGAGGTAGTTGGGAGGAGAAGCCGCCAGACAGCTTGGAAGTCATATATGAAGAGATGAGAGAAGACTGTTAAAAGATAGAAAGGAAATGAGGAAGGATCTGAATGCCAGAACGAATCCAGGATCTGCGCGTGTCAGGGAAAACAAAGATGAACAGAAGATCAGGGGAAGCAGCGTTGAGCTCATCAAGAAAAGCAAGGCAGGAAACCAAAGCCTGGAAACAGTGAGATGAAAAAGGAGCACTGACAGATCTGTGCTAAGTAAAAAATAGGAAGGAAAGAGGTAATAGTGCGAAGATTATTAGGGAACCTGAGGAAATCGATGATGAATTTTCTTCCATCATTTGCTTCCTGAACCTGTCTGAAACATCCAAGAAATTAGATTTGCCCATCACAGGAAAAGGAAACACTGAAAAGAAGGAACACGAGTAGCAGGAGTATGGAATGCAGGTACCACTGGAAAATGGATACTCACTCCAAGGGTCACTTTAACTGCACCATGGACTTACTCAGGAGGAAATGCAAACTCAATTCATGTTGCCACAACCCAACACTACTCTTTGTATTTAATAAGCAAAAAGCACTCAGCTCAGCTTTTACTCAAGTAAATTTTACAATTTTACAAAATTAGGTCCATTCCTACATATGAGTCTTCACACAGATAATTGTCAGGCTTATCAGTTCTAAGCTAGTAAAAAATGCAAGAAGAAATTCTAATTCTATCCCTACATATTAAATCAGATTCCAATCTTTCCTTCAACAATTTGATTTTTAGGAAATGATAAGGAAAGTATTTACAGTAAGAGTACTTCTCAATAAATCATCATTAATTATACATGCACACTAAGTGCATCAAACAAGTTCGGGCACACAATTAAGGAACTAATTACAGTGACTCTGCAATTCCAGACTTAAATGGACTCACCTGCCCTCAGATTCACCTGATCATTTTGAGGGGGGGGAGCTATTTAGTTCCACAATGGTTTCTTTGCTATTAAGCGCCAACTGTTGAAAATTTTTAAGCAACTGCACTTCCATGCCTAATTAATCATGTAATTGCCATCATTATTGGGACACCTTTCTGATAACTTAGCCTTTGTAACGCTTCAGTTGTAAGGAAGGCAGATGGGAGCGTGGAGAAGCAAGTGTTGTAGCCATGCACAATCAGGTGGGGGCTTGGCTCACACGGTGTGGAACAGCCTCGGCTCCAACAGCAGCCATAAGGAAGGAAATGGTCCAGCAGCAATCCAGGGATGCCCAAAATCCCCCAGGATCTTCCCCCTTACAACTCCCCAAAACACTGGAAACCATAAAAAGGACATCAAAGTGCAGCCTACTGCTGAGTCTCAGCGCACACACCTTGCCATTTACACATGACCGTAATTCCTCCTGAGATTTGGAAAAATGTGGTACACCAGATTTTCCCCAGTCAGATTCTGCCTGTGCCTTCCCAAACATCTTAAGCTGAGCAGAACAAAGCCCATTGTTCCAGCAGGAGCATGCTTGGACAGGGATCAGTGTATGTGATAAGGGCCATCCAGATCCATATGTGATCTCAGCATGGTTATTCTCTGGACAGAAAATCAATGCTTGTGGATAAGCAGCATTTTCCTGTACCTTACTGCGTGCTACACGTTTCTAAGCATGGACATGCACATTTTTGTGTGCAAAGGAATATACACAAGGAAAACTAAACTTATCCAAACTTCCTCAACACTCAAATCTGTTTCAAAGATGAAAAGAAGCCATTAATTTTTATTTCTTCCCCACCATTTCTCAGAGACTTTTTCAAATCTCCAACAAAGCTAAAAGTGCAGAATTGAGGAGAAAGCAACATCTGTCTTGGTGGCACTTCCAATTGAACTCTGCAGCCTTGAGAATTTCAAATTAGGTTTGAAAACCATCACTGCTGGTTGGGGGTTTGTGATTACTCAAACGCAACATGAAAATTCTGAAAAAGTTTTTCCACCTCTGGGTTGAAATCTGAGAAAAACTGAAAAGGCTGAAAATGTGGCTACTCCAGAAAAATACTAAAATAAAATCACAAACTTTCGCATTGTGCTTGGGTCTGCTACCAACACCAGATGATTTCTGATGCCACGTGCACAACTTCAGGAGCTGAGTGTCAAAATGAATGTCCTGTAGTGACAAAGTCAACAATGGGATTTCTTGAGAAATGAGGTATTTACCAGCAGAGGAAAGGCCACCCTACCCTTTTTACTGACTATTTAGAGCAACCTGTTCATGTTTTCACCAGGCTCCATGTGCGAATTCCACCAAATACACTGTGATTTGCATATGCATGTACAGGAGGGGAAATATTTGTGTAAGATTCAAAGAGCAGCATCTCTCTAATATCTGGAGGGTTTTTTCCCTAACTGGCTGGCATTTGGGGCTCAGCTCTGCCTTGCTCTGCAACAACTAAAACTATTTCCTACTGATGCAGCAGTTTAACAGTTTGTTCTCCCTGACGTATGCGATAAATAGAGCAGCTTCAAACCTTTTAAAAATATTAAAGGTTTTACGGCTGGATGTGTGACAGCCTTGATTAATCCTGTGCTGACAGCACGAGTCAACGTGTGCAGATATCTGCATTCAGGACCTTCAAAGTTGGAAGAGTTTTCTTTGATAAAGGTAAAGAAGCTTTGTAAAATATGGCTTGTGACATGCAGCACTGGGAGAGAATTTTAATGCTGCAGTAGACACTATAGTTCACTAGAAAATAATAAAAAAACCAAAAAAGTTCTTCTGTGACTGAAAACACAAAAAATACACTTTTTTTTTTTTGTCCTTTCTTTTTTTTGTCTGGAAAAGGACATGGACTTGCTGGAAGGCCATAAAAATTATCAGAGTGCTGGAGCCCCTCTGCTCTGGAGCCAAGGCTGGGAGAGTTGGGGATGTTCAGACTGGTACACAGAAGGCTCTGCAGAGACCTCAGAGCCTCCTCCCATGCCTAACGAAGACCCAAGAGAGCTGGAGAGGGACTTTGGACAAGGGGGAATGTCTTCACGATGACAAGAGGGCAGGGTTAGATGGGACACTGGAAAGAAACTCTTCCCTGGGAGGGTGAGGAGGCCCTGGCACAGGGTGCCCAGAGAAGCTGTGGCTGCCCCATCCCTGGAAGTGTCCAAGGCCAGGCTGGACAGGGCTTGGAGCACCCTGGGGTAGTGGAAGGTGTCCCTGCCCATGGCACAGGGTGGAATGAGATGGGCTTTAAGGTCTCTTCCAACTCAAACTATTCTGTGATTCTATGGAAAAAAAACAAGAAGATGAGGAAGAAGGATACCAGAGTTACCCAAGCATAGCTTAATGGGTATCTACATTATTTTTCGTATCTACATTATTTTTCACCTAAAATTTGATGATTTTACAATGAAAAAAAAAAATCTAAAATTAAATCAGTGTCTAGGGCTCTCAGGAGTCTATAACTGAGTTAAACCCATACCTGTCCCATTCTGCTGTTGGCAGATGAAAGCTGGAACATTTCCTTTTGGAGCACAGCAGTGACTTTTAACTTCCTTGGTCTGATACAAACCCTGAAGGCAGGAGGATGCTCAGGATTTATTTCACACCTTATTTACCTGTATTTCACCCTTATTTTGGTATCTGTGCTGTGTCTTTGTGCTGGATTGCTAAAATACCAACAAACTGGTCCATGGGTTTAAATTCAGAATTAAAAAATAACAATATCAAGTGGGAGATAGCTGCCTTGGAGAGGCCATGGGGCAGGCTGCTCTACTCCAGGGCCAGCTTGATTATGATGACAAATGGCAGAGGAAACCTTCTTGTTCACCCAAACAAAGATCAGCCACTATCATTTTCAAGTTTCCATAGCAATGTGATAGTCCAGTATAAGTAGAGCTCCAGGGAATATGGAGGAACAATACAATTCAATTATCTCCATCATTTCAAATGGCTGATTGGGGTGGGGGGAGCCTTAGGAAGCCAGCCCACTTCCAAGAGAAGAAAAATAATCTCTTTATCTTTGGTTTTTTAATTCTGTCAGGGATGGCCTAAATTAGGGAGTGACAACTTGCAAAGCAGGGACATATTCTCTTCTTAAATCAGGTCTGGAAATGCCGTGAGATGAACTCTGATAATGCAGCCTGCAAGCCCTGGGAGCCAAAGCTGTGCAAAATTGTTTAATATGGTCAAATCCTTTAATCCTCATATCTGCTGATGCAGAAAACAGAATATTTCTACCATTTATTACCAGAAACATTATTTTCAAACTCCATAAATGTTGCCTGAAGATCTTATGCAGTGGAGAGAGCAGAGGCCTGCATTTTCCTCACCGGACAATTTTGATTCTAATTTATTTAGGCACAAAGCAATACACATAAATGAACAACCGTTGATTTTTTTTCATCCCCTTCAACGATTTATTTCAAGAAGAACTTTATGCCTTTTCACCTTATTCTTTAGTATTTGTAAAGTTCAGGAACTTGAATGCCCTGAAAAACTTAGGAATTGATCAGACTTGTAATGAAAAAGGATCTCTTTCTCTCTCCAGTAATACAGGAAAATAAAATATCGTTAACTCTGCAGGGCAATGTACTGAAGATGGATCAATCCCTCTCTTTTCCTACCATCCCATAACGCAGGAGCAAAGGGGTCAGTCAATAATTGCCAGTAAATTTGGAACAAATAAAAGGAAATACTTGTTCACACAGCCAGCCTGAGGAATTTCCTCTCACGAAAGGCCATCAAGTCAAACACTGCAGCTGGACTTTAAAGAGGCAAGAGGAATTTTGTAAGCAGTGATTCCTCAGCCAAGAGGCTGGGATGGAAGGCAGAGCACCCAGGGGAGATAAGAGAGCAATAAGGTAATGATGATTACATTTCATGCTCCAAAGCACGAGACAACAGGAGCCAGGCCGGATGCCTGCAGCCTGCTCCGCGCTCGTTGCCAGATGAGTTAGCGGCGGCTGCAGGTACCTCTGCTCAGACAGAGCTGCACACAGAGAGCTCAGCCTGGGCCCACAGATCACTGCCAGCAGGAACATGCCCTAATCAGGGGAGATCCCCGCAGGAACATCCCATTTTTCCAGCATGGAATTGGGTGGGATGCTTTGGGGCTTATGGTGCCATAAGGCTTTTGGGGAGAGGGAGATGGAGGAGTCCTGCCTTAAACTCCCACCCCAGGGCAGCCTGGCTGTCTCCCATCCATGGGGTGCTCCATGGGGCCCTTCCTGCATTCCTGCTGCTTCCAAACTGTCTCCCAGCACTGGGTATGATGCCTTAGGTTTTAACTTTTATATTTTTCCAGCCCTGCAGTGCCCAGTGTAACTCTGCAGATCCCTGGAGCTCGTTCAGTGCTGTTCTCTCATGCTCACACTGACATAACAAAGCCTCTCCAGCTCACTCTCCAAGGACACCCAGACCCTCCTGGGCCCAACAACTGCAAACCTTCATCTTGGGGAGAGGGGGGCAAGCTTGGGCAAATTCCATCCTTGCCTGGCTTCTGCTTGGGGAATTGATGCTGATATCAAAGTGGGAAGAACTCGTGACCTGTTGTCCATTTTGGGATGCACTGAGGCAGGAGCCTCTGGAGCCCAGAGTGTGACCTCTGAAGTCCTTTCAAATAAATATCACCTTTTTTCCTTTATTCCTGTCTAGCCTCTGTTTCTAGGGAGCCATTTAAGGCACTAGGCACAGGGCACAAAGAGCATTGGTGGGCACAGATAACAAGCTCTGTGGAGCTTGTCATGGAGTGCTACCCCAATTATTTGAGCAAGAATATCTGAGAGTCTTTCCTGAGCCTTGCAGGGATGTGGCTCCGGGGCTGGCCCATGGGCCAACCCACCACAAAGACAGGCCCATCTGTGCTCTCTGCTGTGCTAACACTGCCATTTAATCCATCCAGGAACATTTTTTGCCTAGGTAAACTCCTCTCTCCACTGGAAGGCAACGAGAGCCTCCGTCACAGACGTCTGGGGTGATCCGTGCAGGTGATCAAACAAAATCCCCACAATAACTGTTTATTTGCTGTCAGCCAGCTCTGGATCAGAGGCAGCCCGGCCTATTAACGAGCCAGTCAGCATCATTTGCTTCAGAGACCAGAGCCGAGATATCGGCACGCAGGAAGAGGGACATAATTTGTCCAGATGCAGCGAGGAACCCGATGACTAATTCATGAAAGTGCGATTGATTTTGATGAATCAATGCATTGCAGGATCCAGGGGAGGCGGGGGAGGCACTGGGCATTTTACAGGCTCAACGACAGGACCACACTTTGATCTGAGAAAGACAACCTTCTTCTGTATCAGAGGGAAAGCCCTGAGTTTTTTTCAGCCAAAAAAGTGGCTTCACTCTTTTAAGAGACAAACATCCCCTGTCCGTAAATTTTCCAAGGTGCAGATGCTGTGAATTAAACACTCTTGGATAACCTCATTCAAATCAGCTAAGATATCCAAATTTTAAGAATTTCTACCCCTAACTGGGATCAAAACCAGTTCTGATGGGAAAAAAAAATACATACAAATCAGAAAAAATAGTGTTAGCTGTTAGCATATTCCCATCCTTGAATTGTCAGGTTTTAAAACAACCTGTTTCAGAAGGAAGCACCATAAAGGAGAAATATAGATTTATATTTTAACGGGAAAAAGAAAAACCCAAACAATTTTTTACATCAAGAAAAGATAAATGAGAAATGCCCCCCATTTAAGTCAAAAGGAGCAAGAAAATCTTTGCTTTCCCATACTTCCATTACAGGTAAGTGGAAAAGCAAATCCATTACTATCCTCACATTTCAATCGCTCATTGTCTATCAAATTTCATAACAGCCACTTCCCTGAGAGCTGTTCCCTCTCTCTTTTTGCAGATCATGAGCAAAACTGAGACACTGCCTGGTTAAGGCTAATTCCAAATCCATTCTCTGCTGGGGTACAAATACGTCTCTGTGTGTATTAGGATAGGAAAGGTTTATGGTGGGTGACTGACTCCCAAGGCTGATTTAACATTTGCCATCAAGCAGAAATGCACATACACAAATACACTAAGACTAGCAAATTGCTCCCTGATTTCTATTCCCCAGGTGCCAGCCTGCAAGGAAACCTATTTAGGTTTATTCCTCATATTGATATACAAAGTAGAAGTAACCAAACTCTGATTCTCTGCATTTTACTTCCCATTGAGCCAACCATAGGGGAAATCATTAGCTTTGACCTTTTGGAGGAAAAGAGAGGAGAGGTGGATTTATCAAAACGGAGATTTTACTCCAATCCTTGGCTCTTTAGGCCTCTGAATGGATTCTTCTGACCCAACAAGTATCTGTGGCACTTAAAAAGAGCTCACCTCTATTGAAGGTGAGAGCAAGAGTTCACGCAGGCTCGTGAGCATCTTCTCCTCTGCCCAAAGACAGCACGGTCAAGGAAGAAAATCAATCTCTGCTCTAAAGCATAATCATGGTTTCAGCTAAGACCGATGGCTGAGCAATTGAGTGCATGTATTTCCAAACCTGCCCTTTGATATCTCTTGGTTATTTAACCTGGAAATTTGAAAAGAAGTCAGAGAGAACTGCCATGCAATAAAAAGAAATAATTATATTCTCATTCCTAAGCACACTGAAATCTCGCAGAAGGGTGAGGGACACACATGGGTCAGAAACCAAATTGGGAAATTCCTGTTTCTGATGAACAGTGCTCCAGGAGAGGCTCAGAAATGAATACCCTGTGTGTTACTGCCACCCTTTCAGGGTCACCTCTTATTTCTTTTTTAATAAAATAAACATTACCAAGATTAAAGATGTTCCTCAGGCTCCCAGGTAAGTTGGTCCCCCTGAGGAGGTGGTCTGAATGGCTCTGAAAATGAAACTTCAAATTAAATGCCAAGATCATTCCTCTCCTAGCAGTGCTCCTCACACTGATGGATTCAGTGGTGGCTCTTTTCCTCCCCCCACCTCAAGCAGTGAGGACCACGGGACTCCCAGAAGAACTTTTGGAGGCACAGCTTCTCCTTGTGTCCAGCACTTGTCCTTCCCCTCACGTGCCAGCAGCACCTGGGATTTGAGGACACTCTGGAGGGCTGGGAGCTCTCTGATGTTTCAGGTTCTTGCTTGACCTTTACAAGTCTCACACATCCTGTGGACTGACAGACAACTGGTGGCTGCAGCCACTGATGTGCAAAGCAAGGTGTCCAAAAGATTTTGCTCTAATTAAAAAAAAGTCTAAAATCCACAGATAAACCACCTGAAAACGGAGCAGATTCTACCCTGCCTGGCAGCCAAGGCACATGAATCCAGAGGGGAAATGTGGAAAAGAGTGTTGAGGGGATAACTAATCCCTGCCCGTGTCAGGATTGAAGGTCTGAGTGAACAACCCCACCAGCGTGAGCGCCGAGAGCTGCAGCAGGAACAGTGGTGGAAGAAAACAGAAGGATTCTGAAAGGAGAAGAGGAAGAAAGAACCTGTGAGAGGAAGAGAACTGAGCTAGAAAATGAAGAACAAAATCACCAGAATGAGCATTATCAATGGCCTCAGAGGGAATGGTGCAGTGGAAGTGGTGTGACCCAGCAGAGCTCCCAGGGGAGCCCCTCACTGCCACTGCTGTCACCCTGCTTCCCAGAGATGCCTTTCCAGTACTTTCCATGCCCACTCCTGTTTAATAACCCAGCTAAATCCAGCTCCCATCCCTGCCCAGGACCAATTTTCTCTGCTTTCCCTCCCATATCTCTGCTCTGCACTCCCCTCCCTGGCTTCCCTGCACCATTGTTCCAGGCAACTCAAAGGAAGGAGTTGTCACCCCTCCACATGGGAAGAGCAGGAACAGGCACCAAGTGACAGACAAGATGCACAAACATAACTCACTGATGTGAAAGCAATTAATGGCACTCCTGAAACATTTTTCTCAGTAAGAGACATTCAAATTCAGCCAATCTGTCACAACCTTCCATTTGTCATTGTCATTTTTACCATTGTCACGTTATTTGATGCCATTAAGCAGACAAGAGCGAGTCGTAGGAACAACTGAAATAAGCATAAGTTGATAAAATAAATTAGCTCGGAAATTTGTATACACAGATATTAAGTAAAAAGCAAAATGATGTCAAGGTTGAAAGAATTAGGAATTGAATTTTAACCAGCCCACATGTTTATGGCTGATTTCCTGATGAATATTTTATTTTTAATAACCTTCCTATCACATTCACTAAAAGGTCTTACCAAGGATGGATCAGTAAACAAATCTGAGGGGGAAAAAAGGCTGCTCTGAAACATAAAACACTTTCAAAGCTCCAAGTCCCTTGAGAGTAAGAGTCAAAAGGAACAAAGACAACTCTTAACATGAAAAGGGAAGACATGGTGTGACTAAATAAAAGGGCCATGTCACTCTGGAGCAAATTGGATATGTTTCCTGCTTCATTCCTGCTGCTTAAAAATGTCAAGTCCATATGCAGATTTGCCAGAATAAACATCTCTTACTCGTGGGCAGGGGCTCAGACTTGTGCCTAACTCTGAAATCAAAACCTTTTCAGGTTTTTCTTTCAGGCTGAGCTTGGGATACACCATGGAGCACATTGCATCCCATGCCAAACACCATTCCCAATGCCACAGGATGCAGTGCTCTGGTACTTGGGAAGTCTCCCCACATACATTTATTTCATCAAAAGATAATCTCCATTTTCACCTTCAAAAAGGGTAGGTAATTATAAATGCATTCTTTTTACTCAAATATTTTAAGCAAGTAATTGTTGCCCATGGGAGAGAGTTTAATTATTTCTGATGAACAGCCAAGACACAGAATCAGGAGAACATGACAGGAAGAGTGTGGAAAATGTGTTCCAGTGCTTAATTGTGTGGCTATCTTGCCTTTTCATCCTGAAAAACCAGGCATTGATTTTTTTTTTCCTCCCCTCCCAATTGATTTCACACAATCTTCAGTTTAGTAGTACAAAGCGTATCCAACTGCAAAGGATCGCAGCTCCAGGGCCAGGGCATCTGTGATTTCCCACCAGGAACAGGCAGATCTCGTGCAGGTCTCTGGGCAGCTCTGCAGCGAGACAGCTTGGGGTGGCCTGTGTGGCACTGGCTGGAACAGAGGAGACACTTATTGTCGCCCCCACAATGTGCTCAGCTCAATGGCAAATGCCATGAAAAGCAGACGTAGAATGATAGAATAGAATCACAGAACGGTTTGGGTTGGAAGAGACCTTAAAGGTCACCTTGTTCCAACCCCTGTCATGGGCAGAGACATCTTCCACTGTCCCAGGATGCTCCAAGCCCATCCAACCTGGCTTTGGACACTTCCAGGGATCCAGAGGCAGACACAGCTTCCTTGGGCAACCTGTGCCAGGGCCTGCCCACCTCACAGGGAAAAACTGCTTCCTAATCCCTAACCCAAACCTACTCTGTTTCAGTCTGAAGCCATTCCCCCTTATCCTGTCACTCTAGGCCCTTGTAAATAGCCTTTCCACCTTTCTTGCCAGCTCCCTTCAGACACTGGAAGGCTGCAACTAGGTCATCCCAAAGCCTTCTCTTCTGCAGGCCATAAATTCCAACACTTCATGGCTTTCACTGAATAGAAATAATGAGACAACTCCATGTTCAGGAGACAGGAGCTGCCTTGCCACCGCAAGCCCATCCACAAGCAGACAGGTTCAGACACTCTGGAGAATGCACAAACTCCCTGACTCATCTGGAATATCTTGTCCATAATAGACTGCTCCTTCTGATTTTTCATCAGCTGAGGCTTGCCATGTGACCTGGAGCATGCGGGTTTATAGTGCTTTTAAAAGAATTAACTATTACTACCACTCATAAATAGTTCCTTTGGTTTCCTACTCAGTCGCATGCATGAACAAAACCATTTATTTATGGAGAATGGCACTGGGAAAACTTCCATTCATGTTCTTTAATTTAAAAAGTATTTTGCATCAGTTGCTCACGTAAGTGATTCATATGCAACAAAGAATTCCCTAATGCATCTGCTGGATAAAGGTTTATCACACACTGAACACTTGAAGCTAAACATGATGCATCCTATAGGGGCTGTTTCTGCATTCACACTCTAATGGTGCCTATAGAGAGGGCTGCAGGTCTGTAGATGGCAGGACAAAACCAGCCCCTGTGAATGGGTACAGGATGCTGGATTATGATAAGTGAATGCAGTAGCAGGTTGGACTTGAAAAGAAAAAAGATCAAACAGGAGCTACAGAAAATGCATCTCAGCAATCCGCATTCCAGGGCTGGGAAACTGCTCCTCCCTCATGCAAATTCCCCCCAGCAGCCACGGAAATAGTGCTGAGGAAGCAAATAT
The DNA here is from genome assembly GCA_013396875.1 of Vireo altiloquus. Taxonomy (NCBI): domain Eukaryota; kingdom Metazoa; phylum Chordata; class Aves; order Passeriformes; family Vireonidae; genus Vireo; species Vireo altiloquus. The sequence goes on along the minus strand of VZRF01013111.1, from coordinate 575,082 downwards.
CACATATCCTCCCGCGAGTTCCCACTGCCCTCTTCCCGAGAGGCACTCCAAAATGTTATCTCTCACTAGTGCCATCGCAGCTCCCTTCCATCACACTTGGGCAGGACTTTTCCTGCTTTGTAAGAAAACAGTGAAAATGGGAGAAATGGCAGAGAGCTGACAAAGAAAGTCCTACTGGAATGCCCCCTATGATGGATGCTGCTCCTTAGGGATAGCCCTTGGTGCAGGTCCCAGAGGAGCACGATGGATGTGTGAGTCAGAAGAGGCAGCAGTGCCACGGCTGGTGTCCCCCAGGAAAGAGTGGCAGCAGCAGAATGAGGCAGGAGTTCCTGCAAGGGGAAATGTGGGACCATCCTCAGCCCTACCTTCCACCAGCATAAACCTTTCCTGTAAATACAACATGAGTTCAGGGCTTTCCTTGGTATGGGAAAACGCCTAAGACATGGTGGAGACCAGCACAGACAAATGGCAAACAAAACCTGCAAAGTACAGTTGTGACAAGCCTGGGTCACTGAGAAATGCCTCAAATTGCTTGGAAATTACTGCACGCTACATGTCCTGCCTTAAAAAGCAACTGCAATTCAAGAAAAACTCCAAGAAGGGGATAGGAGCAATGCCAGGAGGCCTAAGGAGCAATTTGCACGTCATAAATTTTCACCAGCACTTACAGACCAAAGCAGACTTGTGTTGTTTGCCAAATTGAGGGAAATAATAAACGCAATCTCAAAAAGCCTAAATTCTCATTAAGTCTAAGTTGCAGGCATTAGACTGAAACCAGTAAGGAGAGTTTATATATGAATTTGATTAGAATCATAGAATGACAAAATCATATTATCATAGAATGGTCTGGGTTGGATGGGACCTCAAAGCTCAGCTCGTTCCAACTCTCTGCAGGAAGTCTCTAGGCAGGGACGTCTTCCACTGCCCCAGTGCTCTGAGCCTCATCCAACCTGGCCTTGGGACATTTCCAGGGATCCAGGGGCAGCCACAGCTTCTCTGGGCAACCTGTGCCAGGGCCTCACCACCCACACAGGGAAGAATTATTTTCTAATATTTAATCCAAATCTTTGAAGTTTGAAGCCATTCCCCCTTATTCTGTCACTCCAGGCCCCTCTAAAAAAGTCCCTCTCCATCATTCTTGTAGGTTGCCTTCAGGTACTGGAAGGGTAACTTACCCTTAAGGAAAATATGGGTAACCTTACATTGCTGCAACTCTCCAAGGACAATTATTACCTTCCCAGAGAAAGCAGGGGCTGAATTTGCTAATCTTCACTCGTGGTTAAAAAGCCTATGCTGGGATCCACTTCTGCTGGTTTGTTGGTGCTCTTATCAGAGATGACAGCTGGACTGCAAGCTCTCTCCCTGCTCACACATCATTCCACTTAATGAAGTACCTGGATAAACACTCACAACCCACTGATGAGAGGAGCTGGGTGAGCACAAAGCAGGGAGGGGTGAGCTGGTGTCTCTCCATCCTGTGTGCTCCTCACCACCCAGCCCCTTGGCACAGAACCAGAGCAGCTCGCTCAGTTCTCTCTCACCAGCCATCTGCAACTAAAAAATAACTTTCCTTGATGGTCACTCTGAACTAACAACTGCCCAGGACTCTTATATCCATTTATCTCTACTCCTTTCAAAAAAAAAAAATTGCTCTTGAGCCTTCCTGAACATAAGCCTAATTTAATGAGGCACCTGTTTCAGAGCAATCTCTGCACCCTCTGCAATCACACAAAGAGGGGTTGCAAGCTGAAGGAAATAACCCCAGAATATTGTTACTCTGCATTTGATCTCCTTTTTCTTCCTTTAATTTAAGTGTTTTTTCCTATTGTTGCTTGTGGGGGGTCTTTTCTTATTTCCAAATCCTTCATATGTCACATCACAGTGCTCATCAGCTGGGAAGCCCCTTAGAAAGTGATGATCACGTCTGAATAAACTCTCTATAAGGAGAAAAATTCACTCACAAGAGCTGGAAACTGCATGTACCAAGCATCAGGCTTTGCATTTGTTCCTCTTCCTTGGCATCCCTTTTGTCAGCTGTGTGATTTACCTCACAGTCTGCATTTTGTGTGGCTTTATGGCATAACAAATCCAGGCTAAAACTACTTCTTTCTTGACTTTAGAGAAGTACAGGATACAGGTAAAACATCAATATATCACTTCAACCATCCACCTGCCAATATAAGAATATTTTTCACAGTGTATATTTTAATACTTCCTCCCATCTGACTACCCAATGTCCTGAGAGATGTGAGTCACGCTGCCACGTCCCCTTCACTATGATGAAATGCTGTCAAATACACCCCAAATTTGTATTTATTTTTCGTATTTTCACACTTCGTTGCCAACTTACATCTAAATTGTCCCTTCTATTGCTCTCTCAGTCTGCTCTTCCAGAGCCAGCTGTGCTCCCACACAGCTCTGCTGAGTTCCAGGAACACCTGCATTTGTATTTTCAAGGTGAAGGCAGTTTGTTATCTCTTTGCCCGTGTTCCTTATTTCCTTCTCCTTTATTATCTGCAGATCTTCTCAAACCGAGATCATTAATTTGCACACTTACACTCTCTCTCCCAGCTCATTAATGAAGAGGTTAACTAAAACTGGACCTAACACCTTTCCCAGAAAACCCCATTAGGTGCCTCTCCTGCCTGCAATCCTTGGCTATCCATCATTCAGCTTCTGCTGCGCGGTCTCTTGGCTGTGCTTCACACTGCAACCCTCGCTAAACTAATTTGTCAAATAGATTTCTTGAAATGTGATACCAAATGCTTTGGAAAAATCCAAATTTATGACATTAATTACATTACCTGCTGCCAAAAGAGGCAGTGATTCTGTTTGAAGGCACAGAACACTTTCTTAGCGGGATTTACTCTTTGTAAACTAGTATTCCTTGCTGCACTCGGTTTCATTACCCTTCTAACACCAGTGATTTTAGCTCCATTTATTTCACTGATGATAGAAGATACTTTTCAAATGGAACTGCCAGAATCACTTTACATACTGTTTTCAAACTGATAGTCTATTAGCTTTCCACCAGGTAACCCATGATACCTCCAATTTTATCAGCTCCGCTTTACTGTAATTCGCCCATTTTGTTTACCCAGAGACTGCTAATTAAATCCCCGCAGGTGACGTTCATTCCTCTGCAGAAGACCAACATCAGCGTATTTATCTTTAAAGTTTTTTTTCCCAAACGGCCGACAAGGATTTCTTTCTACATTAAAGAAGAAACAGGAAGGGAAAAAAGAGTCATTGGAGGGTGTGTGGCTGCCACAGGCACTGTCCTGCTGCCTGAGGACCCAACCCAAGGGTGCTGTCCTCGCATCCTTCTGCAGAAAATCCCACTTAATGCCAACTCGGACATATTGTCACACTTTTGGCACCCTCCTAGACACTCTCCGTCACTTCAGCCACGCAGACATCCCATGGCTCGCCCAGCTCCTGCTTCAGAACGTGCTAATTAGATCAAGGCTTGTAACGTTGGCACCTCTAAATGTTAGAGGAGCCCATCAGCTCTTCCACTGCTGAGTCACCAGTTTAACCCCTTGGGCCCTGGAACTCCACAGCATCTGGCCTTCCTCAGATCCAAGAGCTCTCAATGTGCTCCTCCCCACCCTTCATCACTTCCATCCACATTTATTACCTCCAGGCTTCCTCGGATATTCTTGGATGCCAGAGATAACACACGTGACATCCCCTCACAACTGCTGGGCAAAATACGGCCCCATCAAAACCAAATGACGATCAATACTAATTCCCTGGAGCCAGAAACTAATCTTTCTTTTCACTATAGAAATGTTCAGAAAGTTTTTTAGCACCATAGCCATTTGAATTCCTATTAAATAGACCCTTCTCATAATTTGTTATAGGCCTGCTCTCCACCTTGAACTTCCTTCTCCTTTATAGATTATTTCTAAGGAAGTTTCTTTTTCTTCTTTTTTTGCTGACTCCAACTCCAGCTCATCTTTGTTCTTTCGCATTTAACTCAGCTCTGTATTCCTCTTTCACTACTCTGGACTTTCAACATTACACTTTTAGCCTCAGTTTCTGAGAAGTCCCTCTTTGAGTCACAGCATCACTGATTGTTCCACGTATCCCTTCCAGCCATCCCACTTTACCTCCTAAAACTTCCGCAATTCTTCAAAATACGTTTTCCTGGAACCATTGTATTGTAGCTGTCTGTGAACTAATACATTGCTTCTTTTATCCTGGGTTTTCATTTTTGGCTCCATTGTGCTGGGTGCATTTGTGGCTGAGCAAACCCATCTTGTACAATTTCCCAGGTGGAGCTGCAAAGGCACTGAACAGGACAGAGATGCAGCCCAGCCTGGTGTCATTATTAACCCATTAGCTTACAACCCATCCACCTTCTCCTTCCTCTGAGTCTTAGCTCACCCCACTTTTAGATGGAGAACTGAGATGAAGCACATGGCATACCTGCCTCTGTTTCATGCAATGTGGAAAATGCCAATAAACTCCTTAAGAGCCTATAATGGACCTAAATGTAAACACATCAAATACAGATTAAAAAGAATTGAATGGGAATGTGAAATTATGGGCATAAAGGACAGAATTACAGCAGTACCTGGCGGAGGCATCAAGGATTTGTATTAGCAGCTTTCCTCAGCAGCAAACATAATGATGGATTTTCTTTTATTCTTAGTAGCAGTTCTTGTTTGGTCTAAACCAACATGCAGTTTGAGATCTTTTGTATTGTGCAATGAAGAAAATGAATGAAGAAAAGGCCTCAAAATGAAAGGATGGTTATGTACATCGTAACAGCTAATGACTCGCACATACTTCAGGGATATGGGAGCTGTGAAGAGATTACATTATTTTCTGAGTGTAAGAGATGATGGTCATTTAAAGCCATGTTTATTCTCCAGCTGTTTATTGTCTTGTTAACTGTCATTCCAACAGCAGCAGAATAATTCCTGTATCCTTTTAGTGGGCAGCTTGGATTTGCATTTGCAGGAAATTCTGGCATTAGTTGGAATAAAGCCACAGCTCATCCTCACCGATCCCTGCAGTGCTTTGCATCCCTGGCAAGGCGAGTTCCTCATCTCCTGCCCTCCTTGCACAAGGATGCAATCCCAGATTCTCAGTGCTTTAGTATCCCCAGCATCTGCTTGAGCAGGGTCATCCCTCTCTGTGATGCTGTGCTAAGAGAGATTTAACTTCACACAGATTCTCAGGCACAGGTTTTGATTCCACAAAGACTCGACAAAGGCAGTTTAACCAATATGGATTCATTGCTCTGAAAGGGCAACCTACACCCCCTCCGAGTCCCGGGCATCCTCCTGCCCTCCAGCAATCCCTGCTGCTAATTAGCACTGAGGCTCCCCGGGATGCTGAGGATGGATCAATGCCCTGCTCTAGCCAGCACTGCTGCTGAGCAAAGCTGTGCTCCAGCACAGGAGTTCCTCCCTGCAGCCAGCACAGCTCAGCAGGTGACAGCTGAGGTCCCACATGGACCTTCCCCTAGGCTGTCACCCAGTCCACACCTCCAGGCACTGGGACAAGAGCAAATGCTGACCACATTTACCATCAGGCCTGGAAAACTCTTCTGAGATCATCGAGTCCAACTGTTCCCCCAGCACTGCAAGGCCACCACCAAGCCATATCCCCAAGTGCCATATCTACCTTTCTTTTAAATCCTTCCAGAGATGGAGACTGTTCCAAGGCTTGACAATCGCTTTGGTGAAGAAACTTCCCCAAATATCCAATCTAAACCTCCCCTGGTGCAACTTGAGGCATTTTCCTCTCATCCTGTCACTTGTTAACTGGGAGAAGAGCCTGACCCCCACCATGTACCTACCTCACAGCTAAAAGCAAGGACTAAGCTGCGAGAAAAAGTCACACCCACACTAATTTTGGGTGTAGACACCAGGTGCAGATGAAATCCTTCGAGGGACCAGGAGCTCAAATTCATTTCTCAGCCCAGGGGAAGCAGAGGCTACCCGGCAGAGTGCTTTAAGCAACCACTTTCGTGGCATGATTTCAACTCTCCTCACAGTCATGCTTTGGACAACAGAGAATTAACTTGAGCAGTTTAGAAAAATCTGTATTTTTACGAGTGAGTTGTTCTCCTGGGCTGTAAACCCTGACACACGGGCACAGGGGGAGGAGGTGGGACCTGGATTCCTGGGGCCTTCTCAGGCTGGGCTGCTTCCTAGCTAAAAATTGAATTACTAATAATATTCAAAAGAAAGAGGATTTAGCTGGAAAATAAATAACCTTTTACCCTTAATTTGTTCTTCAATTTCACACTCCTCCTGCGCTCATCTGGACGTCCCTCAATAAATAATAAACTCACAGTGCCACAACGATCTGCATATTCCCTCCCCTACCAGAGGCTGAATGCTCTGAAGAATCTCATTTTTTCCCAGCAATCACTCTGAAAAGTGATTTTATCCTTCTCTTCCCTCCTAATCCCTCCCAACACAACCAGAATGGGAGCAGTTTTCTCCCTTTTGTTTTGACTTATTTCAACAACGTTTTCTCTTGTGAAAATCTGCTGAGATTATAGAGAGCTACAGGGTTTCATTGTTCATCAATAATTTCAGTTTGGTTTTAGAGCTTTCTAGCCTCATCCTAAGAATCTGTGACAGAAAAATATAAAGGACAAACAAGTTTTTTCAGTAAATTCTTTTTATGCACCATTAAAAAAAAGAACATCCAAGAACTATGAATTCTTTTGGCTCACCATCTACACCAAGGACGTTTTTTCACATCTATTCTCTTATTTCTCTTTCAGTAGGCTGATAATGTCTCGGAAAGGAGCATATAATACCTCTAAATATGTAAAACATATTGTCTTAAGTGTCTGGTTCCTTCTGAAGGACAAAGGAGAAATATATCTGTGATGTCTCACTGATTTACATTGTTTTGTGGGGTGTTCAGATGATACAGAGATGAATTCATTCAGATGTGCATATTAAAACAAATTAATAGAGAAGACTGATATTTAATTACCTTAGGAATAGGGACTTTAATACCTTCACTACTTTATATTTATTCTGTGATTCCTCAAACACATCTGTGAAAAGAAAACATTGCCTAACAAGGCACCAAAACAAAAAGGTTAAAAACAGATTAAAAAAAAAGCAGTGGGAGAAATTGCTCTTTCTTGCAGTAGTTGTCTGCTGGGTAATAAAATGCTGCAGAATTTCTGCCATTTTGGAAAAAAAATACTGCAGAAAACAATGTATTGCAGGTTTGAGTACCTTAATTACAAAAATTTCATATTCAATGAACTCTTGCCAAAATAAACTGTGCACATTATCTAAAAAGCAAATGTTAATTAAAACTGTATCTTGATAGCCTTCCTGGCTCACAAGGCATCCTGCACAGGGGACATTAAAGAAGGTGCCTCAGCTGCAATCAGTCCTCCAGCAAAGGGTTTCACTTCATTTTTTTGATGTATGTGGGGCCAAAAGAAGTCAATGTGCACTGATGGCCCTTAGCAGCACCTCATCTTTTTGTCTCTAACATTTGGGATCTACAGTACATATTTCACAAACTCTATTACAGCTGAGAATAGTTTCCTGCAAAACCCTACAATAAACAAAAGACTAAGTTCCAGACATTAATTAGCTGCTTAACACAAAGATATCCACTTATCACCGTGCCCAGCGCACACAATAATTAAAGCCATAAAGAAAAGGAGATGCATTAATACTTCTGTAGAGTGCAGGCTCTGAGGAGGGATGGCTCTGGGTTCTGGAAGAGGCCAGCAAGTCCTTATCTAGCTCCTGATGGGAATCAGAGAAGTCTCTTATCTTCTCTGCATCCATTTGCATGAATCCAGGAGGAGCGTGAATAAAATAACACCTGGGAGCCAGAAGAAGGATGGTTCATTCCCTTCTCCTCCAGGTTTTCGGGGGACAGGTTCAGTGCTGTGCTCTGGACACCCCTCTGGAGGTCCTTCAGAGACACAAGCAGGTGTAAAGGGTGATGCATAAAAGCACAAGTAAAGCACTGCTCCAGCAGTAGAATCCTGCAGCAATAAAAACGCAGGTACAGGGCTGATTAAGGTACATAAAAATGCATCCAGAGACGCTGGGAATCCTTTACAGCCTGCAGTAAAGCCTGATGTACCATGCTCTCACTGCTACAGCACTCAGAGAAGGCAATTAGGGAGCACGGGCAAATTTTGATAAAATCAAAAAATGGCCATTCCCTCCTCATCTGTGGCTTCAGTTCCTGCCTCCCAGCCTAATGCACTTGAAGGAGGCCTGGAAGGTGGGAGCTCAGCTGTCCCCACTCCGAGGAGAAAGAACAATGATCCATCCTCTGAATCCCTGGGGAGTCTATTCTTCTCCATAATCCGTAGGTGAAATTTGGCCAATTATTCTCCCACCTTAAAGGCCTTGAGCAGGTGAGGTGTTCAATTACAGATTCAATCCACCTCCTCTCTCCTCAAGAAGTGAACTGTGCTGTCTTCCTCCAAATATTTTTGGAAAAGGAATTCAAGCAAGACTTTGAGTTATAAATCATGGGGTCATAGAAAAGGACCTTCAAGATCATCCCATTCCACCCCCTGCCATGGGCAGGGACACCTTCCACTATCCCAGGTTGCTCCAAGCGCTGTCCAACCTGGCCTTGGACACTTCCAGGGATTCAGGGGCATCCACAGGTTCTGTGGGCAACATATTCCCAGTAAAGACCAGATTATTGCCTATAGTCAATAACCAGCAAGGTATTCAGAGTCCAACAAATAAGTCTCCTCTACACCCTCCTAAAGAAGCTGAAGGCAAATCCACCACACCATGAATGTTAACAGGTTCATGCTGGTAAAAGATGAACACATTTCCTCTGCATAAAGCAGTACAGACATTAGTAGTAGTAACATCATAAAGCTGTAGCCAAATCTTCCACATCCATAAGGCTTTAGAGCGTCCTTGATACCATCTCGATTCTGCCTGATTCAGAAAAATCTTCCTGTAAATGCACATAGCCCTAATCTCAAATGCTTCACAGCCAACCTCTCAACTAGCTGGTTTTGAAAGGAGATGCTGCAGCTCACATGCAATCCCAGACTTCGGGAGTTCGGCTGGGGAGGCGATGGCACACATCAGCTGCAGCCCTTCACACCTGGCCACGTTCCTTGCTCTGGGGTGCACAGGTTTTCTTCTAAAGTGAATTAAAGCAGACTGTGTACAACAAACCAAATATTTCAGGATTGGGGTCATTCAAAGGTCAGGTCAGAGATTTTGTATGCCAAGTTTCCTGCAGTGTGTGGCAAGCTTGTCAGTATTTAGATTCGTAAGCAGGTCTCTTCAGAGCAACATTTCCACGTGGATTTGCATGAAGAATACTCATAACCTGCAGCAGGGGTCTTACCATGCTTTACAGCTATTTCCCAAACCTTATTTCTCCCATGGGAGATGAAGAGTCTTAAAATCGACCTCTAAAAATGGTGCCATGAAGTGAAAATCTCTCCAGCCCTATTTATCTGGGTCTATCAGTCAATACTGGCTGACAAAACCCTGAGCAAAGCCAACAAGTTGGACACCTGAGTGATTTTCCAAATTGTTAACTGAATCAGGCATCTAAACACCTTTTAAACTCCAGTCTGGGGTGTTTATAATGCTCTAAATACCATACTGAGACACGGGAGTGCTTTTACTTCTGCTTTACAGAAGCACCTTAGTCAAAATCTCAGAGGAAGCTGTAGTTTGAGGGATTGGAACTGAGACGTCCCATGCCCAAGGGAGAATTTCTAACCTGCACTGGCTTTCCTGTGCAGCTGCTCCAGAGCCTTCTTGAGGACTGTGTTTAAAGTGCCAGCCCTGCAGCCCTCAGTGGGAATGTCAGCTTGTGAGGGAAATACTGAGCTCAGAGCCTGAACTCGTGACTCCCATATGCCAATGAATCCCACAGCCACTACACCACAAAGCTGACCCTATTTTATTTGATCTTAGGATGTTCCGAAATCTTGCCTCCTTCTATGGTCAAGGGATAGAATTTAGCTGCTAGTAAGCTGTTCTGATTTCATACTTTAGGACATCAAAGTATGAATGATGTTTTTCAATTTTCTCCACTTAAGCTTATTATAAGAAATATTTTAAAGAGCATTATTCCCTGAAGTTACTGGACACAAAAATCTGCAAAAGCTTTCTCTCTATTGGCTTTGGGTCAATGCTGAACACAGACACACTATTTTTTTCTTATGGACACGTCACAGAATTAAACATCCATCACTTAAAACAGAAAACATGCCTGAGACAAAGGGAACCTCACAGCCCATTTGGTTAAGGGATGCTTTAGGGAAATGCATCCTAATGCAGAAGGATTTGCATTCCACTGAATCTTTTTTCTGTCTTTTCACAAGTTATCCTTTCCCACAGTGCAAATTGCAAAACGTTATGATACCCTCCCCCTACAAGCAGTTTTAGGTTAACTTTCACTGCCAGTCCTGCTCACTCCCATTGAATGATCTGCTCCAAGTCCCCAGGTCAGCACCACCCTCGTGAGGCTGTGAGTCAGTTTTCCAATCCCACAGCACAGCTCTCTGCTCCCGAAGGCAGCTGGGAACAAACCACATCATTCCCATTAGGCTAAAAAGCACCAATATCTTGTGAAGTTGCAGCAATACTGTCGGTGGATGTAAACAAGCAACATAAAAGCTTGCGGCGCGCGAGGGCTGGCACGGCGCTGTGTATCACTCTTTATTATGCTGCTGATAACAATTTATGTCAGGATGTGGAGCACCAGCCTCACAGGCTCACAGCAGCAACACAATGCAGAAAAGCACCACAGCGTGTGTGGTTTAGGGAAGAGACAGACAGGAAGCTTTGGGTTTGTTTGCTCTAGGGACATTGGGATGGGACTGGAAAGAGCAAGGCTGTCAGAGCACTTGGACTTCTAAAGGATCATTCTTTCTTCTTTTTTCCTTCTCAGCTCTATTTTGCCTAGCTTTGGACAAGTCACTAGGGTACTGCCAAGAGACCCAACAGGGGTGTTGCCTCAATAAAGGGATACCCAGCAGAGGTAAAGAGGTCATTATCTCACTGCTTGCAGTCCTCATCAGGACACACCTGGAATACTATGCTCAGTTTTGGTCCCTGCTATGCAAAAAAAATGTGGGTGGGCTGGAGAGGGTCTAGAGAAGGGCCACAAAGATGATCTAAGGACTGGGAAGCTGTCATATGATGAAAAGATGAGAGAACTGGGTTTGTTCAGCTGTGAAGAAAGAAGGCTGAGGGGAGACCTTAACACCGTGCTCTAGTATTTAAAGGATGGCTACAAAGAGGGAGACTTCCTTTTCACAAGACAAGGGTTAATGGGTACAAATTACTCCTGGGGAGATTCCACTTGGACACAAAAGGAACATTTTTTACAGTGAGAATAATCATTGTGTATCACTGGAATAACCATTGGAATAATCTCCCCAGTGAAGTGATGCATTCCCCAAAACTGAACACTTTAAAACTCAGCTGCACAGGGTGCTGAGCTTGTCCAGACTGTGCTTTTGCCAAGAAGAGTTGGACCAGGTGATCCTTGAGGTCCCTTCCAACCTGGCTTTCTGTGACTCTGATAGTTTGCTTCTGGAGGACATGGACTGGCCATGCAGCACGTAACAGCAATGTGTGGAAATCTAACACACCAGTCTACACCTCAAAAGGCATCCTAGAAGTTTAGGCTCATCCAGAAGTGCCCCTGGATGGTACCTCCACGCTGCGGCTCTCAGGACCATGCTCCATCACATCCTAATGAATCCTGCTTCAAGATGGCAGAGGAGATGAACATTTACTGAAAAAGCCAGTCATCTTTCCAAACCTCTCACAGAAAACACAGACAAAACCCCTTTTCAGAGTTTCCTTCCTCCCACACAGATGGAAGTCTGCACACCTAAACCTGATGGCTGAAGGAACAGCCTGGATGGCTTCGGGAGGCGGCCAGGGTTTGGAATTGGAATTTTATGTTCCAATTTGAATGGATTTCTACATTCCCTCAGCAGCATTTATCCAAGGCAGCACTTGTAAGGCTGAGGTTATCCACACTGCTGAGCAAACAGCACACAGCTCATTTATCTGGAGGGGCTTTGTTCAGCCTGGTTTCACACTCCCAGCTCGGACACGATGTTTAGCTCCTCCAAGATACACTACTATACATTTAGATAGCAATCACACAAGCCATCTTTTTAGATGCCAAAGAAAGCACAATTAAATACCACGGGGATTATATCAGAAACCAGGTTTAGCTAGTATTTCAGCTCTGGGTCATTATTTCACACGTATATATCAAAAGAATGTGAATATGGAATAGGCTGAGAAGCAGACTGCAGATGCAAATGCCAAAATACTAGAAGACTAATAGATTATTTTTAAGGGGAGGGAATAGACTGAAAATATAGGAGAAAGTTGCTGAAATAAATCAAAGGTGAGCAGATGCACTTGGCCAAATGGCTTTTTCCTTCGTAGTACAGCGATTTGTTTTATCCTTATGCTTCCTGAATCCAGTCAATAAGCCTGCATTAAAAATGCATGGGCCAATTTGATGGCTACAACACGGGGGTTTTCAGGAAAGCCGGGGCGTTTGGAAGGGCACAAGCACTGTATTTATGTACAGAAAAGGAGAACAGAGGTTGGGAGAAGGAAATACTTGTCAGATGTCAGGTTCCCCGTGTAGCAAAAATAATAAATTCCTCTTCTTTTGGGAGAAACAACATTCTTTATCTAGAGAAGCTGCCACACTCACACCAGGCACCCACGGAGGGGGGGTGTAATGGCACCTACAAGGAGAGAGCAGCCCCTATTTTACCACTCCTCTTTGCCACATGCTGTATTTTAGGACTCCCATTGATGCAGGCTGGAGCCAATGGCTTTCAAGAGAGCTGGCAGACAATGAATTTTCATCAGAAAACAGAGCTGACATTTTCCAATTTTCTGTCTGGACAAAGAGCAGAAAACACTTCATCTGGAGGGAGCGCCTGCCGCGTTGGGGCATCCGCCAGGCTCGGCTGAAAGGTTCAGTGTAGGCTTCGTTTGGTGACAGCACTTTGTGCCAAGAGCTCTTTGGGAGCATCCCACCTCCACACCCCTCTCACCTGCAGCAATTCACTGCTTCTACATCCTTCAGCCTCTCCAAACCCATGGAACCACATGGCCCATCCCACAGACAGCAGCAGCTCTGAGCCCTCCTGGGGCAAGCCAAGGCCACCATCCCCTCTCTGCAGGGTTGTTCACCCTCCTCCAGAGAAGTCTCGGGGTTACAGGCGCTCAGCAAGTTGCCAGCAGATGAAAAGGCACCCTCTGTTCTGCAGGGCCTTGGAGCACACCTGAGTCACCCTGAACTAGTTTCCAAGGGGCTGGATCTGACTGGGAAGGGCTGAGGGGTGCATTAAATGAAGCTTGTTTGGAATGGCTGGATCGCTGGGCAGGAATTCACAGGGGTTTGCCATGTTCTTTGGTTGGATATTTCAGATTTTTTAAGAACTTGACCATGTGGGTCTTTAGGCTCAGAGATAAATCAAGGGAAAGCATCTCTGTTTGGAAAATGCATTGTCAAAGGCAAGGGGAAGGAGAAAGAGGGGGATGGAGGGAACGAGGCTTGTGCTCTCTTAGTAAAATCTGTCAGAGGATACATGTCTGATTTGCAGCTCTGCTTTCCCCTGGGATGCCCACAGCCAGCCAGCGCTGCACGGGAAGGTCTTCCCCAGCAGGAAGGCAGAGAACACATTCTGCGACACAGGAAAACATTGAAATTAAATTTAACAACACAGGAAAACAACTTCTGAGAGCTTCTCCGGCAGCACCACGAGGTTTGTGCCACTATAGGAACATCTAAATTTGCATGAAGTGTAAACACACTCACACACACCCACACACACACTGCTCCTGTTTGCACCCGGAGTGTTCAGAAAATAGCACATGTTCCTTCCCTCACTTCCACCTCGCCGCAGTCGTGGCAGCGCTGTAGCCCTGGAAATGGCTGGAAGGAAGCAGGGCTGCCATCCAGCCGCTCGGCAGCCGCGATCCGCCGGGACGAGATTGTTCCAAACCCTTGTCGGGGACCACTCGAGCGGCAAAACATTAAATGTTTCTATTATTTAGTGCATGCAGCTGGTTAAACTGAACAGCCTAGCAGGCTAATGGGAACACAGGAAGAACCAGGTCAGCCAAAGAAGGTGTAAGTGTGTGTGTGTGTGGATGAGGATATATATTGCTGGCTGCTGCCTATATCGAGTGGAGATTTAGGAACAAATAGCCTGTGTTGTAGCATTTTCTACCACTGAGAGCTGTACAAGGTACTGATTAACTTTTTAAAACCTACTGGGGAATGAAAGGATTCCTGGGAAGGTCGTACAGGGGAAAAGCTGCCCTTAAAGGAAAAAATAATACAAGAGGCTTCATGTAGCTTTAGGTAGAGTGGGACTCCTGTGCAAAGGCCTCCTGGATTTGGGGCTCAAGTGCTTCACAGAAGGAATGCACAGAGCACAGCTGAGGATGCAATGATATTACTCACGCACTGTCTGGATCAGAAATCATTCTCTGTAAAAATCCAATGTTTCCATACTATTTTCCAACCCTTTGGAAGCCATTTCCACCATCTGGAACTACACCATCCATCATAGCTCCCTTCCTAAGCATCTTCTCTCTAAGCAGAATCACAAGGTTCATCATACCAATTAAAAAATTACCATTTTCATCTCTCTGTTTTGAAACCAGCCTGTAAACCATCCTAATATTTAGGGTGACATGAAGGAAAATGAAAGCAAGCAAGCAGAGGCATTTCCATAACACCAGGACTAGTTGCTCCATTGTGGAGCCATTTGGTTGAGAAACAGTCTAAAAAAAAATCAAATGGAAATCCTCGAGCTCCAGGCTTTTAAAGAGTGGGTGGGCAGAGCTAGGGATATGAGAGCAGACACTACAAGCACACTCAGACTGAAATTTTCAGCACAGGAAAATTCTGCATAAAGGAGTGTTTTCTACAATCAGCAAAATGCTCCCAATCTGAGTCATTCACTTGCATAAAATTAGAAAACTATTCTAATAAAAGTAAATGACTCTAAATTAAGGTACGATTGCACATGAAAGTCAAGACCTTCTTTCTGTTCCAAAAACTTTGATATGAGCTATTTAGACACCATAGCATCTTTCCTAAGATTTTTCCTAAACTAAATAATGCCTAAATAATGACAAATTCAACCAATTTCACAATTTTTTTTCCATTCTAATGCAAATACAGGTCTCAACAAGATATGGTTTGCCAATTTTTATTTGGCAAAAATAAAATGGAAATGAGTTAAGATGGCCTAGAAGATTCAGGCTAGCACACCAACACAAGTTTATCAACTTTCCATTTCTGAACATTAAACTTATGCAGTGGAATCTCAGAATCACAGAATGGTTTGGGTTGGAAGGGACCTTAAAGATCCTCTCTTTCCAACCCCCCTGCCATGGGCAGGGAACATTCCACTAGACATATTCTGGTACACCAGTATAGCCCAAGCTCAGAGAAGGGAGACTGTCATTGCCATCCTAAGTATCCACTCCCCTCAGAGGAGTATTGTTGTTTAGCTCATTATTTTTGCAGTGTATTTTTGGCTCACACCTGTCTGCCAAGGTAAGAAAACAAAACCTGAAAGACCTATTTCTGCTAAATCAAACTTACTCGTTTCATCTCTTCTTTCTTTTCCCACTCCTTCAAGATTCAGCTCTTCACTTCAACAGATTTCATGGCTTTAAAATCTGCTTTGGGAAGAAATGGATCCCTGTTGATAATTAGCCTCAAGTTTTAAAGCACTGGAGAAGGAGAAGGTTAACATTCCCCACATGCAAATTACAAAGCCAGGTGGGCACTCTCCATCCCAGGTGGAAAACATGAAAGAAACACAACGAGAAATTGGTTCCTGCATTTCTTAAATGGAGTAAGAGTTCCAAAGTAACCTTGATAGGACTCCAGTCTTTGTATGTTATCCTAATAGGACATCCAGAACTCTCTCCTGAGCGCTCAGGTGAGTACTAATAGGCACTAAAATCCCTTTCTCATTTTCTCAAGGGGAATTCCCTAGACTGGGGATGACAGTGCCCAATGGAGAAAGTACATTTCATAGAATCATAGAATCATGGAATAGTTTGGGTTGGAAGGGATCTTAAAGATCCTCTCATTCCAAACCCCCTGCCATGGGCAGGGACACCTTCCACTCTCCCAGGTTGCTCCAAGCCCTGTCCAGCCTGGCCTTGGACAATTCCAGAGATGGGGCAGCCATAGCTTCTCTGGCTGAGCCTCTGTGCCAGGGCCTCACAACACTCACAGAAGGCAAATCCAAAGGTGGGATCTGCCTCCTGATCTCCCTGATTTATAGGGAGGGGAAAACAGCAGGAGAAAAACATTTCTGGAAGGCTTAATCCATAGAGGTAATCCATAGGTAACGCAATAGGAACGGAATGGAGTAACTAATTACATTTGGAGTGTGTGTGCAGAGCACTTTATTGACCAGACCTCTTAAATTGGTATTTATGTTATTGCTGTCTGGAACCCCCAGGCCTTCTTTGAGTGATATTAGTAGATGAGATAAATAGAAATTATTTTACAGTTTCTGATCAGGTTACTGACACGTATGTTTCTTGTTTGTAAATGTCAATTCATTAGCATATGAAGGATAAACTATACTCACTTCAATAACTGCATTTCCAGATAAAACCATCAAAAGAACAAAGCAAAACACCAACCCAAGAGCATGTTTCCACAACCTCCGAGTCTGTTGAGAGGCTGCTTTGGAAGATACATAAACCAAAGCTGACATTGCACTTGATCTCAGCCAAAAAGCCTAATAGCAATATTATAGCCCATAATGTTTTACATCTGACAAGCGTAAAGATCCTGTTTGTGCATCTCTCCATTATTTATCACCTTGGTACAAATTCCCACCACACCCCCACCCCCCACGCCAGCCATGCACATTCTGGGGAGGGTGGAACTGCCACCTGAGATGGCAAAACCAGAAATCACTCAGCCTGTGGGGTATTTTCAAAGTCAGGGGATGTTGTCATCACATTGAATCACTGCTGATTTGCAGTCAGGCTGCCACAACAGACTTGGGAGAAATCTCTGATAAGAGAGGGTTGAAGAGTCCACCAAAGAAACCCTCTCCTGTCCCCTCTCTCAGGGGCTGCAGCACTGCTCAAGGTTACCTGATCTTCCCTATATTCCCAGTTTTATAAACCATACCATTCTCTGAGTAGGTGGATAATCCCCGTATGCAGGAGCTATTGGCAAGCAGAAAACTTGTTCAGATTTCTATATCACGGACATCTGCTGCAGCTCTCACATGCCTTGGCGTTCACAGGTGGCTTTTTCCATGCAGGATGGACAGCCCAGTGTGGTCCCCTGCAGTGAACAGGTTTTTCTGGAGGAAAACATTCCTATTCATTCCAGCCTTCCTTGAGCTATCGGAAAGGAGCAGGTTTCTTCACCATTCTCTGTCCTGGCCTGGATCACTGGGTCCAAAGAGCAAAACAAACGACAAAAGCACAAATGCTTTCCCCAAAGGTTATATAGATGAAAAACAGGAATCCCACTTTCAATAACTTTATCCCCTGGATATTACAGAAATTATGATACTTTTTCACAACCGCTGGATGTTGCTGACAGAGCAGCACCTCACAGGAAGATTGTCTTCATCCTGGATCCTTTTCTCTGCCTTGGCTCCACAAGTAAAAAATGAAACAGCAGCTGCGGAATAAAGGTGTAATCCATGCAGAAAGGCATTTTAAAATAAATATATTTTTTACCAGAATAGATCCGAAAATATTTTCTGAAGGTGAAAGAATATTGAATTATCACTGGTCAGTGTGGGTGGAATCACTTGCATTCCATCTGCCTTCTGTCTGCCTAAATCCAGCAGCTACTGAAGTCCTGGAAATGCTCCACAGCTGCAGTGAACGGACAGATCTGTCCATCTCCTACTGATTTAAAGATTAAAACCCTGCTTGGAAGAAGCTGCCTACCAAGACGTGTTCCAAGTTCTTAAGAGTCCTGATTCAACCACTGCTGAAACCAGTGGGAGTCCTGCCACTGATCCCAGCAGCGCTCAGATCACATTTCCCACTGAGAGTTATTCAGGAATACCAACGCAGACATTTTGTCAGAAAAAAGAACACAACAGCAGAAAGATAGATAAAACACCCTAATAGCTTTTTTTTTTCTTCTCTGATTTCTATTATTCATGGGACTCTAATGATCCCTTCCTGCACGCAAGACAAAAGTAAACCAGAGCCTGGCACTCTGTCATTAATGTGATGTGGATATGTTAATGCAGCAGTAATTGCCTACCCTACTGCACTCAAATCACCTTGCTCTGCAAGTCTATCACTGTTAGAGTTTCATTTTCATTAAGATGATTGTCTGGTTTTGTATTGTACTCCTGAAATATTAACAGAATTGGGAAGGAAATGAGGAGCAAACCCAAAAATTAGCCAAAATGATGCCCTGCCACTGTGAATAAATCAATGTGGTGACCTGGCACACCTCTTTCTGGACTGGCCACAAAGAAGCTGATGGCAGATAACTCAAGAGGCACTCCGCACATGAGTGTTGGCTCAAATTAAAACTTTCAAAAGATGCACGCAGTGAAATCTAATCAAGTGAATTTCACGTCAACACAGCCTCTAAAAACAATCAAAAGTCAGGAAGAATCACAATTTCAAGGCAACGTCGACAGCTAGGGAAAGCATAATCCATATTTGCATTGGGTCCTCATGCATCTTGTCACGTATCTGCACTGAAATCTTCTCCCTATTTGGCACCAAACTTTCTTACTTTTCAAACAACTACTAAAAAGAAAGTCCCTAACTAATCTATCAAAAGAGCTCTGAGCCAAAACGCTGAACCCCGTGGGCCACGGTAATGAATTCCCGACTCTGGAAAGAAAAGTTTGAGACAGCTATGATTAACTTTCCATGCTGGAAGTGTGGCTGCCCTGAAAGGGCAAGGAGTGTTGGGAACTGCAGATGGCATCCCAGAGCTCAGCAATGAATCCGGAGCATCTTACGTTCCCTGGGGGGATGTTCGCACTGTGTCTGCGGCTAGACCTGGAAGACGCCATGGGAATGGCAGGACCCATCATCGGCTTGTGAGCCGTACGTGATGTAACTCAGAAACTGGATGGGCTGCAAGGAGGGGAGCAGAAAACGTTAAATAACAAGTGGGAAGCAACAATTAAAGCGCCAACGTGGAAGGTTTCTATCTCCAAAGAACTCGCTTGGTTTTGCCGAGGTTATCTGTAAGGACACTCCTCGCCCGTGAGGATCCGGCCAGCCAGAGTTGAAACACGGATTTTATTTTTACTTTTACGTTACAAGGGAATAGTGCAGGCAAGGAGGGATGTTGCTGCAATCCAGCTCCGTAATGGAAACCTGGATGAAACGGTGGCTGCATCCTTATCACCTCCCTGCAATCCAACTCAAACGCCAGCAGCCCAACCACGTGCCCGAGACAGTCGACGGAGTTTATGTTGGTTCAGCCATGTGTTGCTATTCTGATAAAGGACAAATTGACTTGCCATTAAAAGCCAACAACAGCCTTAGAAAATGTACTGTTAAGCATGTTTTTTTGGTTTAAAAAAAAAAAAAAAGCATTTGATGCATTTTGAAATGAGAAAAAAGCCTGAACATTCAGCTATGTTTTGAATTGCAGAGTGCACACTCCACCTGAAAATAATCTATGCTCTGCTGAAGTCGTTCATGGCCAGGCTTAAATTATTTTTATTCTTTGTCAGTGGTAAAATGATACTTAATATTTTATCTCTTTTGTTCACAGCAAGGTTTTTTCCCTTGTTTTGGAAAACAAACGTCTTTCCCTGGGGAGTACAGCATCAAACAGCTCCTGCAGCAAGTAATATTTTTTGCAGCTGTTGTGAGCAGGGTTCATCTGTAGTTTGACTCAGAAGCGACTTGTGCATCACTAAGGTCAGAGATCATACGAGTGGAGAGAATGTCACACAGGAAAGCACCAACAAGGACAAAGGAAAAAATATGGGAATGGTTTCCCATGTGCCGGGAATGAACTGATGGTAACTAAAGGGCATTTACACTCCTGAAGTAAAGCTTCTTCTAAATCAAAGTGGCACAGCACAGTTTATTGTTACAGACTCACGGCACAAGCAAAAAGAGCAACACAATAAATAAAACCAAAATTCCATACCCTGTCTGCTAGCTCTCCAAATTGAAGCATCTCAAATATTACAGCAATATTTCCTGTATTTCATTACAGAGTCTGCATTTGCCACTTACACACTTTAGCGGGGAGGATGTGAGTGAGTGTGGTGAGTCATTGGGAGAGAACAGGATGCATCCAAAACCTCAGCGCAGACACATCAAAGCATCACTAATCAAAAGGAGGAAGCAAACACTGGAAGAGAAACCTGAGCCTATTAAAAACTGAGGATTCTTACACACCTATGGCACTGGTGAAAGAGGAATGCTGGGGGTAATAAAAAATATGGAAATATTATCACCTTTTAGAGAGTCTTAAGGAAGCAAACAGACAGATCAAAGCACAGCTGATTTATGAGCAAATCCTACCTATACTGTTAAGTGCTTTCCAAAATTACCACTGTATATTGGGGCTTTAAAAACAATGGATGAAAAAGAAGAGGTGCAAGGGATTTCATTCTGCACATAAAATAATCTCTGCGCGGAGCATATTAATGTTCCTTTGAGGGGCTCCATAAAAGCCCCTACATAAGAGAGATAAGGAAATACATTGAAATGGGCCAAACTAATCCACAGAGCTAAAAGCCACAACAAAATGTTCAAATACCTGCTCTGCAAGATCTCCTGGGCTCCATCGTAAAACCTGGGTCCTTTATAATCAGACATAAAGAATAATGAGGAGAGGGCACTTTGTCCTTTTGCAATGTCTGTGTAATTCCCTGGTTTGTAAGGAGCAGGTCCTGCTCTGCTCACACAAACAAGAAGCAAGATCACGTGTCCCAAGAGATGGAAGAGGAGAAAACCCACTGAAAGAACAAGCACGTCCACTCTTATGTCCAGCACTGTCATAATTAATGACAGGAAAAAACCCTGAAGGGACAAAACTCCCTGTGCTTCAGGGGTGAGGTCAGCCTCTAAGTATTATAGATCCGAGGAGACCATGCAGGGAATCACATTATTCCATATCTCCCTCCTGCATGGCTCTTACACTTTCCCCCAAAAAGAGACAGTAATGAATATTGTCAGAGACAAGATACTGGAATAGATGGACCTTAGGTCTCACTCAATTCCTGTACCTATACTGTTGTTGGAAGACAGGCTGTCACAGGCATCTAAATGATGATGGAGCCCCTAAAAACGAAAGGGCAGGAAAAAAGGAATGATGCAGCAGGTATTTCAACCAGCATCTGCTCCTCTTCCCCTCCTGTTCCAAGCACACCTCTATAACTTTGCATAGCTTCATAGTTCTTTTGGCTAGGACTCCGGAAAGAAAAGAAAGGGGGTTGTGTACAGTGTATTTCACTTTTTAGACCTATTTTCCCTAGAAGTTCAAGAGTAAGCTCTGCAAACATAACTAATGCTGCCTCCCAAATGCCTTGTTCATCTCAGCTACCTTCCAGGAGAGACCACCTGGCCCACCATGTGGAAATGGGAAAAGAAACGACAGAGTCAACCCCCCTGGCTGGTAACAGAAGATATTTATTACATGTGTCCACAGTCTTCGAGGAATTGGTGTGTTTGTGCATAATTTAGTAGGTAGTTGCAGGAGCTCATTGTTAGAGGCTGAACATCTACTTTAATGGTTATAGATACACTCTGAGTTTTCAATCTGCTCCTCTATTTCCGAAGGGGAAAACAATGTAAATAGCTATAGGGAAACCAGGATATAAATAACAGGGCATGGGGTGGGATTTGGAGCTTGTTCCCACTGCGAGTTCCCACCTTCTGCCCTGGTGCCTGCCTTGTGTCCTGTCCCACTCCTGCCTCAAGCAGATGAGGTGGATGTGCTGCCTCTCCTGGCCACTACTGCAGCTCCAGCACAATCCAGGCTTCCCAGTGACCTGGGTGCAGCCAGAGCCCCACACAAAGCCCCAAAACCTCCTCTTCTGTCTCTTCACCATTGACAAGATTGGATGGGGCCAAGCTGGATGGGGGCCTGAGCAATCCGGTCTAGAGTGCTGGAACGAGATGATCTTTAAGATCCCTTTCAACCCAAACCATTCTGTGATTTCCATGGCAAAAGAAACCCAGTTGAAAACCACAAGGTGAATATAACAGTGCATACCTGACATTGTGACAGCATCAAAGCAGCATCTCCTCTCCTCCTGTGTCTCCCACGCTCCCCTCCCAAAATCCCAAGTCTGAAAAGTCACCATGTGATCTTATGATGATGAAGGACGTGGCTGGGAAGTGTCAGAAGTGGAAGGGCAGGAGTGAGAGGAATTCAGCCGCTGAGGGATGCTGGAGCGAGGAGCGCTGCTGGCACTTCGGTCCATGAGGGTGATTGTTTAAAGCACCTGTTTCCTAAAAGCCCAAGTTTAACAACACCTCAGCCCTTTGCAGGAAGTGCTCATTAACTCACTGCCGCTGTTGGGTAAACCCTGCAACTGCTACCTTTAAAAACCTGCAGAAAACTTCAAAGACAGTGAGGCTGAAGAGCAAATATTCACTGGTGTCTTAAAATGAAATCTAAGGTAGGGCAATGAGCAGAGGAACAGTTGGTGAACAGTTGGTGAATGGATATTTTTATGCAAGGAATGCCTGAAGGAAAGAGAAAGAAAAAAACTGTGTAGGAAGAAGGAGCAATTAATATGCTCCCTTTTTTCCCCCTTACGCTTGTTTTGATTTAAAAGTCTATTCTTTCAGTATCACAGATTAAGGTCGCTCTACAATTTACCATGGAAAAGAAAGCGGTCATAGGGGTGGAATCAAGAAATGAAAGAGCCTATGACAGAGTTTTTAATTATTCGAAAATTATCACAAAGATATTCTGAATTAATTTTCACATTTTTGCATTTGTACATTTCAAATGAGAACGAGCATAGATGTCACTCAGTTCACTGGCAAATGGCACTCATCCTTAAGACCAGTTCCCTCCTTAATGTCACTCCTGATTGGGAAGGCCACCAACTGTAACAACATCTTGCTAAAAACATTAAACACTTCAACGTGAGCTGCTCTCACCAAAAAGCCGTGGCTTCCCCAGGAATTTATGCAATGGCAAGCCTTTGATGCCAAAAAGCTATTTAGAGAAATAGAAAATTTAAAAAATATAGAAAAGTACTCTGGATCCCTTCTCTGCATCTCTTTTGGCTTAATGGCAGCTGTGAGGCCACTGCCTGCTACAGCAGAGCTGAAACTACATCCCAGCTGCTTCTCCCTCTCACTGTCGTTCTACAGCTAAAAAGAAAATAACTACCATTAGGTAATTGTTCATTTCTGATGTTTTGCCTCTCAAGGTAACGCTGCATAGAAAATTCCAGTTATTTCAGAGAGAATCAGTAAACCCTTAGTGAACAGAAGCCAAGGTGAGCACAGCAGTTCCTCGCTGACAGGAGCCACCTTTGTGCTCAAAGTG
Source organism: Vireo altiloquus (assembly GCA_013396875.1). Classification (NCBI taxonomy): domain Eukaryota; kingdom Metazoa; phylum Chordata; class Aves; order Passeriformes; family Vireonidae; genus Vireo; species Vireo altiloquus. The sequence continues at coordinate 551,559 of VZRF01013111.1, read as the reverse complement.
AGCGTGAGCTGGACTGGACCCTCCCAGTGGAATTTATCATGGGGGTGATGTGTTGGCTTCCAGCAGGGATGAGGGGAGAAATCTTCACAACCCCAATGTTTTTATCAACAAGGGGTCAATACAACCTCAAGGAATTTGTAAATGTGTGTGTGACATGGACAGTTTTGGGGGTAATTACCTGAAACTTGGCTTGACTGAGAAGTATCAGTATCATGCACATAAGGTGGTAGAGGGCAGATGCAGAGCTTAACAGCTTTTTGTTTAAAAAATGCTACTACAACCAGCCTACCGATTCTTAATTACTATTTTTTTAAAAAACTATCACTATTTTTAAAGGAAGCTCCACTTCTGAGAGGTACATTTTCACATCTGGAACAGAGATGAGCAGATGGCAAGAAGAAAGGAGAACAGAATAGTGAAGAAAAGATCACAGAGGAAAAACTCTAGGAGTCTCTGCAAGAGCAGGACAAATATTGGCATCAAATATTTATGGACAGTCATTCAATCAAGGTCCACGAGCTTCCTTTAAAGTATTCATTCCCTTTTTTATTCACTCCTTGAAAAAATTCACTTCATGAACAAGGTTTATCATTATTAAATCTTCGTGCAAAATATGTACACTGGATACAAGCAGAAGTTTTCATATTTGGGAAGAATCAGACATTTGTGAAGGTAATGGGAATGCTGCTGTGGGTTTCAGAAATACTGAGATTTTCCCCCAAATGTCTTCTAGCTGGTTTCAAAGCAAGAACAATCAATTCTACTGGCAACAGGAATAGCAAACCATTCATAATCTTTCACGGAATGAGACAGCTTTTGAAACAAAATCCATTTTCCAAGTTACATTGAAAAACATGGGCACTTAAAACCAACTCCAGGATGAGGAGAAATTCTATGTAGTGGCTACTTGCTCAGACAAAGTTAATGGAATACTGCAAAGAACAGGGAAGGCTCTTCCTGGACTGATTCTACACACAGACATAGAAACACATTAATACACTGATTTTTTTTGTTTGACTTTTTTCCCGTTCAGACTTATGATTTAGGACATTACTCCCCATGTCTGAACTTAAAATTGCAGCGAATTGCAGATCGGTAATTCAGGGAACTGTCTGTGGCTTCTGTCTGAAGACATGAGCCAGGGAGTCTCAATTCTCCCATCTTTTACAGACCCAAGTCCCCAGTCACCAAGTCCATACACACTCTCAATTCCATGAAACGTTGCAGATGCATATCCAAGATTTGAAATTTAATTTTTCGTGGTATAGTTTTTAAACACACATATGGATTGCAGCCCCACACGTATCACTGCACACAGGCAGTGATCACCGGGTGCACTTCCCTCCTACCCTGTCATTAAGAGCTCTATTGACAGCAAACAAGTTACAGATCTTTTTTTTTTAACAACATATAATTTTGCTGTTGTTTGCACGTTTTCTCCAAGACATATTGGATACCATTTGCTTTTCATTACAAAAAATGTGCTGACAACAAAATCACATATTCCTGACACACAAAAGAGAGAAGACATAGCCACCATTTTTGGGCCAGGGGAGCTGTTCCATGGGAAACTCGAGGCATCATTCCCCAGGGATGCAAAGCTCACCCAACGTGCAGCACGAGCATCTATCACCACACAATAGATGGGTTTGAGGCTTCCAAAACTCCTGTCCTTTTTATTCATATCGCAGCATATTGATATATTATTTTCAATTATCTGAAGATAATTAGATCTGGATATCCAAGGGTAGCCAGATGCAAACACGTCTGAAGATTTATGCAGTTGGCTGCCACATTTATAAGTGTGTTTATACCCATAAAGGCTGTGAGACAGCATTGCAGTGGAGCTGCATTAGCCAGGTTAATTCATCACACAAACGCCCAGCAGCAGCAGCAGCGCCACATCCAACTTAGTGCCAGAGCTAATTTCTGATTCTTCACATTCAAGATACACCTAAAGCAAGGATCTGCATACAGACCTAAATCCAAGACGGGCAGAAGTGCCTTTGGAAAAGCCAGTGCTCCTACTAAAGGGTGCAGAGCTTCAGCTGAGGTGAGATCTACAGCTCAAGGGGTAATTTTACATCAGCTGGGCTCCCTCTCTCTCGAATCCAGTTTGTACACTCACAGTCAGTGCTCACATACTGCTCTGCTTGACTACATCGAGAGGGCCCAGCTGGACTGGGAGCTGCTGCTGGTTTATCAGGGAAAGGAGAGAAGCTGAGGAAAGAAGTCCTCAGCTGGCAAATGGTATCTGAGAGGATACCCCAGTACCTCCTTATAAACCTCCCAGCACACACTGGAAGGCAGATCCAGAACATGGCTAGGGAGTCTATGACTTCACATCCACTTTTTGGTGAATATTTGAACTCCACCTCCCATAGATCTACTTCATATTCAGGCCTTAGCCTTACAATGCTCCATGCAAAAAGAGCAAATCCCAATAATTCAGGACATGCCTCTCAGTCCAAACCCTCATCAGGATGCCCAGCACTGAAGACAACAGACTGTTTTGTCCAGCCTCGACCTTCCATAGTTTCCAGGCAGGAAGATTTTAAAAAAATCATATAGAACTACAGAAGGAAAATATGGTGAAGTTGGCCAAAAAGGTGGAACAGCAGAAGAAATTTCCTAGGGAGCAGCAGGTCTCCAGGCTGTGGCCTTCCCACTTGTCCCACAGCTCAGGATACCCCATAGCTTTATGGAGACTATTGCACACATCAACGTGCATCAGCTTTTTCCATTGCAAAGGAGATTGAGAGAGAGCAAGAGAATAGAAGTAGCAAGAGGAGCAAAAATAAAAAATCAAATTTCTTCCTCCAGCCGTTTTAATTGTCATTTCTATAAAAAGCTCTCAAAAAGAGTAAGAGTATTAAAGCCAAATGGAATCACTGGAATTTACTGATGAAGTGGAAGCCAAACAAATCCAGCTTCTGTTTCGTCCATGAGCTGTATTTCTTTATTATTACCAAAAAGCCACATTGCTCTCTCTGGAGCTGGACTGTCAAAAAAGGAAGTACTGGAGTCTAAAAGATATTTTTTTTCTCGTGCAGTCTCTCTGCCCCTCTCAGCTCCCTCTCCCTGCCCTTTGCCAGCTGGTTGGTAGTTAGTGCAGCTGGCAGTGATGCCAAGTGCTTCACTGCGGTGGAGCCGTGGGCACGAGGCAGGGATAATAATCAGAGCTCAGGGAAGCGTGGGCTGAGCACGCTGGTGACACTGAGCGCTGGGTTCACTGCCCCCCACACCACACTCTGCCCCATGGGGTGCAAACAGGGCTGAGCATCAGGAAAAACCACTGCTTAAAGCACTAGAAAGATGTTAATGGCACTGGTGGCCTATGGACTGTGCAGGCCTGGCAGCATCAATCAGCCACCACCAAGGACAGCGCTGGACAAGGGGGGCTGTTGTGTGACCACCCTCAGACCCCAGGGTCATTGGAAGGGTCCTGCCGGTGACACCACTGAGCCCCCAGACCCACTGCCCAACGTGGGTGCCTGGTGGGGGAGCCACTCGTGGTCCTTCCTTTGCACAGCTCACCCTTCTCTTTATCCCAGAGCCATGCCATCATCCCAGATTTTTCCTCCACGGGATGTGCTGGAGCAGAAGGTTTGGGCACCACACCCTTCTCCTTTACACCTCTGCTCGGCAGAACTGCAGTATTAGTGCTGGGATTTCAGTGCACTTGAGTTTGCTGCATTTCTAGTGATTTCAACACCTACTCTCCCAAACAAAGATGTAGTTTATACTGTCAGTGGATTCCAGGTGAATGTTTACTGCAGCACAAACCACTCATCCTGACCAAATGGATGAGCAGCAGAGCAGCATCCCTAATGAAAGAGCCAGGAACAGACTGGCTCATGTATTTAAAAGGCTGGCTGAGAATTCAGCCATCATTTGAGAATCCTGCTATTATTTTTTTTCTTTCTGCAAAATTCAAAGTCATTAAACTGATTTCTTTTTAATGTCTCTTGACTCTTGTGCTTTGCTGAAATGAGTATTTCTCTTCTGTGCATTCTGCATCATCTCAAAACCAGCTGTACACCTACTGCCTCCAAGCAGTTCAGGGACTTACAAAATTCCTGGGAACGTGATTTTAACACTGCTGACCAGGGTGGGAATCACACAAACCACCAGCAGCAGGTTTATAGAGCACAACCCATGAATACAGCTGCAATTTAACAGGATGATCTCCAAAAAGGAGAGGCCAACAAACAAAGCAGCAGAAAGAAAGTAACTTTTCACCACTGAACTCAGGTAGCAATTGGGTGGCCAAGAGGCAGAAGCCTGAGACCTGCTACAGGGGTCCCCACACAGAGTAAGTTAACTACAAAGAAGGCACAGTTATCAAAAACCTAGGAGAAAGCAGAAAAAGGCTCATTCTGCAGGACACAGCAATCTATTGCTGGCCTGGGATAAAATGTAGTTTTTATTCAGGTAAAGCTCTCATTAAAACCTGGGAGAGTATTGAGTAAGTAAAAGTAAGACCCTCAGGGTCCAGCCAGCCTATCCCATCTTACTAATGAACTCTTAGATAGAGAGAACAACATTCTGCCCACGGAGCATCTTCCCTGCTCTACTCCATGATCTCCTGTGAGCTCCAAGGAAAGTCAAGACAGTTCACGATGCTTAAATCAAGGCGTAAGTTGATTTATTGTAGCAGAACAACACCGTGTGTGTATGTCTGCTTCAGGATTCTTTCTTGCTGCAGCTATCTTTTTACATCTCTTCAGAGCACAGGAAACATATGACACAATCTGAATATTTATGGCACGCTGTGGAAAAGCAGAAGCCCCTCTTCTGTACCCATCTCATTACAAGACTTTACAATTTTGGAAAGGATTCCTGTCTGGGACCAACCTGAATGTAGTATTTCGACTCCCATGTTAAACCACACTAATACAGTGGTGTAAATCACAGAGGATTTAAAATCTTCCAGCAGCCTTTTCCAAACCAGAGCCCATGTAAAAAAGTTCAGCTAGCCACTCTCCTTCATCTGAGGGGAAAGCTTGCCTTAGGCACAAACAAAGCTTCAAATTGATTTAATTTAAAATTTCAAACTTCTGTATGCTGCTCAGCTTCCGACTGCCATCTGCTTTTTCAGCTTGCCATGACAGAGAGCACATTTTTTAGTATGTTTCTTCGAGCAGGTCCATCAGTACAATATTAATTTTCAGAGTTTGGGAGTTCTGTATGCTTTTAAAAGCCGCTAGTTATAAATCAATACAAAATACCCATAAAAATACCACGGCTCATTCAGCCAGATTTCAAAATTGCACCTTCTCAGCCTGAAGCCCCCAGACTCTGTTATGTTCTCAAACTGCTCTTTCTCCTTGTTTGTGCTGCACCAAACACAAAGGCCCCCCGTGATCTTAAACTGGGACCTTTTCTATCAGCCACAAATCTCCAACAAGCAGAACCCAAATTTATTTCAACCACATCAGGTGAAGACACCCCTGCTCACATATTCCAAGAGCAGAGTAGTGAAACAACCTTTCCTGTAGGAATTCAGTTTATCTCAAATCAAACCTGTCTTGACATTCCATTCCAGCCATTCCTGGGCATTTCTCTCCATCCATTTTCTTTTATTTTAAAGCTTCCTTTATAAAATTGATTTTGCAAAGAACAAAGGGTGTCACTTGGGACCTCTCCACTGAGCTAATCTACTTTTCCAAACCGCTTAACTGATGTGTTGCATTGTGCCAAGGCAAGAATGAGCAGAGCTCCTCTTCCACTTGCAAATGCACTAAAATTAAGTTTTTCACTAGGTTTTGCACTTAAAATATGGATCTCTTGCATCCTTCCAGAACACCCTCCTTCCAACAAACACATTCCTAGAGACAGGCATATGTTACAAACATTCAGATGAAATGAACTTTGGAGGCAACTGCAGCTTGTGCCTGTCCCTGCTGAGAAGGCAGAACCATGCCAAGTCATGGCTTAAACTGGAAAACTCCATTAATAGATGGGATGTGAAGCAGCCCAGCCGTGGGTGGCTGTGATTTACTCACGGGAGCACCCTGAATTCACCCCAGGCCATATCCAACCCTCTCCTCTGCCAAAACCACAGCAGTGCCTTGGGCACTGGACTTAAAGTCCCAGTTTGCTTTGCAGAAGGAAATGTGCAGCAATTCATAACTCTTTGAGGTGAAAAATAAAACCCTGTCCACAGTGGTCATGTATGAGTCCAGTGCTCTTTACAACTTCTTCAGCCCTACTGAAATTCCAACTTAAACAGTTGTATCTTCCACCTAAGAAGACAGCTGGAAGATTTACACCTCACACCCTCCTCACACCCTCCAGCAGCCAGACACCAATGGGGGATTCACTCACCAATCCCCCTCTGACTGATCCCATTTCTATTCCGCAGTGAACTAACAACCCCAGCTCTGCTCTGACACTCACACAGCGCTTCAAGGTCTCCCTGAGAGGCAACACATAAATGTAAATTCTGTAATTATTTGAAAGCAGAGTCTCTTCCAACCTGAGTGAGATCTGATAGCATCTCTGCCTTATAAATAATGTAATGTGCTGGCAGGGTTTGCTTCTCTGTACAAGGCACAGAAGGCCCAGCTGGAGCACAAACAGGAATACAAGGAAAACACAGTTGACAAAAAAATGTACTAGGAGACCCAAAATATGTTCTGTGTAGATCTCAGCATAGATGGACATCAGGGCTTTCTCCTGATTTAGGGCAACATCTGTGATCGGTGAAAACGGTGGCAGTTTGGGAAAGATGAGAAAGCAGAGCTGAGCTGCACTGGAGATGTGAGCGTTGCAAATACCCCCAATATTTCAGTCAAATCTCTTTTGTAGTTCTACCTTCAAAGTCACCAATCGTAAAATAATAAAACGCTGCTGTCAAGATCCTCAAAACAAACAATCAAGGGGAAAATTTAATAAAAAATTCAGAGGTGTCTTCCCAGCACCCCTTCATCAGAGCTGGCTTTTTCACTTGTGGGTTTGTAAAAGAACTGGGACACCTCACAGAGCTCCCAGAAAGCTCCTGACCCCTTGCTAACCGCCTGCATTTGCTGAGATAAAAGGCTGAGGGGAAGGATCTGGTTTGCTGTAAATAAACCACAAACTACTGGACCATCTGGAGCTTTTCTGTGCTTTCTGCTGGCTCGGCAATTTTAAGGAGACTTGTTTCCAAATGATGACACAGTTTGGGGGGATTTAAACCATAATCTTTAAAACACATATTTAAAAGGTATTAGCTGTAATTATTTAGGCTGTAACTGCTGCAAAACCAGCAAATAAACCAGAGTTCTTTGAACTGGTGGTTTTGAAGTTAGTGGGTGTTTGAAATGAGTTAACAGGTTAAGACCATTTGATTGACTTCTGTGGAGATGGACTGCAAATGAGAGGGGAAATGGTGCCTGGTATTTGTGAGGGGAAAAATCGACAGGGAACCAGTCAAGAAGAGTTTGCCCTGGAGGGAACAGCCCAGAGGGCACAAGAGCAGCCAAATTTCACCCACCATGGCAGGAACTGCTGTGCAGCTCATAAACCACTTACAACACACTTAGACTTTTCCATGGGCTGCCTGAATAGGAACTCATTTTTTCCCAGAGAAATTATGACTTATCACAAATTTAATGCTTATGTACTACAAAAATTTCCTTCTGTGCCCGTGGCTTTATTCACTTTGGTTATCTGCTGTGGGACTGTCAGCCATGCCTGCTGCTTTTTCACTAGCAGACCCACTTTTCCCTCTGATATGTTTCCCAAACAACCATTTTAAAGACATGTTTTGTAAAAGAAAGGATCTAAAGCTGAGTATTATTAATTTGGGGTAAGGAGGTCCAAATCAGCATCACATCAGTTATATCCAAGCACATTCCCAAGTGCACCCAACTCACCATGAATCCTGTGTGAGGCACCAGGAGTCAGTGGGTTTATCTGTTTTGCCTCGTTCCTGTAAATAACATGGATGATTCATTTTCCAAGTGTGTAGCACCCACATCTGAACCAGACAGCCCTGAGCATGCCTGTAAGGGTGATACTTTTGGGAGTGTTGGGGTTCAGGGGTCTCCAAGTGAGGCAGGGTGAGAAATTCCCCTTCCAGAAGATGTTCAGCTACTACCCAGATTGACAGGGAATAAAAAACCTGATAGGCAGCCATTTGTTACTATTAATGTTTAATTAAGAGCAGATGTTATTAGTTTTGCGTCAGAAAACCAACATGTCTTCTATGCATGGATGGAAATTCTGAGTTTGGTGATAAATAAACAATTCATAAATGAATGCAGCAGAGAGTTTCTAACAGGGAATGCTGTCTGGGAACCATGCTGTTCCTAAGGCCTGAAGAAAACAACATGGGTCTGATTTCCCTTCCTTCTTCATCATCCTCTAATGCTCATGCTGGGAGAGATAGAAAGATGGATGCATCTAGTTTTGGCTTTCATACAAATCTCTAACCAATTATATATTGAAAAATACAACTCTCCCCTTTCCTAGAAATCCATCAGATTCTGCAGCATTTACTGGATCTCCAGACTGCCCATAAATATAAAAAATTCTAGGCCAAATCTTCACTTCCTTTTTTTATCATTCCACTTTTTTTTTTTTTTTTAATAATATTAACTGCTCCATCTGAGTCCTTATTTTTAGCATTCCATTTCTTTTGGTCAAACAGACACTGGAATGGACTTTGCATTTAAGCCATGTACTTCAGAAAGAAGATATCACACAGCCAGCAAACCCATCGTGTGTCCATTGTATTTTGGAACAGGGTTAGAACTGGGTAAAGCTCTGGTGAGGGGGATGAAAATATTCCTGAATGCATACAAAGGACTTTCAAAAAGCCAATAAATACAGCCATATTGGGGCCCCCTACAACAAAATGACATGGCTGGAAAATGATCTCAAGAAACAATTTTCATGCCAGTGTAAGTCTTATTAATGATCAAGAGTTCACTGTTAAAGGCAGCAAAGGGAAGGGAATGCACTGGCATTACATTTCAGTAACCAGGGACCCTCTGCAACTGGAACTTCAAAATAGGATTTCTTAAAAGCTTTTTCTTTCCTAAATTCCCTTTGCAGAAGCCTGCTTATTCTTTCATAATCACTTCAAAGCAATCCCCAGCCTTGCAATAAAGTAAATTCAAAGCAATTAGAGAGTAGATCTACACAGCAAGACCAAACAGTGCTTATAGAGGGTTTCTGTAAAGTGGTTCTGCATACATTTTCCTTGGAATGACATTATTTGTATAAAGAAGTAGGGGGATATTTTAAGAAGGAAAGAAAATACGAAATAAATTTATGACAGCAAATAGAAACACTGCATCTCTGGAGTGTGATATTATATTGCAGTTTGCAAGCACAACCAATACAGCATCGCCCAGCCACGTTCATGCATTTTAGTGAACAATAACAGAGAAGGGGGGAAAAAAGGAAAGAAAGGCGTCTCTGCAGCGTGCTACAATAAAAGCCACCACGTACCACAATAACAAGCTACATATGTTCAGGAATAAACAGACCAAGTTTGCATTTTCCTGCCCCGGCTCCCAGCGGCCCTGCTTTGCTGCTTTGCCAATTGATGTTTTCACAAGGCAGCCCTGTGAAATGCAAAACGGCCTCTTGCCTTTCACCGGTGGTGCTGGTGCTAGGAGGGGAGCCGAGCTGTGCTGAACCGAGATGTGGGTATTTCATTGTGATGCAAATAAATGTAACAATTAAGAATATAATTTTGGAAGATGTCAGTGGCGTAATTACTCACATGGCTTCCAGCCAATTAAACAGTAGGTGAATTAGCCCATTTAATTGGGTTTGGAATTTCAGTGAAAGGTGTTTTACGCTTTGTATTCTGTCAACATTTTGCTGAACTATACGTTAATAATTCTGATTGCTCTCGAAATAACATCTGGGTAAATTTGGTCTGGAGAACAAGAACCACTACTTGAAAGGTTGCACACACCTGTGATCCCAGTTGTGCAAGCAGATTGACTCCAACAAAAGCTCCATTCAAAGAAGATGGAAGCCTTGATTGCTTGTAAGCCCATTAAACACCCTGAATGGCCATGAAGATGAAACAAGGAAGCGCTTTAGGACTCTGAAGTTGGAAGTCTTGGAGGAGAAATGGCAATAAAAGAACAACACGAAGTGATTATTGCCAGTATAAAAAGACAAGCGTAGAACAGCAACTGAAGAGGAAAAAGGGGGAAGAAAAGTGTCGTATCTTTTGCTTAGAGACTGCTGTGATTCAGCTAATCTCCTCTATTAGCAGATGATCACAATACACAATAGTCCTCAGTAAGATGTGGAAACAGAGGCACTCATGGGTTAGTGGAGAAGTACTTCACAGCTACCCTAAGGAAGCACAGAACAGACACACGAACATTACAACTGGAGATTACAGTTAATGACAATAACAGCATATAAATGAACCCTCCTTCACAGAGATTAGCTGGAGAACTAAAAAAACCCATTTAAAAAGGGGCTGATGAGGGCCAAACTAATACAGCAGCGAACGTCTATTAACCGCAGAAACGAGGGAGAGTGCAAAGTCTAGATGAGGTGCTCTTTTTATTCCAGGAGCTGGTTCATTTTACTTTCCCATTGTCAATCCCTAAAATGAAGAGGGTCCTCGGGTGTGCTTAGCATCTCTCATTGAAATTCAGTCACCGTTGCTCAGCCCTGATTGAGTCACTTCATCTGCAGACTTCATTTTTGAGAATTCTAGGAATAAGTACCTGGCTCCGAGTTGGGAAACCTCCGTGTGTGAGAGATCAGCCCAGTATCACTCCAGGCTCAAACAATGCAGTGGAGAGAGGAGAAATACAGAATGGCTTTATTTTAGGTGTACAGCAGGACTGGAATCCCAGAGATGCTTCCAGGAGAATTGCTGCATCGGAGCTGGATTGCTTTGTCCATCTTCAGACTCCTTCCAGGATTCCTAACATTCGAGAAGATAAATCAGATGTGCAGCTCCACATCTTCTCAGTTCATGGGTAATATTCTGCACAATAGACACCCCAGTGCAGATGAAGAGAAGGTAGAGGCTGGACTGTGCTGCCCAGTGCTGCACAGCCCAAACCAGCCCTCAGGAGCTACACCTGTAAAATGCAAGTCTGGGATCTGGATTGCAGCCTTGGACTCCTCTACTTGTGTATTAAACACTTTAATCAAACAAGTTGTTCCATGCCTCCCATGCCTCATTCCTCCCATTTCAAATATCAGAATAAATCAGTGATTCATATTTCAAAAGCATTATGAGATCTTTGCATGTAGCGTGCTCCATAGCATTATTGTTATTTATAATTAACAGCAGGGTTGCTCCACTATTAATAACACTTAGCAGCAGTGCTTTTCATCTTCAAACCACTTTCTGAGCACTAATTAACTTCAGACTTCTGTTGTTCAGAACATCTTACTTGTTGTTCTGCTTCCCTTAATTCCCTGTGTTACAGGGGTAACAGGAGCTTCCCCGTGAGCTTCAGGCAACTTGATACCAAATATTTAACTTTGGAGGGTCACTTCGTAACTCCCACAGCGAGAATTGGTTCCACCTTTACAAGTTTTCTCCGAGGAATCTTTGTAAAACATCGGAGAGGACCCACAATGCCCCTTTTAATGGGAACTGTGCAGACTAAGCAGGGCACAGACACAGATTTCTGTGAGTTTCCATGACTTTCTCCCCTGCCTGAGCACTGCCCCTCTCTCCTTGCTGCGATGTGGAATTACCAGAGACTGCTGAGGGGTGCTTGGGAACCCCCAAACCAGCTCGGCACTCGGTGCAATGGGAACAGAGATGAAAAATGCATTCTCTTCACTCTGCACTTCATCTCACCCAGAATTTCATTCTAGCTGCAACATCTCAGGGCAGCTGGTCCCATTTTTCTTCTTCGTTAGCCATTTCTCAGGTATACACAATGTGGCACATTTTTAGTGAAGGATTTCTTACTCAGTAATGTATTTTCTATCTTGGTATCTGCAAGACAAGGCAACACAGGACACCCCTTGATCCTTCACGACGAGCTGGTCAGCAGGGAGCAACAGGACCCTGCTTTAGCTCCTCTCCTGCCAGGTGGATCAGAGAATCCCACCCAATTTACCTGCTTTAGGTGTAATCAACATTTATCAGGGACACTTTGGCCCCCAGTGTCCTCGGAGCAAAGGATGCTCTCAGCTTTGTTAGAGAAACTGACAAAAAAAGGAGTTGGCAAAGTGGAAATTAATCTATAAAATGTAATGGGGGAAAAAAATTACAAGAATGAATCAACAATATCAAAGAAATGTGGATCCTTACCACATCATTCCTTTGGCTCATACAGTATAGGATTTGGACCGGTTATTTATTGAAGGGATGCTGATTTCTTTTAATTTACTTTCCTAATCAGTCAGCATCAAACACAGATCAATGGAAACCCTATTTATTAAGTCCAGCTTTAAAAACTGCCACCTCCCTACAAGTCCCTTTTGCATCTCTCCCATCCTTCCTTTGCATGTGCTCTACCCAAGAGTCCAGGAAAAGCAAAGGACAATCACCAGCTGCAATGAGAACTTTCCCTACAGATGTTCCCATGGGCTCTGGAGTGGCCACCATGCACGTTGCCTTTCCTGCACATCTTCACCACGAAATGGGGATTGGCATCACCAAGTACGCAAAGATTTTTAAAGGGAATGCATTAGCTCACTATGAGGTATGGCTGCAGTTCATGGAATTTTATCTCACCCATCACACTAAAAGCACACTTATTTATTCCAGGGCTTCCATTTTTTTTAAATGAAAAATCTATAATAGCAAAAACCCCCAACCAGGGAAACCATCCACATTTTTACATGATCATAAGAGGGCCCTTCAAGGGGTACACTAATTATGCCTTCTTGGCATATACTTGGCCCTGGAGGTAACAATAACATAAATTCTTCATTGTGCTCTAATTTAACATCCAAAGATAAGCATATATCACCTCTTTTATAAATTACAGAGTTTCCAGCACACTCTGTGTTTAAAATCCAGAAGTGGAAGGTATATATTGTTGATTTGAAACAAGAAAAATCTGTTTGCAAACTGGCAGAGGTCTCTCACCCCATGCACTGGATTAATGTCCAGGGGAATGAATGTCCACTGTGGGCCCTTCCAGCCTTTCCCGTTCTGTGATTCTGTGAAACAAATCACGTAACCAGCTGCTGGAGTAACAGCCAAACACCCAGACTAGTGCACCATATAATTCAATTGATTGCCCTGAGAAACAATAATATAGTTATAATACTTCTACTGGCTTGATCCCCAGGGGAGCAAATTTACTCCGGTCTCCCTAACTGGTTGATAACATATTTAAATGCTAGTCAGTCACTAATCCGTTGCTGCTCCATCCTCTGAGAGCTGCTTTATTGAACACTGTAATTGCCTGGATGTTGTTTTTCATTTCTGTAGCTGTTGCTGTTAATTAAATATTTCATAGAAAGCTCTCTCTGACATTTCTTACTGCATTCTTGAATATCTGATAAGATATACAGGCTGAATATTTGTACCTGCTGCTCTCTGCTGATACTCTTGTCCTAGATTCAAACCCCCAAAACACTAAAGAAATGACATACTTTTAGTGAAATTAGGACTCACACTGTTAAAGGGCTGAGGGGAGCAGAATGAAATAGAGGCATATGCCATGTCTGTTGGATCACAGATGTCAGCCAAAGCAGGATGTACATCTGGACTGCAGGATTTACCTTTCTTCTCCCTGGAAACGCGGCGGATGTGGGCACTGCATCAGCGGCAGGATTGATTTTCTGGAGTCAAACCTTAGCAGCAAATGTCAGACTGGGCCATTCTTAAAACAAAAAAAAATCTTGGAGGAAGGTAAGGTTCAGAATGAGTCGACTTTATGTGTGCCATGACACAAGAGAAAGGCAGCATGAAGAGGCATTCTGGCAGCTCCTGGGGATGCCAGATGGGGGTTCCCTCTTAACTGAGGGGAGAGATCCAGCTGTGGACACGCAGTGCCCAGTGGAACAAGAGGATCAAGAGGTTAAGGCTGAGCTGGGGATCTCAGAACACCCAGAAACACGTGAGGTACAGTGCTGTTGTTTTCACTCTGTAGTCTAATGGTTACTGCCTCCCAAATTAAGAAGACTGTTAATAAAAAGAAACTGCTGCTAATGCTGTGGATTAACTTGTCCAAAATGGGTCTGACAAGCAATTCTGGAGCAGTAACAAAATGTATTGCGTTTGCTTGGCAAGGGTTTGGTAGTGGGGGGGGGCTACACAGGCAGCTTCTGTGAGAAGCTGCCAGAAGTTTCCCTCATGTCCAAGAGAGGCAATTCCAGCAGGCACCAGGATGCACCCACCACTGGCCACAGATGAGTCCATCAGCAATAGTGACAGTGCATTTGGAATAACGTAAAGAAGAGCAAACATTGCTGTGCAAGAGCAAATGCAGCTGAGGAGTGAGAGAAGCAGCCCTGCAGACTCCAGGTCAGTGGGGAAGGAGGGGCAGGAGAGTCCCCTGCAGCCCATGGGGAAGATCGTGGAGAGACAAGATGTGACCCAGCAGCCCATGGAGGTCCATGGTGGAGCTGAGATCCACCTGCAGCCCATGGGGAACCTTACACCAGAGCAGGGTGCAACATTTTATTGGCTTTTCCATACTTAATTGGTTTAATGCCACCGGTATGATTTGTGAGATATCACATTAAGAAACTAAGATGCTGCATGGACAATCCAAGGAACAGTCCCTTGGGAGCTGTTTATTACCAGCTCCTGGATGTCCTCTTAACTTGGTGTATGCCAAAAGTCCCAGAATACTGGATGCTAGGATGCCAACAGCTCCATGCCGACAATATGGAAGATGTTACATGGTAGAAAATTCATGTAAGGAATAAAGTTGTTCCTGGGACATTATTTTGGAAAGCCTTGTATGTAAGTCCTTCACCAGCCCGTCTGCTGAAACCTTGCTCTGTACATACATCAACTTTGTTTTGAGCCTGGTACGTAGATCTGCTGCTCCAGGGCATTCCCATGATCTAGGTGCACTGATATTCCTGCAGATGATTAATTCTCCAAGAAGCCTCCAAAATGCTATTTCCACAGCATCCCCTGTTCTTTAACATGGTCTGGTTCAACATTATTCCCCTTTCAAAACAAAACTGTACAACCCTCTTCATCCCACTGTCCTGGACCATGAGATTTCAGAAGCTAGTGGCTCACTCCTCATGGAAAAATGGGCAAGAACTGCAGCACATGAGCACACAGAAGCCAGGAAGTGTCTGGTCACTAAGACAATGAGCTTTTTCCCTGAAAACTGAAACCAAGCTGAATTTCAGTTTGAATTTTGGGTCTACTGCAGGTGAAAAAAGCTTGCTCAAAGCCACTTCTGCTCAGCTGACAAGAGGTCACTTGATCATTAGAGCAAGCTCAAGCCATCTTTGAGCATTCTGGAGAACTCTCAGCTGTCTCTTGCTTGCCTTTGTCAACAAGAAGACCAGGGAAACAGGTGATGCTTCCCATCACTCTTCTACCCATAGCACAATGTTTCATTTTAGGTTCTATCAGAATGGTATTTTATCTCTTTGCCTTAGTGACACCATCTTTTATGAAACCTAATACAAAAAATGGGTTTTTCTTTTGTCTCAGCTTTGTGAGCTCTTCAACTTCCACTTATTTATTATTTTAATTTATGCACTGCTCCATGCCTGTCCTCTGCTCTAATTTACACCACATTCTCTCTGCTGTGTAATTCTGTTAGGTGGAAATATCTGCAAATGAAATAACCCATAGGAAATAAAGCTGCTCTGCATGTCCTGAGGAGCTCTTGCTTCACCTGCCCTAAATAGCCAGTGCCCACTCCCTTTGGACCACAGGACCAAAATTCACTCTGGTACTGTGTCTTAAAGTTTTCCTTAATTTGCAAGGAAAATTCCACTCCTGAAAATCTGCAGGGGAACTCCCCATGGGAAGCAGCATATTTCCCTAAGAGGATCCATGGGGACAAACATCAGAGCAACAATTAAGAGACCTGGCTTCCTTCCGTGCGTGGGAAATGAGCAGAGGAAGGGAATGTGGCTGGGGAGCACTTTCTGTGCTTCATTTGAGCTTTGTCTCGGATCAGGAGTGCCTTTAGGAGGGGGTGTGACTTTAGATCAAGAGAGGGTGACAGGAAAGGGAAGGCAGTGCCCATGCTGCTGCTTCCACCTTGGCACACAGCATCCCTGCAGCTCTCCGGGGAGATGAGCAACGCATGACTGCATCCACTATGGTTTGGGTTTGGGGTATTTTTCACTCTGTAGGTTTCCCTCAGCTCCTGCTGGCAGCCCCTTATTTCTGCCTAGTTAAGGAAGGATTCAGTGGAGCATTTTTTCAAGAAGAAATGTTCTCCTTTCCTGCACCGCAGGTGACAATACGCTGGTGTCTCCCAACGCTGCACGAGATGACTTGGAGGCTTTCCAACAGTCAGGAATCCTTCTGGAGAGACCCTTCTGAGTTTTCCTGCCCGAGTTTAACCTGCCATGTTCCCAATATGATTAAGACTCTCAGTTCCCTGCCAGAGTGACAGCATGAGACAAGTGGGACTTGGCAATGATGTAGGAGGATGCGGGGTGGCAAAATCAGAGAGCATACAACCAAAGTATCAGGGTCCTTTGCATCCAAAGGAGCAGCATTTCCATTTCCCAGTGACCACTGCAGAGCATACTGACAGCTCCAAACTGCCAGATAACAACAGATTTGTTACAGACCTCTGGGCCAAGAATTAAGGGGAGATATATTCTGTTCTTTCTATTTAAAAAGTAAGTGATCACACAGACATGCAAGCAGAAAATTCAGTGGAAAGAACACACACACTCATGTATCAAGGGAGAAGGTATTTACAAGCTCACAAGAGCAATATGCAAAGATTCTTAAACTACAGATTTCTTTCTGTATAATAAAAGAAACCAATGAAGACAAAGAATTTAACCATATTTTGAGGCTGGCAAGTACTCTTAAGCCTTATGAAAGCTTTCTGGGCTGGATCTGCAAGCCTAAATTACATGGTGGTTTTAAAGCCAGATTAATTATTTCAAGCAATCTTCCTTGCCAGCCCCAAAATCTGAAATGCAACTAGAGATGGACCAGAATATTTCCAAATTTCTACTGAACATATGAAACTGTTTCAACACACCAAACAGCTTGTGATCTAAACCAGTAAAGATTCTTAGATTAATATTTCAAACTTTTAAACATTAAATGAATTTCCAAGGTTCCTTTGAGTAAATACTAAAAATCTTTCCTGCAGCATTTTCATTTTGGTAAGAAAAGAGAATATGTTTCCTTTAGGATTAAATAAAAATTATTTTAAAATAAATGACAGAATAATTGAACAATTGATTGAGGTATTGAACCTGAACAAAGAAATTTGTCACCAACCAGGTTAAAAGGTTTTTTTCTCAATTCTTCCAATGACTGGAATACTTCAGGAAGGGGACAGAGAGTCTCACTCCCCATTCCCAACCTGGCACCTGAATACAGGTGTCCAAAAGCCACCAAGTGGCACGTGTTTGTGTATTAACCTCAGTGGCTGAGTGGCCAGTTTTCTACAAATACTCAAATTTAGTAATTATCATCATAACGACTCAGTATTGTCCTTGATTTGTGTTTTAATCTCCGTAATTAAAGTGTCTAGCTGCCACAGCAACAGCCGCTATAGAAGCACGTCTGCTGTGTAATCATAACATTAATTAAAACCACAAAGTGGCTACACAGTAAGGAAAGCACTAGATGGGATAGGAGACCAGAGGCTTAAAAGAAATCCTTTGGAGAACCTTTGACTCCAGGGTCTCAGCCAGCCAGGGAGCAGATGCTGTCCTGCTACCGGCTGCGAGGCTGTCCCAGAGTTTGGAGGGGCTCATTCCAGCTCCCCGTGGATGTGTCTGCATCCCAAATAATCAGCAGACTGGCCCCTTGTGGACACTTTCAGCAAAGGAAGGAAAACCCAAACAATACCTAAAATTAGCAAATCCTTTCACCCTGAGAGAGATCAAGGCGTTTCTGTTGCCCATGATAAATGTTGTCTGCCAGCAGGCACCTCCTCTAGGACACAGCACCATCCTCAAAAATCCTACAAAACTGGAATTAGTCTGATTATTCCCAAAGCAAAAAAGGCAATATGCCTTTCTCACTCCAGCTCTCTACCACACAGCAACATCCCTTATTCCTTTTAGGACTCCCAGGTCTGTAGCTCCCAGTGCCCTGAGGGATGGGCTCTCTGTCTACCAGAACTGTCAAAAATAAGGGGATATTCCCTTGCCCAACCCAGCTGATGGGGTGCATGAGTGTGCACCTTAGAGTGTGTGCACACAAAATGGGCTGTAATCCCAAGGGTGCCTCTTCCCTCACTCTTTTTTAGGCATGAAATGACCCAAAACTATTAAAAGAGAAATCAAGGCCAAGACCCCCTCCAAAAGAAATGCTGAGAATACTGTGGGAGCAGGGAAGCAGGTGAGAACAGGGGGAAGGTTCAATAAAGCCTCTTTTATTTTCTAATCAGCAGCCACTACAGGGGAGAAACCAGCTGTGAACTTGTCAGATGTGCTGATGATACACAACGATGGGGGACAGTCAATACAGGGCCAAGCAGCAAGGGAACTTCAAAGGGAAACCACACTCACCATGTAATTGGAGTGAAACACGGCAAAGGAAAGGCAAAAGTGAAGGATGCCTGCTGGGGAGACCTGGGGCTGTGGGGAGGAGGGTGTTTGGTTTTGTTTCAGGCAGTAAAAGGGAAAGTATCAAGTTGTGGCATATTAATTTGTGGCTCGATCAGATCTGGTGTTCAAGGCCGTCTCTGACCCAGTGGTTTGTCCCTCTATGGCAAAATTTACTGCAAAAATTCAGCCTGAACATATGTAACCTATATAATGGTCATCTCTTTGACAGGAGCTGTAGTTTGTAACACAGCTGGGTGCTTGTGTTGATTTTTTTTCTCCACAATCCTCAGAATTGATACTGAATCTTTGTACGACCTGGAAGGAGCTGCGCAAATACAAAGGAAGTGTGGGAGTGACAACAGCTTTTATCAAACTTATTGAGCCTGTTTATCATGAAAATAAAGTTGATACTGCCCAGAGGTGGACACCTGCATTTCAGCTAAACACCTACACCCCTGGGAGAAAGGGAGCTGGGGGTCTGTTCTCCACAGCTGCAAAAGCACAGGCAGAAGACCTGAAGCAAGGCGCAGGAACTCGAGATGGATCCATGGCACTATGGCAAAGCAACTCATGGAAATATGTCAGAGCTGGCAGAGTGAGAAATGAGGTGCTGCTGCTGGGACAGCTGGCACCAGAGGAGCTTGTGCTTGTCGTTTGCTAGTGCCAAAAGCAGTGTTATCCCTTTTAAATCAAATCACCTCAGGAGAAATTCCAGCAAGAAAGTTGATCTCACGAGGAACTCAAAGTGCCCTTTACAGATCCTATTCATTTTCAAACCCCGTTTCTATGGCATAGAAGTCGTGGAACTCAAGGTACCACCTGACTGCTCCTCTACCAGCCAGTAGGGAACTCTGTATTTTCTCTTGGCTCTTTTCTTACCACAAGCCCCTGGGTTTTAGTCCTGCTGGTTCTTCTGGTTGACACCAAACCACAGTCCCACATCATTAGAGCTGCCATTCTTTAATTTGGTGCATCAATCTCTTGGAAATCCCCACTTTGCACAGCACATTTCTGCTAGTGCTGGGCACTTCTAAGTTTTGGGAAGGGGCCTACTGTTATTTCAGCTTTTAATTAACAAAATGGCAGTGGTGGAGGCTGGCACCTCGTCTTACAAGTGTAGAAAGGTTCCCGACCCTTCCCATGGATGAGCAACACTCCACAGCTCAGTGGAGTGAGAGGAGCTGAGCAGCAGGAGGGTTGGCACGCATCCTGATCAAGACAAACTCCAGAAATAGTATTTAGTCACAAGGAGGAACCAAAATAGATCCTCAACTGGATCCAGACCTGCCTATGACAGCTCAATCAAAACCAAAGTAGGTTTTAAATGAAATCTCCAGCTGCATTCACAGTTTTCCCCTCCACACACAATTGCATTTATCACTACCATACACGTGCACAAAATGCAACACCACTCACTCTCTCTTTCCTCTCCCCTGACCTTTCCTCTGGCTTCTCTTCTCAGCAACCCTTTTCCAGCCAAGGAGCATGTAAGCAGCACACAGCACTTGCTAGAAGTGGTTTTATGTTGTTAACAGATAAAAAATACCTCTTTTTCAGGTGGTTGTTTGAGTAGTCTGTTACCCTTCGAGTGACCTGGGCTGACAGAAAGCAGAAGACCAAACAGACCAACAGGGAGAGGAAACAAGGAAGTCTCTTGTCAGTAGCTAAAGAGAAAAAAGAGGTAGCTAAAGAGAAGGTACTAAAGGGAAAGTGGATTTGACACTGAAAACTGTGAACAAGACAGATGTGGTCCAGAGAAAACAGCACAGCATCTGAAACCGGGAACTGCAGTAGCCCTTTGGTCTGGAGAGGAAAGACTTTGGGGAAAGAGAACCATAATTATGGTCGCTGCCACCTCCTAAAAGCCAGAAAAAACACCAAAACTGCATTCAGCACTGCACGTCACGAATGCATCTGTCAAGCTGGATCATCTCCAGTCCTGTTTTCCATCTCGTTTCAGGCCGGGGACTATTCAGGGAAGCTACCTGGGAAACACAGACCATGCCCAAACCCTTCAGCAAGAGCTTGCACTGCCCAGCAGCATGTCCTCCTCGTGGCTCAGGCAGGGGCTCTGTCCCTCTCTGAGGACAGCTGACAGCAGGGACAGGTTTCTCCCAGAGCACTGCCCAAAACTGGGGTACAGGCCCAAGAAGGACAAGCTACTCCATGAAAGTAACTGCGCTGCAGCAGGAGAACATGAAAATTATTGGCATGAAGCAGATCTGAATTTACTCTGGTGTAGAAATTAAAAGATGTCACTGTGACTGAGCGTAGGTTGCTGTTGCTGCTCTCTGTCACTCAAGTTTCACACGCAGTTTTTTCAATAAGCTATCTACTCATCTCTGAGTAGTTTCCTACCCTGTCCACACATTTGTTTCTGGAAGTACAGGCCTGAGTCTCCGGGCCAGGTTTCAGTGCTCCTGCCGTGGGGCCGCAATCCCCTCCACTTGCACTGACAATTTAATCACCTTGCACTGATTTGTCATCAGTGATCACTGACTGCTGCTAACCATGCTCTCATTGATTGCTCTGAATGGAACGAGTGACAGTGACTGAAGGTCAGGCTGACACGGCCAAGATGAAACATCAGTAGAACTATACAGGGGTTTTTTTCCATACATGTACTATAAATTATTTTGAAGGTGATTCATATGAGCTTACAATGGAGTCTAAGAGCATAATTGTCTTTCATTACTATGCAAATTATGCAAAAAAATCATCTAAGATCTAGTCCTATTGATGATATACTGCTTTATCTTCTTTCTCCTCTGACAATTCACATCTGCAGCCTACAAAAGTCAGATTATTATCTATACCATTATTAACTTCCTTTACTTTTCAAGGTGGTAGTTGTAGCTTTTTCTTAGAGTAGATATTTTGACACACAATACTTAGAAACTGTGGAATTCAAAGCCAAAAGACAACAATTACTTCAACTGTCTTCACACACTTCCAAGGCAATGTTTAAACTTTCCAAGTCTGATGGATAACTAATATAATTATACTAAACTTGGAAAGAAAGCAGATGGCATAAACCAGGCAAATGAGATATGTACCAGAAATAGTTATCAGCCGAAAGAATAATGCAGCAGGGTGTTTTTTTAAAGACGCTTTCTGAAATAGATTCACTATCATATATTATTTTCTACTTTAGAGCTTACAACTGAGCATGTCCAGCACCTACTGAATTACCCAAGAAGAAATCTTGCATTTTACAGCTCTCCTCACAACTACAGTAATGATTATTTTCTTTAGGAAACATACAGACATTTTAAGAATCAATATTTCAGATTAGTTACCCAGCAGCAAATCACAGCGTGCCCTTTGCATAAGTCACTTGTGAAAATAAAGTTGTCACAACTGTCCATTAGAACAGACAATGCTCCACGTTAATCTTTCCTGGGGTAACATCCTCTGACCACGTGCAGCTGCAGAACTCAAACAATGTGATTTACTAAAGACCACACTCGAACAAGCTCTGGGGAGCAGACCAAAAATGAAATGGAGGCACAACACCAAAACTCCCTTTATCCAAAATGTGTCCCTCCTCTTCCAACAAACAAAGGAGCTAGAATCTAAACAAAATGAAATTTAAATCTCCTATATGTTCAGAAAAAATGAATTTTGAGAGTGCAGCTGAAATAATGTCAAAAGGGAATTCTTCCTATAAGGACTTACTCTGACACGTTAAACCAAGCAAGTCCAAAGACTCACTTCCAACCCAGAGCCAGCTCCCTGCTTTCACCCCTTAAGTCTTGCTGCACAAAGAGTGTCATGGGACTGAGGAGCTGCTGACCCTCGATGAGCACCGAGAGAACAGTGAAATGCCAGAAGGGACAATCCCATCTGTGAGAGCAAACAGTGAGTCCCAGGCACAGCCAAGGAACAAAGGTCTCTGAGCAGAGTCCCCAGCCCCACCTCAGCACAGCCAGGGCACAGCAGGTGACACTGGCTGCTGCAGCTCCATCAGCCATGGCCAGCACATTGGCACCCAGGACAACAAAAATACAATTAGACTCTGACAGATATTCCCCAAATAGCAAAGTGCTCCATTCTTCAGATCAGCTGTTCACTGTAAGCAGCTGTGGGAGATCCCCAGCACCGCTGGATGGATTCTGCCAAGCTACTGCCCCACTCAATAAAAACCCTTACATATTATTGCACCAGGAACCTGCTTTTGGCAAAACCCAGCACACTTATGCCTTCTGCTCATCTTCAGAACACACTGGACATTTGAAGGAACAGATACATCCAAATGCTACATGAGCTGTTGTGATTTTGCCCTTGTTGGAAAGACGTTTGTTTATTAATAGTTATTAGCAGTATCTTAACGGTTGGGTGTTTTCAAAAAGTTTGTTTCCTGTCAAGTGTTCTAAGTTTTGTTTCATTCAAGTCTGACCTGCTGAAGCAAAAAACACTTCCTTCAATTAAGAGCTTTGCCATGGTAAGGACCACTGGTTTCAGTGTTGAATTATTTAAAGCTGAGATACTGCAGCTCAGGCACGTTTTACAGAGCTTTGGAAATTATAAAATAGGTAGAAAACACACTTTGCCCAAAACACTGCTCTTAAAGATTTTTATTAACACCAAAAGCCAGCAGTTCAAGGGAACCATTGTGCTATCTGCCAAGGAAGGCAACCTCTTCCACTAAAATATCACCCAGCATCCACAAATTTTCTTGTTAACAGGTTTTTTTCCATGATATTTTAATGTGCTCGTGCATGGTTGTCGATTGTCTCAGCCTTGCTGGGATTGCTGGAGGGGGAGCTGCTGACATCTGATACCAAGGACAATTTCTGGAGCAAGGAAGATTGTTTTTTCCCCCCCGAGGACCTACATTACTTCCAGGAACAAGCTGGGTTTGCAGGCTGAAAAGGCAGCCAATTCTGCTGATTTGGGACAGCACATGAGGGTAACTTTCATGTACTCTCAGCTCCCCAGGGTTAGTTCCCTGCTCAGGAACAAACACACACGTGATTCGCCCTTGTTCAGCGACTCCTCTGACTCCAGGACACTGTTGTAATATTATTTATGCTTCTTAGCCATCAAAGCTTTTTTTAATCCAGCTTAGGTGTGACATCTTGGGGCCAGGTGAATAGTAGGGTGGAAAAAAACAATCATGGATGCACTCTGCAGCAGGGCTTATCTTCTGCAATTCAGGCCTGATTTGAGTGTGCAGTGGGATGGAATGAGCTCCTTCAGTATCTCAAAGATCAAGGGCTGGATAAATCCCAGATGCGAATGTGACCACTCTGAATAGGGCTGGCTGCCTCCCTCCCTGCACACTGTGCACTGTCACAGCTTCATCTGAGCTCTGCTCACATCATCTCCACCCAGATTTAGATTTAATTTGCTTTTTTGCCACAGGTAGAAAGTTGGCTCTCGCATGCATTTGCTGAGGAAGTCACAGACATTAAGAAAAGGGACCTGATTTCAACTCTGTCCATTATGCAAATGCAATTAAAGTACGTTATCTTAATTTGGTTTAAAACCTTTAAAACACCTTGAGCAACCAGCCTAATTATACTTTCTTCATCATGTCTTGAGTTCCAAATGTTCCTTGCTTTAGTGTAAAAAAAACAAGCCTAACAAATAAGCAGAAAGCCTTCTCATAAATATCTCTCAGATAAACAGTAATAACACGCTCATTTTGCCCATTTAGTCCAAGGAAATGCTCTACAATTTGTGAAGCCAAGATCATTTTACCTACCTCTGGGATGGAATGTCACAACAGTTTAATCACACAGCAACACCATGCAACATTTGAGGATCAGGCACCAAGAACAATACTAACTCTAATTGAAATTACTGGGGGAATTAAGGCATGCAGAATATAATCACTCATACTGGATTTTGGCCAGTGCAAACTGGAGCACGAGCCAGGACACAAAGTCCAGCCACCTCCTTCCTACCAGAAGTGCCATCAACATAAGTGGCAAGATCCCAGAGTGTAGCATCCTATAAAATATGGCCTTTCTAAAGAGAAAATAGACACTGAACCAGCTCTAATTTTAATGTGGGTCTAATGCTGAATTAAAAAAAAAAAAAAGATAAAAATCTTGCATCATCTACTAACACCAACAACATTCTCAAGAAACACAAGGTAAGTAGGGATTTGGCAAACTTCAGTGTGTTCAAGCACTAGACACCAAGCATTACACCCAACTCTATACAGAGTCTAATGAACCTCTTCAGTCAAACTTCCCTGGGCCTAAAGAACATCAACACAGCTCTTTATTGTGGGAACAAATCTGTTCTAGTGACCTCCAGTGGCTCTCCAGCCTTGCAGAAAGGTGCAATAAGGAAACCAGAGCAAAACCCCAGTTTTAAAATTACATGATTTTTAGGGACTCAGAGGCTCCCAGAAATACGTGGCACTTGTTTAGAAGCAGAGCCAGTTTCTCTTCTCTCTCCTTGTCTGGACAGGTACCACCACCTCTATCACTCAGTCCCCTCTCTGTGTACATGGATGTTCTCCAAATAGCTCCTTTCTCAGTGTGTTTTTTGATGGATCACAGCACTCCCTTGTTAAAAAAGCCCTTTATTTCAGGAGAGATTCCCCATGGGCATGTGTGAAGCTGCTGGAACTGCACAGTTGGGACCCAGAGGGAAGTCCCACCTCTAGCTCTTCCAGCACAAATTTTTGTAAACCCTGCACCAGCACCAGCCTGCTGCGGTTTTAAGTGGCCAGCTCTAAAGCAGGAATGTGATTTTATCACAGAGATAATGTTTGTCTACTTTTGTAGATGTCCTTGGGATCTAAATCTAAAACAAGTGCTAAGCATTATTGTTATTAAAGCAACAAAACACGTCCTAGGAGCAGATACAAAGGAGGAATTCTTGAAGCACGGAAAAGCATTAAAATAAGGTCATATTCCTTATAGTCCCACGGGATCTGAAATACAGATGCTGTGAGTAGCTAGCAACTAATTAGCTCCAAGCAACTAATACATGGTGCAGTGCTAACACACAGATCCACAAACATGGCCTCATGTACACAGGCAGGGTTTGATTGTGTTTTTAAATATTTTATCTTGCAGGCCAATTATCATAGGGGAACTGATACGTAAAATTGCCAAATTCTCAATTATGCTCTGCTTTCTTCAACTCATTTCCATTTTGACCATGAAACTCTGTGCCACCCTAAAACAATTCATCAGTCACAGTAAAATGAAACTCTATGATGGCAGGGGGATTTAATGCAAGAATAAAATCCCTGGCTGAATTGTTTGCTCTGAAGGATTAAAAAAGTGTATCTACAAAGTACTTTTTATAAAATAACAGAAGAGGAGGCAATTTCTACCAGTATATCTGTATCTTCACAGGACCACAGTGGGGTTATCTGGTCCCACCTCCCTGCTCCAGCAGGGTCATCCCAGAGCACAGGGCACAGGATTATGTGCAGACAGATCTGGAATATCTCCTCTGAGGGGGACTCCACACCCTCTATGGGCAACCTGAGCCAGTGCTGGGTCACTGCATAACAAAGTTCTTCCCCACATTCATGTGGAACTCCCTGTGCATCCACTTCTGCCCGTCCCTCTTGTCCTCCTGCTCAGCACCACGGGGCAGAGCCTGGTCCATCCTCTTGGCACCCTCCCTTCAGACACTGACAGGGATAAGGTCTTTTCTCTCATTCCACCTTCCTCCATGTGAAAATGTAACCTGAATGCAGGCTGGAAAAAGCCCAGCAGAGCCTGGGAAGTGCTGGTCCTGCACAGCCTTGGCTCTTGATCCCTTTGGCTCAGGGATGCCCCGACCTAGCTCCTGCCGTGACCTGTGCACCACAACAGCCCTTCCCAGCAGGGTTGGCTTCCATTTGCAAGGAGAATTCTGCCATTCGGTTACCTGGCAGACAAGACACCTTTACAAAGTGCAGACAGCAGCCACACTGACACCTTGCTGTTCCAGGAGAGGTGAAACTCAGCGATGTGAGCAGAACCTCAGCTTATTCCTGAGGCCCTGCTGGTGGCCAAGGGCAGCCGGGCTTCTCCTCCCCAGCCAGCATTCCCAAGTGCACCACAGTTCTTCCTTTCCCCCTAAGCCCTCTCATTCCCTCTCCCCCTCCTCTGTGCCTACCCTTCTCACACCTCCTCTCTCATGCCACTTTAGCCACCACTCCGCTATGCCCGAGACAATTTCCACTGCCTTGTGTCCTTCCCCAGTGGCCTTGTTATCTTCTTCACATCCTCCTCCTCTAGCCTTGCTGTGTTCAGCTGGTCTTCCACTGGGAATCTGTACTTTGCACCCAGAAAAGGTGGATAACATTTACAAAAGGGTATAAATAACTCCTGTGCTAAGGTTTTATTGATTTTCAATGGGATTTAGAACCTTGTGGTTTTGTCTTCTTTTAATTTTTTTTTTATCCTTTTAATCCCTGCATCACCAGTTTTTAATGCTACTGGTGTAGTTAAAGAAGAATAACATCCCTAGCATCAGCTATACATACACTTATACTGACACTGTGGATTTCCAGAGAGGTTTTTCCCACAGATTTTTTATAGAGGGTAAGATATAGGCTGTGAGTATAAATCCCATATAGGCCAAGTTATGGATCTGATCTGTAGAGGAAGCTGCCACATAGAGGGTGAATGGAAGCTGATCCATAAAGGACCAGAACATCCTTACAAAATCTGCATTTACAGGAAATCCCATTACTGAAGCACTAGATGCTGTCATATAGTTGTCATATTGCTGAATATAGGAGAAAATTGGGGTTTTTCCTCCCAAAACTATGCAAAAATACTACTTCATCAGGGTTGGAAGTGAATGTATTGCCTACTGTTAACTGTAAATATTTATGGGAGAAAATATTTATTGTTTAAAACTGTATGTGCCAATCATGATTTTCTGTTTTCATATTATTCTACACCAAAAAATATTAAATCCCTCACTAAAGCTACTGACAAGAGAATCAAGTGTGTTTCTTTAAAAACACACAAAAAACCCCTTTACTTGTAACACAGGTGGAGCTCCTGCTTTCTTCTCCCTTAAACATTTCCTCAGAGCTCTCAACAATCTTCAGCCCTCGAAAAAGGGGGTCACTCTCTCCACATTTAGAAATTCTTGCCTGGATTTTCTTTATCCTCACTCTGCTCTTCATCTCCCCTTCCCCAAGAAACATTGACCACCACAGGTGTCCAAGACAAATCCCACACTGCACCTGAAGAAGAAAGGATGCGAGTTCTGTACAGCTTCACCTGAAATTGAAACCTGCCCCTGCATTTCCCAGCCCTCAGCTCCTGCAGCACTGATAACACAGCAGCTAACCTGGGTAGAAAGAACACAAGAAAGAGAAAAAAAATCTTTTGGCAATTTAGAAAATTACAGGATTTTTCTTTTTTTTTTCTCACATGTGGATCTTTTTAAGAGAACTGGAATTGTTCAAGCGTAATGGAAAGTGACCTCTTTCAGGTGTATAATTTTCTGAAAACCCTTTAAAACAATAGGCTTTTCTCTTCTTCACAAAAGGTACTTATCCCATAATTGGCATGCAGGCATGGAATCAGTTTTTGTCAGCAGAAGAAGTTGTCTCAAATAAATTCAGTGTGTCAGGTGCAACCACGAATCTGTGGGATGATTATTATTTATATGTTTAGTGCTGACAGAGCCTGGGCCCAGTATCTGCACAGAAATAGCCTTAAAAAGGAAAAATTCTCATTTAGAGGAGGGCCAAAACTGGCAATCGAAATTTTCAACATTCCCTCCTCCTAGGGCTGCCTTAGACATTTATTCTTGTCTTTAAATATGCAACTCTGCTTCAGTTTCTTATTCATTTATAATAAGAAACTGGTAATATTTAACACACATGTGAGAGCAGAGAGGTTTGAGCTGTAATGCATCATTGTGACCTTCAGTTTCAAGGAACTATAGAAAAACAACAAATTAACATTCTTTGCTGTACTCTCCTGCTTTCTGCTCCTGTTTAGTCTGTGCTCATGTGCTTTACAGAGAATTAAAGTTTATCCATACAAAAGAGGCCATAATGGAGAAAATCAAAGCTTCACTTAATAAAACTTACTTTGATGTCACTATGTTTTCCTTCCATTAACCTTTCAGCTGCCAGGGATGTTCTGCCTATATGCATTCATTTGCTCAGCAAAGTGGAAAATTGCTGGCAGGAGAACATCAAAAAAGAAACCATCAGATGAGATAAAAAGAGAAGATTTATGGAAACCTGCTTCACAGGTCCATGCACTAGAGCACTATAAACTGAAAACTTTGCCAATTAAAGTGTTAAGTTATGGCCGTCAACTTCCATGTCAGCAAAAGCCATCACACCTGCAGAGTTAAAATTCTTGGAAACAGAAGTTGGCAGAACATTGCCCACGATCAGAGGTGACCACATGAGGCACAGCACACTTCAACCAGAGCTGACACAGAGTTGGCTTTTGGTTCTGATGCCTGTTACAGAGTCAGAGGTGGGAAAAATAAAAATCACGGAGACACAAAATGATGACGAGACTATAATGCTCCTCTTGGGATTTAGAGCAGGATCCAGCTTTGCCCAATGGCATTTCCTTTACTCTTCAGGCCCTGCCCAACCTCTGCAGCCCTCATTCCTGGGTGCTGGAGCTCTGTGCCCCGTGGGACATCTCAGCTCCACCTTGGTCGCTGGGAATTTCAGTGTCAGCTCGGCACCCAGCCCCGCAGCTGGAGAGCAACAACCACATGCACTTGTTTGCTAACACAACCCAACAAATTAAAGTTCTACCTGCACCCTCAGCTCTGCCTCAGTGAATCAGGGTGATGCAATTGCAAACACTGGCTGCAGCTCCCTTTTTTCCTAGGGGAGCTGGAGCGCTCGTCGACGCGCTTGGCTTTTCAGGCTTGTTGCCTGCCCTGCTCAGCGGGCTGCCCTTTAACATGCTCCATCTGGCAGATTGGTGGTGACACCCTTCCCCCTCCGTGCTGGTAGGCTTGTGACGGCAGGCTTTGGGATGCCCTTCCTCCCATCGCTTGCCTCGAGCCAGCAGAAGAGCAGCCTGCTACTCCCTATTAATTTTCCAGTAGGGAAAAACATCTTGGGGCTCCCTTCTGAGCGCATTCGGCTGCTCATAAGCTGCTCCTGCCTCACATGAAAATTAACTGTGCCTCTGTAAGGCTTTTCAAACAAGCTCCAACACTAGTTTTTCTCTGGATGCCTCAGATCTGCTCACATCCCAATCTACCTTCCCAATTCTTTAGGCACTGCACAATAGACAGTCTGCGATGGGTGGGGATGGGGACATGAATTAACCCACTTCATCTGCTATGTCTGCATCCCTACCAGTCCATCCTTCTGCTTGGAAAGGAATTTTTTCTCCTTTCCAACTATTCTCTAGATTAAAAATAGGTTTCCTTCCTGAATAAGCCACATCCATCTCCCATTTTTCCTTCTTAGTGCCTCTCCAGGGTTTTCATGTTAGAGCTCACTGGCTCCATTTGCTTGTTTCCCATTAAGCAGGCAGTGCTGCATCATTCACCATCTGAACAGTCTATGATGCTTCTGTAACAGGGAATTATTTTGCTTCCCATTTCAGTGAAGAGACACCCAATCATACCAGGTTTCACTGGACAAAAGCACAATGAAGGACTGAACAAGCAGTTCATACATTGCAAACCAAACCCTCCTGAGCAAGTCTTGCATTCACCAGAACCACCTGAACAAAGTGAAGGTGGGTGTGAAAAGATATCAAAAGAGGCAACAAAAGTCAAGAGAAGCCTCTGGGACACAAAATGGAGTGAAGGGCAACAACCACAGTGGGAGTTTCAGACTCCTCGCCTCACAATTTCTCAAAATTACAAGGGGGAATAATTGGAGGTTTGCTTCAATTCTTTCTTCAGCTGTAATAAAAAGCTTTGGGAAACAGTCAAGAGCTGTGACAGAGTAGAAATAAAAGATGGTGTTAAGGGCAATGTTCACCTTAGAGTGAATGAAAGTGCAGCAGCCCCACAAAATCTCTCTGTTCACTATAACCAAGTCATCACTGGTAATTTATAAGGGCAACATGTTTGCTACTGAAAGCAGGGAAGATTTGAAGAACTGGCTGCTCGATATTTGGGTTCAGCTGTTTCTGATATGAACTGCCCTAGTGATAACTAATGAAATAAAAATAAAGCCTTCGCCTTCAGCTTGTCAGAGCCAGCCCTGACCTTAATTTGCCACAGAGATCTTTGATGAGTATGAAAGTGTTTCCCTCCAATATCTTAGAAGGACAGCACGCTGCCTAATGAGCTGGAGGTCTCAAACCCACAGGCACCACGGTAATTACAAAGGGGTATTTAATTATCTAACTCTGGCATCTAAAGGATTAACAAACCTTGATAATGAAAGGAAAGCAGAGAGGAAAGAAGAAATCATTGTCTAATCCACAAGCAACTGGGAAAATCACTACAGAGACAGATTTCAATAGATTCATATATGGTATTTCTAAAAGCTTACTGTGTACTAAAATGCCAGATGTTCACACATTATGGTTGTTATTACTGTTAACAGCATTAATTGGGAGAGAGAGGAAGTTAATCCAATTTAATTCAGAAAACTAAGTAGAGAAATATGAGAAAACAAATGGAAGTCTGCAACAAAGACAGATACCCAGCACTTTGGCAACCTGCACATTTCCTACACTGCTGGCACAGTCACTCCAGAAGTGGCCAAACAAGAGAAATGTCCCTCTCTAGGAACTCTTCCATTTACATTTGTTCACCAGACAGAAGAGCAAAACACATAAAATAAAACCATTCTTGATGTTCAGGGCCCTGCCTGGCCCTTCTCTGGCAATGACAGAGCTCTGTTCACACCTCAGCCCTGCTTCACTTGTATTATTTATCGCATTTGAAGAGAAACTTTTGCCTTCTCCGTGGCAGAAAACCACTGGTTATTTGAATTTCAGCGCTCCTTCAAAAATAAAAGGCTCCATTACATGTCTCCTTGCAAATGTATGCAAATGCATGTGTATAACAAAGCAATTTACATCTGCCCAAAGCCTCAAAGTGAGTGTATTTGCTTTGATCAAAGCTTAAAATGGGATTTATCTGTAGGGCATAAAAACAATGTTTGCCTTAAAGAAAACAGCAGTGGCTTTAGATCGCTGCAATGAGGCTGTTCTGTTCATTGTGGCATTGCTGTTTGTAATGCTGCTATAAGGTTGTGTGAGCATTTCCCTATAATCCTCTGCATCCAGAAGCTTACAGCTTGCCAGTGAAATGTCTCTCCAACTTAAACTTAGCATGTAAGACATTAATCTATCTGCTAGCCTTTTATTTCCTCACCAAATTATTTTTAAAAAGCCCCAAACCCATGTATTTCTTCATAAATTGTATTTTATTATAAACATTCACTGCGCTATTTGCAAGAAGCAGGCTGAATTATCTCAAGATGTTTTAAACCAAGGCCAAAAAAAGCTGCTTTATCTGGAAAACATTTGTCTAAAAATAAAGGCCAGTAAATGTATAATGTTCAAAGAAAGTGCCTGTGATAGACTATTTGGTTCACTAAACAGCTGCCCTCAAAAAAAAGAAAAACCGCATTAAAAATACTAAGTAGCCCATGGAATCTTTCCTTCAAATTCTGTCAATATAAAGATATATAGTTCATGGTAAATGCATATTTCAAAGGTATACAGAGCTTGGTGACGATTTGATAATTGGCATGGAGGTTCCCAAAGAAATTTCCTCATTTCACAATAGGGAATCCTTCTGCAATGTCCAAATAATTGAAAAAAAAATTGTAATATCCATGAATTCACCTGACTGACAAAAGCCCAGGCACACTTCTCAGAAGAGGTGTTTCAGCTGACAGATACTTTGGAAAACATGGGCCACTCTGCTCCAGGGAGTTCTGCAAATCAGCTCAGAGGAGAGTCCAGTTTTTAGACAGAGTCACGCAAGTTGGGCCATTAAAGAACTTTTCAGGCTGTTACTGAAAGTGAAGGAAAGGATGTTTCCAGGTGAAAGCTGTTATCTGAACTTGCTGAGAGCAGCTCTAAAGCCAAGTGGGAAGAAAACCTCACATTTAATGGTTTTATGCTATCTGTTATCCAGCAGCAGAGAGGAACAGAAGACTCTTAGGGTAAGAGGCATTCAGTGTTGGCTGTTTCTTTGTGTCTTCAGCACTGGAAGTTTATTTCATTTACCGTAAGCATCACAACACAAGGGGAGATGTTCCTCACTGGGATGGTACCCAGGTAAACCTCCTGCCCACGGCATTTAGAACCCAAGGGTGGAATTTTATCCCATAAATACAAATCCGTTCATTAGCATTTCCATCATCATTCTGCATGTTGAGGACGTTACTCTGAACAAGGAGCTTCAGCTATTGCTTAGTTAACTCCATGCAAGTGTTTCCCAGGCAGACAGGAGAAGACTGCTCCCAGGCACCAAACAGGCACTGCATATTCATAAGTATCTCGACACACAATTAATTGCTGAGTGATGAAAAAGCAGCAATGAATAGAGAAGATTTCTGCTTCAACTCTGAACGAAATCCACACCAAGTGCACACAGTGTGTGTTACATCACATGTCCTCAGCTTCACACCTGCCACACGCTCATAACTGCGTCAGATAGCCAAAATCTTTAGCTGCTTAATAAAAACCAAGAGATAGCGCATCCTTCCTCATTTACAACTACCACAGTCACTCTAGATCTTGAAATAACTCACAATAAGCAGAGATAAGTGTTGGAGTTTCTCCTTTCGATGCTGCCTCGAAGCAGAGGCAAAGTGCACAGTAATGGGCTGCAACATTATCCCATTGCCGCCCACCCCGGCCCTCGAGTCACAGCTATAACCCAGCAAAGATGAGTCTGCTGATGGCTTTCACACTTCCATTTGCACTTCCTCAGTTTTGAAGCTGCTCATCATTAAATTAAGTGTACTCAGTAATTGTTGCAAAATGACTGCCAGCCACAGGGCTGGGGAAAAGTACTCTGGTTTTGTGAGGACCTTATAAAGCCATTTAATTGGCATCTGATTAGGCCAGATGATTTTCTGTTGGATCAAAAACTATGTCCCAATATGGGAAATCATAGCACCTCTCCTTCCAGTCTTAACTGGCCCATGTACCAGCTTGCTCAGGCTTCCACAGTTAGATTTCCTGCAAAATTTAACAAGTTTAACACAAGTACACTGCCCAGTGACAGTCTCTTGATGTTCAGTTTCCGAATGTCCAAATCCTTTGTTATACTTAGGATCCAGATTTAATCATATAGCTAGAAAATGTATTTGTATTGAATTTATATTGCTCTAAATTGATGCATACACGGAAAGATGTTAGCATCAAGATTTAGTACTTTTTAACCTTGAAGGTATGCCACATAATAGGTATTGATTTTATCTTTTTTTATTACAGAGAAAAAATAATAAAATATGTCTGCTGGTGAACTGTTATACGACAGAATAAATGGTTAGCAGTGCATGTTATAAAACAGCACAGTGACACCACGTATGTTTGCTTTAAAAGCTTATTATAAAAATCGATGATGATATACATCTTGGTTAGGCTCATTTTTTCTAATTAAAGAGACAGTGTCAAAAAGAGGTTTTCAGTGGTTCAATCTGCAATTCTTATTTCTCTTCATCATCTGTAATATTTTCTCTGACTGAGGAGGCCTTGAAAATACTCTATAAAATTTTGCTCATTTTCACTCAAAAATAATTCTGCATGTGGCACCGAGGTTAATGTTGTTCTTTTATGTATGATCATCATAACGTGCGATGCTTCAGATTAAATCATCTGGTTTTCCTAAGAGGACTCTAAGGAGGAAATTTTGATCGCCTTTAAGTCAAAGAAAAATTTCCATCCACCCCATCAGAGCCAGATTTTACACCCTGAAGGTATGAAAGCTGCTCCTCTCTCCTCCAAGAATGCAAGGAGAAACCAAGGGGAATAACTCAGTGGAAAGGAACATAAAAGAAAACTGGCAGGATCTCCTCTCCAAAGGGAACCCTCCCAGCAAAAGAGAAGAGAGAAATACCTCAGGAGAAATGCATTTCCACCTCCTCTGAAAGTGCATGGAGTCACAATACAGATTTATTTTTTACCTTCAGTGATTAAGGTCCTATTCAGGGTTTTAGAAGCAGCTCTGGCACTCAAATGTGGTTCAGCTCAAACTCATAAATACCCCTGTGGTGCAGCTGTATCCGTGGCTACTTTACTTGATGTTCACAGCATTTCTGGGATACAGCTTTTCCAGACAGGGTTCATTTATATCCCTGTCAGTACTTTACACGCACATAACTTTTCTAAAAAGCCCTTCCTGTACCTTAAATATCCTTGAAACATTTTTGTTGGTAGTTGCCCCTTTTAAGATGATTGGTCTTCCATCAAAATGAAATATATCAAAACTATTTCGTTATTCACCCAGAAAATTCCCTTTCAGACACAATCATCTTTCTTTCCCGAATTCCACCTAATTTGTTAACCTGTTTCTATTATTGAACTACCTGTAGATAAATGCTATATTCCAGGGCAGAAAAAGACTCTTTGCAGAGGGAATATTACATCTCTCACTCCCAGACAAAGCATCACTGGCATTCCTCAAATCTATTTTCAACTGCAGGCTTGAACATTCCTAATGCTCATTAAAGATTTGATTACAGCTCATGGACCCTCAGCTAACATGGGGATGGTGCTCAAATAAGAGGGTACACAGGAGCTACAGCCACAACACCAGGTGGAAGGTTCACACTGGCTCCTTTTCCTTTTAAATTTGTTGCTTGCCAAGGCACAAAATGCAAAGAACAGAACCCTCTCCTACCAGTAAATCCATTTCTGCACCAAGACAGAGCTGGTTTGTGGTCAGACCCCTCACTGTCTCTGTAGTGCCTTTAGATTCCTCTTAGCTTCTGACGAAGAAAGTGGCTCCTGATCAAGGGAACCAGGGAGAAAAGCCCAATGCAGTTCTCAGTCACCTCACACTGCCTTTGCCCTCCTGGGATCTCGGCATCAGGCAAAAAAGGCTGAGCTTAAGAAGCCTTCCTTTTTCATCTAGTTTCCATTTTCCTGTCTCCCCATATTCTTCAGACAGCAGCCTGACAACACAGGTAACTCGAGTGACCTATGCAGACTTCTCAGATGTATCTGGATCTTTGGGGAGATGCAAATTGGGAAAAAGTAAGGGTGTCCTCACTTGTCTTCAGATGCCTTTTATGAGAACCTGAACCACAGACTGCTTGGCATTTTGTGTTCCTGCCATTTAACTACTCTCAGGTTACCATATGGGCTTCACTCAGGAAGCTTTCACAATAGTCTCTTGCTAAACTGTATTATACATACATATTAATACCCTTTTGAGAGTATAATAATGTCTTTATGAAGGCAACAAGACATAATTTTAAAATATGAGATCTGACTATAGAAGTATTTTATCTTTTTTTGAACCGAAGTCTATGATGGGATACGCAGAAACACCTTGCAAAAAACATAAAGGTATTTGCTTTCAGGCATACAAGAAATCTGTCTTTTTATCCTTGGCTGAGCCTCAACTACTTGATTTAACCTTTGCTATCACTGTGTCAGCCCACATCTCATTTCCTCTTACTCCATCTCCTAAATCTGAATGTTCTTCGAGGCAAAAATCACAAGTGCCGAGGGTTTGGAGAGTCTTGGGAATGGGAAGTGCTGCCATTAGGACTGCAACCCATGTTTCAGCACGTACTTTGTACGTCTTGAGAGCTTACTTCCTCCTCCCACTCTTAAATCTTTGCTGAGAAAAGATTGTGGCTGGGAATGATGAAGTGTGTGAACTGAGGGGGTTGTAGCGTCCTTAAAAGAAGAAAGAGAAAAAAATGGCACAGCATTCTCTGCAGTGGTTATCATCAACAGCCATCCTTTGTGCTCGAGCACTCGTGGAAGCATAAAGTAACTGCAATACATCCCATCTCTATTGATTCAGAAAAGAAAGGTAATTGATTCACCCTCAGGATTTCCTTTAAAAGACACTGCGTAAGAATTATCTCTCCTGTATCATATCACAAAACACACTAAGCAAAGCTACTTGAGATTTGTATACTGTCATCCATCACTGGAATCCCCAAGCTCTTTTCAAGCATAATTGAGAGCAGACAACTGTATTTTTGGGGTTGTTGCAGGGTCTCTCTCCATCTTTCAGGGTAAACCCCTCCACTTGTAGTATTTGGGAAATAGTTGGCTTGAAGTGAAGGAGGGTTTGTTATTTTGCTGATTGAATTGAATTTGAGGCTTAAAAAGATGCAGCAAACGCATCAAAGTAGACACTGAAGACTAAAAAACTAAATCAGTCCCTTTGCTCCACTGCCCTCATTGTGGTTTCTATTTGCATCCTTAATTTCAGGACATTAAAACTTGCCTAAGGACTGAGGTATGTGCTGTATATGCTGTATAGGTATGGTATCATGGATCATGTGAAGACTGCTACCCAGCAGACAGAGAGGATGCTACCCTGACAATTAATAGTATATGAAGGGCTCGAATTTTCACCCTCTTGAATTCTCCTTTTCTATGGACTTGCATATTTTTAACACATCTTGGCATCTAAGCCAAAAATTTTGGCCTTATTTCTGAAATGCTGTCATTTCTCCCCTGCTATATATTACAAGACATCAACCCCATGACAGGGGTGCCTCACTTCCAGCCATTGGCACTTGGAGCTACTTCTAAAACCTACCAGGTATTTGGACACAAAACTCTCTGATAACATTTGAAAATTTGACCTGATGGAGTGAAACTTTATCTGATGGTCAAATAAATAGATAAATTGAGAGAGAATACGAAGAAAACTGTGGTTCCAGTCTATATGAACAAAGAATATGGAGAAAACTGGGGTTCCAGTCTATAGGCTCCAAAAAATGTTTGTTAGAGATTTCTCTCAATGGCAGTAGCAGTAATAAACAGCAAGAACCAAAGCCAGCAGCCCAGATTTAAATGTCTTTCCACAGTAAAAATGTACATCTCCAAGCTATTCTGTGCAGGACAGCAACTGATAGCCAAGAAACTGCCTTCTGTAATTAACATGCTGCCTTTCTAGATGAGCCTCTTCGCTGCAGTATTTTTACTTTGAATTCCTGACAAGTTTAAAAAAGGAGAATGGGCTGAGTGCTCAGACTGGCAGATTGCCTGAACGTACTTACAATCATTAACTGATCTCATGCTGTCTCCTGCTGCCACCTTCCCACAGGGGAGCAGATGTCCCAAAACAAACGGTGCTGCTGGAGAGGGAACGTGAAAGTCAGGTGAGATGCAAAGGGCAGCTCAGAGCCACCATTTCTCAGGGGACTAAACCCTGACCAAGCACCTCTTTTGGAAAATATGATGGCACCCTACCCAGCGAGAGAGAGGAACTGTAAAGGTGTGCATTCCACTGTCAATTAGATGTGGGTGCATAAACCAAGGGAAATACACTGAAAGATCCACGTTCTCCATGGTGCCAAGCAACAGGACAACAGGAATGGGCAGAACACATGAATGTGAAGAAGAACTCCTTTCCTGTGCAGTGATCAAGCACTGGAACAGGTTGTCCAGAGAGGGTGTGGAATCTCCCTCACTAGATATATTCCAGAGCAGTCTGGATGCAATCCTGTGCTCTGGGATGACCCTGCTGGAGCAGGGAGCTGGGACCAGGTGACCTCACCGTGGTCCCTCCCAACCTGACCCATTCCATGACAGTATCCCAGATTTGCCTCCAGATGTAGCTCCAGCCCAGAGATGGGTGAGGAATCTAAAGGACATCAGCTGCTTTTCTTTCTGCAAAATGTCTGAGAACAATTCATGAGTGTCTTGACTTTATCACAGCAGACACTGAATATTACCTGAAATCAGCCATTAAATACCTTCTGTGGATACTGCCCTAGTCTGTGACAAGTTTCCAAGTGTTTGATTGTGTATGATCCCAAAGTGGATCTGGTAAGACATAAGTCACACAGTGTATCTGTTCCTTGACTGGAAAAGACAAGCTCAGAGTCAGGTTTCCAGGGTGAACAATCACAATTACCCATCCCAAATGTTCCTTCTGGGAACATTTTTCAATCCTCCTATCTCAGTGCTAACTGCAGCCAGAAAACCTACTGGCTAGGACATTTATAGATAATAAATGTAAAAGGAAAATAAACAACTAAAGCTGATTTACTGTCATATCTAAAAGAACATTTGTGCAAGATTACACAGTCCTGGGAACCAAACCAAGCCCAGGCAGAGTGGCTGCCTTTGGAAAACGCACCTATGGCTGATTCCAGCTGCTAAGCAGGGACACAGGGACTTTAACCTCTTCCAGGCACCAGCACAGGAATGATGCGTAGCTAAAGAGCTTACCCAGCTCCAGGTTTGGGTGGGTGTTAGAAACCGGTGAAAAAAAAGATGATTATCCTAAATTTGTTCTCTTCAAAACACATACACAGCAAATTCCTCCTATCCCTTTGGACCCTGAAAGAAAGTAGGAGAAAAATCCAATATTTTTTGTAGAGCTCTGGAACTCCTGCAAACCCTCATTAAAGGCCACAGAGAAACCATACATTTTAATGCCTGCAATGTGCTGATGCATTCCTCTTTATTACCTGGGAATAATAAAGCTATTGTGCACATTACCTGCACGCAGGCCATCCCTGGCACACTCCAGGCCTGCCTCTTGGTAGGTAGGGATGAAATATCCAGGGGAAAAAAAAGACTTTTAAATCCACATGGAAATGCTGGCTGGAGATTGCCAGCAATTTATATGATTCATCCCCCTGCCTTATAGATGATGCATATCATTAATGAGCAACACCCAAAACTCCTCCTGATAGCTACAAAAGGCATGGGAACAGGCCCTAAATTTGCTGGTACAAATATAAATCTGTCTTTGGTTGAGCTCAACCATACATCAGTGAGTCCACAGCCTAAAGCCTGGCTCTCAGACAACATTTTCAGGCTAATGAAGGAGACAGGAGAGTCCAGGCACAAACAGTTCCTCACTGCAGAGAGCACCATAAGGCTT
This sequence comes from Vireo altiloquus, assembly GCA_013396875.1. Taxonomy (NCBI): domain Eukaryota; kingdom Metazoa; phylum Chordata; class Aves; order Passeriformes; family Vireonidae; genus Vireo; species Vireo altiloquus. The sequence goes on along the minus strand of VZRF01013111.1, from coordinate 512,004 downwards.
CAAAACTCACCTGGATCTGTGCAGGTGAGAGTGGTGAGGGTGGTACTGAGCCTGTCCAATCATACTGGAAACAACATTCTGCTTGGATAAGCCAAAATTTCATCAAAATTTAAAAGAAAACAGTTATTCCGGCGTTTTGATGTGTACAAAAGGTAAAGGTGGATGAACACTTATGGAGAGGGGTCTTAGGAGCAGTGGAATTCCCTGCATGCACCCCCTGTCCTCCAGTTAACCTGTAGGTACAACACAGTTTTAAGGGCAAATTTGCACCTTTGAACAAAGTCTAGTGACCAGGATATACACACCCTGCCTGGCAAACCATGACATCTGAAGAGGAACAATTTTTACCTATCATTAGCAAAAAAGATGAACAAAAAATTTTAAGTGGGTTATTTTTGTTTGAAAACAAAATGCTATCTAGAATTGCAAGGCCATACTCGTGGTTTTGCACAGCTATTTTTTAATCCTCCCTCATTGAAACTTAAACTCCAACAGTCAAACTATTAATTGCTTATCTTCGGCACCTCAAAGGGCTTCATGGTCCTGTCCTGTGCAAGGCACACAGCTGTGCGAGTGCCCATCCCAAGTCCTTCCAAACATCAGAGATTCCCCCATTTCCAGCTGCAGTGCAAAAAAATTGCACAGTCCACAGTAATTTTTAAGAGAAAGCATTTTGAATTCCATAAATAATGCATAGGAAACACACACTTGGCTTGCTACCTTCTGGGAGAGCTGTGTTTGATACACACACACATTAAGGCTGCAGGGTCTGAGCCTGTCCCCAAGGCAGCAGCCTGGGATGGATAATCAGCTCCATGGACAGAGATGAAATTCCCAAGTACTTTACCCCTAACGTTAATGAGAATTATATAGCAAAGGTCTCACTCTAAACCAGCTTCCTGAAGATGGCTGGTCCTCATCAAACTGGAGCAGACATGTGCCAGGAGGACCCCAAGACAAAAAAACCTTTAAAGAAGGAATTTTGTCGAAAAATGGCTAATCATTCCCAGGCCTGAGTGAAATACAGGAATCCCTTACTCTGAATTATTTCACCTCCCAATGGAGCTGATGAAGGAAAGCAGAATATGAATGCTTTGGAAGATTTTCTACTGCCAAATGGAATGTAAAATCAGTGACTTTGGGGTAATTTTGTCAGGTTTGAGATGCCATGGCCAGGAGCTCTCCAACTGTTCGACAAAACAGAGATTAGTTCTCAGAGCTTTTTACCTCATTTTTCCCCCCTCTTTGCAATATTATACTGAGTGTTGGGACATCTGGTCCCACTGTGGGAAGGTGATGGAGTCTCCTTGCATGAGGTGAGGTGGATCAGGAAAGCTGCCAGCAACAAGGTCTGCTCTCCATCGTGGCTGTGTCAGGGAGGTGCAGGATGGGGAGTTCCACGTGTCCCCCCTTCCAGAATGCGTTAGGTATGAAAAATGTCTGCGTGCCACCTACTGCTCTGTGCAATTAATCACTGTCTGAAAAAACCAGAGCTTTGGTTACCCTCCAAAGGACACAAACGTGTGGCTGTTTAACTCCTTTGGACAAACAGGTCCCTTGCTTGAGAGTGGCCTTCCTGTTTGGAGCCAGGTACAAATAAACACACAAAGTACACTGGTGATCTGTCACCCAGAAAGTCATATGGAGCTTAAATAACAATCAGGCATCTTAAGGAGAAACCTCTGCTCAGGGGCTTCAGTCCTGATCTCCTGATTGATTCTTGTTTAAACAAACGAAGGAGATCATAGTCAGATCCAAAATTTCAGACCAATTCCCCCTGATTCTCGAGTTTAACATCTTGAACTGTCTATCATGAACTGCTGAAATGGAACTTCAGACTTAATCATGATTGAGTCCAGAATATAGAAACCTTCACCATGGATGGAAAATTTCCCACTCCAAGTCACATCCTCACCTAACCATACCCAAAGTTCATTATTTGGTCCCAGAGCTCTGGATTGCATCCAACCCTTAAATTACCACCAGTTTGATCACAAAAACAAATGCTGTCTATTTGGCTACTAATTAGTCAACAACGAGGAATGGGAAAGAAAATAAAGGAAAACTTCTCTTCCCTGACAAGCTGTCAGAAGGATTTGAAGAGCACAAATAACAAGTAGCTCCTCCAGAGCACGAGACAACACGACAGCTCGCTCAGAGCATGATTCATCCCGTCTCGCAAAGGAGCAACCTATGAGGAGACAAGTATCATTCTGCCAAGGAAACAAGAGGCATGGGAGAGTCCAAAAATCTTCATAGTCACAGCAGATCACTTCATGGAGAGATGGTGAGGGAAGAAGGAAAAAAAAAAACCAGTTTGCAGCAACAGTTGCTGTCCAACACTGCAGCCGTCACCAGCAGGACAAGGGGATTAACAGACGGCGTTTAGAGCTGGGAGAGAATGCTGGGATTTAAGCAGTCATTTTGTGAACAGTAACAGAAAAAGTAAAAGGAATTACATTCCCCACTAAGTCCACTGTGGGTGAGTTGAGTTCATAAATTCCCTAAACCTCTTCAGTTCACTCTCCTGTGACATCTCCACTCCATGCACAAAGGGCACAGTGCACATTATGCTCATTAAAACCAGGTCCCTGAAGCAGAGGCTGGAAGAAGCCATCCTTCTGCCTACACAGCTCTGCAGGTGGGCAGGAAGAGAAGGAACCCTGCTGGCATCTCTTCTCCTCTCCATTCTGAGGCACCATGTCCCATCACAGCTCACAGCGAGCAGGACACATCACAGCACTTCATGTGGCACAGAGGAGGATGGAGCTGAGGAAAAGCATAAAAATGAATGTGCACACAGCAGCAACCTTGACAGTGGGCAGAAGAAGCCCAAACAGTCCAGAGTGTCCCAGGAAGCATGGATTACAGTGTTTCGCTTGTGCCAGTGGACATTGTGTCCTGCCCTGAGCTCCTCAGGAAGGACCCAAAATGCCACAGCATCCCAGGCACACTGGCTGCATCCCTCCCAGCTCTCATCTGTGAAACAACCAGCCCCCCTGCACCAGAGTCTGACAAAACACAAAAGGATACACCAAAAAAAACCACAATTCCAGAGAAGTGAATTCCAGGCACATTGCAAGGAGGCGTTCGGGGACTTGGCAGCAGAACAAGCCTGATTCAAGGTCCTGTGATAAAAGTGAAACGAGCTCACATCTCATCACTGTACATGCAGTTTGTGAGCTGACATGTTATTTTACATGGTACACTCACTCCATCCCAGATGAACACAGAGCAAATAAAACCCTTAAAGGATTCCTGTGAACTGTACAAATACTGGAAGCAGACATTAGCAAGACATCAGCCTTCAGAAATGTAGATTGGGACTCACACACACCTCCATCGAGTAAAACCCACAGCATTTAAACAAAGCCACCACGTACACACCTCCGTGTAGGCACACACACCTGATGTGCTACAGTATTTCCACAGAATTATTCCATTGGTTTGGGATCAAACTCAGATTTTCCAGCTCCCTTGGCAAACTCCCAGGCTGCTTAACAGGAGGTGACCGAGAGCTGGAGGGAAGCCCCTGAAGCTTTTAGCAAAAATTGACTGTATTTCGTATAACAGGAAGCAGTTTCATCTATTACCATACTGCAAAATACATTTAGTTTAAAAATCTCAAATCCTTTTTTATCTTCTGTAAATGGAAGACAAAGGCCTTTGTTAATCCAGGTGTTAAAACACTCTATAGATGCCAATTAGGCAGCAGCAGGAAGAATACAGACGAAACAATCTATATCCCAGGTAATGATCTTCCACTGCGGTCAGGATGGAAAACAAACACCTTCTGGGAAGTCATCTGTTGACAGATGTTCAGAAGTTATTGCTGACATTCAATTTGAGAAATATTCAAGGAATTTCCAATAGGAATCATCGAGCCCAGTTCCTTATCTGACCACCTTATGTCAATATTATTTTAATTTATATGACATACTTTGTAGTAAACTCTATTCTGAAAGCAAACCTGATGTAGCACAGAACTGCTGCCTTTGGGAATGATCTCTTACCAAAACATCATTTTTATATGACATTTCATAAGCAGCCAAATGCACAGCTAGAAAACTAGGACCTCTGAATTTCCATCATTTTGGAGAACTTCAGTAGAGACTGGTTTGAAGTTAATATAATATTGACTTTCCAGCACTGATGATTGAACTGCTGGGATATAGTAAACGATCCACTGGTAATATTTCACCTCTCTTCTGTACACTTAATTTTTAAAGATACCCACAGTGAAAGGATAAGTGGTTGCAGAAGCAGGGATTGGGACTCATGAGGCTTTTGTTACATTTCTGATTGCGGCCTTCAATCTTTGGGCCAAGCATTGCAATAGGAACTTCTTCCTGTTCATATCAAAACTAAAGCATGTATGTCATTATACCTTCCAGCAGCTCAATTTCTTAACACTGGTATTCCCCATTTGACTTACAAAGATACCTTGAGCTAGATATCTTTTATTTTTAAGAATCAAAACCTGGTTCACACCTGTCACTGATCTCAGGTGTGTGGGCCAAGCTGCATTACTTATCTGTGCAGCTCCTTATATGTTTGGTGAATAACGAGTATTTTACATTCCTATACTATCCTGAGGAGGCTTTTCCTTCTGAGATGCTATTTCTGGCAAATTAATAATTCAGAGATGTTTTTGTGGTGGTTCTTTCACCTTTATTTATTGCCCTGACTGCAAGAGACAAAATTTCCCTTTGGACAACAAAGACTAAGAACATTTCCTTTAGAACAGNAGGGGGGGGGGATTTTCAAGTTCTACTATAAATTTTCCATCTTAAATTACCCTTTAGCTCTGCTGGTAATCTGCCTGCACTATTCAGAGTTTATATTTTAAAATGTAATAATAGTAGAAAATGTCACTATCCCAGGTAAATAAGGTTTTACAAAATATCACACAAGCGCAAAGAAGACTTACTACTTCTTATTGCATATTTACTTTTGTTTATGTAATACATAAATTCAAAGAGGCGAGGAGCTTCTGCACAGCAACTCTAGGGAAGTTCAGGATACTGGCAGCAAAGGTACCTCCTTATGCCTCCCAAGCTCGGCTCAGGATCAGCACTGTCAGTAAATTAAATTGCTTTAATAAAGTGAACTTTTACCCCAAAAGAAGTGGAGGAGTTTTTGTGAACTCTTTCAGGGAGATCACTGGAATTCAAGGTTATTATCCTGAAGTTACCTCTTATAACTTGTGGCAAGAACCACTATAAAACTTAAAGGAGCACAAGGAAAAGGAAACATAGTACTAAAGAAACTCCACGACATGAAGGTGGAAACGCTGGGATGGGTGATTGGTAGCATTTTTATACCAGTATTTGTCACTATACCCTACTTAAAATAGCCCATTTTGGCAATACTGCTGCTACCACAGCTCTGTTGAATTCTTAGTGTCACCAGTGACTCCAGATATTTATTTTTTTTAATGTATAATAAAATACTGAGTGTGATATGTGAAGGTGCAGGGGGCTGGATGGTAAACAACACCTTGAGTAACAGCACAGGTCTGTAAGGTTTAACGCAGGGCCCTGCCAGGCTGCTGTGACCTGAAATGGCCCATGGCAATGGACTGGAAAGTGTGTCACTCTGCTGGGCCACTTCTGTTTTTAGGTCTCTTCTGAGACTGCTGATGAGCAATTAATGAGCAATTAATTCCCCATTTTGGGAAGATTTGAGGGGAGGAACAGCCTTGCATGGGGAGCCGGAGGGAGCCCAGCACACCCTGCCTCCAGCTCCGAGCAGCCGCAGGCCAGAGGCTGAGTTTGACCTGGATACACGAACATAAATGTTCTTCTCACACATGAGCACCTTCACCTAAGGCTTGCTCCCACCTTTTCTTCTTTTCAAAGGTCTTTTCCACTGGGTCACGTGTTGATACACAATCCAGGGAAGAAGTGTGGTTATTTCCACTGCACCCCTCCCCATCAGACTTGGCAGGCAGCTTGAAGAGGCAAAGAGACACCTCCCAGCATCTTCATAAATAAAGTGCCCACCTAAGCTTTCAGTGGGATTTATAGTTAACTCGTTTGACATTTTAAAAATATGTATGTCCCATAATCATGTTACTCTGTAAAATCCACTCCCAAGTAACTATATTACCTCAAATATGCAAGACTTCACTGCCCAGTTTCATCCCTGCAGCATTCTGGCTTTTTGGAATCAACAAAACACCCCAGAGGAAAACACAGCACAGTGGTTTTCACTGAGCTCTCCGTGGCTTTTTTTAAGTCTGCAGCAAGGTCACCAAACAAATTAGCATATCCCAGTATGAAATATTCAAAACCAGGCAGCACTACCTTATCCTACAGAATCTTGAGTTCCCTGGGGTCATTCTCTTCAATAAGCTTTATTGCACATAAAGGTGCAGTTCAGAGAGGAGTCTCTTCATAAGTAAAACAAATAAATTATTCTCCTCTTCCAGAGAGATGCAGGACTGTAAACACCAGGCTGTCACAACTGATTTCAATCGTCAAAGTTTTCAGGCCAGGTAGCTTATAATGGATGTGCTTTTGTGACACCTGATTAAGGCTGGTGTCATCGCGGTTTTATGGGCTACTTAAATGTGGCAATTTCCATTAAGTGTTTTTAAAAAAGCAATTAACAGTTTTAACAAGAGTTCACTAGTTCAAATCATTTCAGCAGTGACTGGTAGATTGTCCTCCTGGGTCCCACGCTTGACATTTGCAATCTCTCAGCCTCTCACAAGTGGCGTTTTGGCAAAGTAGGGGGGCAATTATGAACATCACTCAGCACAGCAAATACACCTCTTTTTAGGGGAAACAACAGAATAAGAGCAAACCAAGGCACCATCAATGAGAAATTAATAAAACTTGCAAGCAATGCTACCAGGGGCAGTTTCTGCTGAAGGGTTTGATCTCCCACCTAGCATGAAAGCAAATCCAAGCAACAACTCACAGAGAGAGGACAAGGGAGGCAGCTCTGTGTGAAGCAGAGCTTGAGAAAGACAGATCACACCTAAATCGTTTTGTGTGACTGACATTTGCAAGAAAAACCAAAAATCAGTAAAAATTAGAGCATGCAGTACTGATGGAATTAGAAGTAGAAGATCAGGGCTGTAAACTGAGTGGAAAGCAAAGGGTCAGCCATGAAGGTGTCAGCCTGATCATTCAGAAGACAAACCAGTTTTTCCACTAGGAAAACAAAAACTCTTTAGTCATTAATGTTTTTTAACAATCCTGTTGCTAACACCCTCTGTTGTGGTGTCTCAGTGCAGGGGGTCAGGGGTTTGCAGTACAGACCAAGCCACAATTTAACTCCTAGCTTTGAGTCTCCCTTGCTTGCATGTGATGGACCACCATGCTCCACTGGCACACTGATAGCAGGTATTTACCAAGCACAGAAAATCTGATAATGTGAAAACAATCCAAGCGATACATCAGAACACATTTGTCCAAACTACAAATGTGCCTTCTGTTGGGAAATCAAAATGCTGCAGCTACAAGACGTAGAAGGGAAAGAGGAACAGGACAATACCTTTGTGGCAGGGCTATATTTACACAGAGAGCTTCAGGTTGCTCCTCACTAGTTGGATCCATAGCTCTGAATTCTTCCCCAGCTGAATGCTCAGCACAGCTGTCCATGACCCCCAAAGACACTCCATGCCCAAGGCCAGGCCAGAGCACAGGACATTTCCCAACGAGCAATGAATTTCTTCACCCAAGCCAGCAACCCTCCTTCAACACTTCACTCCTCTTTTTAAAAAGATCCCTTATTAAGGTTCTAATGCATTTCGGTGCAATTTATTCACTGATTTCTCAGTGTGTAAGGAAAGAGCCCCACAAAGGAAACAGCACAAAACCAATCTGCTTTCCTGTCCCTTTCTCCTCAGGTATCACAGCCGGGAAGTCCCTGCATGGGGAACTCATCTTTATGCTTCTCCCCAGGGCACAGCAATTTCAGACAAATGCAAAGAAACAGTTGCTTTTTACAATACTCACTTTGGCAGTTTTCTCTCAAACCAACATTTCTTTCTTTAATTAGCATCTTACAAGGAAACTACAAAGAGAGAGTGATGTTTCACTGTGGCACATGAGAAGCAGTAAGAACAGGCACGGGAATTGCCAGCGGTGTGGAGCAGGATTGTTCTCCCACACCTGTGTGTTTCCTGCACTGGGACAGCAGGGATGGCTTTCTGAGGTGTGACAAACCTGCCCTGGCCACACCAGCAGCTGCTCATCCAGCTTCTTGTGCACTAACACAAAGGCTATGCAAAGAAACAGTTGCGCATTTTGGGCAAACGGCACTGCTGCTCATCGCACAGGCAGCTTTAATTGGTGCTGCCTGTTCCTAAAAAATATCTGGGTCTAAACAGTTCACAAGGCTCAGCCACCTGTAATTGCTCTCCCAAAAAATTCACCAACAAATCACACCTAAGTCAGCTGCTCCAGTCTGCACTTCTTCCATCACATTAAGACAGAACTAAAAGCATACAAGGACGTGGCTGTCACGCAACGCTCTCAGGAAAAGCTGTTAGGCTGTTAAGACAAATATATTTGACTGGAAGTTAGCAGAAGTTCAGAAATAAGAACAGTTTTCACTATATGATATTAAAGCAACATATTATCTATTTAGCTTCTTAATTGAGACTTCTTGATATAAATTAAAACAGAGCCTTTCCTAAGCTATCATGTATGCTCACAGAAGTACTAGGAGCACTTTTAATTAAGCCATGAAAAGGAATTTGTTTTCAAGGATGAGGTGGTTTCATCATACTCATTATGGCCTGTTCTTAACAGGGGATCTTACAAGAAGCTCTCATTAAACAGCTGTTTGAAATGAGAGTAGGTTGATTCATGCCAGCTCCTCCTGCAATTGCAACTTCATACTTACAGCTTAAAACTTACAGCTCTACAGTGACCATGGAATTTCTTTATGTTGTTCTTCAAGATAAAATTTAGCCACAAAATCTGTGGCTGCTACTGAAAGGGGCAATGCAGTTAACTGAGAGGCCAAAGACAACTTACTTAGTTATTTTTTTCCATGCCAAATCTTTAAAATCCCAGTTCTTTACTATGAGGGTGGTGAGCTCTATCCATGGAACAAAGGCACCTCTACAGCTGACAGAAGCACAGCACAGCACTCCTTGACATTATCATGCAGTAACTTTCCCAATTCTTTGTAGAAAAACTCAGTAGGATTCCTTTCCTTAGAATATTTGTCGCTGTGTGACACATTTCCAGAACAAACCGAGAGGCTGCAGAGCTTGTGCCAGAAAGAAAGGGAGCAGATGAGTGGTTACAGGGAGAGTACCCAGCTCTAGGGTAGCTCACATACAGCACTGGACATTTTAAAGACAGTTAAAGTGAATAATAAGGTTTATCATGTTACAAATTTGGTGAAAGTAAGACACAGAAAAGAAATTTGTTCAAAGTCACTCAGGAATTCAAGTACTGTGCTGAAAAATGAAGCCTAAACCTGCAAAGAAAACAGAAAAAAATTAAATACTCTTCCCTCAAAAACTCTTTGACCTCATTAAAAAATTCAGTCAGTGAAACCTCTTAAAATCCTGGATTCCATCCTAAAAGGCAGTTAAAAGGAAAAGCCACCATGGGCACAAAAGTTTAATTGCAGAGATAAATGAAGGAAGTTCTCGTCTCTCAGCAGTAAACCTTTTAGTATTTACGACACCAAAATTACACTGCATAAACAAAGGAAAAGGTAGAAAAGGGCTGGCTTCATAAATAACAGCCTGTTGTTGTGCCAGCCTGATTAGCTCATGTCTGCTTTCACACAGGCACCAAGCTCTGGCAGTGCCCTCCAGCTCCCAGGCCAGGGGAAGGGGGAAGAGTCTCCTTTGCCAAAAAGGAAAATGACCAAATGAAAATACCATCTTGACTAGAACAGAGTTTTAAAATGCATGGGAAATTCTGAGGAGAAGTTGGGACAGGTTGAAGAGCATCCATGTGGTTCTGCTAGCCTGTGGATTCTCTTGGCTCTGAGCATACACATGGCAAAGGTGAAGGAACTAATTCTGACAAAGGAAATGATTCATAGGATGGGTTCTGCACTTTTGTTTCCTGACCCACTGGTGCTGAGTCCTAACCTCGTTACTAGGAGGAAACTGCTGTGCAGCAACACCTGTGCCTGTGAGATCCCTTCTCTTGCTGCCCACCTACTAAACTCCCAAAGGTTACAGCCAGATGTCCATGGAAAAGACCAGAGAAGCAGCACTTGCACTGGAATATTCAGTACCAAATCTGCTTCTGTGCAAAATGCTCTCCAGCTAAAGAGCTTTAGTTACAAGTGTGCACAGAATTAATTACATAATTTTTAAGGGTGATAAATAAGCACACAGTAAGCAAGGTCGGGAAGGGGCAGGGAAGAGAGAATGGGCAGCAGGATATGGAACAGAAGAAACTTGAAGTGTACAAAAATCTCAGGCTCTCAGGACCTCCTGTGCTCCAGTGCCTGCCCTACACTGGAGCTCCTGAGGAGCACACAGCTTCCAAATGGATCAGGACATCTTCTGCCTGCAGCTGGAATAACCATTACCTCTGTAAGCACTTTACCTCAGCAATGCCCAAAGGTCCTGCAAAGGACCTTTGGGCATTGCTGAGGTAAAGTGCTTACAGAGGTAATGGTTACTCCAGCATGGGCCTGGGAGAGCGAGCACAGCATCCTGCAAGTGTGCAAGGGCTAAATGAGGGAATAGATGGGCTCCCAGAACCCACTTCCAGCCATTCAACAGAAAGGGAGGAAGCGTGATTCCAAATAAATTAGTGGAACTAATTAGGCAGCAAGCAGGAATCCCACTAAACTACCACGTTACACAGTAAATAAACTCTGCTTTAAGTGCCCCCAGAGAAACTCAGTGGAGGTGTTGTGTTTCCTCTTACCAAAGCAGAGGAGGGCACCAGCAGCCTTCAGTTCTCCAGCTGGTTTTTAGGTTCTTTCCTCTGGATTTTAAAATTTAAAGTGAGAGGTTGATTGCTGATCCATGGTGTGACCTGCGGCTCAGTTCTACAGCTCTGCTCATCTTTGGGGAAAGAAATTACAGCTCCAACAGCCTGACCAAACATCCTCATCTCGGACAAAAACATCTGGGACTTTTTTCTCCAGCAGGAAGCAAGAAGGGTGCAGTAGATTTCCCTGCAAAGGATTAATCAAGCTGCTACAGCACCTCAGCACTCAAGGGCTGTGACAGATAGCTCATCCAGAGGCAGGAGGGAAGTGGGATCTCACAGCCTCAGCCTGACTGCAGAGCTGCTGCAATGAGCCAACTTGATACAGTCCAAAAAATGGGCACAGCCCTGCACACAGCAGAGGCATTTTACCTGACTAACTTAAAATGCTCCCTGATTTTTATCTGACCTGTCACTGCATCACAAGGATTTGCAAAATCTTTCCACATTCAGCCCTCCTCAAACACACCACAGCCAAGGCACCACCATACCTTATTGTAACCTTGTTCACCTGAACTTTAAAGCCAGCCATAGGTTACCCAATTCATAGTTTTATCTGGCTTTGAATCTTCCACCTATACTCAGTTAAACTGCTCAGCTACTGGTGCTAAACCACGTCAGACACTGCTACTGTGCCCTTGCTGGAAGGTGAGGAAATTCAGAACTACATTTAATTGCATGGCCCTTCAGATTTTGACTTGCCAACAGCCAAGCCAAGTGTCCTATAATGAGCTGGACAGAAGAGGTGAAATTTCTTTAAGCACAGTGCAGAAATCATGTGAGAAATTACTTTGCTGGTTGTTTGATGACCCATAGCTGTAGAACTAATAGCCATATTGATGCCCGTGGGGAAAAAAAATCCAACTCAAAAAACCTATCTTTAACTAAATTCTAACTTTCAACTTGCACCATTTTCCTTAGGATTATGAAGTGTTTATTATCAAAATGCTGATCTACAAGTGGAAAACATTCAGTCTAATGAGTACGTGTGTATTTGCTGGGAGTCCCCAGGAGGTTTCTCCAAATGAGGTGCTCACTTTAATGAGCCCAACATGGTAATTAATAAACTCACTAAACAGACTCAGCTGCTTAAGATGAACAGGATTGAAGGAAGCCCTGCCACGATGGAAGAGTTTATTCAAACTGTGAAGAGTACCTAGAAGGAAAGACATTTTGTGAAGGGAACTGAAGGCAGCTCAAGTGAAAGGTGAAAAGTGAAACCGTGGTCAAAAAAACAGAGCTTTTTTGGGTGGACAGAAAGACACCAAGCTTTAAACCAAGGCATCCAAGCCTCCATACCATCTCATGCTGTACTCTGGACAGGCTGGGAGGTTTTGTCTTAATCCTTATTTTACAAGGTTACATTAGTGCTTATTGTATTTTGCCTGCTGTGAAGTTACAATGCCTCCCCATGAATTGCATTAAACTGATTTTTCTGTCTGTTTAATATGGTGATTTCTTCCTGGTCTTGTCAATAAATTGGATTCCTAAATGAGACATAGCATTATTAACCATCCTGGTCAATTATTAAAAAAATACATCAGCGATAACTATCAAATTTTTATTTGGTACTAAAAGGACATTAACCCATCATTGCTGGAGGAGTAATTTTTATTTTCTGTTTTTCCATTACGAGGCACTGACCACAATACTGCTCACAGTATGACTTAATTCATTTTCACTTAAGAAGGGGAAACAATTTTGCAAAATTACTGCAGATCTTAACATCAGAGGTTTTGCTTTTGTAGACAGGCCTGCAAAAATGGGAATAACTGTCTGTTTGATGGCTTTTCCCTGCAAAGTCTCAGGTCTACCTGATCCAAGCCCTGCCTCCTCATGATAGACATTAATGACTCAATTACTGCTGCTGGGTGACAGTTCTTGTCCCCCACCCTGAAAGGCTGCTGCTCTGATTTCCCCACTCCCAAATGCTATCATTGATCCCAATTCCAAACCCAGCAACTTCAACAAAAAGTCTGTAAAACTCATGACTGAAGAAATATTTCTCACCCAGGCACGAAGATCAGTTGACGATGATGCATTTTCACCTTTTGCTCCTTCAGCAAGCCACGTGTGAAAGCAAACAGAATGTGCAAGGGGACAGCAGCTCTTCTGTGCGTGCGCTGTGCGTGTTATCGCTCTCTCAAGCGTGACATCGTGTCACACTCTGACTTCTCAAAACAGCCCCTGAGAGTTTGGACAAGCCTTTACTCCACCGAGCAGCCTGCCATGGGTGGCTCCAAACTGTTGAAAGGCTCCTGAGTGCTGTGTAGTGCTGCAGCATGGAAAGCATGTGGCACTCAGAGCCTGTCTCCGGCCCCCACGACAGCAGAGGGGAGAGCAGACACGATGACAGGTGTGGCTCTGGTGAAGTTGTCCTTGAGGCTCTTGGTGAAGACACAATGCTGCCCCAGCAGGAGTGCTGGGAAAGGGATGCCAAAGCTGTCAATTCCAAAACTTTGCCCTCACAAAAATGAAAGGAAAAAAAAACCAACAACCAAATGTTGCTGCTGTTATCAAATGCTAATTTTTAAGATAGGATAGCCCAAAAATGGAAAAAATTAAATTTAAAACAAAGCCTGGTTTGTAATAAGGTTGACCTTCTTAAGAAACAAGGGAAGCTTCTCTCCCCCAGGATTTGCACGGAGAGCCCACAGCACAGGACAACCCTGCGCCCGTTCCGTGTTTCAACCACCTGGTCACCAGCCAAGTCCCCATCCTGAATCCTCCCCGTCAGCACAGGCTGGGAATGATTGATGGGGCAGACAGCACACAGCTTGATTTCTTGGAGAGCAGGTTGCTGCTGCAAAGCTGGCAGTGGAGACAAATCTCGTTGTGAATCTTTAAATGGACCACATTTGACGAGGAGGTCACTGAAGGAGCAGGAATGAACGTGAGGCAGTAAGATGGAAGAGAGGAGAGTTTCACATTTCACAGCACAAGTGCCCTTTGCAGGGCCCTGGCATGGATGTGCTCGGGAATGCTCTCACAGCACCTCCCCAGCTGTGCAGGGGTCACTGAACCCACAATGAGGAACCAGTGCAACCTCAAACCTGAGGAAAGAGCTCTCCCTACTTGGGCTCTCTGTGTATGAAATTCAGACTAAATACTCCCTGCTAAACACATGCAATCACTTTGCAGGGGCATCTCTGCTACCCTCCTCCCTAAAGCCTACCTTTAAACAAGCCACAGGTCATTTCTGTTCCATATAAGCCAGGACAGAGGATAAGGGAAGGCCACGAATGACACATTTTTAATCCTAGATCAGGCAAAAGGCAGCAGCACTTCAGAAGTTGCCAAACAGAGGGCAGGAGGCTGAGGAGAGGTGGCCAAGAGGAGCCTCAGAAGCACAATCTTGTCAGAAGCTGGTTTTAATCGTCGAAGCAGCCGAGGGTTTATGGGTCAGTCTGTGGGGCAGGAGCTCTGCCATTCGTGACTCATCCCCTGCACAGCACAAGGACATGCTGTACAGAGCACACTGTGGCACTCATTAGTGAACACAGAGATGAGAAGAACAAAGAAAAAGGCAGAAGGGACTTAAAAAAAAAAACAACACAAAAAGGGCAAAACTGAATCACCAAGTGATCAGAGAACATGATGTACCTGGCTGCAGCTGCCCCCAGCACGACTGGAGCATCGCCAGTGTCCATGCCCAGTTGGAAACAGCTCCCAGGGCCCTGGAATGCACAGGCTGCAAATGCAGCTGCTGAACTCAACGTTAGAAAATGGCCCACTTGAAATTTTGGAATAAACATTATTCTTTTCACTGGTGGAGTCTACAGCTTAGCAGGATGCTGGGGAACATCTTTGCTTTCCTGACACTCTTCTCAATTGGAAAAACACTTCTCTTTGCTGCAATATGCTGAAAATCTTTACTGTGCTTGAGCCCCAGTCTTCACAATCAGATCTCATCCCTAAAATTCCCAGCCAGTTCCCCAAGGAAGGAAGGAGAAGTTGCATGGACACAAACCTATGGTTTGCTTCAGGTTTTTTCTCTGCATCCATGCAAGGAAGACAGTTTTGGATCCATCCCTATTATACACCAAAGCAACACACCTGGGGCCAAAGCATCAACCTGATGCAATTACTGAGGGAGCTGGCAAACATGAATTTGGAGAAATGCTGCAGCATCCCAAAGAGCCTGACAGTCTCATCCCTTATGTGTTATTGGTGCTCATGCCCTGACTACATCCCAGTTCTCTTCATCCCAAATTCCTCTGACTATCCTGACCCCTAACCTCTCTCCTCTATACACCTTTTCAGTTGTTCCCTTAACCACACACACACAATCCCCATGACACAGATAATAAAAATTCACCTCATAAAAACAGGGAAATAAAATTGAATGCTGAACTCTTGACATTTGCTATCCATTACTGTATTTGTACGCACTGTCTTTTCCTGCTGCTCATTACCATTTGTCTCCATATTGGCCCTCGTGGTTTTTTAATCCAATTCTCACAGTATTTGATACTTTATATAATCACATACTTTGAAAAGCTGGACAATCTCAGCTTTTAATGTGAGAATCCCAGCTTTAGTCAAAGTGATTTTCTACCTGCTGGGTTTTAAAAGAGGTGCATGGAAGGAAGAGAAAATCCTGAATATGTTGGGGCTGAAATGACACAATGCGAAAAGTAGACCAAAAAACTAAAGGGAAAGAGAAAACATTTCATTTTAATGAAGTCAGCTTTCTAAGCCAACCTCACAAGAAAACAGGCACTAAGAGTGTGACCTACATGGCCTCTGTAGCTATAAAGGGACTGGTCTAGATGAACACTAATGTCAGGATTAGCCAATATCCTGCTTCAGGAGAGGGTGCAACGCAGCATTAAAACCTTCAGAAGTTCCTGGCTCCCTACCTAGACAGATGTGGGCAGAACTGTCTTTAAGCAAAATGTTTTTCAAAGCTTTCCACGAGGCACTGAGGTGAATCTTTGTTTAACTGTAATTGGATTTCCAGTGGCAAGGGGTTCTGCAGATAAAGGATGAGCCAGGGACACGAGGGAGAAAGTCCCCAGTCAATTCCCAGTTCCTGGGCAGTCGATTTCTCGTGAGCGGATCAGGGGACTGGTATCTGCTGAAACCTCATCTCCAGGGCTGAACAAGCTGAATTATTCTTGAGCTGACATTTTTCTTGGGATTGGAAAGTTTTAAAATTCTCCATCAAATCTCAGTTAGCGCCACAAAACGCGGTTTGTGCTAAAATAATCTCATTGCAAGGTTTCCAAGGGTTCACAGTGTGCCCCAGAGTTTACAGATGTCTCCAGTTATCCTCAAACATCCCTTTTGAAGTCTGCATGTTAATAAGGTATAGTGTATGAAATTTTCTTTATAACTTTTGCTTTGAGATCGTTTCTTATTTCTTTTCTGCTCAGGAAGCCATTGAGGGACTCATTTTAGCTGCAAAGCTCTGTCTTCTAATCCTGATGTGCTCAGGGAAATATGGGAAGGGTTTTGATATGATAAATATTTATTTTTTACTTTTGCACAAAAGAAAAAAATCTACTCCATCCATTTAAAGCAGGAGTTATGAATCTGATTAGAAATTTGGAAGCAAGCAGGCAGCTTCTAATCATCCACTTCTTGCATGTTATTTAGTTTTTCACTTCAGCCCTAAATAGCAGCCTATGAGGATAGTTGCAATATCTTCTGAGAAACACAACTCAGAAACAGATAATTTTAAATAAAGTATTTTTACATATATGACAGTCTACTCGAACTGAAAAAAGAGATTAATAAAAGGTTTACTTGTCCATTAATAAACAACTTGAGAACCGGCCACATCTGCTAAATTCAGTGAGATACTTTGGAACTTACCATGCCATTACTGGTTTATAATAATTTATTTTTTCTTCCCTATTAAACTCTAAAAAGTCATTATGGACAGTTTCCCCGACCCTTTCAGCTGTGTTTGCCTAATCACAGCTTAAAAAAAATCATCAATGTGATTTCTGCATCCAAAATTAAAGCAATGTATGTGTTACGAGTGCCAAAATATATTCACAGAGAAGTACATCTGCATCTACAGCCCCTCTCATCAAAATCAAATATCGGATAAATGTATTGCATAAAATCAACTCAAGGATGCTGTTAGGCTAGGAATGTAAAATATGTTCAATGCATCATGTTTTGATGCTTTCCCCTGACTATATCATAGCTGATAGGTCATTTCAGATTGGACTTGAATTTTGAATACATGCATTAAAATGTAACCAGTCCTAGGGAAGGAAAAATATCCTCGTGCTTCAAACATGACAGCAAATGAAACAAACTCAATTTTTCATTAATAGAGAATCATTACTCAGTGCAATGTGGGAAGTCTAGAGGAAACTTGGGGCAACCCTTTTGCAGGGCTAATCTGTTCCAAGGACTTACAATTTGACAGGTGGTGTATAAAAACCACCCTTAAAGAACATAGAAGAGCAATAAATCTACTGACTCAGCAATGCCAAGAGGGTCATAGGTATTTTGTTATCCTGTGATGGCAGCTGCTTCACTGACGTGATTCTGCAAGCTGTGGCTGGCCCTGGATCCCTGGAAGTGTCCAAGGCCAGGCTGGACAAGGCTTGGAGCAACCTGGGACAGTGGGAAGTGTCCCAGCTCATGGCAGGGAGTAGAATAAAATGGGCTTCAAGGTCCCTTCCAGCCCAAACCATTCCATGATTCTGTGGTAGAACTCACAGGAAAGATTATGAGTAAACCAAACAAATTAATGGATGGATTTTCCTCCGGTTTGGCATCAAGTGTCAGACAGGCAGGACTGAAACTGATACTCTTGATCAGCAAATGTTTTGTCACAGTTACATCATCTTCCCCCTCAGCACCTCCCAGCCCCAGCAGGGAGACTGACACCAGGTAGGATCTCCCAATACAATAAATTCAATCTGCATAGGCATTAAGCAGACAAAGAGAAATCAAATACCAAGAGAGAAAGTAGAGATAGTGATTTTCTTTAGGCATTCATTAATGTCTATTCAAATATAAATACTGAACAAAAATCTACATTTCATAATGCAGGAGAGCACACTTGTGCCAAATCCTTTGGAGATTTGGTTCAAGAACAGTTCATCCCTATCTGAAGATTTGCCTGAAATACTGCCAAAAACCACTAAGGCTTTGTGTTAGCTGAAATAAAAGCCACTGTTGCAGAAGAGAGAAATGCAAAGGAGCTTCACAGGACTGTGTCCCCCCTCCTGTCTGTATATTCATGTACCTGATCAAATCCTCTCTGGTCTTTGCCTTCCTGCTACAACTTCAACTGTGCCCATTTTGAAAAGCAGTGTAATACACCAATGGCAGATTTCTTCCATCACAGTCATCAGAGCAGGCACCTCTGAGTCTTCCATTGCTTTTCCAGCTTTTATTGGTGCTTTTCATGTTATCCACAGGAAATAAATTGTGAACAGTTCAGGAAAATTTTAATGTGATCCCTGTTCTCTGTTGCTTCTCTCCCACTCACCAATTCAGGAACTCAGACCTACACACACACACACGATGAACATCAAAAGCTGAAATGTTAGAATCCATTTTCCCATAGTTTGTTCTGGTTTTTGTACACAAAACTCATTGGAGCAAACAGGTCACACATGGATTCATTTCCCAGCATACTGAATTTATCAAAGCAATACTGAGTAAAATTAACCAAGGGAGATGCACAGACCTGCAGGACTGAAAGCCTGTCTCCTTCACTGGTCAAATTAAGGATCTGCACTCTCCTACATCCTCTTGGAAAGCAGGGGGAGGAGGTTTGCTCATATCAATTTATTCAAGGTAATGAGGACAAAGGCTGACTGTGAGGAACTGCAGAAGGACCTTATGAAATGATATGACATATGAGATGGCAGATGAAATTCAATAGAGATAAATGTCAAATACACATGTGGGAAAAACAATCCTAACCTCACATATGAAATGATGGACTCTGAGCCAACTGCAACTGCAGGGGAGTGGAATCCTGGATTTACAATGGACAGTACCATGGAAATGTCAGCCCAGTGCTACCAACAGGCAAAGGGAAAAAGGCAGGAGATCAAATGCTAGGAATCATGAGGGGAAAAGGAAACGGAGAGCATGGGCAGCATGGATGGGGACAACTTCTTGGTGGAATTTTCCACTACTGACACAAAGACCCCTTAAACCAAACTGGAGCCGTGTCTAACACAAACAAACAAAGGTGATTTTTGTACCTAACAAGAGAAGCTGTGGATGTCACAAGCCTGCACTGCCTTAAGGCTAGAGAAGATTAAGTTCACAGAAGGAAAATCTATTCATGCTTACTATCTACACAGAAATCACTCCTGGCACCAAGTCCCTGAGCAGAAAACAGCTGGAGCCTGGGAAGCATCAGAGGAGAAGTATCACATGTGCCTGCCCTGCTCATGGCCACGGCTGGAGAGGGGATGCTGGGCTGGACCTCGTGTCAATTCCTGTTTACAATGATCTGAAGCTCAGCTTTGTATCCCTTTGCAGGAATTTGATTTTTGTTCTATTTTTAGCCCGGCATATGTTGACTTGGTAATTTTACATTTCTGGTTGCAGTGCCGTAGAAATGAATAAAAAGAAAGGAGGTGGGGGAGGAGGAGCAGCAGAGTAAAAATATCACTCGTTTTAGGAACCATACTGGCCTGAGACAAAGCTTACCAAGACACTGGCTAAGGGTATTTTCAGAAACGAAGCAGGTGCTCTTTCTTCCTCCCCAGACATCACAACCCAGGACACAGCCACTTGTACAACACTCAGGCACACAGAGGGGATCTGTGTGTGGTCCAGAGTGTCCATCCCAAGGGGATCTTCTGGAGGAAGAGCCACGTGAAAAGGAGAAGGGTTTGGGATAGCAGCGATCCAAAGCGATGGAAGAGGGAGCTCTCAGAGCAGGGATGGTAATGTGGAAGTGGAATCTCACGGTGAGTTTGTGCTTCTGCTGTCAGCGCTCTTTGCAGGAAATTCTGTTCCACAGCACCCTCCCTCTGATATTAATTTTGAATGCAAGATGGCTTTGTAGTACCTAATCCTATTAGCATGCTCCTGAAATCTGTAAGAGCAGAAATGTAGGACTGGCCCAGAGATGCAGCTCTCCAGCTCTGCTCCCCATGAAACAAATTCAGGTTCAATTCCACAGCCCCTGGGCCCTAAGGGATGATTAGGTAGAATTTACCAATGCTGAACGGGAGTTACGCGCCACAGTAAAGCAAATAAAATAAAATTAAAATACTTTGGACAAAACATACTTTCTTTATTTGGAGAACTCCATGGATGTTTCCTTCCGTACATTTTCACCCAAACTGGAAAAAGAAATGCCAGCTGATTGCATTTTTTCCCCATTTCCAATTTTCATTGAGGTTTTTTCCTTAGCATCTCTACCACCTCTCCTTTTTGTATGAGGCTTTTTCAAAGGGAGGAGTTGAAAAATATAAACAAAGGAAAAAAATAGAGAAAATAGGCAAAATAAAGAGAAAAATTAGATTACAGTGGTTTGGGTAAAGGAAATGAGGTGGAACACATTTACTTTGGAAAGAAGAGTCATCCCAGATCCCGCCTTGCTCCCTCTGTGCAGCCAGGATGGGTGTCTGCATCCCACATTAGATGATCCCTAATGGCTCTGGCAACCACTGCTCCCAGAGAACCCCACAATCGCCTATGGCAGCTGACGGAAACATGTTCAATTTCTGTCCAAATTCCTGCTGCACGGCAGCCAAAACGTTCTAACAGCTTTGTAGACGTGTTTCTGTGCAGGAGAATGAAGCAGATGTTTTCTAACACAAGCTGTAGGCTGGTGGGTGGGGTGTAGGTCTGGGAGATGGCTGAGCATCAGTCAGTGTGACGCAGGATGAAGAATTCCTCTGGAAATCCAGCAGTGCCTCCGCCAGTTGCGCCCTCTCCGCGACTCAGCGGCAGACGTGGTAACAATTCAATTTTAGCTAAAATGATTTGGGTTTTATTGAATTCGGGAATGAAAACATGTTTTATAGCTTTGAGAAATGCCATGAAATAGAATAAGCAGCTTGTACTCCACATCCCCTCAGACACTCAGTATCTCCATGCAGAGACAAGAGGTTGGCAGCTGGGAACCTGAAAAGACTCCAGAAACATGCAATACCTCTTCATGCACATTTGTGCTTTAAGGACAGCTAATTTAAAAGGAAAAAAACCCCAACACACCATTCATTAACAACATTTATAGAATAGTTTAATAAATTTCAGTGCTTTTTTCCTCTAGCCTTTTGAAACACTGGCATTTCATTTCCCTAATATGAAATGTATCCCAAATGATAAGTCTATCAGCTGTGTATCACAAGGACTGGGTGAAGCACAACTTCTCGAGAATTTAATTACACAGCAAATCTTAATGAAATACAATACTGGAATCTTAATGAAATACAACCCTGGCTGTGATGGAGTAACAATTGCAGAGGAAAAAATACAGCCCAGAACCATGACAGGCTGATCTCGAGTCAGTGCTTCTGGAAACCACCCAGTGAAGCTGCCCCAGCTTCCCCAATTCCCTAATCCCAGTGTTACCTGGGATTTCACTCCTCTGGCCAGTTTTTCACAGCACTTTCATAATTGCTGAGTATTCTACTTCACAGTATTCTACTTTCGTATTTTCTTGCTTATTCAGTGCATCTACTTGGATTTCTGTTCAACTTTGCCTCTTTTTCTCCTCCCCTCCACAAAACTCCACAAAAATATTGCTCATCTAAAAACATAAATCCAAGATGGGAATTATTTGAATCACCTGTTCCCCACCTCTGCTATAACTGGGAGCTGTTATCTCTCATTTATTCATTTCTTATTTCGGGGCATATGCAATGAGAATCACCACAATCCATAACATAAGCAGTATTTGAGTCTAACTTGCCTGACACTTGTATTTCAAAAGTCACATAGAATTCAAAAGTGATTTATTTGAGCTTTGAAAAGCTAAAAGGGGCTAAAACTGACTATTCCTACCATGAAATTTCATGCTGACATAACATGTTTTGAAAGGATGATTTAAAGATACAGGGATCCCTCATAAATCAGTCAATATTTTCTTTGTACAAAGATTTTAATGCTGCCTTTATCTCTACAAAGTTGTCTCTGAGGTCAAGACTCCATCTCACTCAGGTTTGGAAAGCCCTGGAATGCATTCAGAAACATAAAAAAAAACCTTAAATATTTAAAAAAAAAAAGAGAGAGACAGACATCCTTAGTTAAAACTCAGTCATAGGACACGGCATTGTCTTGGTGAGTCAGACTAAGAAATTAGCCAAAAATACTCTAGAATAAGTTGTTTCAGGCAGTTCACCTGCTCCTCAGATTTTATGTTTCTCAGTTGTGTGTCATTTTATAATCATATTTGCCTAATTTCAAAATTTGTTTTTCCATCTGACTACCTACAAGACAGCAAAACAGAATGTAGCAAAACAGCTGTGAAATGAACATAATAAATCAAAAAGCAAAGGTTTATTTACTTTCTCTTCCTTTCCAGTTTTTTTTTAACCTAAAACAGTCCTAGGCTTTGCCTGCAAAAAGGAGATAAAACAATACAGATAACAATAAAAAAAACCACCCAAAAAACCCCAATCCCAACCCAAAACTTGAGGCAGTTTGGAATGGGTGACAATCCTTCCCCAGCACGAATCCTGCTGTTTGTTGCAGGGGTTCTAGAGCAGCAGAGCTCCAGAAGACATTAACCACATCCAAGAGACACATCACAATATTCAACTCTTATTCAAAGCATGTTTGTGGCTTTTTTTAAAGGAATTTTGTAGAGTTTCATTCAATTACATATGCTTTTGAAGCATTCAAATTCTTGCAGTGCTACAAGATAATGGCTTATATCCAGAAGAAAAAAAGCAATACCTCCCTTGGCTAACATTTCTTTTCCATGTTGTGATATAATTCACTTTACCTAGTTAGCTCCCTTTTGAAGCTAGAAAGGGAATACTGTGAAGAATAAGAAAATAATGAAAATTAAATTAAAACAAGGGGGAAAATCACTTGTATGAAAATATAAAGACAACATGTTTGAAAAGAACTGAAGCATCTCACACCAAATTAAAGATATTTGTAAGGAATGGAAGAAAATGCTCTGTCAGAGATAAGCAGTTTGACACCCTCTGTCACCACACGAAATAGAGTTAAGGATATAAACCCTGGTAGCTTCTGGTAAAATGATGTCAACCTTATTTTGCTTTCCCTGCAGTAAAGAGAGGTGGTTGCCTCCCCCTGGGCTGCCAGCACCTCTGAAATTCCTGGTGCCACTTGGTCTTAGGAACAAACTGAATTCACTCACAAACCCAATGGCAAAGGCACTGTTCATCATCTTCAGATCAACCTACTGCTCAGGGAACTTTGACTGTACACAATTGCCACATTTTCTGATAGCATAAACTTGTGTCTTCTCTCTTCCCAAAATGGATCGAGTCGCTGTTACAAACTGAAGTTCTGGTTGGTGGCATTTATCTGATTATAAATTTCAGAGGCTGTTTTCTTTCACACTTTGAGTCGGTGCCTGCTCAGGCTAATACATTTCCATGTCAGAGCTGACTGGAGCAGTTTTCCACCAACACGTGCAGCAGCTGTTCGGTGGGTTTAGGGAGATGTGAAGAAGCAAGAAATAGGGAAAAGTTTGATGTGCATTGGAGAAGCTGGCAGGGCTGGTCTAAATCGCCATTTACCACAAATCTGTGCTTCTTTAGCAGGTTTTTGCTGATGAATATCAGCTTAATCCCAAAACTGGATGCTTCAATTAGGGGATTAATGTCAATCGACACACAGAATAGCAGAAAGCAGATCTGCTTTCCTTAGAGAGGGACTGAATCAGCATCTCGTGGCTGGTTCCACAGAGCCAGGCTGGCTACCCTGCAGGACATCCCAGGTTTCCTGGGCTGGAAGTAAACAGTGGCTATTAAAGCAATCAAAGCATGGATTCATTGTAAAATCTTAGACAGCTTGGTGTGAAATGCAAGGGGGTGAAGAGTCCAGTGCTCCTCCAAAGAGCTGGACATGAGAAGAGATAACCCAAAGCAGGGATTGCCAGCATTAGAGCTCAGTATCCTGCAGCAGTCAGGTTTTTAAATCCTCTCTTTCTATTCTTAAAACAAAGATCCTCCTCACAGCTCAGTACTCCAAAGACATCACTTAGTGAAATGCTAAAACAGTCAAGAAATGCAGAGAAGCCACAGCAAGGCCACAGAGAAACCCTCTTCAGAAAGTGACTCCCTTCTCTTCAGGGCCATGGACTCATCCACAAACAAAAAAACTCCAAAGCAAACTAGAAAAGCAGAAAAAACACCTCAAACAAAGGGGTCCTTTTAATTAAGGAAGTGATCAGTGCTGTCTGTATCAGGTTTTTTTTTTCTTTTCATTTTTCCTTCTTATTTTTTTAATCCATCTGTTGTAAAGGGAACCTATTTCCAACCAATGCATTGGACATATTTGCTGGCTGAATCCTGTGATCCTTACTCAAAACAACACACCAATGCTGCAGACTGTCCAAACGTTTTGCTTAGGAATATAGTAAATGCCACAGACACAGAACAGATCAGAGTAATGAAGGGCAAAGTACAATTTAGATTATATCCTGAGGAAATTTAATAACCCAGAATTAGAAAAGTCTAACTCATTTGACAGAACTTCTTTAAAAAGAGATATTATGAGCTCAGGAAGCAGGCACATGCTGCGAGGTTTTTAAGGCTCCTACAAAGATGTGAATCCACACACTGAGAATTTCGATGTCGACTGTGAAAGGTGAGTACACAAGCACCACCAAAATCCTGGGAAATGGCAGGTGGGAATTCCTGGCTTCCTTCCCAAGCCTAACACAACCCAGGCAGCTGTGGTTCAGTTCATACTTCAAAAAGCAGTTTTTCAGAAAGAAAACCATGACCAAGATACTTGGTGCTCTCTGTGGAGTGCCTGGCTACAGCAGGGAGGGTCAGGTTTGGCCCCAAATCCATGGATGAATTCCCAGTGCTGGAATGGACACACAATCCCAGACAGGAGCCTCCCCTGCCCTGAACATGTACAGGACATCTCCTGAAGAGCACAACAATAATGAGCTTGCACAATCTATGGTAAATTAATTCAACAGCTAAATGAATTTACTATCCTACAGAGATACTGGAGCTGTGAAAATGGTTACGCAACATCGCTTATGATATTTTTACCCAAAATAAAAAAAATCAGTCAGAGGGGAAAGGAACATGTTGGAGAAGACAGATTTTCACAAATATTTGTATTTGAATTGCTGATGAACTCTTCCTGCTGTTATTTTTATTAATGTTTTAATTATATATGCAATACACTTCATGAATAGCTGAAAATATATAGGAGCATCAACGTTTTACAAGCAAGAGAGACAGTTCTGTAGCCAACTTCAAATGTACTTCCTTTCTGCCAGGGAAATAAGATGCACTGGGGCCATAACCTTTAAAAACAAGTGTGTGATGGAGCAGCTCTCCTGAGCTCATGCTAAAACTATTGTTGCCATTCCTACAGTGGTATTTCACTCCATGCCTCCAGGTTTTTTTAAGATGTAGTGGTCAACACCACAAATAGGGAATGAGGCAGCAAGTTTTTATTGGGGCATTTTAAATTTTGGGGTATGCTTAAGATCTCATGTCCTAGGACAAGTTCATTATTACACAGAACACCTCAAATGGGCGAAAGTTTAAATTTCAGGTCCTCACCAGGGATGGGGTGAGGAAAGTCTTCCTGCAGTGAGTGAAACCAGAAGCCCTGATCATAATGCTACAAACTGGCACCAAAGCAGGATTTTGGGAACCAGTTCAATATGGAGGTGACTTGTGGACATCCCACGCTTACCAAAACAGTCAAATACCTTCCTCTTTTGTCCTTAGTGAGCCTAAAGAATTTTGCTGGCTTTGGAATAAGCAGGGAGTGACTCCATCCCATCAACTGGATGGTGCAATAACCCCAGAGCACTGAACACCCAAGAATTAGACCCCATGAGTCTTCCCAACCTAATCTTAACACCCAGGATATGGCTGTGTCCAGGTCCTTGACCCCATCTGAGTCCCAGGTTTGAGGTCTGCTGGGGACTGACTGTGTTGACCCTCCTGAACAGCATGTAATGAAATCTTTATTATAATTTGTTTTCAACCCACACTGCTAAAAAAATCTGTCAGCTGCTTTAAAACGGTCTCTGTTTTGCTGGCCCTGCTTCTGGCAATCTAAGTAGCTGTCATCACTGTAGGAGCAGCCTGCTTGATAAGATTATAATTTTGTTTACATTGTGCTATAGGATGCCACACTGAGTACAGCGCAAGGAAAATGGCAATCGACAGCATGCAATGTGCATTTTCAGTAAAATGGGGGTTATCTGCCTTTATTCCTGCCTCAAAACTGCAGGATTTTGGCTGATGTTCTTAAAAGTAAAGAAAAAAAAAATGGGTTTAATGTGTTTCTTTGCTGGAATGTATTGTAGTAAAACCTGTAATGGCCTTTTTTGGCACCACACCAATATACAGCATTCAGAAAACCGCTATTTATTGAAGCAAGAAATGCAATACCAAGACTACAAATCACTTCTTACATACAGAAAACTGGAAGTAAATCTGGCTAATGCCCACCTCTCTACCAAAGGTAGAGTTCCCAGCCTCAAACTAGGAGCAGTCAATTCTCATCTGCTGTGAGGTTGCAAGTTAAAGACCTTACTGCATCTCATTTTCATCCTTGGTAAAATAGAGATATGGCCATGTATTTTAAGAGAAGGTCTCAAGCTCTCTCAGTACACCAGACTGTAAACCTACCAGGGAAATGTACCAATATTTTTACAGCAGTCAGTCGGGTTAGTTTTAATTTGTGTTTGATTAGTAAAGAGCTCTGGGCCAGACTCCCAATATTCACAGAATTCCCAGTGCAGCGAGGCAAAATGTAACAATTATAATGGTAGCAATATGTATTCAGTCCTAGCCATTAGCTGTTGGGAAAATGGGTCAACAATAACTTAAGTTTATAGCGAGAGGATTTCTCCACCACACATTTATATGCTGCAGTAAAGGACAGTGAGGGATGTGAGCAAGATTCCTATTACCTTTAGCATGATCGCTGCTATTTTTTCTCTTCTCAGCAAGCAAAATATTTTTTATATATTTTCTCCACTCTCTCCAGAAATTAATGTCTTCGCTGTGTTCTCACTCCTTCCCGTGAAAGGTCAGCCAGGGCTGGAGTACATGGTCCCAGGAGCAAAGTTGAATCTAGGACTTTGCACTGGGAGGAAAGGCACTGAGCAGTTTTGTCAGGTCAACCAAAAGGCAACATAATGAATCCTTGAGCAGCGCGAGCGCACGGAGTGGGGACTGCGCGTAAATAATGGATGACTTTCCAAGCAGCGAACTCAGTGGTTTTCCATCCCCAGGCAGCACTGCTGAGCCCTGCTGCTGGGCAGGAGGAGAGAGACGAGGAGGTGTGAGCTCCTGAGGTGCGTTTGCAGGCTGCTGTGTGGGAGGGGAGCACACAGACCCCGCCAGGACACGAGAGGTCTCCGTGCTCGGCCGCCCACGCGCACTCAGACCGAGCTCCGCTGCTCCTCTGCCCGGCCGGCGGAACGGCAAACTCCATCTCGCAGCCTGACAAGACAAATTGTGAAATTTATCTTTCTCAGACTGGATTGTCCTCCACGTAATGGGAACAAAAGGCAATACCAACAAAAGAAAGAGCGGCTTTGAAGCCCTTCCTGAGGATGGAAAAGGAAGCAGTCGTACATCAACATCTAAGTCAGTGCCCAACACATCACTTAGGGCTGCAGGCTCAGCCCAAGCCTTATTGACCCACACCACAGTCACTGCACAAGACCTTGAAGCACAGCTGAGGGCTCAGACAGCAGGACCTGCAGCCACCAAAGAAAGGGAAATAAAAGCACAAACAAGAAACGCTTGTCCTTTCCAAACACAAAGCGCCCAACTTTATACAGTTCAGGCAAATTCTTAAAGAGCATGTTATTGCAGATGACAATGGTATTTTGGTACTCGAGGGCAATTGGAAGTGTCAGAATTTATGAAGGTATGAAAGTCAAAACATTATTTATCCATTAATGCTATCAAAGGCAGTGCTTGATTTAATGGTCACAGTTTTAAGGATTCAATGTCATTCACTTGGAGTCTGCCAAAGTACACACGTAATTTAGCCTGAGTGTTTAGGAATATATTTCATCTAACTCCTGTTGTTTAAGAAGAGAGTCAGGCAATTTTTGGCTCAGTCTGCTTTTCCTAACAACTGGAAACAATAGGAACATTAATTATACCTTACTTCATCCATTCAAATGCAGAATGACTTGAACATCTTGATGAGCAAGAAATTGCTGAGACACGAGCACCAAATTTCACATTTGAGAAGTCTGAACCTCCCATTTGGAAGAACCACTACATTTATATGCAGCAGCAAATACAAAGTAATGAAACACTTTCAGCTTCACTTTATCAAGTGAGGAAGAGAAAAGCTAAAATAAGCATTTACCAGGTGTAAGCAGATAGCATTGGCAAACATCATCACTAGGAATCTGGTCACTCCTAATGCCACCCTCTTGTTCCCAGGAGAAAAAGTGCAGTAACCTATGGCACTTGTGCTCAGCACACACCACCACCTGCAGGGACACTACTGGTACTTTGGGTGAGGCCATGTTCAATTGATTTAGCATTTTCAAACTGATGGTTTCATAGTGTAAAATTAGGGCTATGTTCTGGCCTTATTCCCAACAGAGTAGCACAGCCTGAGCCAAGAGGCAAGAGAGAAATGTGTAGGAATGTGTTTTCAAACACAGCATCAGTCTGTCTTCACCCACCACCAATAACAACACAGGCAGAAAAGCACTGGTAGCAGTGCCAGCACTTCTGGATGGTCCAGGCGTACAGGAACCAACATCCAGGAGGATCCAAAGCTCTGAACATGGAAAACACACCAGTAAATCCGTATCTACTGACTGAATGTGGCTGGAAACCATGGGCAACGCTCCCAGCCACTATCTCAAAGGAAAAACAATGGCAAGTAGGGACAATTGAAAAGGCAACTGGACACTGCCCCTAACCAACACACTGGGGTAGAGCATGTCACTGGCACCCCGAGCCAGCCAGACCCTGAATGTCCACAAACAGCACTCAGAAGTTACTGACCATGGCCCAGCAGGAAGGGTCAGGTGCCCTGACCATCCCACTCCTCACTGTGCCACAGACTGCATGCAAAGCAGATGGCTCTCCACAGATGAACAGATCACTCTTCTGACCAAAATCAACAGGCCAAATTACCCTCCAAACCAATGGCAACTGGAGGACACACGAAATGACACCTCCAAAGCCAGCTGGCACACGCCATCCCAGGCCTGGATGGGAGCAGTGGCACGGTGGGCACACGGCTTTGCTCCCATCTGGTGTGGCTGGCAGCGGCGGAGGTCGACACACGCAGGCTGAGGGATGAAGCAGTTGAGTGGTGACAAGGGAGAATTGAATGCGGAGGGGGGAAAAATGACCTGCAACAAATCAAGTGTGGCTGGGTAGATGTGTGTGTCCCTTCAGCAGACTCAATCACCAGCGAGAGGGTGACAGAGATGCTGAAATGGTTAAACAAATAGCTTCATGTCGGGCTGCCCGACCACCATGAGATGGATAGATGGAACCGAGAGCCACTGACCTTAACAACACAGAAAGGAGGGAGTGTTCTGGAAAATACACAGATAAGCCAAACACACATCAGAAAGATAAATATCAGCACAGGCTATGATTTGCGTGCTAATCCATAAAGCCCAAGGTAAATCAACAGACAAATGAGGAGTCCAAATGAGAGAAATCTCAGTACCGCAAATTGTTTTGTGCATTGGTGAGTGGTCAACAAACCCCTATAACCTCACAGAAGTCCTCAATCTCTGACTTGTCAATGTGACTTATCTTCAGTCTAAACAACCCTTCACTAGATCTGTTTTCTACCTTACCTCTCATCTCTCAATCACTACACAGAGAACTGATCCTCTCCTTGGTCAATAAATACTCCTTACAGATCACAGTTCCAAACAGCCACCTTCGGATTTTATCTGCACCTGACCTGGGCCCTTTGCAGAAGCTTCCATCGACTTCGACAAAATCTCATCTTTTTTCAGTTTTTCACTGCAATGCCCTACAAAAGACTTTGTGGAAGGGGCAAAATGAGATTACTCATTCTCAAAGCGGTTCATTTTTTCCCTTTTTTTTTTTTTTTAACACATGCCTATAGAAATGCATCAAACATCTCTCACATTCCCAGGCTCTCAGTGGGTAAAGACCTTCTTTTCTTTCAATATTTAATTATAGGTACAACAAAGTCCTGTTCTACAGTGAAGGTTCCTATTCATGACAGCCAAACAAACAAGCTGTAGGATTGCAAAGTACAAACCCCAGTGTGCTGACAAGGCCTCCAACCCCACAGTGATCCCCTTTTCTCACACAGGGAGCTTAGCACAAAGCCTGGAATGGCGAGATGCCAAAATTGAGCTACTCAGCACGAAGGCATGTTTGCTGCTCACCGTGAGCAGCAGTGGTAGCTGTGAAAAATCAGGAGTCAAAAGGCCCAGTCCAGCTGTAAAATGCTTAATGAAGAAAAAGGAGGATGGCAGGACTCGCCAGTTAAGGTTATCACCCAACATTAACAAAAATAGGAGCACATCTCTCTCCTGCACTGCTGTACCCTCATGACCCTCTTCAGCTGGTTTCTCTCCAACACTGGCTTCTCAGCTGATCTCGACAATCTGACTGAAAAACCTGCCTTGATGCAATAATGTTTTTAAAAGCTGCTAGTCACTGTAATGTCTGTTAACAGATCAGCCCTGTCCACAGTCCTAATTTTGGTGTCTAAACTTCTGACCCCAAGTTCCACAAAAGCAGACAGCTCATCCCAGAGGTGTTCAGGTGACAAAGGGAACACTAAAAGCCATGTGTTCTCCCAGGGCAGCTCTTCTGCCCACTGACATTTTAAAACAAGCAAAAGTTTTTCCTTTGTTGTCAGGCGTAAGCTGCTTACTGAAAGCAAATGTGCTTGTTTTCTGCCAACCATTCAAGGCTCCCTTTCTGTTTGGGGGAAAGAAAGGAGAGAGGATTATCCAGCCAAGGATGGAGAATCACAAATCTTAGAGAGGGTGAGTTTTTGTGAGAAGGGAGGAAAATATAAATTGGTCTGATAGAAACATATTTATCTTTTTAAATTATTTCCCCATGGAAATAGGAGAGGATTAAAGTGTCAACACATGAAACCTACGCTCAAGAGTCTTTCTCAAGGTCTCAGATGCAAACAATCTTGAGATCCCAATTCAGTGTCTCCTAAGTGTGTTTAGGTCTTGCAATCAGCCAAGAAGACACAACAGATTCTGTGAAGAAACATGCAGAGAGCTTGGAAGTGAGATTCCTAAAGGTCTTGCAGGTGCACCAGTGTGAAAAAGCCATTAACAGATGTAGCTAAAACCCTGCACACAATTTCACTATGATTTATCTTTTATTTTCTTAAAAGATGCATTTTGGCTTAGGAGTAATGTTTAAATTTCAAGTAAGAAGTAGGTGAATTTTCATTTCTATACTAAATTCTAATTTATTTTTTCATTAGATTTTCATCAAAATGTTCCCACGAGCATGGAGAAAAGAGCAAACAAAATGTACCATGCACAAATAAATTCTCTCATTCCTTTTTAAAACCAGTTTTCCTCCTGATCTTTCCACTCATCAAGGGTTTACTGCTCTGAGAGACTCCCTGCTCAACTGAAGAAGAAAGCAAAAGGAGCTGGTTGTAAAATATTAACTTATTCCATTTTTCATCTTTGGGAATCAAACACACATTAATTATCAAAACTCTCTGCCTTTCCCTCCATCATGTCATTAGCGCAATCCGCAGGGAAGAACACCCTGCACAGCCCAATTCCATCTACAATCACCTATGTATTTATCAACAGCCAATTCTAATTTCATCTGCTGCTCCATGTCAAGTGAGTAAAAAGCCAATAACATCCTCCCAGAATGATTATCTGTGGTATCTCCATTTACACCTCGGTCACAGCCTCCCCCTGCAGGGAAAAGGAACCCCTCAGACTGTGGCTCCTGGATGTCACTCGACAGAAAATACTGACCTGAACAACAGCACAGGAAGGCAGGACTTAATTCCCAAAATGTCATCTCTCTCCTCCCGAACTGGGTTTGTTTGCTGTATTTATTGTAGCAATGTCTTTTCCTTGTACAGTAACTGCCCTTGCCAGCACACTGCTCTCCCCGAGGCTACTTTAAATCTCTCTAAAAACCAAACAAGGATCCTTATCTTCATATAAAGTATCTGTGAACAGTTGAGAGCAATACAGAAGAGCTTTAAATTGAGAGAGAGGGGTCAATGATGCAATAAGAGCACTTTGTCCCTTTCTATAAAGCAGACCAGAATTCAGTTTTGATCAAAGGCACAAGCTTTGGTGCCTGGCCATGAAAGGCTCTCCTGGCCCCCACCCAGCAAAGTCCTTGAGTGCAGGAGTAGCTCTCCCAGCCATGGAGCTGCCAAAACCACAAGTCCAGGGTCAAGCCCTGCAGGCCTGACACTCATCTGTCACATCCCTACCAGGATTTGGCACAGCAGGTCATGGATATTCCCCTTCTCTGTGGATAGAAGAGCTCTGGAGGCTCTTCTGCCCATCCTGGTGCCCAGGGTCAGCCTCACTGAGGCACCTCTGCCTCCACCTCCACCCCTTAACTTCTGAATGGTCAGCAAGAGGCAGAAACAGAACCCCAAACCCCTCTTGCTGCCAAGCTGTTCATCTTTCCTAACCTTTTTCCCAGTGCTCAGAACAAAACCCCTGCACCCTGACCCTGGTCCTGCCTGTCATCCCTGGATTGATTTGTAGCACAGAGTCTGTTTCACTATCTTGCTCGTCCTATTTTCTTGGTCACAGTTGGTCAGACACCACTCCTGGCTGCTGGCCACTGCCAGAAAGTCTTTTTTTTTTTTTAATAACCTCCAATAAGCTCAGATAAAAACCAGATCGTGGTCTGTTTTCTCCTTATTGAAAAATACTGTATTAAATAAATAAAAACTAGGCAGTAGCTGCTTGGGGAAGATGTGAAGTGCACCCACAACCACTCCCTCATTATTGCTGCTATCGAGACCAGTGTCATATCCTGAGAAGAGAGAAAGTGCAACCTCTAGCAAGTGTCTGAGCACACTGAAAGCAGCAAATCGAGCTAAGCTGTGAGAACAAAAGAGAATACACACAGTGGCATTAGTTCACTGACCACACCATTTTTATTTCCAGCCTTTTACACTATGCAACTGCTGATGAGGATGGATTCTAGCAACAAACGGAAGCAAGCCTTGTGGGGATTTAGTGACTACTTGGACACTGCAGGTTAAGCCTTTCCCAGCAGAAGTGAATTTTTTGTGTGTGTTCACATTCCATTTCGTGGCACTTCTTTAAGAGTGGAAGAAAGAAAAAAATTATACTGACATTTAACTCGCAGCCTGAAGCCAGCTAATCAGACAGAGCAGGCGAGCACAGCAACGTTAGGAAAAACATGGGGGAAGGAGGGATAGCAGTGGAAGTCCTGCAGCTGGAAACCTGGCTGGGAATGGGATGACATGGGGTGCAGGGACACAGGGACAAGGATGGTGTGCCCAGGGGGGAGTGAGCAATGAAGGGATATTGTCAGAGAATAACCCAGTGCAAGGAAAAGAAAAAAATGAAGCACAAAAGGGAAGAAATTTTGCTTCCTGGGGTAGGAAATATTCTCTCAAACACAGTGGTAACCAAGAGCAGTTGCATTATATGGCACCCAGTAAATATTTTTAAAGTGATACATGAGTAATTATCACAGAATGCATCGAGAAAAAAACTCATTTTAAGCACTCATGTGAGGGTGCATCACAAATGCACTTCCTCATTTTTTTTTTATCAGTTCTGAAAAAAAATGAGGCCTTTTATGCACTCCTATTTCAAAATATGGGAGGGGTGTTATTTTTTTCACAGGTAATCTTAAATAATAGCAATGCCTCCAAACATTTCTTAAAGTCTTCTCCTTATTTTCTTATTTCAGTTCAGGTGTAGAATTAATTCTGAAATACCAACACCTTAAATAAATGCATTGACATCACCTTGTGATTGAAATCATTGAGCAACAATACATCAGACTCAAGAGTCTCATAGTGCTTTATAACTACACTGTAGCTACATATTGAAAATACATTCATCTTTATGGGATTTGATCTGTTCTGTTAAGTTCTTCCCCAAAATCACCTGAGCTACCTGACAGCTCTGGTAGCTTTTTTCAAGGAGGAGGAACAGATCTTTTAACAATTGTTTTTATTTCCCCTCACTGGAGGATTATGGAGTATTATTAGAGCCAAACAATGATCATACAAGGCCAGCATCAATACACAGATACTGTTCTAATGCAATATTATAAAAACAATATGTAAAAATTTTTTTCCATTTCAGAGAGTTCTAAAAATCTAAATCAGCAACAGCATGCAGGAGATTGAAACCACTGAAATTTAAATCAGCACATACAAATTTTGCAAAGGCAGTGATGACCAGCCCTAAATCTAGAAATTGTTTCTAGTCTTTAGTACACGAGGGCTGGAATTCAGAGGCTCACGTGAAGCTCTGCCAAGAGCAGGACCAGAGTCCCTTGGCTCAAGGCCTGAAGTCACCAACTCCTTCCTGATAAATGATGTCTGAAATAGCCACCATCAGCAGCAATATCAGATGCCATTGCTCTCACAGGACTAAACAGCAACAACAACTGAACAGCTGTAGGTGACAGAGCTAAGAAATGAGAGCAGAATCAGCAGAGAAAGAATAAATCAACAAGTTGGAGACTTGGATACAATATCTGAGAGCTGAAATCTGATAGAGTGCAGCACTTCTTGCTTGATTTTCTATTTTATTCTTCCTTTTAAAATTCATGTGGTGGAAGTGTGAGGTGATAAAAGGCCAAGTATCTGCACTTCAGCCACTTACAGTGAATACAAGTGAAAAATACAGTATTATTGGAAAACCAGAAATATCAAAGAAGTGTGACAGAAGCATGAGATGCTAAGACCAAGGAGCTTATTCTTCTTTTCCCATTGCACTATAAAGACATTTGCTGTCTCAATAGATATCCCATTTTTAGTGCCAGTCCTTAAAATATTGGAAAGGTCAATCGGAGGGATAAAAAACAACAGACCACCAAGAAAAAAGCCCCACCACAAACAAATGTGGGATTTCAGAAGCACTGTCAGCAAAAAAAAAAAGAATCAACATTTTTTTTCTTCTTCTTCCTGTAAAGCAAAGTTGAGTTTAATTTAAGGCGGTGCTAAGCATCAGCCACAAGTGTCCAACAAGGCAGCAATAGAAGAGGACATCCATCAGCTCTTCTCATGCAACTGACAGCAGGACAAGCAGTAGAAGAATTAGGTATTAGAAAAATGAAAGTCTTGTTAACAGTAAGAGTGGTGAAGACCCAGAAGAGGCTGTCTAGGGAAGATGAGAAATCAATATCCAAGGTTTAAAAAGAGGTTAGACAGACTGTCAGCCTCTGGAGGTGAGACAGGTACACTTGATCTCACCTAAGAGCCTGGCAACACACTGAGTTATCTCCCAAGGTCTTTCCCACATCAGCATTTCTGGGATCTTTTTAATGATTCAAGTAATTTGTCTCACTTACGGGTAATTTCATATATGAAAGAACATATTCACTACTAGTGTTGGGATATGCTGATTCTCACCATTCTCCATCTCTTTTTTAAATGGAAGACACTAAATTCAGTGAGAATTAAATGGCGTTTATTTTTTCCCCCTCTTACTTTGTTTTCCTTTCCTGTCCAAGGCCTCCATGCTCTGTGTGTTCATATCCTTCAGTTTCTTTTCCCTCTAAGAATTTTAGGAATAACAAAATATTTTACGATTCTGCTCTAAGGTCATTACACAACTCACCTTTCTTTAAAATCATAAGGTGATGTGTTGATCTTGTCCTTCCCTTATTTAAGTGCACAAGGTGCCCTCAGGTCTGTGCTAATTGATACCAGGCATCTGTTCAGGAGAAGAATCCACCTGTACCACAAGTCCCTGGTGCTCTGAACTAAACAGGAATCTCTGACTTTCAGAAATTGGACTGTATGATCTTAAAAGATCTTTTCCAATTATTTCCTTAATGATGCTAAATGAATCTAGTAAAACTGTCCCCAACCTGCTCTCTGAAATATCTCCTACAATCCTCCCAACTACTAAATAACAGGACACCTGACAATACTGTTCTCCCACAAGGTAAAATCCTGTCCTTTACTTGGAGTCTGGGGAGCAATTTCTGGATTACTGAAGGACTTTGCATTGCAAAACAAATTAGAATATCAGCAATTGCTAAAAAAATACTGACTTTGGGACCTGCAAGCAGAAGAAACACGAAACATCTTTTGTGTTGCAAGTATCAGCAGATCTTGGCTCGAACACCTGAGCAGAAAATTTCTGTTAAAAAGAGAGTTTGGACAAATGACCCCAAGTTTGATGACCTTATAACACCTCCCAGGGAGCCAAGGCTTGCGGGTGCTGGGCCCTGGGAAGCTCTGCAGGGCAGGCTGGCTCACAGCAATCATCCCATAACAGCAAGGTGGGCCAGAGTCCCTCAAACCAGAAATTCCAACTTCAAATCCAGTGCTGGTTTAAAAGACTGGAGTTTACTGGTGCTTCAGAAATAAATGCAAATTCCTTTTTCTCCCCAAACCAGTCAAACACATGCCTCTCAGACAAGGAACATTACCAGGACCATTTCTGCTGTGATGGAGGTGTACTGAGAAAAAAATGGAGCAACTTTTTCCAGAACTGCCCATTCCTCACAGATTAAAACCACTAGGTGACATTTTTAATCAGTATTTCTAGATGGTATTGCTAAAATGAGAACATTAGCAAGCTCATTTAAATTTGCAAACTAAACCCATTTGAACATTACTTGAGCACGAGAAAGTGGCAAAGGCACACGAAGTTAAAAGACTGTGAAGAACAAAAAGCTCTTGGGCACGGCACTACCCTCCCTACGCTCCCCTTTCTCCCATCTCATTAGAGAACTCCAAGGAATAACTCTTTCTATCCCACTCCAACCAAAACTCAGATTGAAATCTCTCCTGTGCAGAACAAGTACTCTTGGTGCAAACTCAAAGAGAAGTTTCCCTTTGGGATTGCAAAGTCCCACATTTTGGAGGGTCTAAGGTCTATGTGGGGCACTGTCCACACAAAACAATCACACCTTATTTCCAAATAAGTTGGTTAATTTACAAAGCAAAACCACTCAGCGTTTCCTGTTGTTTCTAAGGCTTTGTGAAGTTAAAAGTACATTTTTATTCCAGTTAAAGTACACAAGGATGCAAGACAGGAAGAAGGCTGGGGGGAGTGTGACAGTTCAAACTCATCTCCCTTGAGATGATCTTGAACTCTGAACAGAGCACCTGTACCCTCTAGAAATGTTGCATTCTTAGCCTTTTAAGAAAGGAAGAAACACAATAGGACAGATGTAGGAAATCTGCTACATGAGTTTTAATTGCAACCATTTGTAACCTGCATTTCCCCCAGATACATATCTTATTTTTAAGCAGATATTCCTAATTAAGCAGAGGACTTGGTTATCACGAGGCCAGTGACTTGCAAAGTCGGGTTATCAACAGTACCCAGTAACAAAACTAACCTGAGATATTGATCCAGAATTAGAAGGCTATCACAAACTGCAAGATCCCAGGACCAATTAGGGGACAGGGAGGAGGGATGGAAGACACCAAGACCACAGCTCTTGCATCTGAATGAGCACTCAGCATGACCCTCATCGATGTTTGCCTGGGGATCTGACAGGGTCTGAGATGGGCTATTTACAGCCTCCCAAGCACAGGCTGGGAGACCCACTGTGTTCTGCAGGTATATTCTCATGGCCCCTCCACCTAGGGAATCCTGCTGTTTCCCTAACCTAAACAATTGCCCTGGAGTGGCAGGGGAATTAAACACAAGTCCTGTGCATTGCAGGTTAGCTTGCTGTGCTACCAGGTCCTCATTCCACTCTGGAGATGTCATTCCAGGCTAAAAAGGTACTGCATTACTTGCCCAAATTTTCAGGAAGCCTAAGAATATGCAAAAATTCTTATTTTTGTATTCATTGTGTCTGTCAATCAAAAAAGCAAAGCTTTAAGATAAGGAGGGTCCTGACCTACATATGGGTTTGCATTATCCTATGTTAGCTTATGGGGCACAATCCAGCATGTGGTTAAAAATCTGAGTACCTCTGGTCATTTGGGGAAAAAAACAGGCTAAAGTAGCACTGCCACATCCCCATGGCACTGTCAGGGATGAGGCCCTCAAGGACAGCACCACGGTGCTATAACACCATTCTGTGTTTTGGAAGAGGATCAGGGATCCTGCACCAGGCCCTGCCTCACAGCACAGACATGCCCATAACTCAGCCTGCACCTTCAGTCCACCCAAAGAACAAAACACTATTTTCCACATCTTCGATAATTTTCTTTCCACAGTCTCAGGGTGACACACAGACATTGGTGAGAGCTTGGCAATAAATCAAAGAGGCAGGTAAATATTAGCATAAATGTTGCAAACATTAAGACTGAAGCACTGAAGAGTCTCTGGCCAGAAAATTGAGCCCTTCTGTCCTTCAGCCCCTTACTTTTATACATCAAAGTGTTACAATGCAAACAGACAGTGCCAGGAAGCAGGCTCTGAAGCTCAGCTAAATGCTCCTTGAAACTGAAAATGAAAAGCTCACCAGTCTTACGTTGTTTCTGTTAAGCAATGCATGCTGTGGTGCTGGCTCACGGGTGAAACAAATTGCTGTTCTAAGTCTATTAAAAAGGGAAAAAAAAGGCCACCATATGGTGCTGACTGCAGTAGCTCTTAGCAGGTGAAATGCATCCAGAGCTGTAGCTACCATACTTAATTATTGTGACAAATTCAGTCACTCAAGGTGGAGATTTTTTTGTTTGGGTTTATTTTTTTTTGTTGTTGTTGCTGTTATTTTAAAATAGGTTTATGAGCTATTCCCACCCAGAAAATAACACTGGGGAGAAGAGATTAAAGGAGGGGAGGAGAAACCCCACATGCCACACAGATATTTGTGTCACTCAGAAGCAGGAAGGGGTTCAAGCACAGTTTGGGATACTTAATGGCATCACATTGAAGGAGAAGGATGCAGAGTAGAAGAGAGTTTCTCACACAACATCCTTGAACTCCCTCAGTGCCTACCATGAGAATGAATCTAATGAAGAAACAGCAGCACTGACACCACACCCAACACATCAGCACTGACGGAGATGGTGGAGCCACACAGACCTGTCCAGACCCCTGACACTCTGCTTACACCCCATAAGGACAAAATATAAAAAAAAAATACTTACAGAAATATTTACAAGAAGATGGTCTTGGGCTTAACCCACCCCAGATTATGCAAGAAGCACAAGCACAGTATCTGTCCTTTGATGTGAAAGTGTGCCAAAAAATTCCTGGAATGGCTTCAGCATGGCTGTTGTCTGACCTCAATGTCCCTGATGTCTCGTATGCACAAAGGAATAGTCGAGAGAGAGGGATTCCAAAGAATACCTTAAATACAAACAAGACTCCAGCCCAAGTGGCTCAGAAATCAATTAACCCCATGCATAGATGGGGCACATTTCCAAGTTATTTGGTATTTAGTGTAAAGTTTCAGGGGATACTGCTGGGATCCTCCAGAGCAGCACCTGTTCTTCTATTCCCCTCTCTGCAGTTCAGCATCACACACTCCACGTGTGGCTCACATTTACAAGAATTAGATTAAGTTATTCCAACAATCTGACTTGTTCCTTTGAAAACATGTGTCATTAACAGTCAAAGACATAATTTTGTTCAACAGAAGTCTATGTGTAGTTTCCCCAGTTCTCCATGCCCTGCATCATATATGTTTATATAAAGGACAAAATATAGCATAAACCACAAAACATAAACCTAATTCAAGCACCAAAAAATACCCCTCTCCAATTCAAATAATCAGAAAGTCCCTGTGAAATACAAGCGGTTGGAATCACTATTTCCCCCCCAGGATAAAAACTTCAGGTGAATCCAGTTGATTATATTCATCACGAGCTGAGCCTCCAAGGTTCCCTCAACTCAACTACCTTTGCCTTGATCATTTCACCCCTACAAGCTGTACATTCATTTATAAACATCATCCCACATCCAAACTCTTTAACATCTTGCAAAGGGGATACACACATGCCCCCATATATACACACATATTTGAAGCAGTGATTAAGTAATTTCCTTTCCCTTCTAAAAGCACTAATTTAAAATAAAACTTTCACTAGCAGGAACAGCTAAGAACTTACTCACATCCAAACCCAGAGTTTGCATAATTTTATTTCATTATTTAAAAATTTTCTTAATTACAGGGGCTGGGTTTTTCCTTCCCTCCATAAGATCCTACTTAAAATCTTAAGGGAAAAAAAACCCCTTTCTGTGGTCCTTCCATGCTCTCACTAATTTTCTCAAAAAGCCTACAGTCATTTCCCTGAATAGTTCCAAAATGAATCCCATACCACAGCTTCTCTCACTGGAACTGTCTTATTGGGGGGGAGTCAAAGGATCAACTTGTTACAGGGCTTATTTGGGGAAAAAAAAAATCCAAAACTAAAACACCCGAGCAAAAAAATGTTTGTCATTTTAAATTCATAAATACACATTTTAAAGTGTGCATATCCTGAGCTGCCGGCGCTTTTCTGTGAGTTAGAAATTCCCCAAAACCAACACTCGATGCAGCCACAGCAGCTCCTCCTCAGCCCAGAAAAGCAAGCCTGACCAGGGGAAAATTTGGCAAGTAATGAAACACAACCTTGCCAAAAATACCAGCAGTGAACTGTGCGTGCAGCTGATGTGGGGCGGCAGAGAGACATCCCCAGGGCAGCCCAGGGCTCCTGGAAAGGTCAGCACAGCCTGCGCCAGCCTCCGCGTGGGCATCGCAGCAGAGCTCAGTGCGTGTCTGCAGCACGGCCCAGGGAGAGCTCAGGGCACACAGAGCACTGCAGGAGAGGCTCAGGAGCCACACTGGAGTGGGTACTGGCCAACAGAAGCCTTTCCTTGCTATAGCCACATCCCAGCATTGTCCCAAGTGAGAAACCCCAGGTGACAAACTGAACAATACCCAGAAGAAAGGGACATCGGTAAATTTTGGTTAAGGTTCTTCTGCTACATAAATTCTATTCCAGAATAAACCAGATTATGAGCTCCTTTTCCTGAACATGTCAACAAATAAAATCCCAATGTTTAAAAAAACTATTTGGCAACAAGTAAAATTACAACATTTAGCAAACTGTTTGGCATATCTATGTTTGGTATGGTAACCAAATGGTTTGAATCAAATCTGATTCCCAAACCAGCTTAGCTAATTAACGTATCGTGGGCACACCTTTTAAATTATTCATTCCACAGAACACAAAACAAGGTTCAAAAAGAACTGCTCACTCTTAGGTGCACAGGCTGATAAATTATTGTGAACTTGTGAAAAGCAGCTGAAGTTCTGTGAAAAATCAGTGTCATCACCTGGTCACAGACACCCAGAGGGGACTGAGTAACAGAATCAACGTGTCATCTCCACACCTCTGCAGTGTGATGATGTGTGACATGCTTTGCTCCTCAGAGCTCTCTCACCACAACCTTTCCCATAACCTTCCCTCAGCACGGAGCACTGGGGATAAATCCAGCACTGGTGTGTACCCTGTGCTGCCCAAGCTCTTCACGGGGAACAGAGGCCAAGCCTCAAAACAACAGAATAAAACAAGTGTGTTACACAAGCGAGCAAAACCAACACCTAAAGCAACTGTAGGACGAGACTGAATCCTACACACCTCTTTTACAGCCAGCCCCACTCCTCCACAGTCATTAAAACATCACTTATAAAGAAGAACACACTGCACGAGAGCAAGTCACAGGGCACACGTTGTAGCATGGTGTAGCTCTGTGTTTTACCTGGACTTGGGTGAACAGATGGAGCATGAACATGTCACACGACAGCTACTCCAGCTGCAGCTGTCAGATTCCAGTGCAAGCCCTGAATGGGTTCCATTCCCCCCAGAACACCTGCAGTTAATCCAGGATCCAACAGCATATGTTTCCACAAGCAGACTTCCTCACAAGACAGCAGCTACCGATCTAAGGGACAACTCAATCTTCCATTTGATGAATTTCCACATTAAGCTGAGTTCAGGGCCCAGAGCAGACTGCCTTTGACAAACTGCATGCAAAGAGAAAGGTGGGATGTTTTACCACTCAGGGAATGAGAAGTTGGAGTGAAGACCATCACTAGGGGTCTGTGGGCTGAGCAGAGGGATGGGCACAGACACACACAGAGCTGGGAAATACAAGACTTGAGAACTTCATCTGAAATTAAAATATTTAGACAGCTCCCTCCTGTCTTTACTATAAAGGACATCACCTTAGACTCTTTGACCACAAACAACTCAGCCTCTTAAAAATTTACTACAAGGAAATGCATTCTTGAATGAGATCTGAGCATGGCTCAGAATCTCAGCTCTCTTTGTTCCAGGATGCTGCAAGGATGAATCTGGGCAGGGGGTGGAGGGAGAGTGTTATGAGCAAGCTGGCTCTACTGATTTCTTGTAAATAACATAAAAATGAACACTTGACCATAATCTACGAATTGGATATAAAGAGAGAAAATAACTCTTACAGAAATGAGTGCTTTTAAGTGCTTCTCGAGCATCAAATGGGAGAAAACATTTATGAATTTTCCACCATGGTGTGAAGCATCATGTCAGACAGGATCAACCCCATAAAATTATTTTGTGACAATACATGTAAATGGTTTTAACATTCGCAATCCCTCCAAAGAGGGAGCAAAGACTACCCAAGCCATCTGAGAGCTCAGAATTGTAATAGGGCCTTTGAAGAGATTATGTGCAGACTAATCATGTATTTTCTCATGGAAGCATTCAACAATTTGAAGTACCATATTCACACAGCACATTTTGCCTTCCAGAATTACCTCTGAAAGAGCCACTGAGAAATTATACACTGCGTAGACAAGCATATATCTAAATGATATGCATGTCTAACAGAAATAGATTATTTTCAAGGGGTCCTAAACCCAGATTTTCCATTTGTTCATGCAATTGCATGCAGTAATAATTTATGTATAAGAATCTATGCATTTCAATCAGATACACAAAACTGATAGGCCTTTCTGTTGCTCATTTTTTCATCTTTATATTAAAAAAAATAAATAGGTTTTTAAAGGTATTACTTTTGGCTTTTTTAAAAATCACACACACACATATGTACATACATAATCACCTTGTTCAGGACTCAGAGAATCAGTCCTGCAAATCCTGCTAGAAGTGATAAAAAGAAACTAAAAACCAAGAAACTAAGGTGCAGTAACACTGGATTGAAACTTAGATCCACCCAAAAGAAAAACCTACTTGTCATCACAGGAAATTTTCCTGATTGCCTGTTTAAAAAATAATCCTGATTCATATCCAAGGGTAGAGTAGATAATGAATGAAAATTGTTAGGGGGGTTTAGGAAATGTTCAGGCAAGATGCAGAGGACGGTGCTGGGC
Organism: Vireo altiloquus; assembly: GCA_013396875.1. Lineage (NCBI taxonomy): Eukaryota > Metazoa > Chordata > Aves > Passeriformes > Vireonidae > Vireo > Vireo altiloquus. The sequence continues at coordinate 468,503 of VZRF01013111.1, read as the reverse complement.
TCCTGCTTATTCCAGAGCTCAGTCATTCCATGAGCTGTGCGTTACGAGCTATGAGCTCTCCACTGCTTTTGTGTGATCCTAATGAACTCCCAGGTAGTAACACCCCACTGCAAACACACTGGGGCAGCAAGAAAAACCTGGAGGTGCATCCTTCTGTCTCTGTCACATCTGCAAATCTTCAGATTTTCAATAAATTGGTAGAACTTCAACCGAAACAAAATGGTTTCAATTCACTGCAGCCCTACTTGGTACAAGGAGCCTGAGAGAGACCTGCACCAAACCAAACCAAAGCCCAGGAGCCACAGCCCTACAACAAACCAAAGCCCAGGAGCCACAGCCCTACAACAAACCAAAGCCCAGGAGCCACAGCCCTGCACCAAACCAAACCCAACCCCAGGAGCCACAGCCCTGCACCAAACCAAACCCAACCCCAGGAGCCACAGCCCTGCACCAAACCAAACCCAACCCCAGGAGCCACAGCCCTGCACCAAACCAAACCCAACCCCAGGAGCCACAGCCCTGCACCAAACCAAACCCAACCCCAGGAGCCACAGCCCTGCACCAAACCAAACCCAACCCCAGGAGCCACAGCCCTGCACCAAACCAAACCCAACCCCAGGAGCCACAGCCCTGCACCAAACCAAACCCAACCCCAGGAGCCACAGCCCTGCACCAAACCAAACCAAACCCCAGGAGCCACAGCCCTGCGCCAAACCAAAGCCCAGGAGCCACAGCCCTGCACCAAACCAAAGCCCAGGAGCCACAGCCCTGCACCAAACCAAAGCCCAGGAGCCACAGCCCTGCACCAAACCAAAGCCCAGGATTCACAGTCCTGCACCAAACCAAACCCCAGGAACCACAGCCCTGCACCAAACCACATGAACCACAAGTGACCACAGGACAGGGTGAGGTGAGGGGTGAGACACACTTTGATTTCATCTGATTTAATGGATTTCTTAACTTCCAGTCTTATTTAAGACAAAACATTTAAAAAGAAAATATAAGTGCAGATGAAGCCGTTTCAGCAAGTCTAGTGAATTTATAGAGAGCACATAACTCCTAAAACTACAGCAGTTCTGTGGGATGGGTAGGAGAAGGTTACCTACAATTCCTCATCCAAATTTCCTTTCCACACTTCTGTTTTCATCTTGGCCTCTTACTGTTCATAGTGGCCAGTTGTACAGAACTAAGCAGAAAAAAGTCACTGATTCTCTTTACATTTCAGTTCCACAATGTCCCAGAAAGGAGCAGTGTCACCTCCTGTCCTCACAGACATCCTGTTTGTTCCACAGTTCCTACCAACACCACTGACCCCATCCTGGTGCTGGACAGAGAGAGGAGAATACAGACCACCTAAATCACAGAATACAGCTGCCTTTAATGCTTTTCCTAACACAAAGAAATTAGATTAATCCCATAATCAAAGTCCATGTTCAAAAAGCCAAGGCTTTCCTCCAATAATAAGCTGGTATCTGTAAAACCACGTGGCACAATAATGCAAGGTTTAATTTGCTTCTGTGCTTTATCATGGAGAGGGGAGAAAAATCTCCCTTCAATGACCCATTCATGGAGCATCCTTGATCCTTGGGTTCTTATTGAAGTAACTGACTTTTGGATGCACCAGCAGGAAGAGTCTTCAAACTGGCTTTCAGTAACTCATTTAAAAAGAAAAAAAGTTTAAAAATTTTTTGAAAACCCACACACAAACAAAAATCCCCCAAACTCACAGCATCTTTTAAATTTTCTTTGTCTGTGTGAGGAGTGCATTAGATCAGATAAGGGATATTAAATGGCCTTTAAGCCTGACAGCAAAGAGCAGCTCTAATGGGAGTCCCAAATTGCGCTGCCAGCAATCCAGTGTACTTACAAAACAGCAACATCAAGATGCCAGAACAGTGCCATGACCTATATTTCCTGCAAAGCAATTTTCTTCTTTGTAGGGTGGATGGAAAGAATCCAACTGCTATTTAAGTTCCTTTTCTTTCTGCTGGAACTATGCCTTATCATACACATTTTTCCTACACCCAACTTTTCTGTGCCCCACAGCTTTTAAAGCAGGAATTATCTGAAGTCTATTTATTTATTATAAACAGTAAATACTGCAAAATCGTGTTTAGGCCACAATTATCAGGTGAGACCAGAATTCTTTGTATCTCATTTCCACACTTTTAAAAGAAACCAAACCCCTTAAAGGGGAATCTTAACAGCAGAAGAGTGTTACAGAGGGATACAGGTCACACATTCCAAGGAATTTCTGTGGATTCATTACTGATGATGCCCAAATTTCCAACATTCACATTTATCAAAGTGAGGGGTTTATTCTTTTGCTTATTCCCATAGTATGGGGGAAATTGTATCCTTTAAGGAGAACATTAAAATCAAGACATTTTTAGAAGAAAGGAGATATCTCTTTCCAATTTCTTTGACCCCCACTGCCTTGTGATACCCTTACAAATTCCATTTTTGACTCCAAAGAAGGAGCTTTGCTCATTTGTTATACACACTCTGCTCAGAGTGGTCAACAGAACACCTGAAAGGATTCATGATAAGCTTTTTTTCACCACCCTCACCCCCCTTACAGCTATCCTTGCCAAATGCAAACTCTCCCCCTCAGGCAGGGAAATTTGGAAATGGAACACCTGATGCAGCTTTTATTCCAAAATTGTCTCACGTGTGTTGAGTGTCAGAAAGAGCCATGTTGTGCCACAGCACCCACTTGTCTCGGGAAAATTGAAATCGCTCAGTGTCTAACACTTTGAATGATTTCCCAACTTCTCACTTGCCCCATCTGCTCCTCTCAGCTCAGTTTGATTTGTTTTAGCCTTTGTGTCTGCAGTGGCACCAACAAAACTGCAGCATCACTGCAAGCTCCTCTGCTATGGAGCAGTGCCAAGGCTCTCAGATTCAGCCTCCTCCAAGAGAAAAGCACCAAAAAAATAAGATCCCTGTCTCGTTCTGGCGTCTCTCCCATCCTCCAACAATCACAAGCAGTTCTCCCACTCCAATGCTGAGCTCTAAAATAATATCCCACCCACGAGATAACCAACATTACACTTACAAATCAGATGTCCACAGAATACAGCAAGAACACAAATGCCACATCTCAGCCCCAATTTTACTTTTTTAGTTGCCCCAATTAGCTCAGGAATTAAGTAAAAACAATACTTGAGTTTATGTAGTATTTTGTTTCTGTGCTGTTAGTGTGGTACCTATAGACCTTTAAAGTAAAAATATCATCTACTTGCCAACATGTAAGAAACTGGGGTTCTGAAATCAGATACAGAACTTTTAAATAGGTGGGAAAACTGAAAAAAACAATAGGAGATACACAACATGGAAGGAGTCTTTTGTTAAGACAGTGCACAACGTGGGCAATGACATTGCTGTCCCTGGACTGCAACAGAATCTGGATACGCCCACCCAAGGTTTTAAAAAGGGCCTTGAACATGATGGAAGAAAGATCTTAGAAATAAGCACATGGGATAAAAAGTCACAGTCAGCCCCTACAAGTCTCCATTAAAAAACACTCAACTCAGAATGAGCAGAATCTTAACAAAAGAAACTGAAAAACCTCAGACTCGCACTTGTTCATCCCCCAGACTTCGAGTCAGCAACCACCAGATCAGTGAGGGCCCACAAAGATGCAGATGTAGATGTGAGAAGGGAATCACTCCAGGACTCTCCCTTGGGAGCTGCCGAGGACTGAATACATCATTTTGTACTGAGAAAAACAACCAATGGGGAACAGCCCTCGCTGCTCACACCCTGCCGTGTGTTTGTGTCACTGCGAGTACCAGGCTGAAAACAGCTCAGAACTCCAAGACAGTGGCCTCAGGTTGCCTTAAGTTTACTCAGTCGGAGGTCTCTTCACAGTGAGAAAATATTTAAACCTCTCCAAAACCTTGGCATTCACTTCTTCAAGTGCAAAGTACCAACGACACAAGTGGCTTGGCCTGGTGTTTGCTGGAGATGTTCAGGATGGATCAGGTAACCAGGAATTTCTGCTTTTCTTCAGGAAAGCACACAGTGTGGTACCAACACATACCACCCCTGGCACCAGCTCCACCCTGCTGAATCACTTAGCTGGAATTCCTCACAGTGCCCTCAGTGGGATATCTTTTCCCCAGTGTTCATTCCCTCCTTCTGGTGAAGGTAACGAAACCTAGCTTTACAATTCCAAAGATGTATGGCTGTAACATTTTCAAAGAGAAGTCACTAAACACGCTGCCACTGCAGCAAACTGAGCAGCCAGTCACAAAGGTGGGCTGGTCCTGAATTTGGGAACGGTGTTCAGCAGTCATTGGGAAGTAAATGAGGCAGAAAGTGAGTTAGCCAGGAGACTGCAGAGCTGGGAGCACATTCCAGTGTGGGAGCTGCAGGGGAAGCAAAGGTGAGCAGAACCAGAGAGCCAGCACTGACATCTGCAAGGCAAAATATGATGCTTGCAACGAGAAGAGAAATCTCCCTGGCTGTGGCATGAACTGCTCCTGTGAAAGTCTTTGGCACAGCAGTGAGCATGTGTCCATACTGCTCCTTCAATAAACAGGGAAAATAAATCAGGGGACATATCAAATTAGCCAGCTTCAATGGACATGCCACTTTCCTTCACAGATCACAATTTCTCCTATCTCTGTTCCCATTTGCTGACAGCTAAAAAATTGTTATTCCAATCCCTAGATTGTATTTTGGAAATCAGGTCTCTGTGATCTTGCCACTCTTAGCAGCCCTGATGTACAGCCTGACTCCAAGGAGGAAATGTTAGTGGGTTACTGCTTTGTTCCACAACACCCTGAAAGAAAAGCTGCCAGCCAAATGTCTCCAGCCAAATGCAAAATATATTATTAATGAAATTAGAGCGAGGAACCATTTTGTATGCTGCTTTTATTAAATAATTCCAAGCGATTCCTTTGCGCAATTACAGCATCTGAACTTTGCTTTTTAAATGTTGCCATGTGCAATCTCCACTGTGTATTTGCACTTGAAATGGTAATCTGAAGGCAACAGAGTCTGCAATAAGTGGAATTATTAATAAACTCTATTCCAGGTCCTCTCACTAACAAATGTACCCTAGGGTCCTGCATAAGGTGACATTCTTACTTTAATATTAAGATCAATATTATACTTCTTCAAAATTTGCTTACAAAAAGTTACAGAAACAGACGAGCACTTCCACAGAAAAACAACCTATTTCAAAGACAACCATTTAGAATTAAAACTCCTTCCTCAATCTCCAGAATCAGAAAGAATTGGGCAAACCATAACCTACAGGAACAACAGTGATGTTCAGCCCAGATCATTCCTCCACAGGGGAGGAATTCCTGGTGGTCTGTGACAGGGCAGGAGATAACCTGAGCTTGGGCAAAGTAACCTGTAAAGGAAAGAGGCAAAAATGCAAAGAAAATAAAGAAAATGCCTGGTCAGCTCATATCACCATCATCAAGGAAGGGTTCTGAGTTGCTCATGGAATTGGTAATGGGGCACATGGCCTTCCATGTCTCAGTAACCTGTGCAAATCTGGCTCAAGCTGATAATGATCAAACCTAATTACAATCTGACAGCCCTCAGTGGCTTATACAGTGCTTAAGATTTTATCACAAGTCTCATGATATTTAGTGTTCTTCTTAAGCCCTAATTCCTCATGTCAAGCAATTACCCAAGATTCTCCACTTTCAATAAAAATGGAGTTTCCATGCCATGAGCACAGAACAAAGCTTCAAACATGATCTAAATGAAATCTAATGGCTTCTAAACTTTTTTTTTTTAATATATACATTTAAAATTCTGCTGGGTCCCTCTACAAGCTTTGTTCAGCTGTAGAGCCAGGTGCAGATGGATATGGATATATCCAACACAAGGATTGGATAAGAACAAGCAGCTCCAGCAGAGAGATCATTGCACCAAACACCAAGGGCAGAGCACCTATCACCAAGTGAAGGAAATAACAGGCTTAAACCAAAGTCACTGCTTAAATCTACAGCAAAATTAATCACCTGCACAACCAGTTATTTCAGTTTTCTACACCTTTGCAACACTGGGTGCCTTGCTAGAAGATAGTATCTCCCCCCAACACTTAGAAGCAACTTCTGCTGTGTCCCATACTCAAACAGCTTTGACTCAAGAGAAACCTGGGTGACAGCAGGGGAGAGATGAACTGCTCCACACTGGCTTTTGGCCGAGTTCTCCACCTCCATGTAAGAAGTCCCTTCTGGCTGGGAGCAGAGGCCAGCTGGCCCTGGTGCAGCAACCTTGGCTCTTGGCAGGCACCAAGAGCACACACATATTGAGATAATTCACCAGAATGCATGTGCGAGCCTGGCATGTCTATGCCAGATGCAGTATCACCCCCAGTCTGGGTCTTCAGTTCCACCACAAACTTTTCCAGGAGATTGTTTGGTCTGTGTCAGCTTTCAGCACCCTCAACATCACAAGGCACTGAGCTTTCCTAGAGAAAATATTAGGCATCACCTGTGTGAAGCATCTCACTTGTGTCTGCTGCCTACCCACCCTCTGTGACACCCTTCATTAAATGGAAAATACAGTTCCTTATTCAGCTCTCCACAGGGGTTTAGTAAGGCTTTATCAGAAGTTCTCTCTTTCATGGGCTAACCCTCTCCTGTTCCTCTCTTAGGCTGGGCTGTCATGAAAGCTTTGTCTAGTGAAGATCAATTGCACCCAGAAAACAGACATTCAGCTAAAAATCTCTCATTTTCGTTTCTCTGAAACACTTCTTGCCTTCCTGACTTACCTGTCCAACCCAAACCCAGCACAGCAGTCCAGAACCTTTAACTGCAGGACATTTACCTACTTATTCAATTTTTTTTCCAGATTACACTTACAAGACACAACTGTAGAGAATTCAAATGACATAGCTCAGAAGGAAAATTAGATACACATGACTTGTAAATTGAGATGTCCCTGGCCTTGGACCAGGGAAACCTCTAAGTCCATGACATCAAACCAGCAGGCAAGAATTTGGATAATGCAATGAGAAAGCTGCTAAAGCTTCAATCCCTGATCTGCTGCAACAGTCAAAAGGGGGAATATTCACAGCAACTCTTCTGTCTTCATTCCACCCATTTCAGACTTGATTCCTAAAGGAACTTCTAATCTGTATAATAAAAACTGAAACTCTTCAGACACTGTGGACAAATGACCTTTACACAAAACAATTCTGTTTCAATGTTGTGTAAGAAATGATGCACTGGTATCCCACACGTGTTAGGTTGTGTAAGGACAGCAGGGATGCTCCAAAGCTTCCCTTTCTTCCCATGGATTTCTGTGGCTTTGAGAAAAACAAGATATTTGCTCTACCAAAGTAGGATTATGATTTGAGAAGGTGATGTCCTGATGCCATTTTTCTGAACTCTCACTGAAAATTCACAATTACATGTCCAGTAACCACAGGGCAACTGTTGGAAGGCCTTTTGTGTGGAAAACCACTATGGAGCACCTGTGATTTACCTGACCCCAGCACGGCCCATGGAGAGCCTGCTCTCAACCCTAACTAAGGCTTTACTCCAACTCTACACAGACCTTCACTGGACCTTTTCCACATGAAAAATACTGAACTAATACAACTTGAAGTGTGAACTTAAGCTCATTTGAAGGGCTGCAAAGCCAAGTGTAGGAATGGTTATTTCAATAGCAAAGTTGCAAATCTCAGTTTAGCCTCAGCTTACTGAAGGCTTTTAAAAGTTAAATCTATATAAACCAGTTCTAATCTCAGAGATGTTTCTGATAAGGGCCTGTACCATCTTAAGAGCATCGGGAAAAATAAATCAATTTAAAGAGAGACTTGTTCAGTGATCATGTACATCTCAAAACTGTGACTGGAGGGACTTTGGTCTATTGACAGTAATCACACACTTTAACACAAGCCCGACATCATCTCTTCATTCACCAGACAAATAAAATTTCATGTTGGAAAACAGTAATGACAACAGTTAATATTTTCAGTAATAAGTTATCCTCACAGAGAGAGCACTTGACCTTCATTGTAATTTCCACACAGCTTGCAGTAAACCACCTGAGTGTGTATAAAATGTAATGAATAAAGAAATATTAAAAACGATAGAATGTTATTAAAGTAGGTCACAATTCAAACAGCACAATTACTGAAAAAATGATGTTTGAAACTACATCACTCCCAATCCTTCTCACACTGGATGAGCTACTCTATAATTTATTTTGCCTAACAACAGCTTCTGTCCATATTGTCTCTCTTTTTCCCCAAAGACTCTATTAATGCAGCCCACTGTGCCACATGACAGCACAATGCCCACATGACGCATGAAATGTCACAGATCACAGCTTTACACCTGGCCAACATAATATATTCATCAAATTCTTCCATGCAGTGGAAACATTTGTTGTTATTTTGTGGGTCAAGCTACAAGAGGCAGATGGAATGGGCACTTTATTTACATGGGGGGTCCCTAAGCACATTCACTTTGTGCATGAGAGACAAAAGCAAGCCTTACACAGCTATCTAAGAAGCCTTGGACCAAACATTGTTATTTTACAAAGATGAGGGAGAGTGGTTTCCTCTGAGGCTTTTGGATGATGACCATGATTCTTTTTGCCCCTTAACATTATATTCCACGTATTCTGAACATCTTTAAAAGCTCAGAGTGAGGCTTCTGATTCACATCCTGAGAGGAGATGAGTCTAATTAAGATCCACCTGTAAGTTAAAGCAAGTCTGACAGTAACAGAATGGTGAGACTCTCCCCAGCACTCGCCTCTGTGAAATCCCACAAATTCTGCAGGAAATGCACCATGACAGGTCAGAGTGGTCAGATCTTTAATTTTAACTAGAAATTCAGGATGAGTGGATGTAGATATTGGCTTTACCCATCCTTCCGCAGACCACAAAAAAACCTAAACTGTCCACAAAGACACAAAAGTGCAGAAAGAAAATCCTTGGATATAAAATGTATCACTTGATACATTATGAATATTTTGAGTGATTTTGAAACAGCATTTTAAATTATTGACATTGATGTTACCATGAGAGTTTTGGGGGAAAATCCTATATAAACAGCTAAAATCTTTGCTACAAGGAGAGTATTAACCCTGTTATCTTTTAATTATTTGTGTTGCACATGAGTATCAGTGGCATGTGGGGGTTAGAAGCACAGCCTACCCATGTTTGAGCTTGCAAGAAAACAAAATCTCAGGACAGGTCTTCCAGTAGAAAAAAATAGGAGAAAAAAAAAAGTATCTACTAGTACATTGCTCTTTCTGTTAACAAAATTATGCAGTAAAGTCTGGATGCATATCTAATTTTATCTCCCAGCATCTGCCACTGCTTCATGACCTCTAAGATAGTCTGCAAGCATACTGATAAACAGATTAGAAGGTAACTCAATGGATACAGAGAAATCCTCTGAGTTCCCAGAATGATATTTGACCAAATCACACCAAACACGCCATCCCAAAACCTCCAAAGGAAGAGGAAGCCCTTTTTCCCCCTGAGAAGCAAACTACCATCCTACTGTTTTCCTTGCCTGAATACCAAAAGGCACTAATATAAAAACACATTTGTAACCAGACACTGATTTTTTTACAGAGGAGAAGTGCCTGTTTGCTTATTTGTTTTGGGAAAGATGGAAGTTCAGATAGCTAAATGGAAAATTGTGATTATAGAGAAGAAAATATTTTATGCATCAACTCTTTTCTCCTGGAACGCCAGTTTCAGTAAGATTTATCATATTTACTATTGACAGATGATTCTTCCATCCATTAGTCCTCATAAAACAGGGAAGAAACCCAACAGTTTAGGGAAGGAGGGAAACATGCCCACGGCAGGGGGTTGGAACAAACTGATCTTTACAGTCCCTCCCAACCCAAACCATTCTGTGATTCTGTGCCATGGCCAGTTGAACTGTAGGGGATCTTCTCTATATGAAGACCTTTTTAAAATGGAACTGGGCTTTGATGTGCAATGCTGAGTATTGGGATCTCCTTCTGACTTAGCACCCTGGAGTGAAGAAAACCTCTGGCCATGTGGAATTGCCAGGCAGGTGTGCCCAGAGAGGCCTGACCCTGTGGGAGGAAAGCAGATTGACTAAAGCAACTCACCCTGACGGAAGGCAAAGCATTCACTTCATCCTCATGAAGAAGTGAAAGCTCAGGCTTTCAAATGAGATGTAAAATAGAGCCCTGACCATTTCATCGTCATTAAAGATCCCATGAAAATTCCCACAAGAGCAAAAATGTTAACTAACATGTCCTGGCCAATATCCAACTCGGATAATTGCATTCTGCTTCCTAAATTCCCCTTGCAGTTTCAATTGGATTAGTTTTTCTTCATTTCTCTTCCCTAAACCCCTCCTGCATAATGTTTCCAGCCTGGAATGGCTGCTGTATTCCACTCCAGAGGTGTGTGAATTATCAGTGCTGGGCAATCCCAACATACACTTTGGATATATTAGTCAGGGAAAACACTCTCTGAGCTGGAGTAATCCCCTCACCTCTCACTGAGGAGCATTTAACTTTACAAATGAGAAATCCCTCTGATGTTAGTCAGATTTTTTCTTTTTTTTTTTTCTAAAATATTGCCCTGCAAGGAATGGTACCAAACCAGCCTCCTGCCAATTAGGAAAGTCCTTTGCTGGGCCATATCCTCAGCTTGAGGAACCAGCTGCACTTGCTTTGACTTCAGTAGAGCTCTGCTACATTAAAACAGGAGTAAATATTCATACAGTGTTTTTTTCACTAAGTCACTCATGTTTAAATGTTGGAAGAATCAAAGGAGTTGGCTGTTGAATGCATCAATCTGTGGATTCAAAAGAGGAATATCAGAATGTATTCTCATCCCTTTTAACTGGCTTGCAAATCTTCATGCTATTTTAAAGGGAAGCTGGAGGTTCTTTAACTTGGCATACTGATGAAAAATGAAAGTGCTGTGAAATATGAATCTCCTGTTGTGTGCTATGTGTATTCTACTGTAAATACTCACAATAGTGTAGAGGCAAACGGAAAAGTCCTGACCCAGTGCATTTTATGAAACAGGAGGAGCAAAGGTGATTTATGTGCATAAAAGCAAAAACTGACAAGCCTTTGATTTTCTTGCAGAACAATCCCAAAATGATTGTCAAGACTGCTTAGGTTTTTTGCCCTCTGCACTTCCTGTAATAGGACCATTTTATCCAACATGCTGTTTTATAGACACTGTGTACGGGGTCATTTCCACCTGCTATCCAGGTTACTCAAAAGAATACTTCTCATTCCCCTTTCCAAGAGCTCTTAGCAGCAGTTGAGATTGGTTTGTTTTCACTTCCAGCCTGCTCCTGCATCTCTGGTTAAGCATAAACCCACAAACACACCCCTCACTCCTTCTTTAGAGCTCTGAGAGCAGGACATCCTTAAAAATCAAAGAGAGCAATTGTAGACAGGCCACAGGCAGAAAAATGGGGAACACAGGGAATACACCCATTCTGGGATTTTCTCCTGAATATCCTAATGCTCCTGCTTTGCCCCTTGTAGGAGGTGTCACTGTGAAGGCATCCCTGCTTGTCAGCTCCATGCTGGGCTGGCTGCAGCATCATGCTTAATTCCATTGAAAAAGAGTGGATGGGAAACCTCCAACATCCTACTTCTGCAGCAAGCACTGCTAGTGAAGGGTATGGAATTGAGCAGGGAAATTAAAGGTACCAGAGGGTGAATACCAAGCACCAGCATGACTGAGGCTCCACCTGATGAGCACAGATGGGTCTGATTTTAGGTCAGCATCAGATGGCTAGAGAAGCACAGACCATGGTCCTGATCTGCAGCACACACAAGTTTGGTAAGGAGAGAGAGGTGATCTCCAGAAATCCCTGACACATTTCTGCTGCTCCTGTACTGCCATTCTGGGTACCAGCTTTGGCTCCAGCTCAGCTCCTTTTGCACACAGCTGACATCCACATGGGATACCCATCCTCTACCAGACTCCTCTGTTCCCATGCTTTTGCTCCAGTGGAGAAACAGGCTTGAGCTGGAGAACTTTCACGTTTGCATCCTTATGCTAAGTAGTGCTCGAGATTATCTGGCATTTACAGCAAACATAGGATGGAAGGTTAATCCTGACTGAAACTGAAATTGAATTTCAAAAGTGTACAACTGTCCATCAATGGCCTCAGTTTCATGAACAACCTGAAAAAAAGACTGGAGTAAGGTGTCTCTTTCAGCCACTCCTTCCTTCCCACTTTGGTTTCAAGACTGTCCTGTGTGGAGTGGAAACATTTGTCCTCCAGTGCTCTGAAACAGTCACTGCCACGACTATCAACAAAAAATTAGCATGACTACAGGAACAGAAGCTTGGGATTGGAGAGATCTAAGAATGGATGGACTTCCCTACCTTCCTCTCTGCATCTCAAGGAACCCTTCCAAAAACCTGACTGTAAACATTTTAATTCTCTGTCAGCTCTCTGGAGAAAGTCATTACAGAGGCAAAATTACAGAGCACCGGGTGCCACTCTGCCATAAGTGTCTGTCAGTCAAGGAGGTGTCACCCCACAGACACCCCAAATACTCCCAGCCTCCAATCCAGAAAAAAGGATCTGGGCATGGAGAGCTTGCTTGGAGCACTGCTTGAGTGATCAGGCCAAAGCTGTAATCAGCCAGTCAGTGGCACAATAGCTTAATTCTTTATTTATTAGTCTGTCTCCCCTCTCTGGTTCAAGCAGTTTATACACTTAATTCAATTTTAAGAGCTATGTGTTTGTTTACTAGAGCAAACAAAAACCAGTAATGAAGAGCTGCAGTTTAAGAGAAGTAACCAACCTGTTTGCCTTCCGCTCAAAATTAAATTTTTAGCACCAAATATTGACATTAGAAGCTTAGTTCCATGTCTGCTTTTCACACCTCCCAAGCACACACCAGAGAATTCAGTGTGAGATCGCAGAAGGACAGGTGCTGACCTGTGCTTTAAGCATGACATCCCAAAGAAACCATCTAAAACCTAGCAGGGTTCCTCAGAGCAAACCTTAACCAATCAATTTGCCAACACCATCAACCTCAGGAATCTTCTTTCCCTTTTTATCTCTAGTCTTCCTTGCCTTCATTCCTTGCAGCACCACAGAGAGAGTAAACCATACACAGAAGAGAATGATGGTATCATCTACCACTGCACTCTGCTTGGTTAAGGAAAGATATTCAAGCTGGAGACCTCTCTGTAAATTGAAGGAAGAACGTAAAAAAAAAAAAAAAAAAAAAAAAAAAAAAAAAGAAAAACCTGTTGCAAAAAAAGAAAAAAATCATCGCAAATACAGCCTTGGGTTTGGAACTTTGCTTCTTTAGCTTTTGGGTTTAGATTTACCACTCACATGAACATCTACAAGCAGTTTACCACCACAATTAAAACAGCACAACCAATTCAGCCCAGATTCCTTAAATCCAACGTAATTACTTCCCATAGAACTACTGAGGTCTACTGAAAACCTAGCTGCAGCATTAGAGGGTTATTTGCTCCAAGGACCTTTTTAATATGGCTGTATTGTAATACTGCAGTGCAAGAGCCTCTCCAGCCATAAAAAGAAATTTAGCTCAGAAACACAACTTGTGGGCAATGAAAAACACATTTGCTTCAATTTGCCATCATTTAATAATAGCATTATTTAACAAGATCAGTTAAAACAACCAGCCTCAGAAGACACAGCAGTGCACTTCTTCTCATGAGACTCCGAGGGCACTGAAATGAAATTCATTCTGCAAACCAAATATTCAAAGCAGCCAGCACCACTAGAAAGACCACATTTAAAAGGGAGAAAAACATTTAGCGACTGACCAGAAAAAGAGAACCTCTCTCTATATCCCCAGACACACACATTTTACTTTAAAGCTGTTATATATTTCACTGGCAAGGAAAATAATAGTCCCTGGAAGTAACATATTTGTCATTACACTTTCATTTCCATTCAAAATCAAGAACACAGTGAATTGGCACACATGGGGAAGCAGCTACCAAGATCTGGGTGTATTCTGTATCACATCACTAGTCAAAACCCATATATCCTCACGTAATTATTTTCCTACACGGTTATGCCTAATTGGCCACTAACCTCCCTGATTAATCATCTACACTACAAGAAGGCGTTGAGAAAAAGGCAGAAGGGCAACAAAATATTTATTCGGGTTGTAAATATTAAACCAAGAAGGGACAGCTGGTTCAAGTTGCCCCTTCCCGGCTGGCATGCAGAGGTGGATGGCGAGAAAACCCTGCTCGAGAGTCTCACACACACAGACAGACACACACACACGCTAGTAAGAAAGGAACCAGTGTCTCACGTTCATTCCCAGCACGGCCCGGAGATGCTCGCTACGGCTCTAAGTTGCCCGTGCCCGGCTCTGGAAGTGTTAAATCCCCGCGCACGGCCCCGAAGCGCGGCTCCTGCGGGCGAGCCGCCGCTCGCATCCCCGCTCGCACGTCCCAGCCGCGCAGTTGTGGCCGGCAGACGAGGCGGCACCGCGCTGCCCGGGCATCCCTCCCCGCCTCCTCGCCGGCTCCGCCGCGCCAGCGCCTCCCTCCCAGCGGAAAAACTTTGCGCTCAACTCCGCCGAGCTCCGCGGGGCGCCGGGACCCGCTCCGCGCACGGCGGCGGCTGGAGACGGGCGGCTCCCCCCGCGCTTCCCCGCCGCCTCCTNCAGCGCCGGTGCCCTGCAGCTACCGCATCCCCCCAATAGCGGTAAGCGGAGCCCCCCGCCCCGCCCGGGCCGCGGGCAGGGGGCGGCGCCCGCCGGGGATCCCCCCTCCGGCAGCAGCCGGCCCCGGACTCCTTCCTCCTCCACTCGCTCCCTGCGACGGGACGCGGCTTCCAACCCGCTGTCCTCCCGCACGCTCCCCTAAAACCCCACCGGCCCCCGGTAGCACCTCTCACCCACGGTCCGCTGCCCGGTTGCCGGGTGTTCCTTGTGCCCGTCCTTGCTGCGGCACACAGCTGAGGAGAGCCCTTCCAGCGCTGGGGCGGAGGTAGCGGGGCTGTGCCGGCCATCGCTCCCGGCTTCACGGCAAGGGGGGCTGCGGCCAAAAGCTGCCCGTGGGAAATGGGACACCTGAGCCCTCGGCCAGGCTGGGCAGCAGCATCCCTGCCCAGCCGTGACCAGGCAACAGGCGGCAGCTGCGGACATTGACGTGCGCTGGGCCAGCGGAGGTTGGTCCCTCACATCCAGTGAAGACACCAAGAGGCGTTCTGGGCCCAGTGGGATGTGGCATCGCCCTTCCTTCCCATGCTGCCTTCTCTTCCTTGGGATTCTGCCTGGCTGTCCCACAAGAGGTTCCGCTCCTGGCTGCTGTCTCCCCTGTGCAGGAAGGTGTCTGCTCCTGATGCTTGAAAACGGACTTTGAAGGAAGAAATACTTTTGAATGACAGCTTCTAGCCACGGTAGATCCAACTTCCTGGCTGTTCACAGATGGATGTTAAGTGTTTCTCTGGCAAGCTCTGACCTAAGCCAGCTCTGTCAATAGGTGCCTGGCCTGCTGGGCAGTGCTCAGGAAGGAGAATTACAGTCTGTGCACAGATATATTTCTTGCGCTTCTTGTCCACTCTTTCAATGGGATGTCACCATCAGCAAAATTAATCCCTGGCAAGGAAGAAATTCACGTGTGAGCTCGCAAAGCACAGCAGTGAGACAGCGATTAAAGTTTCTGTCTAATTCTAGGAGATCAAGCTTGTAATAGCTAGAGAATGAGACTTAAGCTGCTTTACATATTCCTTCATATGTAAGATCATTAAGGCATCTGTGGTTATTGTATCTCATGGCAGAGGGAGCCTTGTTGGAGGTGTTAATAGTGGCAGAACTCAGTGGCTGCGGGCATGTGCCATATGACAGGCTGTTAACCTTTTGTCACTGTGACCTGACACATTTGACTTAAACCACTTTTCCTGGCCCCAATCTCTTACCTGCTCTCCTGTGTGACTTATTTATTGCAGGAGTAACAGCTCTTCCTGCTTAATGGGCTTCTTTGATGCAAACCCTGAGCTGCTTGATAATGGCTGCCTCGAACATTTTGTTACCCTTAACTTGTGGGTGATAAAAGATGAATAAAGCTGCCAAATATCCTATTGATTATGTGATTGAGATGTACCCTGACTGCCCTTCTAAGACCGAGTTTCTTCCATTCTCTTTCTTTCCTGGGGTTTGGGTGAGGATGGCAAGAGGAACCAGACCTCTAAAACAGCCCTGAACCTACAGTCTGTCGGCCCAATCTGTTCCCACCCACCACATCTCCATGAGGAATGCATCTCTTGGCAAAAATATATGTCAGATCTCAGGCCCTGCATCTTTCTGGTGTCATGGTTTCCCTGATTTTGAGGCCCCAGTAGTCTCCTCCCTGTTGTCTTCTTGCCTGATTTTGGAGGGCGGAGTTTGGTCGAAAATCTGGCAGGTTCACATCACAATGAATAAAGCCGCAGTTGTGGGCTTGTGATCCCAATGCTGAGTGGAATGTGAGAGATGGAGAGTTGGGGGTTTAGTTCCAACTCCAGTACAGGTTCCTCCTGTTTTTAGCAAAAATACTTGCCAAAGATAGACAGGACGATCAGTTGGGTTGAGGAGCTTGCTCTTGGTATGACTGACTGCCTGGGCTTTGGGAATGCTCTCACCTCTCACAGAAAGGGCGTTCTGCACTGAGAGCATGGATGTACAAATCCTTCTCTGCAATCCCATCCAAAGAGATGAGGAATGGGGGACGCTCACAAAAGATCACTGAAAGAAATCTCTATGCAAGTGACATTAATTTCCATTCCTTAAACGCAGATGTGCGAGCAGAAAAGCCACATAAGTGCCCGTGAATGTGAGCGCGCTGGAGAGCTCCCACAGAGCCGCGGAGCTCCAGTGCCTCGGAGCCAGCTGGGAAGCAGAGTGCCACAAACAGCTGGGCCAGCAAAGGAGCAAGCCCCGGGAGAGGGAGCAGGAGGCGAAGATGCTGCAGTGCACAACTGCAGTGAGGGACTGATTATCCTCATCTCAGAGCAGGCAGAGTTTGAAATGGAAATGAGGAGGAGATTTCCCTGCCACAGTACCCAGCAGCTACAGCAGACGCTGCTCTAAGACAACAGGGAAGCAGGCAGCACGCCGCAGGGACTTTTGTTTCACCATTATTCAGCTCATCTCAGAGCTCTCCTTTAATTGTTACTCAAAAAGTTTCATACAGGAATGAAACACTAACAAAAAACTACTTCCACCTTCACATCTTGACGTTGATATTGAGGTCTCTGTGCGTGTGGAGACTTCAGCTTGTGTACTCAAAGCAGAGCAAATTAGCAGTTCTTTACACAAGTCTCATCCTTCTGGGCTGGGAAACAAAATACTGCCTGCGATGCCATGCGAACGGCTCCAGAGCCAGGAATTCCAAAGGCATCTGAGCTGCAGGAAGTACACTGCTCCACAGAATCACAGAGCCCCAGAATAGCTTGGGTTGGAAAGGACCTTAAAGATCATCTCGTCCCACCCCCTGCCATGGGTGGGGATGCCACTCCCTTGGTCAGGTTGCTCGAAGCCCCATCAGATGTGTCTGAGAAGAGCTCAGGTCGTACCACCTACTCAACCCAAAATTCCTGTGAGGAAACCAAACCCACCTTCACTGATGTACTTGAGTTCTCCCCCAAACCTTCAAAACTTCCAAACACATAAATTCCAGGCAAGGATCAATGCAAACCTCTCAGAAACTTTTGTCTCTGCCCAAAAGAGAGGTTTGACTTGTGTTATCATCATCCTTCATCACAGCTTGGGGATTTTTTCCCTTCTTTTTTGTGACTTTAGGAAACTCTTGGCTTTCTCAGGTAGGATATGCGTCATCTGATGGCAGCTGAAAAAAAAAACCAAACCAAAACAGAAAAGAAAAGAAACCTCAGGTCTCTGTTTTAGTCATGAGAGAGGTACTTAATCAAATACATGCCCAGGAATACCATGAGTCTCTGTGCAGAGATAAATGTTCTGAATTTTATACTGCAATGTTTTTACTTCGGCACTTCCCATCCATGGATCTCATGGAGCTCAATTCAGGTGTCATTATTCCCATTTTGCCAGACAGTTGAAGTGAAGCAGCTGCTGTCTGACCAGGGCACTGTCTGGAGGAAGATCAGGTAGTTTGACCTGATTTTATGTCTTTCAGATTCACACAGACACAAGCAGAGACACATGCAGTAAGTTAAAAGGGATTTCTGAGATACTTCCCACTAAAATGCATTGCATCACTGTAGCATCCACTACATGCACTAAATTCCAATCTTTGGATTAATATTCAGGGGTAAACATTAGTCTGGATCTACATCCACAGTATACACGCCCACACCCTCCATCCACTGAAAGAATAATTTAGTATTTTTATGCAGCAGTCACCTCCAAAAAAAAAATACTGCTCTCTAAGGTAGAAATCAAGCAAATAGTACTAATAGTAATTGCCCTATTCCTTCCTTAAAACATATTCCTCCATATGATTTCTCTAGAGAAAAACATAGAAGATATCTTTTGATTGCCTTGTGTTCCCCTTCTAAAGTATTTGAGAGATCAAACTTAAATAGTTTAAATATGAATTTAAAAAATGAACTTAAAAATTGAGATTCACAGTGCCAAATATTATGTTGGGACATATTTGTACCAGTAGCAATACTGTACCCATCCATGCAGGAAACAAAAGCAATACACATTTCTCCAGTCACAAATAAACTAATTTCTAAATGCAGCTATTTCCAGGCTGCAGTTTATATTCTATTCATAAAAATAGAAGGATTGATGGTGGCTTGAGGGGAATTCATACTTAAAACTGATTTAACAATAAATTAGTGCAAAACATACAGAATGTGTGTAGGGCTATTTTTACACGAATGAAGATGCTCAATTCCCCCAAAAAATTGTTTGCTGTGAATTATTCACTTAGTCCTGTCAGTTCCTGAACCTTTATGAAGATTCTGTGGAAAGCAAGAAAAAAAAATCAAGCATATGCAAAGCAAAACAGCATCAAAAGTCAAAGAAGTCTCCAAGGGAGATGAACTTCAATGCCATAGTAGGGTAAACAAATGGAATTATTTACAATATAACATTATCATTAGCAATGCTATTTTATTCATTATTTAATTGCACACTGAGTCTCCCTTGTAGCGTGTGGTAGACGACAGAGCCATTTTGTTCTTTCACCTCCCATGTCTGTGTGGAAATGAGAGAGTTTATCTAACCTTCACACGAGTTACTGCCTCCTGCCTGCTCAAAGCACACTCCTTTCCCTCCAGCTGCTCAGGGGGCACACGGATCTCAAGGTTACAAGATTTCAAGAGTTGAAAATGGGCTCAACATCATGAGTTTCCTAAAACTGGGCCTTGCCCTCACTGTCTGTTGCTATTTTTGCCATGCCCTCACATTGGAGACGTCTCCACTATTCCAGCTACATTTCAGGAATCTCATGGTTTCCTTCACAATTTGCATAACCACGTGTCAATCAAGGGCTAATCTTAAGCACCTCTTCTCTTAATCCCCTAATTCTCGGGGGCGCAGAGGGGCGGCTCCATTCGGCAGTGGAAATCAGCCAAAGGCGGATACTGCCAGGATTAACCTAATCCAACTGCTACGACTATTCAATTTGGAGACTAAGGATGATAAAACCTATTTTCTCAGTCAATCAATCATTGTGATCGACTTGCAAAAAAAAAAAAAAAACCAAAAAAATCAGTGAAAGTTAATGAAATCAGCAGAATTATGTCAAATGACACTGCTGAGAAGGCCTCGTGGTAGAAACATCCCACTATTGCTGGGAAGGGAAGTCAACAAATTATAAGAATCCTCATAATTAAGAGCTTATCAAAGCACTTTATCCCATCAAGCACTACCTTACAGATACCAGGTATCACTTTTCTTAACACTTAAGGAAATTAAGAGCCGCGAGGATGCTTGAAACATGACAAGGAGCTAGCCAGGAGCGGAAGGTGACATACCACAGTGCATCCTAACTGATTGAGGAGGTTACCCAGGGAAACAGGAGAAAAAGAGTCACTGCTGGTTGAAGCTGATCCCAGCCTCTGCTGTCACTGCCAGTTCCATCTGTAAGCAAATCCCAACCACAAGGCTTCTGAACTTCCTTCCTAGCTACTTGTGCAGTAAACAGCATCCCACCACCAGCTCTTAAGGAGCAATTACATGCTCTGTCTCCTTTCCTTCCTTTTGGATTGTCTCAAATAATAAAGGCATTTGCAAATATTGTCTCACTACAAACAAGGACCTTCAGCTGTTGATTGCTGAAAATGAGGGTTTTGCACTGGAAGAGTGAACAAACCTTGCTAACAAATGCAAACCCAGGGGCTGTGAAGAGCCCTGTGCTGCGTTGCAGGGCATGTCGTACTCGGTTTGACTTCCCTCGCCAAACTCATTTGATCCTGGTTTCTGTGCAGCCTAATGAAAACAGGATTGGCTTCATTTACTGTAGGTGATTTCTTAATAGCTGCTTCACATTCCTCTAATAACCCATCCCTACCTTCCTCATCCAGGGTGTGCACGGAGCCGACTGAGACTTTAGCACAGGCTCTGACACTGACAAATGCCTGGTTTTGATCACCTGAGGTTGTGTGAATCTATCACACACACATCAAAATCAAACGCAACATAAGGGAAGCATTAATTAAACCATATCAAACACAGACTTGTCAAGACTATGATTTAAGTATAAAACTGCCTGAAGAATTGTGATTCAATATTTTAGTTCCTAACCCACTTTTTTATATCATTGTACAGAACTGAAAAAAATCCTGGAACGCTTTCCCCCCTCCACCCCCTTCATCTGTTTTATTTTATCTTTCAACTCGAGCTGGCAAGTCTGTCTCGGCATCTCCCATGAAAAAAGGTGACATAAATTGCTCAGAGAGTTGAAAGAGAAGAAAAGCTTGTAAACAAGTTACCTATTCTCATTCCCTGTCCCCTAACTCCAAAGAGAGAATCATGAGCATGCCTTGCCGAGGATGCAGTTTCTTCTCATTCAGATGCAAGTCTGAGGATTGTTCTGTGCAACAGTTACTGAGGTTCCTCTGAAATACTCTACATAATCCTAAATCACCAGAATATTCCAAGAAGCTAGCAGGCATATCTGGTTGGATCCTAAGGGAACAGGGAGAGCTAATTTACTGAAGGTTTACTGCTGATTTTAATCTGGTCCAAACACAAAAGCTTTGGACAGGTTGTCTTGAGATCCCTGAGAGATTTCTGATACTCCCTGCTCCCTGTTCAGCTGGAAGCTGGGAGTCTAGGGGGTCACAAAATCTACAAAGAATAAAAATTGAACATATCTTTAAATCTGACTACATTTATCTGTTATAAATCACACAAACACTCCTACAGGCCATCAAAGAGCAGGCAGATGTGGGCAGGAGCTGAGAGATGTGTGGTCCAACAGGGGGAATGCTGGAATAGTGCCCCAAATGATCCACAGGGCCAGAACTCTGTGAGCAAACAGCACTCCCGTGTTAATTTAAGTCCTTTCCAGCCTATCTGCCATCCTTTAATGTCAGAAAGGCTTATGAGAATATTGAAAAGGCCACTCTGGCCTGACATTTGATGCCAGTGGAAGTCAGGGACACAACCCCCAAGTCAGAGCCTGTTGGGAGGGCAACTCCAACTTTCCTCTAATACCTTCCAATTTCCTTTTTTTTCTTGGCTCTGGGTAGATCCTCTTTCTTGCTCTTAATTGCAGGCTAGGCTTTTTTTTTTTTTTTTTTTTAATTCTGTGTACATCACCGTTCTCTATTTGCTTGCCTGGCTTCATGCATAAGAAAGAGAAATAATGTCTTTTTTATCAGTGGGAACTCATCACTTCCACTTTCTGATAAACAGAGCTACTCTGACTATCTCACATTTCCATTCATGTATCACTGGCATCCAAAACCCCCTATCAGCAGAGTCTTGGCATGGCGGAAAGATGATCCTAAACAAGAATAAGATGCCAAGTTTTCCCCTAGAGTGGTAAGAACCTTCCCTGGAAACTCCAGTGTTTGCTGCAAGCATGGATCAGGCCTGTTTGCTCACTTTGTAACTTTCTGCAGTAGCCACAGCTTGAGGCCTTTGCAATTCTTCAGTTTATGATGAATTTACTACCAAGTGATCTTCAGCGTGCTTGGATGAGACAGGGAAGGGAATTTCATTCACAGCAAGGCTATTATTATTATTATTTTTAATTATTATTATGCTGGATATATCTGAAGGAGCACAAATGTCACACCACTGCTCCCATACATCCCTTCCCTTTCTTTGCCCTCTGCTTCTGGAGCTGTCACTCAAAGCAGTTTCTGCATTCTCCATTATTGTCTTCAGGTTGCTTCTGTGGACCCAGTTTAATTTCATATTTGCAGCTTCATGTTATCCAGCATGCAAGTTAATGAAGTTTGTGTGTGTCATTTATCTTACTCCTCCCTGCCTCCAAAATGTGTACTTTTGGAAATCTGATATATCCATTACTCTTTTTGACAGATCCTGCTGCAGCTTGAAAATGCTCCACGAGACTTATCTGCATTGGCCACATTGATTTATCAGATTAATTTAACTTCTTTGAGGAGGCTTTCAGTAATAATCAGCTCTATTGTGTTCACAAAAGTAACTCGAAATGTAGAAATGTTAATTAAGATCTCAAGTTCTGATTTGGCTTATTGTTAACATAGGGACAGCTCTGAAATTCAGTTCTGATTGGTTTCCAGGAGCCTGAAGAAGTTCAGAGGTCCCAAAAGCAGCAGAACATCTCAAACTCTCCTCTTTTCAAAATGTGCAGTTTGTTCAGAGCTCTGCCCTCAGTCTTTCCTGCGTTATTGTAAGGACAGAGCAACATGGCCGTGACAGCATTAATAAGATAAAACTCCTTATTTCTTGGCACTGGTAACAGAATGGAGATGAAGGCTTCCAAACAGCAGGAAAATGCACAGATAGAAGAGACAAGAACATACAGATAAAAGATTCTAAAACTAAACTAGAAGATACTAGAAATTATGCAGATCAGTTCATGAACTACACAAATCGCATTAAAATCCAGATAACATGTAATTCTTCCAAGTTTCCCTGTTATTCTCAGTTAGTGCTGACATCTCTAAATGCTTGATGCCTCCCTGATTTCCAGGTTAAAATTGTGATTGCTCTCCTAGGGATTGTCCCAGTGCAAGTTGTGTTTGCAAAACTCACTCGAAATGTCTGTAGATCATGTCCTTTCCAGGAATTTCCAGCCCTCAGTGGGGAGAAAAGGCTTGGATACTCTACTTGTTGCTATGGCAGCTACTAAAACTGCTGCTCACAAGAATTTTTGAATTGCTCTCTGTATTCAAACATGCTTTGAAATCAGATTAAAAACCAACAGTTTCAGCACTATTAAAGAGCCAATTACTTCTTTAGGTTCTCTCCCCCCCCCCCAAAAAAAAATAGAAAAAATGTATTTATGTTAAAACTAAATCACATGCAGTCTGTAAAGATTTTTGCATAGAGATTTGAAGCAGCCCTTATAAATAATTTAAATTATTAATATAATTAAATTAGAATGCACTCTTTTTCTTGATAATTTCAGAAATGAGCACCTGTTATAAATGTGACCCCTAGTTGGAGAAAAGCTGCCTGTCAAGCAATACATTCAAAAAATGGTATGAAAATAGGTTTCTAAGCATTGTATTTGTGGGTTGGAAGAGCAGCCAGCCACGCTGCTCCCGTGGGTTGGAGTGCTGGACCACCAAGTGCATTTGTCACAGCCACGGGTGACAGTGGCTCTGAACAAGGCTTTGGACACACAGAGACATCTCCCCTTTTGCTGAAGCCTCTCTGAAGCAATTTCATGCCCACATTATTGTATTCATTTCACTATTATGGCTGATAATTAAAAAAGAAACACTAAAACTGGTGTATTAGCCCAGATGGAGGGGCTGGCTGTCCAGGATCCTGCCCACTTCAGCCAAGACCAGCCCATGTAGTTTGGAGATGCAGATGGAAAGAGAATGGTTGATGCTCAAATAAAACTTAGGGATAGTGAGAGGAACATGCACTAAAGAGCTTTCCCCTACAGCTGCAGAGGAGATAAAGCAGAGGGCATGGAACAAAGGCTGTGGTGTTCAAGGAGCAGCTTTGCTTTGCGTTATTCTCAGAGGCTTTTGTCTGAATTAATAAACAGTGCCCTAAGGGAAGAGGTTGGAAGAGACTTTGGCAGGATGTTAGCCCTTCCTGAGCTGGGGAGACAAGCCAGCAGCCAGGCAGCAGTTATGGAATAATCTGCCCATAGGGAAGCTTCTTCTTAGCTCTCATTAGTTAGAGGTGGGGCTTTACCCTCAAGCATGAAGCACAAATCTAGGAACTTTAAAAGCATTAGTAATAAGAAATCCACTATTAGCATTGTTTCAGCTCCTTTTAATTGACCATAATGCAAATATATTTAAAATGTTTAAAGGATACTTGAATAGAATTCCAGAAAACAGTCCTCTGTGCTGCTATCATGTTTTGATCTATTACAAAGCCCGAAGAAAATTAGCTCACGTCTTAAATAATTCATGCTTTTATTGGGTCAGAGGCTCTTTCAGACCTGATGCTCTGCCAATAGAAATGGCAGAGATACAAATGACAAATCAGACAGGAGCATTATCCATAAAGTTTGAAAGCTGGATCTAATCCCAGCCTTCTTGAAGGAAAACGTGTTCTGAGGAGAAGCTGTTTTTCTGGCTTGCTCCTTCTGAAACAGTGAAGGTTTTCCCAACAGGTGGGCTGCCTTCAGGTCAGACTAGTTATAGGCAGAGACAGAGCTTAGAACAGTAATAACAAAGAGATCATTTAAGTTACCTGAATGCAAGCAAGAGTTTAACCCAGCCAGAGCCATACCAAGTCTTTCTGCAGCACCAATAACCAGCCACCAATGGTTAGGGTTGGCTCCTAGGGCTGTGGACAGGGTGATATCCTAGGGTGATATCAACAGTCTGAAGGTGGAAATGCTGCTGCACCTTTATATAATCAGCCCAGCAACCAAGTGGGCACTAAACAGGGTCCTACAGGCACACTAAACGCCAGCACTTCAGCAACACACACTAATGGTGTTTTCCTTGTTGCAGCTCCTGTTAATCGACTCATAACTGCTTAACATTCATAATAATGGATTGCTATGAGTGCAAGTGGAACCAAACACAACATGCCAGTTAAAATCCTGAGTTAAAATCCTGGAAGGGAAACTTTTACTTAGTTGTTACCAGTGAATTGTCTCTGCTGGAAGCACTCCAGGGACAGTTGAATTAATTCAGCCAGGGTGTTGCAAAAGGCATGGATAAGCAATCCATTTGGGAGAGGTGGTAATGCAGCACTACGCTGTTCAGAGATAATCAAATGTCAGCCTGGCAACTCTGCTGATAGGATCATTAAAAGATGGGCTCAATTCCACCAACACTCCCAGGATTTTCATCCTTTGAGATGGAAACAGCTTTATCTCACTTAGAAGAAAGATGAATATTTGCATATATAAAGCTCTTTTAGCCCCAAATACTTCACTTGATATGGACTGGATTTATAAATAGACCATCGGCAGGTGTCTGGACTTGTGATCAGTTATTGATTCTCTGGCCCTACATGTACAGTGGAACCTGTTTGTAAATGATCTCAGAATGATCATGAACACACAAAGGACAAAGGGATCAGGGTCCCTTTGCTTGTCACATGCAGGTGCTGGGTAAGCAAGAGAGGATGTTCTTAAAGAGTTAAACAGACTGGTGTAAGACATGTCTTTGTGAGGTGCTCAATTCTGCAATCACTTGCTTCTCTGCCACTGAAAGAAAGAAAAAGAAGACACATTCAAGTAAAATTTGAGGTCCAAATATAAGGTGACACAAATCTGATGCTCCTAATAAGATTTCTGAAATTATCTTGGTTAGAGTTGTGCAAAGTGTAGCTACTTCAAACAAGAAACAAGAGCTCAATTGGATGATTAATTGCTCCAAAGAGAAGCATGAAGCCGACCAAAGAACTCCAGATCTGAGATCTGGCCTTGCCATCAAATGTGGAACACTCCCTGCCATCCAGTTAATATTTCCCATTAGGAATCAGTACACCTGGCTGCTGTTTATCATTCTTGTGGACCTGCTGAAGCTGTGTTACTTCTGGCTCTCTAGGAAGGCATCAGCACCAGGCCAGGGAGCTGTAAGAGCACTTAGAGAATGCCTTATGTTTAAAAAAAAAGGCCCAAAAGACTAAACCCTGGGATTAAAGTCATTAGAAACAAAAGCAGAAGCTAATTATGTACCTAGTAGGGTTATTTCTTCTTACAAAGAGGATTCTTTAACCCAGCCACTTGAACTAATCCACCTGCATACTGAATGGATTATTACTCTAAAGGGGTAAGGACAGCTTGTTTCTCACTCCTCAGAGCAAATGTGAGTTATTTTGCAGAGCAACAGGAAAGGCACGGATCTGTTTGGCATGCACTCTGCCAGATAACTGAGAGCATGTTGGACAGCAGCTACATCCCCCTTAACCAGCATTTACAGATGGAGCTTCGTCAGAGCAGAAACAAATGCCACTTGCATTGCTTTTAACATATTCTTCCATTATACAGCTATCCCAATGACCTCCCAGGAAAATGAGGAGGTCAAGAGAACAGTCAAAGTTGACAATACTGAATCTGAAAAATGCTATTATTAAACATGGCAATTTGGGAACTGGGAATTGCTGATACGATGCCAGCCAGACCAAAGGTGACCATAAGGCCACAGAATTCTTGAACAGGACCATCAGCAGGGCAAAAGAGCAAAGAGAATAAAAACTGGTCTGAGGAAATCTACACCAGTGGTGTGTTTACGGAGAGGGAGGGATGAGTAACGTGCCAAGTGAAAATGAGTCTATAAACCAAAAAGTAAAATGAAATGTTGCATCACACACATCCTCTAGCTCATAAATACAGATGCTGGAATCACAGAGGGCTGCTGGGCTGAGTAATTTCATAGTCTCTTGGGAGAGAAAATTGCTGTAAAAAACAGTGGAGCTTCACACAGAAACTTATAAATAAGGATTCCTAAGAACAGTGTAAGCACTTCACAAAAGTGACAGATGCGATGTGTAAGTGGAAAGAGGTGACTTTTTCAAGAAAGGCCTCTGCTCAAGAATTTTCCAGAAGCTCATGACCACAGCATACAAGTGGCTCTCCTGGGAACTTCCCTGCACTGCAGTTTGTGGTGGTGGTTCCTCCAGAAGGTGACATTTTTGGTAGGCACCACTTGGTACTTTCAAGGATGATTGCTGGCATTTTGATCCACCCAAGAGCACACACACATTCCTAAAAGTCAGCAACACTGCTCTGCTGTGGAAAAGCAGGAAAGGGATTAGCATCTCCCTTTCACATTGTATCAGCCTGTCAATAAAGTCACCAATTTCATCCTTGGCTGCCATTTGTGGCAACTTACCAAGACAATTTTACCTAAGTACAAACAAGCAAATATGTCTCATGCTCCTTGAACAGCCTGGAGTCCACTGCATAAACCATCCACTTCCACTTCCCTTTGCACAAATCCTCAGAGCAACAGGAAAAGAGAACAGGATTTATTGAAGCAGGTCCAGAAGCCCCCAGATGGCAGGAGATTGCAACAGTCATAAGAACAAAATAACACAGCTAAGTAAAAATAAAGCTTACACAGCTACTGCTAAACTTACCAACGAGCCTCCCTCCCAGGCTTGAACTAAAAAAAGGAAGGACTATTTAGCAGCAATCCAACTGGAATGCAAACCCTAAAGACAAACTCAGAGCAAGGGCTGCCTTCACATAAAACGCAGCCTTTGTGTCTGTTCACAGGGGAGCTGGGTAATGTGAACTCAATGTATTCTGAATTTCAGCATCTTTTCAGAAATCCAAGTGATCTGTTAAGATAGAGGTTCAGATGCTCTGCACATCTCACTTAGAATAATGATAAATAAAGAAATCCTGAACATGGCAAGCAAGGCCAGATTTTCAGCTTAACACAGAAACTCTCCTCCTATGGAATCAGTAGTTTCTAATGTCCACACCTGCAGAAGGAATGTTGTCAGGGAAGGGGAAGGGGCTCCCATACAGGGTCACCAAGTGATTTGGGGTTTTTTATTGGGATTTAGGATAGTTCATGTTGGAAGGAACCTTCGAAGGTTCTGTAGGACCAATTCCTGACCAGGAGTATTTGATGTTTCAGAGGGCAATGCAGTGAGAGTTTCTCTATTTTAGATTCTTCAGATATGGCCCAGAAAATTCATTCCTCCACTGTCTTTAAAAAGAAGGGCAAGATTCACTACTGGTCATGTCTGTACTTCCATAACAGCAGGGACACCATTGGAATAGTACATCCTAAAATACAACCCTGTCAGTTCCAGTCCTTTCCATTGAAAGGCACTGGGGTTTTACAGCACGGCACGATGGATTGCTTAAAAAAATGCTGATTTCTCTAATCTTCAGAGGAAAGGCAGTTCCCCTTTCTCAGCCTTTTTGTTCAAGTAAAAAAAAAAATTTCCCAAATAAAATTTCATGCATTTCTCCCCCCAACCTGTGTCTTCAAGCACGAATTAAAAGCACAGAAACATTTCATGGAAGATATGGGAGAGCAGTTCCTCTTCTGAGGCATGGATCTGTATTTTGAGTGGTACGATCTTTTCACGTTAGTAATCATGTCTACATAAATTATGTTGTCCCAATAGTCAGTTCTGGGACAGGAATGGGAGGAGGTTCCAAGTTTCTGGGAATTCGGATGAGTTTGTTCTACTTTTCACACCCAACAAAGAAATTCTAAACCTTTCAGTGCCAATGGTGCATCAGCACTGGAAGACTGAAATTCTGACACCTTCAAGGATAGAAAAACTCTTCTGCTCCCAGTCCTGTTCTTGAGATCTCATATCAAGATATGATAGCAGCTAACCTGCTGTCTTCCAGAGCTTTCCCCTATTCACACACCTGGCACCACTGAATAAGCACTGCATGTACTTACACAGCATATCTGAGCTTACATCTGTTCCTTATCCAGCCTATTACTGCCTTTAACTAAGTGAAAGGCAGAAATGAGATGTCACTTAGCATGGATTCTCCTACACTTATTCCCTTGTAGCATTATCAGGGATTCGCACGTATTCAAACCCAGAAGATATGTGCTTGCTTTAGTAGATCTGACATCCTGATAAGAGATGAAACACTTAACACATCAGCCAGAATGTTATACTGGCCCAAATTAGAGACAATATCCAGGAGATAATTCCTTCTGCAGATTTAGAAATCTCAGTTCAAAACAATAGATCCTAATTCCTCTCATCATTGTCATTTGAGGATGGTAAAACAAAAACCAAATCACAAACCCCACAGCCAAATCTGAAAGTACTGGACACAAACCCAGCCCACACAGGTCGTATTTCCCTTGAACCCTTCCTGACCTCCAAGGACCAATTCAAATTGCTTTGTTTGTACATCACTGCCCTTCTCCCACAGAGCATCTCTGGTTATACCATTTTTCTCCTGAGGAGGAGGTCACTATTTCAAATATTTCCTTATCCTAACACACTGTCAGAGCCAATCAACATTCACACTCTGGGTGAACAAACCCTTATAAATGCAAGTGGTTCTTCATCTTGTTTCATGTATTTCTAGCTTAGTTAACACACACAGGTCACTCTTTCCCAGCCTGATCCTCACCTGCAAGCCAACAGCAGTAACTGAACTATAAGATGGGAGCCCTGAATTTTGGGGCAGCTCTTTCAGGCTAGCCCAGGCTGGCTTTAAGTGGGCTGAGTGGCCATTAGCAGACAGATTAGGTGCACTCCTGGTGTCTCTCTTCTGACTTCATTTCATGCTATAGAAATCCACTTTGTCACTCCAAGAGCCCCAGTGCAGTGAATGAGAGATTACCTTAAAAGCTTACCACTGACCTGAATTAAAGCATCAGGGTAAATACCCACCTGACAAGCAGAATTTCTTTTATGTATCCAAATACTGTTTTGACCTCATTTACAGCACTATGTAATACAACCCCAGCAGTTCCAGTTCCCCAGTGTTAGTCACTATTCACTAATGAAAGAAATATTACATTAAGGAGTTGATGAAATGAGGTTGACAGGTAAGCAAGAAGAAAAGGATGAAATCAACTTAATCAAAATCCTGGGGGTCATAAGTTACTTATATTAAAATGCATATTACTAAAAAATAATTAGAGTCAACATTTAAAACAAGATTTCAGTCTTAAACTCCCATTCTTTTTTAAGCTTTATGCTGGCTTTTAAGTCAGTTTTTAAGAAATTAGTGCTTTAGTGACAGCTGTGATCAAAGCCTCTCCCTCTGCAGTCAGGAAGCAAGGCTGCTACAGCTTCCCTGATGACAGATGTGTTTCCAGCACTTCCAAACTCTGTTCCAGCCTATTGCCTGCAACTGATTTATAGCCTTTCCAGAATGGCTTTAATATCTGTCTTTGAGTTTTGTTTAGTTATTTAGCATTCAAAATTTTATTTTATTTCTATGCACTAATAATCCCAGTAGGGGTGCTTCTTTAGCACTTTTCAGATACGGTCTCATTACTGCTCATGAGGTCCTGCTCTGCCAGAACATCCTACCTTCTCCATTTGGCTGGATTGCATGGAGCAGTTATTCATTCCAGCTGATGCTGGATGAACCTGGGATCACCAGTGAGCCCTCAACCCCAAAAAGACTTGTGCATACTAAGAAGCACATGCTGCAAACAATTATTGGAAACAAGGAAGAAAAAGTCCCAACCTTTTCTTTGTGTCAGTGCTGGCATAGGTAAGAACAGTTCTATGAAGGTCTTAAGAATATACTGTAATCATAAAATCATCCCTGAGCTGCAAGGGACTCATAGGATCATCAAGTCCAACTCCTGGACCTGGACAGGACAACCCCAAGAATTCCACCAAGCGCCTGAGAGCATTGCCCAAACACTCCCTGAACTTACTGTGTGAGCAAAAAACAGAGGGAGCTGTCCAAGGACAGACCAAGGTCTGTACAAGGCTCTGTGATGTTGTGTGGAAGAGGAGATGCAGCCTGGGAAGTGCACAACCCCAGCATGGAAAGACACACATGAACACAGAGCCTGCAATATAAATGAAGCCCACATGCAAGCTTTGCAAATAAAATATTCAACCACTTAGTGAGATAAGAAATAGGTGGATGCGTAAGAGGATTATGCTGTATAAAGAAGAACTCTAGCTGGAAGTGTTTTGGGGTTAAATCTTTCCATCTGCTTGATCCCAAGTCCCTGGGGTTATGTTTGCTCTCTATCACAGATGAATAAAGGTTTGTCAAGCCAGTCTCGAGCTGAGCCGAATGCCTGCAGAGTCTAAGCAAGTTTGCTCCCCACTGTCAGTCCTTGGACCAACAGCAGCACCCAGAAGAGCTGGGGTGAGCAGCAGGACCAGGCAGCCCTGAGGGAGGCACCCCTGAAGAGATGTCACACCAGGCACACTCCTCACTTTCACTTAGGATTGACAGCGCAAAGTCACAGGATTTTGGCCATTCTGTAAATTCAGGTTTTAGAAGCAAAATTCAACCTGGAGTTAGATTCTACTTGCTGTAAGTATATATATATAATTCTATTAATCTATATGTATAAGGTTCCATTCAAACTACATGTATTTTTAATAAATGACAACTATGGCACTGACACAACTGAGTAGACACAATTTTAGCTGTAGATGCGAAAAATAAAAACCATCAAAATAAACAGCTCCTGTTTCCACTAACCAGAAAGAAATCATGAAAACATCTACAGAAGTCTTGACTATCAAAGGCACAGCTAGTGAAATGCCAGGTTTTGCTTGCATATGGAAATAGGCAGTTATAAATCTATTTTAAATGTGCATGTAATTTCAATAAGCAAAAAGAAAGCAATCCTGACAATAGTGGTGTTATTGGATTGCATTTACAACACAAATATATGCATTTCATAAACAGCAAGCAATTTGGTTTTGTGTTGAGATCTAAATTTGTCTATTGAGATTTATACTGGGGAGGTCACAGATTAAAAACCCCTGAAATACAGAGGACTGTTTATATTCTTGGTACAGCGTATAACAAATCAGGACTTTTAACAGGTTTTGATGGGTTGGGTTTTAGGTTTGTTGGTTTTTGGTTTTTTTTCCAAAATTTTCAACAATATAAAGAAGACTCCCAAAACCACAGTAAGGTGTCTGGAAATTACAAATACTGCATAGACTAATAAACAAGGGTTACTGAGATGCATGGTTTTAATATGACTGCTTGGATAAAGCAAATGTCACTTCAAAATGGCAAAGCAGAGAGGAAAATACCCAGCTTGCATGCATGGCTGTTCAGGCAGCTGTAATTCTTCCCAAGGAGCAGCCTGAGCTCAATTTATCACTCTCTCCAGTTTCAAGGTGTGCTAAAGCAGGGATGTATGAGGAAGGAAAGGTCTCATTTTACAGAGTGCAGACAGCTAGGGATTAGCAGGGCAGCCTTACAGCCAGAGCTGGATCCCATGGGAAGGGAGGAGAACCAAGATTAGACTCCTGCCCACACCTCCCTGCCCTACACGTTCACATCCATCCTGCTGCAGGAGCCTGTCCTGGAGATGCCCTGTTGCTGCCACATCCTGCAGGGCCTGTTAGAGAATGAGGATCAAACTCCCATTAGCTGCAGGTTTCTGTCTCACTTCCTATCACCTCTTATCCCTGCTCCCTATCCATTCTTTATTTGGGTGGCAGAGCCAGAGATCCATCCACCTTCCCCGCTCAGATTTTCATGGGGAGCCACGTTTGTTGGCACCTGTTAATTAAGTTCCACCTCATCCAAAATCAGCTAAATGAGTCTCAGAACACTCTGTGAAAGCCAGCACAATGTGCATGACAAATCACGGGGCTCTCTTTCTCGTCTGGAATTACTACCCAAATATGAATGCAGAACACAGACAACCTTATCATATAGTTCCTGTTGCTTATCCACTCATCTACCACTTCATGAAATGAAAGCCAAAAACATTAAAATCAAGGCACACTTTAACAGTAGACACTTTGTGCTGATTTCCTCCCCTGAATACATTTTTAACTGGATTTTCCCCTCAATTTAAAATGATACCTTGCAATCAATTTAAGATAAGCAGAGGGATGTTCAATGCTCACATACCTCCTGGAGTCAATTCAGACTCTGTTATTGATACATCTTATTTTATAGCGTTTTATCACTGTTGTCAAGCATGTAACTTACAGCTGATCAGGTGCCTGGTTTTCAGACTAAGAAAACCACTTCAAGCTCTTGCACACACAGAAAATCTTAGACTGTCTCATCTGATAGCACCGTGCTCCAGGGCCATGGCAGGGTTAATGAGGCTGGTGCTGGGCTATGGCTACGTGAGCAAACTGCTGCAGGCTGAGGCAGTGCAGCAGGACAGGGAATGAGCTGCTCCACAGCCAGCTCTTCCCTTGGGGTACAGCTCTGCTCCCTCTCTCCATGTAGCAACTCATTCTTGTAGCTGTAATCCCAGGAACGTTCTAGCATATTAGCAACAAGGCAAACATGGAAAGGGGGGGATGTTAAGGATACTTTGAAAGGTTAAGGATCCCAGCATGCCTGGAAAGGGAAGGGAAGTACATGGGTTAGGCTTTGAGTTAGGGAGATGAATGCTTGGGCCCCTCTGAAGGCCCAGCATGGTCACTGGGCCTTGTGTGAAGCAAGGCTGCAGCCGGGAGGCACTGGGGCAGGGGAGTGAGGTAGTGATAGGAGAAAACAAATTATGAGGAGCTTGAGGCAACCCTTCACAGGGTGACAAGAGTAGGATCAGACCCCCTGAGATCCAGATCTCAGCAGGAGCTGTTGAAGGCAGATGGAGGGTGCAAGGGAAGTCTGCTCTTACAGCAGTACTTACATCTTCCTTGGAGAAAACGTATCAAATCATACAGAAATATTGCTCAGGCTGGACCTGGCCCACAAACTACAGGACCAGATTTGCTACACAAAGTATACTTGCACGTCTAGCTGCTATCAGGAGCAAGACACTCCGACTGCAGCAAAGTACCAAGCACAAGAACTTGTCCTCAAGGAAAACAGAGCAAAGGTCTCTGAACAAGGACCAAGTCAGAGACAACACCTTAAATCCTGTGATGTGGCTCAGCAAGGACCAGGGATGAGCTGGAATGGAGCCCTGGGCTCCAGGTTCCTGCAGGGAGGCCACTGGTCAGGGCAGTCAGTACCTGTTGGTGCCCTTGGGCCCTGACACGCTGGTGATGGCCAAGCAAATGTTTCCCTCACTGCCCTTCTGTGGGGATGAGCTCAGCACCAGCTCGCTGAAGCACTGGGAGAAGCTCAAGTTTTTAAGATTTCTAAAACTTTTTCAAGAACCACAGTGACATACAAGTGTAATTAGCATAAACTCCACTCATCTAAATGCACACTTTAATTAAAATCATTTAAAAACCCCTTCAAAATAATCTTTTCCTGAGGTCAATCAACATAACAGCTCTTGATCCTGACCCTACCGAGACTGGCGTATTCTCTCTGCTCTGTTTGCAGTCCCATTGACTTTAACACTACTGCTAGGAGAAATTACTATTAAGGCAATGAATCCCTGTCACTTTGCAGTGCTGGAGGAGACACCAGGTGCATCTTCCTCACTGCAAACTGAATAATAAAATGAGCTCTGTGCAGTTAAAACTCACCAGCAATATGGCAAAACTGATGCCCATCCCTCTGTGCTCATTTCAGCCTCTCACCCAACTCCTCTGTTGATCCAGATACCTCTCCCATGTTATTTTTCACCCAGGCTGATCCCCTGTGAGAATCACTGCACAG
This sequence comes from Vireo altiloquus, assembly GCA_013396875.1. Classification (NCBI taxonomy): domain Eukaryota; kingdom Metazoa; phylum Chordata; class Aves; order Passeriformes; family Vireonidae; genus Vireo; species Vireo altiloquus. The sequence goes on along the minus strand of VZRF01013111.1, from coordinate 433,796 downwards.
CTGTGCCACTGTCTGTGCAAACACCAAGAGGGGCAAGGTCAAGTGGGAAGGTTAAGGGCTGCTTAACCCTCACCTGGTGCTGAGGGAAAGCTCCCTGGAGCTGTGGCCTGGGTTGCTGTATTATAGGTTGGCCTCACTCCCTCATGCTACTAAAGTCCAAAATGGTCTGGTTTTAGACAGAATAAACAAAACAAAGCCCATCTTTAGCCACAGGTGTCCATTCACAACTTGATTGTATAATGTTAACCTGGTAGTTAAACTGGGTAGTTAAGTTTTCTTGGGTGATGTATTCTGCAGGTTTTACCCTCTTACTGCATATATTTACATGATGTTACAGTGGGGCTTCTCAGGAGGTGTTACTGTGGAACCAAGTGCTAGCAGGGCAATTGCTCTTTATTTTCCAAAGAAAGAAAAAGAGCCTAACACAAAAATAATACTCTTTCTTTACAGAGTAGCTTCAGTAATGAAATTAGGACTCCTAACGCAGATCTATAAAGAGTGACAAATCTTTCTTGCAATTCTTAATTTACGTTAACCCCTTGACTCGAGCAGGTCTGGAGCTCCTGACATTAAGTGCTAATGCATTTAGCATTAAACACACACACTAAATGCATTAGAATGATGCCATGCTAATGGAAGCGTTCAGGGCCTGTCACACAGGTCGAAGATTTGCTTTAGTTGGGTGTTTGCTACGAGCAAGGCAGCGCTTCAGCATCAAAGCCTTGTCAGAAACTTTAGTGATCTTTATTTGAAGTAATTGCATGGCACTATCGTGCATTTCATTGGTTCTTTTTTCCAGTTTTTACCAGCTGAAGGCTGGAGTTTGGAAGGGTGCTCTAATTAACTTTTTACCACCGGCTTGTTGATATGGAATTTACAGGGAACAAAAATTTGTTTTGTTACATCACAGAAGAGGTACCTTTTGGATTCAGAATACAAGGAGCTTCCTGAATATTGAATACAACCTTAAGCACATTAAGGGAAGAGAGTCCTGTGGGGAATGCACTGCTTTTGGTACTTGAGCTCTTGATAAAATATTACTCCTATAATGCATTATGAAGTGCACTGTCAAACAAAATACCCAGTTTAATACCCAGTGATACAAGTGTGGTTTGCAGCATGCAGCACTCTTATGTAAACCTCTAAGTACTGTTGTTCCAATTAATAGATCTCTATATTCTCACATATATCACTCTATCAAACAAACATCCTAAAATATTCATGCTAAGTAACTTCAGAATGTATATGAACCTACATACACAAATAGAGAGTGAGTTTGTATATGCTCACAGACTGTGCTGGAAATGGGTGTGTGACTGGAAAAGGGAGCAGTTATCCCTTATATATGGGGTGGGGAGGTCACTCCCAAGCTCTGACTGGCTGCTGCAAGTCTCATCCTCTCCACTGTTGGGCTATTTATCAGCATCACTATACAAAAACACAATGGTCTGGAGAGTCTGTGTTTGCTTTCTGACTTCATGCAATTAGTCACCTAAGCCGTTAAGAATTAAGCACAAATCATCCCCAGAACATGTTCAGTATTGTCCTCTGGACTCCGGGTTGCAGGGGCAATAGAGATTTCAGTTCAGACAGAAGTTGACACCTGATTTAGAGCTGCCACACAGACAGATTAGGCAAATGTCTGTGGGAGCAAAATCCAGGGCACAGCAAATGTTCTGCCTGTGACATATTATGAGGTTTGCCCAGAGCAGCAGCAGCTGAGAGCTGACAGTGGATGGCATCTGGATTTCCAGAACAAACCCCAGAATGTTTCTTGTCATTCACAGCTGACGAAGCATCACTAAGACATGCTGCTTTTGATTTCTACCTGTCAGGCTACATTCCAGCCCCTGTGATGCATCCACCTGGAAAACTCGGAGAGACAATTTTATGATGGGAGAAATAAGACAGCAAGTGAATCTTTGCAAATGAGAAAGCACATGGACTCGTCTGCGTTGTTTCCTCCCAACAGCTTTCCCCATAAGCCATCCAAAGGCAATGCCTTGAGTAACCCGACTCCTTGCTTTCTTCTTTAAAATGCTCTTTATGGTGAAATGCATTTCCAGATTCAAATGCTCAATAATTCAGCATTGAAGTTCCGTGACAAAACTGTAGAGAAAGACACAGAGCTGGACTGGCACGGTGGTTGCACTCACCACCTTTGCTGCCCCACCATCCCTCACCCCACGATCCTGGGACATCCCTGGGAAGTCCACGGAGAGCAAGCAAAACTGCAGCCAGTAGGAGATAAATACAGGTATTAAAATATTTGGTGGGAGGACTCTTCCCCACACAACACAAACCCAGACCAGGGCAGGGACAGATGCTGTTATTTCCACAGACAGACTGAGGAAATATATATATATCAGGAGGGAGTTGTCAGTCTTTCTAACATTTTTTGGCAGAAAAGTCTCTGCTGTGTGTAATCCCCATTTGGATGATTTATCCTCAACCCCACCCAAAATATATGGTTTTAGGCAGACCCTGACTGGGGCAGGGAGCATCTCACATACAGAGCTTGGTACAATGGGCTCCCTTCTTGTGGGGCTCTGAAGAACAACGCTAAGCACAACCAGTAATAATAATCCCCACTTAGGTTACTGAAGGTATTTTTAGGCTAATGCCCAGCTTAAAAGCATAATTCATTCACAACAATGAATAGAGCCAGCAGAGCATCAGTAATAATCCTCTCACATTACAGAAAGCACACTGGGATGTGAGAATAGCACGGTGCCGATCACTCCTCCTCATTCCCAACTGCGACTTGCAATCTGTGAGATATCTTTTTCAGCATCCAAAAGCTCCCTGTTCAGTGCAGGCAGGGGGAAAAGATGGAGATGGATGCCTTACCCTACTGAATTTAAAACAAGGGTGTTTACTACAGGGAGAGAAAGCCGAACTTTGGAAATGGTTGGTTAAAAAAGGGAAGGAAGAACCCCCACACCTGCTCATTTCATACCATGGCAAAGAGTAACTCTGCAAATTCCACGAGTCAGCATATCATCAAATAGTCTGAATAGAAAAGCAGGAGCTCTGCAAAAGGTGTGAATGCTTCAGTAATAATCCCCCTTCACACTCCCTCATCTCTGTTTTCCCTTTCATTAGCAGGCAGAGTGTTTCCAAGTAGGCTGTTGCTTCTATACCTGCTTTGCTTTCCTCCAGGTATTTCCAGTGTCTGCCTGTGAAGCAGCTCCAGTGTTTTCCAGTTTTGTGGACTTTCCTGCATTTCTTCATCAGTAACTCCTGGGTGTGCAGGAAAAAGAGGCTCCATGGCCGAAGAACCACTAAGATTGACTCCAAATAGGTATAACCATAACCTGCAACATTCCTGCTCCCCTCCTGAGGCTCCTCCACACACCCCTCAGCTGGGATGCTCACTTCAAAATGGCTCATGCCACAATGCAACCAATGATCCACGTGTGCTGGAGAAATTTAAAACACTGAGCAGTGACTGCAGCTGGAGAAAGCTGTTGTCCTCTCCCAGTCACAGGTGCTTTCTACCTGCTCCCTTTTGAAATACCATTTCTAAATAATTCATATTTTCTTATGACAGGCTCTTCACTCAGCCAGAAAAATCCAGGAATTTATAGATTAATGGCTAAATTCAGCCTCAAGTAAGTGGGTTGCAGGAATGGGGTGGCTCAGTGAGATAAATTACAGCTGATGATGAGGTCTGAGGAGGGAGATGTGCCAGAGAGCACCAGGTTACCACAGGGAACCCCCTGCACCCAGTGTAGCCCATGGCTCTGCAAAAACAGTAGAATAAGATAAAACAAATTTCCCTCCCTGTTTGTAATGCCTAAAAATTCAGACTGCATTATTCCACCACATGCATTAGCAGTTTCTATTTTTCTTTTTTTTTAAATGATTTTCATCTGCATCAATTTCTCTTTGTCCTCACTTTACCTTGGGACCAAAAGGAGGGCAGAAGTAGGAGGTCATTAGAAAGTGCAGAGCTCTGAGGATGCTGTGAGGGAAGGGACCAGGAAGGATAATGGGATGCAGGTCTGGTCACCAGTCTAGCAAATGAGGTGGCAACTCCAGCAGCATTCAGACACGAAGCTGAAAATGCCCTGCAGCACTGAGAAATTCTGCAGACACTCCAGAGGAGAGGCAGGAGAGATATGCAGCTACAGCAGTCTGCTCTGCTTTTCCAGGGGTAGGAGGGAGCCTCTGCCCTACCTTGACAAACTCTCACCCCACAAGTGAGGCAAATCCCAGCAATCCAGAGTACCCAATTTATGGCAACTCCGGGCAAGAAACATTTCTACCAGGAAGGAATTTGATAAAAAAGCAAATGGCAATGCTGCTCTGTGTAAGAGGGCTCTGTGGTTGGTTGTGACAGGTCACCTGTGCCAGAGAATAATTGGAAAACTCTTTTTAACTGATTCGTATCATCAGTCATTTTCATATTGCATCAAACTACCAAATCTGGGACTTCTGTTAATGGCACCTGCTTGGACATGACACATCAATGGTCCTGCCTGCAAAGCAGCAGCCACAGACAGCACAGTGAGCACTGTTACAGAATTGGGCATCTCTGAAGAGTAATGAAGGGCTTTTGGAAAATGTCATGTAAGCGAGTGACTGATTAAACTTCATGAGGAAAAGGAACATGGGCTGCTTTGGCTAATCACTGTTGCCTCTCTCTGTCCAAACCCCAGTCCTTCTTTGGGCCAATGAAGATATATCTGAGCGTATACCTGAAATTAAAGTGATCTAATACATAGCAGTAATTGCTTCCCCTGACTTTCAGCAAGAAGCTATAGATTAACTTGTTAATTCAAAATGTAGCACATTGAACAGTCTTCCCTCTGCAAGGATGGTTTCAGAAAGCTCAGAAATAAACCAGGACAACATTTGTTATTAAACCTATAAGATTTTCTGAAGTAAACAAGAATCTGTGCAGGTGCTCCACGACTTTCTGTTTTAAGTTCCTAAAGGCCGTGGGCTGAATTTGATGAGGTCAATTCAACAATACAGACATCCTCAGCTGGTTTTTTTCTCAAGGAACAAAGAGATATGCATCAGGAAGGGAAAATTTACGAAACCATGTGGATTCACAGACACACAATAAAAAAGCAAATGCAAAAAGATAACAGACTTTGATGCTATCAGAACTTAATCCTGGTTTCTCTGTGTCTGCTTTCCTCCCTCAATACATTATAGACCACTCTTCTGATTTTATTTCTTCAAGATCTAAGAAATAGAATGGGAAGAAGGTCATTTAGATCCCTGCACCTGAGGGTCCTACAGAAGTGTCTCATACAGTAAGGAGCATCCCTATGCTAGAAAAGGACAAGAAATATAATTATTGACCATCATTTCCATAGGCAACAGCTGAAGTCCACACCACTGTCTGCAGCTTGGTTGTGCCACTGGACAGAGCCAGACACTCCTGGCTCCTGAAGGTACCTGTCAAGGTACAGCTGAAGGGAAGAGACTTCTCTCACACGCTGCTGCAGTTTATCATTCCTGTTCATCAACTCTTTAGGGAGATATCCACCCATCTCCACAATTATGCTTATAATTTGAGGGAATGTACAGTTTCCAGAGGAAAATAAGAGAATAAACTAAAACTAATAAACTAAACTGAGCTGATGACTTAAGGCACGTCAGTAATGTGAGAATTAACAAACCCCTACATTTCTAACTGGATAATGACTGCTCCCCTCTGCACTACTCAGGGGATTTATCCCTCTGCCTGCACACCTGTGCTGAGAATTCTCTAGGCAGAAATTTAGCTCGGTGCTGTCCTTTGTGTTGGAAAAGGGAAGCAGGAAGAAACAGCCTGGACTTTTTCCATGCATAATCAAGAAAAAAAAAAAGAGCACTGGCATTTTCTGGGTTTGTGTCTAAACTTGCAACTGTTATATAAAGCAGATAGGACTGAAATCAGCATTTACAGAAGAAAATTAAAAAGGCAGGGCTCTCACTGGGTTTTGAGCTGTCTGCTGTTTGCAAAGGAAAGAGGGTTATCTGTCTGCTGGTACCATTGTAAATATAATCCAGACACAATATAGCCTAGCTTTGGTTGCTCAATTAGGAGCCTATTTTGCATTTAAAGAATATTCAATGTTTGCTCTTCAAATGTGTCCTTTCTCAGAGCTTATATAACATTTTTGAGACATAAACCTTGCTGCATGAGGGTGTTGTGCAAAGGCTTGGTCTTTTCTCACAACTGATTCAAATCAACACCATGTTCTTTTTCTCCTCCTACCTTCATATTTCAAGGAAAAACACATCAAAGAACATCAGTCCAATCCTCTCCTTCTCTGATCACCTCTTCTTCTGCCCCTAAATACAGAAATCCCTGCTAAGTATTGGTTTCTTGATTATCTTCTTGGTTTATATGGAACTTATATCCAGATCATGGATATTTAAGCCCAGCACCATTCATCACATCCTTCCCCACCAGGGACATGGGAAACAGATTATTTTCTTTCTCTCTGCAGCAACGACTTTTCATGGCCCTCCTTAAAATTACTGTTTCAGAAATCTCCTCCTAGACTCCATGGGTCTCAAGAGCTTTAGGGAGCATGACTGTATGCAGTGATCTCCACAAGGCACATAGGTTTAGTGGAGGATTTAAGTATAACTGTCTATCACACCTACTCTCTGAGCTGGATGGTTTAGAATTACACCAGTCTTGGGCTGGGTTCTTTGTGTGGTATGTGTTTGGGTTTTTTGTTTGTTCGTTTGTTTCTATGTGTTTGGTTTTGTTTGGTTTTTTTTCCCCATAAAGATTCAAATGCTTGTTTGCAGCAAAAGTAAATTAAGGTTAATAGAAAGATGGTGTTCAGCTAAAGACAGTGGTAGTTAAACAGTGTTCAATTAAGCTGCTGAATTGGAGCCTGTGGGATGCTGAGAGCAGGGCAGGTAGTCAGAAAAGATCAGCAAGAAGTTTAGTGTCGACTTCATGCACAAATACATGAGCTAAACCAGCAGTACAATAGTGACTGATTAGTGTTTGTATTTTAGGAACAGAAGACAAAGAGTGGCTGGAAACAATCTCATCTCTAGTTTGAAGCTGTTAAATGCATCATCAAGGATTTCTGCATTTCTCCCCAGCATTAGCCAGTGATGGGGACTAAATGGATCATTGATCTGTTTCCATATTGAGAATTGGCCCAGGGTATGAGGGAAACATCTCACCACCTTATCTGCACAAGAATATAAGTGAATTTCAAGCCCTGCTTGGTAACCACATACACTGAGACAAAGCTTAATTTCCCACCCTCCTTTTTCATATATCTTTATTTTCTCCCCCATTTGTCTCTGGAAATTTCTGAATTCATCTCTTCAGCTTTATGAATCAGACCTTAGAGGGCAAGGAGATGAAACCTTGATGATCTAAATTAACCCCTTTGATATTGCGGCTGCTGCTAGAAATTAGAACAGACCTTATCTCTAGAGTTGCTCTGATCTTGTAATATATGCCTAATTTTTTTAAAAAATATACTCCTAATAACAGTAGAATCCATTTAATAATTCATTTATAAATTCACTGCAAACAGACATGCCAGGGAAATGCCTAAGCAGATTGGTGTTGGCCACACAAGCTGAAACATTCCTGCAATTTCTCCACAAATATCTAAAAATGAACATTTTCTCCGCACCTTCTCCCTGGAATATGTCCTGAGGGTTCCTAATTGACTGATAAGCCCATGCTACCTTTCTTCCCAAATAGGCAAGATCACTCACCTCAGAATTTAGGAATTATAAAATCCTGAGCACCATAATTATGAATATTTTTTCCCTTCCTTGCTTTAATACCTCACTCCTCCTGTCCTGATCTCTTGCTCTGTTGCAGGGAAATATCAATCAGATTTCCAAAAAACCTGTTCTAAACCCTTTCCTTTGTCTTGTGCATCTCCTCCTCCCCTCCACAGTTTAACACCCAGCACTTGGAGCAGAATGCTTCCCTAGCTACAGATTCTAATATGCCCTGATCTTTCCATTTCTACATCTGATCCCAACTGGAAACAAAAGCAATTTTACAAATAATAGGAAAGCCTGAGGTTTGGTATGGAAAAGCTGAGATAGGCAAGGGGAAGATGTGATCTTTCTGTGATGCAAATAATGTTCTGCATTAAGTGTGTAACCAAAAATAAAGCTCCCTGAGGTAAATTTGCTACTTCAGACAAGAAGAAACATTTTTAGCATATAAACACAGAGTGTGGATTGAAGTATTCTCTCTGTCTCAAAATAACCAGGGATATAATTATTTGGGTTCTTGGGCTCAGTTTTGTTTTTCTAAATAGTCGAAATTTCTGCTGTTTGCATTGAAAATATGAGCATGTTTGGGTGTTTGTGCTGTGTACAATCAATCATAAAATACAACTGGGAGAAATATTAAACCCTTTAAAGTCCTGAAACTTTTAAATATAAGAAAGTCATGGTAAAAACTGAAAATTCTCTTCTCTTGCAGTTTGCAGCTAATAATGCAGATTTTCAGAAGTAACATGACTGCTTCTAAAAGGTGGGCTGAGATTCACAATTTAATTAAATTTTAATAGAGATAATTCATTGAGTGGTCATGGGGAAGGGCAGGTTTAATAAATAAATGTGCTTGGGCGTTCATCTTACCATAAGGCCAATCACTACATTTGGTGGGTTCAGCTGAATCATGTGAAGGTACAAGATTATCTGGACTGAAGAGCAGAAGAGAATGAGTTGGCTGTACTGTCACAACTACTTTTTTTGGTTCCTTAGGCAACTCAATCTCACTGGCAAGACTTGAAGAAAGCTAATATCCAGACACAGAACTTCCAGCACCTCTCAGATGAGTCAGTCAGACCTTTGGAATCTCAGTCTATAACTGTTTCTCAGGGCTGAGAATCAATTTAGCCTGTTACCTGTATGAGAGCTGAGAGAACTTAATGGCCCGTCAGATTTGGCTGAAATTCGCTGAGGCCTTCAAAAGAATGACCAAGAGTTTAAGTACACAGAGAGATCTAAAATGCCTCACTTTCCTGGAACACCAGACTGAAAATTTAAGCCTCCAGCCTTTCCAACTGCAACCATCCCCAGCTCTAGGCAGAAAGCAGACCCCAGAAAAAACAGCCTACAAAGAGAGCCAAAACAACAGCTTGGGAGGATGACATGTCACAGTCAGCTCATCCAGAGTCAAACCCAGACAGCTGAACATGACCATTTTAATTCCAGCACATCTGAGTTTTGAGTCTTCGATTAATAAAGGAGGTGTGAATCATGGTCCTGTGCAATTCAGTCTGAGTTGGTCTAGTGCAGGAATAACCTGTCAGTCCAAAAGGGCAAACATCCGAAACAGCCTCTGACAGCTCCATGCTCACTCCCATCAAGGCAAAGCCATGAGGAGGAGACCAGTGAGTCCCAGTACAACAACCACTCCTAGTTTGTCTCCTGTGAGTAGCTGAGCAGCTCTTACCTGGACAAAAGTTTTCTGGGAATGTGAAATTTTGCTGATCGACTCAGAGATCCTATAGAGAATTATGTGCACATGATTGACCTCAATTTTGCAAAACCTTTTACAATTTATATGTTGGGCTTTGTTTGGGTTTTTTTTCTTTCAGCCAGGTTTACAAACTGTAGCCATAAGAGATGCTGGGTTACTATCTCATATATTTACATTAGATGGGTGTGGTGTTCCCTTGTCAGGGCAGATTGTGTGCTCTGCACTGTGGTAAGAAAGAGGCTTTTATCTTAACCATGTTACTTAAACAAAATCTATGTCATCAAAGATCACAAAGGACATAAACATTATTAAAACTGTTTTTAAAGCAAACTAGAGTGTGGGTAATAGTATTTAAATTAAAGTGCTTGTTGCTGGGTAAATATAGGTAAAGTAGAGGAGACTTCCATCGCTTTTTCCTTAAGAGAGAGAGCCATTACAATATTCCTGACACAATCTCTGGCTGCCTGGTGCTGGCTGCTGCCAGGGAGAGGATTCTGGGTGAAAATGAACACTGAGCTGAGCAAGTACTGACAGTTCCTCTACTCCAGCAGTCAGACTTCAGAGTTTTTAAAAAAATCTCCTTAAACCACTCAGTTTTCTTTGATGCATATTCCCCACTCAGAATACCTGTCTCATCATCTGTCTCACACCAAAGGGTATCTTGCCATTCCCTCATTAAAATTTAGTAGAAATAGGAATGAGTAAACTCAGTTAATATCTTTTCAGCCTGTTTTTTTCAACAAGACCCCTAAACTCTGATATTGCCTCAGCTATGGGTCCATGCATGGGCCTTGGCTGTGGGTATGTATTTTAAATCAGATGGAGCAAGCATCCTTTGCTGAAAGAAACTCCTTTTGCAACATGTCAGCAGGAGACAATGTATTCAGCTCCATAATTATGTACTTCGGTACAATCACATAGCATTATATACAAAATCACCACACTGCTGGAAAAAAACACCAAGCCTGAAATGCTAATTAGTTCACAAATTAACATTGATTTGATTTACTGTTGAATAAGGGTTTGCAGCTTATACTTATGAGAGAACTTCACTTTCAGGCATGCTCAGACCATGCTGTTTTAAGTAACACTGCATACCCTGTGCCAGGTGGGTTCATTATCTATGTATAAAGAGGTATGACTTACTCAAAATAAAATCAGGCACAGACACTGCAGCACAATGTCATCCAGCAATACAATATCCTTTGGGACCGAGCTACCAAGTAAAAGCAGAGTGTAACAATCACCTGTCTTTGTGCTGCATCATGTTGGGGAAAGGTGAACAGATCATATTTGCAGTGTAGTGCCCTTTCCTGTCACTGATGTCAGTACTGACAGGCGAAATTCAAAATAATAATGCATATTCTAATAACATTTTGCACTCCTAAGGCACCCTCATGGAAATAACTCAGCTTTCAAAGAGCACTGATGATTTCAGTCCCAAACTATTTCTATGCAGGCAGAGAAATCGTGTCCTCCTTCTGTCCTAATTCTGTTCATTCAAGGGGTGTTTTGACATTGACTGAAACCCAGAGAAAATGAAGCAGAGAATAGCTCAAAGGAGGATTTTAAGGGGAGCTGTTTGAGCTGGGACAGGGAACACAAACATTCGAAGTGGCTGCTCCAGTGCCGGATCAGAGGCAGCGCTGACCGTGGCAGCTCCTCTGGAGTTCAGATTCCAGCCATGCACACAGCTTAGCTCAGCACGGGGCTCTGAGAGGAGTTAATGGGGCTGGAAGCTGCCAGTCCTTCAGTCCTGCCTGTCCCCAAAGCAAGAGCATCCCGCTGGATCCAGCACAAGCAGCCTTGGCAGGGAGGCCACGCCAGCCACGCGTGGTTCATTGAGGGGGTGACACTGCTTGACAAGAGCAACATGCACTGATCCAGAAAGGGCCAAGGCATCACAAGTGCCACTTTCTGTCACTGGGGAGGCAGGGTCCATCCGTGTGCTCCTTACTGCAGCTGCTCTGGCTGCTGGTAAGGAAAATATTGCAGAAGAACAAGCTGCAGTTAAGGAAAAACTGCCTCATCCTTTGGATATGCTGCCAAAGGGAGCAGGAAGCTGTGTTCCTAAAGGTGGTAGCTTGAGGAGGCCAAGACAACGAGATGTGGAGATAAAAGGAGGCCAGTCCATCGAATCCTTCATTCTGGGAAGGGTAGGACAGGAGTAAAAATACCATGGCTGAAAGGGAAGCAGAGGATGGAGACAGAGCTGGGCAAAACAGCATCAACTGGTGTGAACAGTTCCACTCCAATATGAGTTAGAGAATACTCCTTTAGGAAGCCTCGGTAGGGATGTGGGAAATTAATGTCTTTATCTTCCAGATCAAGGAACATGAGATTGTGCTGACAAATAAAAGAAAACAAATATCAGATGTAAAAGGATATGTAATGAAATTATTTACACCTGAAAGTAAGCTAAACACAAGTACCATGGTTTTAAATCCTACACTTGAAAACATTGTTTCCTTATTTTTCTATGCTAACTCAACACTTCCTATGAAAACATAGACTGGGTATGGGATATATTCAATACAACAAAGCAAATGTTAAAATCAGGACAAAAGAATCCAGGGATAAATTTCTGTTTGCTGGGATGGAAATCTAGATGCAAAATAAATCTGACATTTTTCCTATTCACAGCCGGGGATTAATTTTATTAAATAATTTCACAGTTTTCTGGTTCACTGAGTGCATATTTTCTGATAACTCCCCAAGAAGGAAAGTATTTTGTATCCAGCAACTTTCCCTGAGCATTGCTTCAGTCAAGCAGCAGTTGACCTGCAATACACTTACTCTGTTAGAGTTCATTTTTTCACCCTGTTTGGTTTGATCTCTTCTGCTTTTGCTTGACCCAGTAAACTGTACAGGTCACATTTACCACACTGCACAGAATGTAATTGTGGAGCATCACAAATTAATACCTGCAAGTGACCACCCCCACAAAATACATAAAAGAGGGGAAGTCATTATTAGAAAGGTTAATCTTCTCAACTGCTACTAGCAGTTTGATTAGATAAACTCAGGACCTCTTTTTGTTTCTTTATGCAAAATGTCAGCTTCTGTAGACTGTTGCCCTCTGTGCCCCATGCTAAACATGCTACAATTGCATTATCATAAAGCATTATGTAAAATGAAGTGAGATTAACTTTCAATTATTTGGGTCAAAATTTATTCCAAATTGAAACCCATTCCCCTGCAGCGAGTCAGGTCAAAGAATAAAAGCTCTCAACAGCAGGATTTAAGACCTTGCTCTAACCCACTGTGGCTTCACAATTAGTGGCCAGCACCCATGGCTGTCACCTTAATGCATGCATAACCTCCTACCCTGGGATAATTTCATATATCCCTCCCATTTTCAACAAAAAGCAGCTCCATGCCAATGGCAGGAACGGGAAGGCATCTGATTTTCTCAGTCACTACACACTAAATAGAATTGCTAATGCAGAAGTAGCTGTTGCATTAATAAACCAAATCAGCCGACTGCCAAACCCTCTTCCCTCTCTTCCCTGCTAACCTCATTGCAATGAGTCATTCCTTTTGGAGTTGTATTTTCTGCTAATAGACTCAGGATTTCAAGAGCTGTTATTTACTGGGTGGTCCCTGGATATTTAAAAGTGAAGTAACCTTGGCTCTGATTCAGTATGTGCAGCACACAAGTAGATTTACATCCACCAAAACAGTATCTGTACCCGCCACTGAGAAGGATTTCCAATCCAGGACAGCAAATTTAACGCCAAAATATATGTAGATGTGGCACAGACCAAACATCCCTGATCCCAGTCATTTAACTGGGCGAACCAGTGGTTTGAGTCACCATCAAGCTCTCCTCCCAGAGAGAATGGAGTGACAAGGAGCAGGCAATCCTGCAGTAGGGAAAAGCCCTGGCACACACAGCCCTCTGGTCTGAATTTAGTGGAATCCTGGAATAAGGGCAAACATTAGCAATTCCATGTGCATTTCTGGTGGACAGCAGCCTGCATTAGAGAGCTCAGCTAGCTCACATCTCTGTGCTAGCAGACACACAGAGCTCTCAATTCCTGCAGAAGGGACCCTTCTCGAGGCAGAATGAGGTCAGAGCACAAACAGCTGTAGCTCTCACCAACCTCCTTAACCTTCACAGGTGCATTCCCCAGCTAGTCACGAGCTCAGTAGTAAACACGATTTTAAAGGAGTGCAGTATTTGTGTAAAGAGCTTGGTTCTGCCAGTGTGCTGCATCACCCTCCTGCCCTCCAACTGGTAGACAAAAAACCCCAAGAAACACTCCTTGAACTGAAGAATTAATAAGATTGCTGGCATTTTTAAATGTCAGTCAGATTTTACACAACATCTCTGCCTGTGTAAAAACGTGGAAGAGTCACAATCCATGATTGTCCAGCAGGAGTGCCTCTAATGAAAATGTTGAGGATTCATTTAGAGGATGCTCTGGAATGGACATGTTGTGCTCTGCTGTCTGGGGATAGCTCCCAGAGCTCCTCTCCAGCCTCAGCAGGGATGGCAGCTGGGACAGATGATGAGATTAAATGCTCTCCTTCCCCCAGGGCAGGCAGCAGCATCCCTCCTCCCTGGGGAGACTCAGCAATGAGAGGGCAAGGATCTGCAGGGCTAAGGAAACAAGGAGGTCAGTGGCTTCTCCTGACAAATCTCTGCCTTGGACACAGCAGTGCAGGGATGCACTGCTGCCCCTTGTTCCAGGGCTGGGCAGGGCAGGGCAGGTGCTGAGGGGTTTCAAGGGCTCCTGAAGCAAATGTGCTTTGTTGTGGGAATAGTAAAGACAAAAAGAGAGAGAAAAATCTGTCTGGTCTCTAAGTTTCAACTTTAAATTCGTGCACAAAATTCCATATATGATGGAAGCGGGTCAGATGTTCAGCTCCTCTAAACTGCAAAAAAAATTCATGCCTCTAAAATACCAAATATTTTAGAAAACTTCAGTTATATTTTTTAAAAATCAGATAATTGCAGATGCTTACTGTTAGTTTTCTTAGAGAATTCTTCTTAAACTCATGCCATCAGCAAAGCTCTCAGAGCATCCTGTCAGTTTATGCCTCACTCCTGCAGGGAGACCTGTTATCAAAACAATCTAACCTTTTAATTCCTCCTGTTTTCATTTCTCAAGAAGCCCAGCAAGGATGAAACCCAGACAAACAGCAAGAAACAGCAAGCATTGTCCATGTTCATGGAAATACAGACACGGATTAATGAATCAAAAAACATCTCTAACACAGTCAGGCCATTGAAAAGCAAATGTGTATTCCAAGTTAGCTCAGACTCAGCAGCTAATCCTGCAGCCACGGGGGTCCCTACCTGAGGAGGGATCTGCTGAACTTGATTGCTCGTGTGACCTTTGCTGCCTGTGCTCCAGAGCCACATGGTGAGCAGAACAAGCTGCTTGTGCACTGCATGAAAGCTGCAGGGTTAACCCTGGAGGCAATCAACACATTTCATCCTTGGCATGGCTGCCACGGAGCACATCGCATGCTACTGCTGGTGATCAGCAAAGCCTCTCCACTTCCTAATTTACATATGCACAAATTAATGGTCCTTATAATTTTTATTCTGATAAACGGGCAAGCTCTTGTAATACATGAGAATTTAAATTTTTCACACTCATTTTAGGTTTAAATCCTACCCAAATGGGCAGTGATGCAGTTTGACTGCAGGCGTGAGGGTCACCACAGCCTCCATCCCCAAGCTCTCGGAGAAGCCAGGGCAAGGGATGGAAATCAAATGCCTTCCCTTTGAGACCCAGAGAAATTTTACCCAAATTTGTGTTTATCAATTAAGTAAAGTTCTCTCAACACAAATATTTAATAGAAAATAGAAATCTGAGCAGTGGTTTCTGCAGTCACCTGGGAATGTAACACCCCACACCCTTACTCCATAGAATTCTCACATGGGGTTTGGCAAATCACTCAGGTTGCACTCCTACACTATAAATGAGTTGTTTGTTTAACTTTAACACAAACTAGTCCTTTAGCTGTAACCTTTGGGACAACCAAATTTCTATAGAGCTAGAACTAGATAAAGTCTGCACTAAAAACAGCTTTGCTCAGCTTAGTCGTGATAAATCTGCAGCACTTTGTATTCAGTGGGATTTTACACCCTAAAATCTGTGGATTTGTATGGTGAAAACAATTATTGTCTTCTCCATTGGCAGGCAGCATAAAAACTGTCTGTGTCTCCACTAATAAAACTAATATTTGTTTGCTGTACACATCTATAGGAAGAGGCTGTGCAGGGTTTTGTGTTTTCCTATTCATTCTCATTTGAGCTTTTTCAATATTCTCAGCAGCATCTCCCCATCTGACAGCAAGCTACAGCACCTAGGGAGAAAGAGAAAACACAAAAAGCCCCCAAAGAGGCTGGCCAGACACAAGCCCAGGCAAGAATATTTTATAGACAATACAAAACATTGCTGAGTTTGAATTTAGGAATATGCTTGTCCCCATTTATAGCCCGAGACCACAGCAATGATTGCTAATAGACCTCTGTGAAGAGTAAAAAATTATGTTGATTAGTTTCCAGCAGGGCCATTTTCCTTTGCAAAAGAGCCTGAAGTAAAACGAGTGTGAGAGCTCGTCCATGCTGTGTGAAGGGAGGAATTCAAATTCCACAGCACGCTGGGGAACCAGATACAAACCCAGTACCTGTGACCAGGGCGCCCAGCTGAGTATGTGTGCACTGGGCAGCCTGATTCCCCTGTGCAAGCTCTTACCTATGTTTATTGTCCATGTTAAATCTGGGAAGGACTTTTAATGATGTTCACCTCTTTGTATAGGATGGCAGCAAAATCTGCTGGTCAAATGGTCAAATGCTTAACACAAAACCACTTTTTGCCAACAGTGAAATGTTAAATGGAAATAAACCTACTGTGCAGGCAACCCTGAAAGAGACAAATTGATATAATTTTTTTTAAGATACAGGGGAAATTGATAAATTGAAATAAAAAGATAGATTAATTTAGATAAATGATAAAATGATTGCTTTTTATATTATACATATAAAAATTGGCAAAAATGCTTTATCCACTGGGTATAAGTGATATAAAAGGCTTTTTATTTTGCTTTACTGTCCATCTTTAAAGAAGAGCTTCTTAGAAAGATGCATTCACCATTCACCACAGAAAACCAAAAGCACCAAGGGTCCAAGAACTGCCCTAAGTGGGAACTATGTGAAAAATTAAATCTGCTGTGCAAACTCTGCCAGCAACTGGAACTACCAATGTCCAGCCTCAGCTGTGTGACCAATACAAGGAGGAACCTTTGCAGTAATGAACAGTCCATTCCTATCCTAGAGCTCTCATCCACTGGGGGATGGTAATTCAACCCATCTCTGTCATATATAATCTAATGATAAAATGTTTTATTTCTCAGGCTGTCCATGGGACTCGGGGAGACTCTTACAATCCTGGATCAGCTGAGGGGCCACACACAAACACGTCAGCAATGCCACCACAGCATCACTTCCCATCCAAGAGCTTGTGCTTCCTGGGTAATCTTCCCATGATGTGGGTGCTGTTGTCCTTGTCACCCTGCTCAAGGGGAACCTTAGTTTGACATGAAAGAGAAGTGACATTCATGAGCATCAGGGAAAAGCAAATGGTCTTTGTCCAGCAGCTGTTACAGCTCGAGGATTCCCCTTTCCTATCTCTCTTTTGTCCTTTAGCAATGTGAAAGTGGATGGGAAATCCACACACAGCACCTGTTCTAGTTCTCTTCTCTCCTGCCTGTTACTTTAATGTACTTTTACTTTCAGCAGTCCTGCACCAAGAGCACAGAGTGCAGCAAGGAATCCAGCATGGAGGACATTCCCCTCCAGGAGTAACTAAGGCAGCCCCATGGAAGGGCTCAAACACAGTTGAGAGTGGAAGGAACAAATCTCTGAGCTCTGGGTTAAGAAGGGATAACTCCTCTCTTTCTCCTTTGTACTGCCCTGTGTAGGATTATCTTAGCCTTGTACATTTAACTTTGGACACAACTAAGTACATTTTTGTAAAAAGCCCCTTCTCAGAATGGCTGCCTTCACACATAGACACAAAAAGAAGCTAAATATTGGTCTATTTTCCATCCTCCTGGTCCTGCCTACCAAGAGAGTCTGACAGGCAGACTGACAATAAAAGTAATGCAGGGCTTTTCCTTCATGCCTGCCTACACACCAGTCACTTCCATGCCCCGGAAAAGACATTTGCTACCTGCTGTGCTGCTCTGCCTCCTTCCACAGGGTAAGTGCCTTGGAGACAGGGGATGCATCTGGTTTTGCTCTTTGCTTGCTCTTCACCTCGATGGTGTATTATTTTAGGTGTATTTCTGAGTTATTCCAGCACAGGACACACATGTGCACATGCATGTGAAAGCATTAACACACAGATATTTAGGTGCTGGTGTTGAGCTCAATTATCCTTAATCTTTCAGGATAAATGTGTACTTTAAGTCTGGTTTTCAAAAGTAACCTGTTTTTCAACACGCATTTACACTCACAAACACTACAGAAGAGTGTTCATGTTTACAGCCACTTCCCCACCTCAGACACTAATGCTGTGGCAGGGAATTGGGTCCAGCCAATAGCTCACCCTAAGGAAAATTTTAAAAAAGCAGCATTACATGGGAAGTCAGCTCCCAGGAAATATGAGAGACTGAATATGCAGCACATGCTCATCTAAACTTCAAAAGCTGAAGACAACTTTTAGAAATCTTTAAGGAAAGATAACAACTGAGTTCTTTTCAGAGGTATTTAGAGCTTAATGTTAGCCATTTATAAAGAACAAATAAAAAAAAAATTATCTTGTCTGGTCAGGGCTATGTTGGGACAGAGATCAAAACGACAGGGAAGAATGGGGGGACAGAGAGCTGAGAAACCTGTGAGAGGAGAAAGGAGAACAAGGGCTCCCTGTGCTGCCTGGAGCTGGCGATCCTGTTGTGGTTGTGGATGTGCTTGTGCAGCAAACAAGCAGCTGACTGAAGGTCCATTTAAGAAACCAGTCTGGTTTTGCACCTGATTGCCTGAACCTGAGCAGCCAGGCTGTCATTTTGAACTTAAATGTGACTGGCCTCCCTTTAGGACACCAGCAGAACTGGGCAAGAAAAACAGGCAGTGTGTTAGGAGGTCGAAGCCATCCAGATCTCGGAGTTAAACAGATGTGCGACTTCCAGGGCCTGTGCTGGAGTCCTGCCACTGAACCACTTGTGGTAAGGTTAGGAGTTATTCGTTTGCAGATGGATGTTTAGGGGGAAGGCCTCTGTTGCTGTGTCACCAGCTGTTGGGCAGTCCCAGCCTGCAGCAGAGCTGCCTCTAATAAGCAGTAGCCAAATAACCTCTTCAGCAACACCCAAGGTGGCACAAAGAGGTGACACCAGGACGCTGTGCTCTGACCCCTAGGCTCCTCTTGGTCCTGTTAGTGGCCTCATTCGAGTTTAAAATTTGGCTTTTTTCTATAATCTCTGAGATTATTAAACTCAAGGCCTGATGAAAAAGGTGAATTTTGCAAATGTTGGTCTTTGCTCTTCTGGTTCACTTTTCCTGCCTGTGAAGTGGGAGCAGCACTTGTTTCACAGAGGGATGATGCAGCTGAGGCATGAGGATGAACACTGCAGTTACCTCGTGTACGAGACCACACCGAGGGTGAAAAATGTCTGAGTGTAAACACCACTTTCTGAAAACATTCATTAGCAATATTTAGGCTAAGAGAATCTCCGTGGCCATATGGGCTCCAGTAGCCTTATTAATCTGCTTCATCGGTGCCAGGCAAAAAGTTGCATTTATTTGACTAATACTCTTCTTTCAAAGCAGCAGGGGCTCCTCCTTTCCAGTGTGTGCTTCTGTTTGCAGGCTTCTCTCTCTCACACCTCGAGCACCTCTTGCCATGCATCTTCCCCACCACACTGCCTGTGGACTGACATCTCACTTCTTTCACCTCTCCTTTTCCAATGGATATTGTCACGTTTTTCCCTGCAGCAAAGCTCAGTCTTAAAATCATCTGGAACTTTTTTGCAGTGCTGTCACTCCTGTATCCTAATCAGCAAAATCTTCATCTCCCAGCCCAGAAGAATGATCAAGGTGCAGCTTTCTGAATCCCTTTGCTGCCAGGGTTAGGAATCCTCATGACTCCTGTCAGTCTCCCCCTGAGCTTGATTTATCCTATCAGGATTCAAATCTGGCCTTTAACCTCGTTCATTCCTCTCTCTCAGTCCTGGCCAGTATCACAGTTTGGCCTCCCCAGGACAATGCCATGGATTTTCTGTGTCCAGGTGTTCCTCTCTATTCCCCTGTGATAATACTGCTTGCTACAATGATAAGATTGGATTTATCAACTCATGGGTGAAGCACTGGAAAGAAATGACAATTTCAACAACTCCTGCTCACTGATGTTCAATGTTCAATGATGATTTCTTTTACCATCATTCAGGCTTCTCTTAGATCTTGGCATTTACTGAGCTAAAAAAAACCCACTTTAATAATTTCTAATGAGATGATAAATAGATATACACACCGGTGATTGCTGAAATGCTGTCCAATTTAATCTTTTTTCTGATAGGAATAATTCCACATTCCTAATAGAAACTTTGCCTGATTCTGGATCAGTAGCAAATGTTTGATTTTCTGTACTTTTGCTGGCTACATTCAGCCAGCATTTAGCATTAAAATGCTAACATTTGAAACACAATTGAGGCAGTAATTTCTAGCCTTGAGTTTCACAACTATTGAGTTCTGATTACAAGATCTGATCAGAGACCTGAATTTTCACAAGTCCTCTGCCTTCACACTGATGACCCTTGGCTCATCTCCAGCACAACCTCATGTAAAGAAGACCAGTCCCTGATTTCTACAGCACAGAAAAACTGACAGGTGCAGGTTTCTGCCACTTTGGGCTTCTTTGCAGAACATACCCGAGTGCTGAGCACTGCCCTGGTGGCTTTTCTGAGTGTAGCAGCTAAAGCCACCATGGGTTACTCATTCTAGACCTTCTGCATTCCCAGGATCCCCAAAATATCATCATGCATGAAGCTACTTGCACATCTGTGTTTCATTAATGGATGAGGGATTTAATAAGGGAAGACAGTCCAGCAATCAAGCTGTAGATTTGGGATTCTTCAGTTCCTCTTTTCCCCCCAGTCAAGGTTTCTATCAGGCAAGGTGGCATTTGCATGGCGTAACTCTGAGTGTCTAAAAGTTAAAGTTGCCACAGACTCTGAAAGAAAATTCCTCTGCCACTGATTCACCCTCTGGAGAAACCAGTTCTTTCTCATGACTCTGAAGGGTACCTACCACTAACTTCTAGGTGCTTAAATTCAGTGGGATGAATCCCACCTTTGGGATCCAGTCTCCCATAAAACAGTAATATTATCCTACTACCAGCACACTGCACAGGATCTGGAGCTGAATGAAAAAGGTGGGTTTAGACATTTCTTTGCTGCAGACTTTCACTTCATCCAGGCTCTCATCTACAAATGCAATTAATTTTCAGAAATACACCTGGAGAAAGGACCATGCACTGTAAGCACTAATGCAAATATTCCATTTCTGCTGGAGGAAAAACCTTTGCTGACAAGAAAGGCTCCTTCTCCCTTGGGTGAGCATAGTCCTGTCTGTGTCTGTGGAGACTGACATAGAGATTATTGCTTGAGATGCTGCTCTTTGTGCTGTGCACATCTGGGACAGGGATTAAAGCCACTGAGCTCATCTGACATATAAGAGACCACTAACACCTTGGAAAAGGGTAACAGACACCATCTGATGCTTTCAAGCCTTAAGGGTGAAAGTGAAGCTAATCAGTTTATGGATATTTAATAAACATGATCGTTTAACAAACAGATTTGTGATTTCAGTAGGACTGAATAGATACACAGAAGTTTCCTGTATACAAAATAAAGCCTTTAAAAAGCTATTATTTTACACCAGAAATGTTAAAATTAAAACAGATCCACCTTAATACACAATTTCCCTTGGTGCACTTTGAAAATAGGTTTTGCTTTTAATATATTATTGTGAGACTTTGAAGGTGACTTCCAGAATAGCTGTCCTAGATCATTTCTTCTACTTCCCTGATTTCGGAGGACTGAACCAGATGCCATTTTAAGGATTGTTAAGCAATAGTTGTAAACAGCAACTGACCACACAGAAGAGCCCAAGCTCTGGAAATACTAAAACCAGACAAGGCACGGACCCTAAAAAATATTAATGACCCAAAACCAGACCGTGAAACCTACTGACACCTGACTTCAAGAGCAGTGATCCCCTTCCTCTTCTGGGATGAGAATTCCCATCTCCAGCCTTCTCAAGAGACAAATTCATGTGAAAATGGCTACTTGAGGTTTGAAAGCTGGAAACCTAAGGGAAGCATGATATTTTCAAGCAATCCTAGGTATTTCTTTGTGTAGATTCAATCCCAGCCATTGACAACCTTAACTGGTGTGTAAAAGCTAATGGACTTCAGTAGGCACCCAGCTGAAATAATAACCACTCCTTGAATATCAAAAAGCAGGAACACAGAGCACCTATAACAAGTGATTTACCCTGAAAATTGGGATCCATGTAATTAGCATGTTTTTCTCCCCCACAGATCCCCATCTCTAAACACATTGGGCCCAATTCTGCTTTCACTTATTGACCCTGTCAAGCTCAGTGGATTTATTCAGGTGGAGGCAGGGGAAAATTGTACTTGCTGTGCTTAGCTTTAATTTTAAAATAAATGAATTTTCCAGAACAGTGACAGTATTGACCTTACATATTATCCAAATAGAAATTTTAATGAAACAAGTATAACACTGAGTATAGCCATAATAGATATGCAAATATTGGTCTTTTCTTAAAGGTCTCCCTATCTGGTCACATGGATTTCTCTTGCTTATGTGGGGGTGAAGGCAGAGAGCATTTATTAGAAGCAGAGAAGGGAAGGGTGGCTGCACAGCCATGGAGAATCAGACCATCAATTAGATTTTCATTCTCATTTCATGAGAATTCTCTTTTGAACAATGATCACAGGAGAGCTGTAAAATTTGCTCCCTTCTTAATTTCTTCTTGTTATGTGACAGCATCCACCTTTGCTTTGCAGGCAAAAATCCTATGCACATTGTATTTTAATTGTGCTCAGCTAAACAAGGTATAGATGTAGGGAATAAACCACATGGATGGTGGCTCATCCAGTGCAGAAAAGCCAATTAAAAAAATTAACAAAAGAAACCCATCTTGGTGTCTTCCAAGGTTCCCAGCCCTAGCAACCCCAAACTGCATTTTGCTTACTTTAAAGCTCAAAGATGCTGGAAAATGAACAGAAGGAGGGAACTTGGCCTGGATTCATGCATAAGAATACAAAGGTTGGAAAATAGAAGGTTTGAAAAGCAATCAGAGTCACCAGCTGAGAGAAGTTTAAAATAACAGCCTAAAATCAGGAGCTTCAAAATAAAAGTCAAATAAAAAAGATCTGCTGAAAATAGCTAAGAAATACATGATCTGAAATCAGATTGTGATTTCTGACACTAACCAAATCAAATTACCTACCTGCTACACCTGCCTAATATTTCATTGGACCACATTGACACAGGCCAGGTGGTTAAAGGTATTTAGGTACCTAAAGATATGGAGAGGTGCCTCCAGGGATTTGTCTCTCTTCCTGGACATCCAGTCCCCACTTACACCATTTCCATGCACTGTTCTGACACCATGGGGAGCAGCTGCATCACTCAGGACCTCTTAAAATCAGGACTTCTCAATGAGATTCCCCAAAAGCTGCCTTCCCCTGTTTTCACTTTCCACAGGTATACCTTTCCTGGTGGAAGCTGTGAAGGATGAAATGCTCCTGAAAGCTTGCCTTTTAACCCCCGAGTTCTCTTGAAAACCATCTTCTCTCGGTCATGAAACTGTGGCATTTAAAATCTTTCTCTTCAAAAGACAGGAGCTATCCTGTGCCAAAAGATGGGTGTATTAGAAAATCTATTTCTACCCATTTGTACTTAGCAGGTGCAGGGAGTGAATCAGAGCAGTAACATTATCTGGTATTCACAAATTACAATTGTCATTTGCAAATGATCCTCAGGGTGCAGATCTGAACATTTTATAACTGTGCTGTGGAATGATGCTTGGGTTTACACAGGATTCCACAAGCAGGATGACTTCCTCATAGACTGAGCTCTTAAACCTTCTTAGAGTTTGTCCAAAATCCAGCAAAAGACAAATAAATCTGGGTAAGCCCCGTGCCTTCTGGGAACAAGCTGTGTTTGGGTCCTGGGAGTCCTCTCTCCTCCATTCCCTTCCCAGTTTCCAGTTTTCCTGTTGCCTGTGCTGCTCCCTTAGGAGCAGGAGGATCAAAGTGGGTGGCCCTGGCACTGCCACTCAGGCAGCAGAGCTGAAAGCCTCCCCAAGAGTGGAGATGCCTTGGTCTGTCTTCTCCTGGGTTTTGTTCACACTCTGCCCTCCCTCCCTTGTGGCCTGTTTGGCTCAAAGCAAAGGTTTCCTCAGGGATATTCCAGCCTAGACACCAATCCATGAATTCTAACTCCTACCCAAATCCATGCCATACAAAACCAATCAGTAATAACCACAACACAGCATTTTCCCCAGATTCACTTCTAAATGCTCGTGCTCCCTCCGTGCACCGAACTCCTCTTGCTGTTTGTGTCCTGGAGAACACTCTGCTCTCTGGTGGCTCTTCTGGTGATGGTGCTCCTTCCTCCTCTTTGGACATCTCTCAGGGCCTGGGCTGGGCTCATTTCTCTTCCTTTGGCTCATGGCTCTCTCTTGCTGTTCCACATCACCTCTGTGCTGACTCACAAATCTGCCTTCCCCAGCCTACCTTGCACACATAAATCTCTCTACACATCATCCAGCGTAACCCCCCTGCCAGCTCAAGGGCAACTTGGACAAAACCAAGCACTTCATTTCTTATATCCTCCACCCTCCCCCTTCCTGCCTTTCTCCATTATTTTCTTAATTTCTCCTCCCTCCCTGCTCTCTCCCTTTCTCCCAGGCCAGCACTGTCAGCACTACCTTTTATTCTTCTGCCACCTCCTTCTCATATACAAGCTGAAAAGATTTAGTGAACTCTCTTCTCCATAACATTTGACCCTTTATTTCAGTCCAACCAACCCAGCTGGAGCAATCCTGGCACCCCTGCCTCAGAGCACATCCTCTGTCCTTCACAGATTCCAAATGACAATGTGCCTTTGTCTGTCCAAAATAGGAAACCCACAACAGAAGAAGTTTTGTTTTATTTCTGAAGTGGTGGGTTGGATGGAGCTATTTGCTGGCTCCAGAGACACTTTGCTGAAGTATGAGAGCCCATGTTGTTTGGAAGCAAATGCAATGCTAGGAGGTGAGTTTATTGGAAGAACTGCTCTTCATTCCTGCAAAATGAAGGTGATGATGCACTGAGAGTTTTCCAGCTGTAGAGCTGGTCAGTGTAACTCCATGTATATCTGAATTTGTGTTCAAACAGGCTGGTTGTGGCATTCTTGAATGCGAGATGAGAAAGGAAATATTTAGGGTGCACCTGAGTCAAAAGAAGGGCTCCAGAACCACTCCTAGAAATGTCAGCATCAACAAGGACCACATTAGGCAGCCCCTTCAAGAGCAGATTGCAGCATGAGGCAAGGTATGCAGAATGACCTTTATTCCTTGGAGCAGGAAGGGACTGGGTATCAAAAATGTAGGATAAAAGGCAGATGCCACTGCTCCTCCTGTTTGGTCAGTCAAGCCTTTCATTTCTTTAGCTGTTTTTACAAGATTCTGAACAGAAAACATTTCATTCCAAGGTTAGACAGAATGTTCTGTACTGGATTAAATTAATTCCTGGTTTTCATTTCAAGGGGAAAACATAAGATCTGCTTTGGTTTAATCTACATCAAATTTATTTCCTCCAGATTTTGGTTAGAAAATTGAACAGCAAATCCTCAACTATTAGGTGAAAGTTGATGTGTTTTGCTCCCATTCCTCACTAACAGCAGTTTCAGTTGGCCCTTTTCATCTCAGTGGTATAAAAGACTTTTTTTCTCAGTTCTGTCTGGATCCCTTCCAAGTGTGTCTCATTTTTCAGTCTTTCTCTGAAAAATGAAAAAAGGATGCTCTGCAGAAAATTATTCTATAACCTCTCCTTTGAGTCCCTTCCCAACACAGTCAGTTCACTGGATTCTCTGTGCTCTTTGTACTTCCCAGCAGGAGATGGCTTGGAGTTTCACATTCCCCTCAAGTGCCCTAGGAGTTCCTTCTCCTAATTCAGGGCATTGAGCTGAGTCCAAATTACCTCGATCTGCACCCTAGAAAAGAGCCTGGTTTGTCCTTAACGGTTCCTGAAGGATTTTCCAAAATAAAGCAAGAGGGAAAACATCTCTTGCATTTCCTCAGAAAGGAAAACCCATCAAAGTCACAGTTCTGCACATCCCGATAAGGCTGCAGGAATTTCAGACCTAGGAGGTTTCCTGGTGTTTTTAATGGCTTTCAAAAGACAAAGGCATTTTGTCTGTACCCCAGGGAAATCCTGTGCCCATTCCCATCGATGGCACTGGGGCTGCTGGGAATCCATTGCTGTGGAAGGCACAGTGTGCAAAAACCAGCTGTTAATGCCACCAGGTTTAGCCCTTTTTGACTGTTGAGAAAAGCTTCCAGCCTCTCCAGAAGCATCGGCAAAGGAAGAAGCTGCTATTCCCCCAAAAGAGGAAGAATTCCTTATGGCCAGGGCAGGAGCAGAGCTGAGAGCAGGGCAGCAAACCAAGCTGGGTGTTCCCCAGCCACAGCTACACTCATCCCCAGATCCTGCACGGGTCACAAAGCAGAAATGAAGATGTTTTGCACAGACAGGTGCAGGCACTGCTGTGATTAATCAAACCATAATTAGGGACCTGTCGGCAGGCACTAAATATATGTTCTAGGGCTTCAACCCTCTTAGAAATCTGGGGATGGAAAACTTGCCAGGCAGGAAATTTATAAAAACAGCGAGTCTTTGGATGATGAATGCATACAAGAAAGGAAACTTTCACCAGACTATGATAATGACAAGTCTCTCTATTGCTTCCCATCTGTAATTTTTTTCTTTCTATTTCTCTGAGTTTATTCAAGTATTTTAGTACCAATTGATGGCATGGTTTAACAGATAAATCTCTTCAGTAAAACAGGCTCAGTTTGAGCACCCACAGAGGAGTACTGGTTTTACTTTTTTACCCTGAAACATCTGCGAGTCTGTGGAACACCAGATACACTCCGAGAACAAAACAGGTCTCCTCCTGAACCTGCCATAGCTGTTCACACCCAGGTAAAGGTAAAATGCCTTAATTTGACAGTGGGCAGAAGGTAAAAGTTCATTGGCATTTTATAATCTACACATGAATTAGTGCAAAGTCAAGGCTTGAGATATTGTACTTATTTCTATGCAAATGTAATATGGGACCTCCCTTCACAGAGCACTACATCACCCTGGGGCTGAACTGCTCAGAACCCCACTGAGGAAACTCACAGGGTTTAGTAAAAGGCAAGTAAATCTTGCTCAGACTTGAGAAGCACCATTCCTCCTGACCAGGGGAAGCCCAGCAAATGAAGCAAGGTGATCTGAGGAGTCTTAGCCATCTAATCCTGCCCTATGCAAGATACAGCAGCTGCAGGGCTGATGTCACTGGTTTATAGGCAACCCTCTCACAGATTTTAAGTTTTCCCGTGGATATTCTCCTCTCTCTGATCAATAAAACACATTTCTGTCTCTATATGAACCAGCTCCTTTACATTATAAGACAATTCCTGTGGGCTGCTCTGAGGTAGAGACACATCTCAGTCACAGCAGCTCACGGATGAACCGTCAAAAGCACAAAGGTGCAAGATGAGGAAAGTCAGTGCTTAACAAAGTGCCTGACCATTCAACTTCTCAGGGGTCTGCAGATGGTGCTGAATTTATAGTATTTTATTTTCTGGATATTGGTAGAAATAATTTGAGGAAGACAAAGTGTTGGGTGTCTGATTGAGCTCAGTGTTATTAAATGTGAGGGGAAGTCATCTAATGTCTGTTTAATTGTAGCTGTCTTTGGTGAGTAATATTGATGATTAATCAATTGACCAAAGGGGACAAGCTGAGAGGGGGAATTGGGCTGAATCGATGTGCAGGAGAGGATGGGAAGTAAGATGGACTCTGAATCAATGGTGTTGCTACTTGCTCAGTTAGGCTGGAGATTGGGATGTGCCCCCTGCACGAGCTCACGAGCAATGCAAAGAGGTTTCTTCACAACAAAGACATTTCACTGCTTTTTATTTATATTGATTTCCCAGTGAAGTGTGTCTTGGCATTAGGGATTCCCACTGAGCAAAGAGGAAAGATCAGATTCTTTCCTCAGAGGGTCAAGAAATCCTGTGTGATGAATTTTGTCTTCTCAGAAAAAGAGACAGTAGCAGAGGTTTGGCTGTACATTGCCTGCTAGAAAGAAAGAACTGAAAGTGTGTCATTAAAAGGGAGGAAAATATAAAATTATCTGAAACTGAAAAGCTGTGATTAGGAGGGGAAATGTGTAAAAAAAATTTGAGCAGAAGACAGATTGATGAGGTCAGTGCAGTCAAAGAGATCATTATCTGAGGCAGTGAAATTTGATTTTGTATTTATTCAGGGCTTCTGTACTTCAGGTTTGGTGCTTCAGACACCAAAACATCACAGCTATAAGAGCTTTCTTCTCACCCTGCTCCCAGCTAAGCAGCAAACGCTGAGCAGAGCTGGAAGAAATGCTGGCCTCTGCTGGAAGGAATTCCCATGGCTCAGCTGGGTCAGAGTCCCTGAGTTAGTGCTTGAAATCTGCACCTGCTGCCAAAGCAGGAGGGAAGGGTGCTCCACTGGGCTGCACTGAAATTCTGCACATTAAAGCACAATGGCTTTAATCCACATGGCTGTGGATTTGCTTCAAGACTTTTCCCCTTCCTTACTGATGGAGAAATTGGATTAAATATAGAATTGATGGCAAAACTAAGACTAGCCCAGGTATCCAAGCTCTAGCAAAGTATCCGAAGAGCCAATCCCTGGAGCACCAGATTGGAAAGAGCCTCAGTAATTCTGATAAATCATTCAGATAATGTTACAAATGAAAACACTCTTATCACTGAACTCTCCCTTGCTGTTTTCCTGTAGTTGCTGTAAGCCTTGCCTGGTTTAAAGGAGAAAATGTGTTACATTGCAGGTAAAACAGGCCTGTGAGTAACTGTGCTTCCCCAAGGAGCTCATGAGAATAAACAGAATGGGCTTGGGACTTGACACAGTAGGAGCTGCAACAGGACTTTTCCCAGATTCTCTTTCCAGGTGAAATTCAACCTCTGGATAATCCTGAGGTCTCACATGTAACCTAAACCTTGCAGAGTTTCATGCCCTGTGGAATATTTCCCCATATGAGGATATAGTAATAGACTAAACTTCTCCCTTTCAGCTGCTCCTGAATGTCATTCCACAGCCACCTATCCAGCATACTAGAACAAATGAATATGGATATTTCTCTCCCTTTTTAGTTTCCCATCTGCATGAAACATATGCCATCTATGGTGATTCCAAAAGATCAGAACAGGGTCTATAGTCCACACACTAAAATTCATAATAAAATATGCATGACAAAACCTTGAGGAGGAAATCACATTTCAGCCCAGGAAAAGAGCCCTCCTTTTTAATGAGGATTTAATTAATGTCAGATGGGCTCAGTTGGTAACATTGTTGCCTCTGGTGTAGAAGGTCATGGTTTTGAGCCCTACATTAGGCCCTGGGCTCATAACCAATGCTGACACTGCAATGTACTTCTGCTACCCTGTTAGAGGTTCTGACCTTCAAATGAGGTGTTTAAACTAAGATTCCTCCTGCTACTCTCTGGTGGTTCTTCCAGCTGGAAGCTAAAGATGTCCTGGCACTTTTTAAGCAGCCCAGGGAATAGCCCTTGCATCCTAACTCACCCTTGCTGAATAAAGTCAGTTATTATATACAAAGCTGCAACTCTCAGCCATTACTGACAGTTGACAACCCCCACTAATGAGTCTGTTGTGTTTATTTATGTGCTGACTCCACTCGGCACCCAGGGAAAGCTCAGTGCTTTGTCACAAAACAGTGAAGGACTTTGGCTTCGTGCTCAAAGAGGAGAAATATAGAGGAGACATTAAAATAATATTAAAAGGGCTGATTTCCAAAATGAGAATGTCCTGTGTATTTTCCAAGAAAAATGGTACCACTTAGGAAAGGTGAATATTTTTGGCAAGGAGAGACAGAGGAAATAAGGAAATAAGGGGAAAAAAGTGAAATAAGAAAAAAAATTTACATGAAAACCAAGACTGACCTTCAGCAGAAATAGGGTTAAAAACCTCAGGAAAAATATTCATGGAACAGCAGTTAGATTGGTGTCAATCTGTGTGATCCAGTTAATCAGCTGAGTCATCACAAAAGACATCCTATGAACCCATCTGGAAATTAAGATCTTTATGATCTGTCCATTCCGACCATCATGTATGATTTAGAACTGAATACCAGAACTGCATTTCCAGCTTTGCCAACTCTCCTCACCCCTGCCCTCCACCCCTCCTCCCACCACAAAAAATCTTCTGATTTCAGCTCCAATGTGACTCTGTTACCTAAAGCAAGTCTATTACTGCAAAGTATTAAACCAGAAAGACAGAAAAAGCAACAGCAAAGCCCAGAACTTCAACTTGGTGTTTCCCACATACCCCCTGAGAACATTTGCTACATCTTTTTAAAAATATTAGATATCAAAGCTACTGATTGTTGAAACCAAATAGAGGCTCCCTAACGTGAACCTTACTGTTGGTGGTACCTTGGTGTCCCTGAACAGCAGGCACAGAGGAGTGCTGCAGGACAGATAATCCTACCAGAACATCCTTCTGCAAGACCAAATTTTTTCTATTTACTCCAGCCTGGCTTGGGAGGAAAGCAAAATGTGTTACAAAACCAGCTCCTGTACACTGTGCTTCCCACAAAAGAACTTGTTGGGAATAATCTAATACAGTGCAACAAGCCAAAGCTTTGATTATCTAGAATCTGGTTTATGTCTGGGTAAATAAAATACAATCAATCTACATATAGAAATTTAATTTTATTTATTTCTAAGACATCCTGCCTCCTGCCTTTTGTTCACTCTGCTGGGCTACTGCCACTTGAGCAGAGAAAAATTGAAATGATGCCATCTACCTTTATGGAATTACATCTAAGATATTTACTCATGCCATGAAAATGGACTTTTTTTTATTCTTCAGTAAATCATTGCTGGTCTTCAGGTAACAATTTTAATGTTACAAAGGCCCGAAAGTAATTCATGTCTCTGAAAACCAGAGACATTTGAAAAGAACATATATTTGGAAAGAAGGTAAGCTATAATCCTACACATCCCAGCTGAGCTCCCAGCTAGCATCCCATGGGGATTCAGTCCCACAGCCTTTGTGTGGCTGTGTTATTCAGGACTGAGCAGTGATCATATTCTAATGCTGATAGCATCTGTATAATTCCAGGTGTAGTTGCTCTTGAGGCAGGAAAAACATTGCTTCCAACTACATTTCCTGTGATTTTGTACACAATGTAGTGTTGAACCAGCCTCCAAAGAGGCACAAGGTTCTAGGACAGAGCTTTAATGCATGAACAGGAACTTAAATGTGAAATTAGAGAAGAAGAATTAATCCTTGTCTATTTAAGCTAAACGGGTGGAGTGCAAACAGCATTCTTGCTGTCAGAGAAACTGAAAAGCAGCTTCCTGGAGCCACAGTGCCCCTCTGAGCAAGGCATGAACCCAACAGCCTGGGCAGGATTTGGCCCCTGCAGATGAACTGTAGGCCAGCCAGCTGGCAAGGGCACCTCGGGGGGATGTAGCTCACCTAATGCTTTAGGGCAGCAAGTCTAAACAGGTTGCCAAGGCTATTTAGGGAAGAGAGAATAGGGCCTCCCCAAAGCTCTTTGGAGTCTTAAAATGAGTGGGATGAATTGTTCTGTGTAGATGCCTGTTTCCATCCACTAACTCCCAAGGGAATCCAAAAAGGTGAAAGAAGACCTTAATGACAAGTAGGAAGACAGCACATCCTTGGTCCCGTGCTAAAGAGAAGCTTGGCCAGGCTGGATGGGGCTCAGAGCAACCTGGTTCAGTGGAAGGTGTCCCTGCCTATGGCAGGAAGGTGGAACTAGATTATCTTTAATTCCTTGCCAACCCAAACCATCTTGTGATTCCATGCTAAGGCAGGAAATTCTCATTAGAAAATGTTGCCCTTTCCTTGTGCTCTTTCCTCCATAATGAATTCAATGCAGAAATGAAAACGCAATACAGGAACCTCCAGGATTCTCAGCTTTGGACGCCTGCCCCTTTCAGCAGTGCCTCTCCAGCTGATGGAATCACTGGGGGCTCACAGATCTACTTTCGTCCTTACAATGAAGTCTCTTTTAAGCAATATCACATCCTGTTAAAATCCAGCCAGGGTTTCCCATGGCTTTTTTTCCTTTAGACATGGTAACTACAGCAACAGGAACCCAAACAACTCTGTTCCCTGCATGACGTGGCTTTGTTGGGTGTTTCTTACAGCTGGAACTCAACTGTGATCAAATGCGCAGGTGGCAGCTCTGCTGAGGAGGTCTGACACACACCCAGCAGGACCTAAGCAGGCTGCAAGGTAACCTGAAGAGATCAGAGCTGTGGGAGCTGTAGGCAGCACAGATGGATTCAGGAGTGATGCCAGCCCCACATGGCACAGGGAGGAAATCAATTGCTGTGTCACTAAACAAAGATTGGAGACAGGAATTTCTTCCTCCATCAAAGTGTGTAACATTAATCCTTTTTAGCGTGTTCTTTTATTGAAGTGTGCTCTGGCTTTCAATGAGTGGCTGTTGTGCTTGTAAACCAGGGCCATGGGGAAGTGCAAAGTGGTATTTCTTTGGCGAAAATGTATAAATGGTTCAAGACTCTCTGCCTTGGTGGCTTTTTCTGAAGGCCACTGTCCTCGCCCTGCTGTCATGGCTCACTGGCACTGCTTCCAGCAGTGAGCAGGGCACTGCCTTGTGGTCATCTCATGGGAACAGATATTTATACAAGTATTGATTGAGCAGGCTGAAGGGCAGGCAGAGTGATAGCAGCAAGCTGCTTTTATAGTGTGGCTCACAAGCATGACAGTGAAATCTTCTTTATCCTTGATCATCACCTCTGTCAGTGCATTTTAAAGCACAGTTACAAGATTTAGTGTTTGATCGCCACAGTGTGTTTAACATCCAAACGCTAAAATAAAAACACATTCTAAAGCATTTAGAATAAACAAACAAACAAACAATTAATTACTCAACAATTCACTGGTATCCTCTAACAAATCTACAGTGCCTTTTGCTTGGAAATTCCCCTTAAAAGGAAGCTCTGCAGCTGAGCTGTTCTTCCCAGGCTGTGGAACATGGCTGAAGGCTGAAGGGATTCCTCTCTGGAAGATGCAGTCACCTCTAGATAGAACATGAGACAAACATATCTTTCTTTGGAACTGAGTGGCCACACACACAAACACCCAGGCGTGCAGTCTGGTGTCAGAAGAGAGACATACAAAATTTCAAAAGATTGCATTGAAGGATCATATTTTGAAGCTCTTTTTTAGAAATCTGAATCCTGAAGAATACATAAAAAAGGACTGCACAGCAGGGCAGCTGATTGACTACAGAACATCCTTCAAACTTCTAGTCCTTCCCAAAGTACAAAAAAAACTATGCCTGTGTCTGACACTGCTACTGCATAAAAAACTGCCCAAATCTCAGTGCACCCAATCCCACACCTTCAGCTTGATGCCTCCATGCAGATTCCACAACACAGGGGGGTGAACCCACTCATTAAGCACAAGCACTACTGACTCTAATGAAGCAAATAATACCAAACTGGTCATAACTGACACATAAAACTCCTGTTTTGGTGTGATTAATTTATTCTACATTCACACTTGTAGCTAATAAAAATAACTTCCACTGATAAATAACTCCTGACAAGTTCACTCCAGTGAGGAGCAGAACAGGTGTAGCCCATGTCCCCATTACCTAAATTGTCCTGGAGATGAGTCTTAATTTGCCATAAATACTTGATGCTGCATCCTTTACTAATGCATTATTAATTTTCTAGCAAAATATGAGGCAAGTAGTTGCACATTGGAAAAGACAGTAGACAGATATTAGCTGGGATTTTTTTAACTTTTCCAATCAGCCTTCAGGGTTTTCTGGAAAGCAGGAAAGACTGCTGCTCCTGAGAGAAAGTGGCAACATCTCCAAGAAGTATGAGGCAAAGTTGGGAAATACTTCAAGGATTTTTAGTTTGCCCAATCCAGATAACAACAGAAAGTCAAGATGTGAGTTATATAAGAGAATAAATTCCCTCTCAGCCCTGGGAAACATTTCATTTAGATTTCAAATATTCTTGCTTAAATAGAAACTCCAAAAGGAGTCATCATTTCATGCTAAAAAAACCTAAAACTATTCATTTTCAAAAGTACATAACAGTTTTGTGTTTCTCCTCAAAACTTTACCCTAAATCCAACTATGCTGTAATGAACTCAAAAACTTTCCATCGTACTAAATTGTTGTCATATTGTGAAAATATGAATGCCTTTAGGGTGATTTGTTAATGTAATCAATTTCTTAAAGTACTCCTAAACTCAACAAAAATTTGAGCCTCTTGCTCTATTTTTCCTCAAATAATTTAACCCTAATAATCTAAAGAATTTTAGGCAGCTCACAGTGGAACAGAACTTCCTGGTGAACACACCCCTGGGCAGGAAAGTGATCCACTTTTCCAAGAGGAAGTTGTTGATTTCATATTAATTTTTTCCTGAAAAAAAGCTTATTAGACATAGCTCAAAGCACACTGAAGTTGTTTAGAATGGTCTTTATCTGATTATCTGGACCTAAATGGACTTCCTGAAAATAAGGTAAAATTAAATAAACCCCTGATGTTTCCTGATAAACAAGGAACCTTCAGTGATGAGGCTCAGAGGATCTATTAAAGTTCAGACCTTACAAAGCACTCTCAAATCTCCTCCTCTTTCCTCTCTCCTGCTCAGATTCTCCTCCTTCCCCCACTCTGGAAAAACTGTGTAAAGAGCCTCACCTCCCCTCAGCAGTGTCACAGAGTCCATCCTTGTCACAGTGCACAAATCTGCACATCCCAGCTGGGCAGGCTTCAGAAGCAGACAGGAAATAAAAAGATAATAAAACCAACAACAGAAAAATGGGACTCCAGGATCCTGCTCCAGTCCTGCTAAAATTTGTTCTGTTTGAGCTAAAGGTGCAAGTCCTGTAAGATCTTTTCAGAATAACTGTCAAGAACAAAGCCCACAATTATTAACCTTTCCACTTGTTCCCATAGTTTATTGTGACAAGACAATGCAATAAGCTTGAAGGTAATCAAAAAGCAATTTTGTAGTAGTGAGCTTAAAATGACAAACCTTTCCTTTTCTAAATAAATCACCATTATTCCCACATGGTCCATACTTGACAAGTTTGTTTCCTTAGTAACAGAGTACTTAAACAGGGCTTGTGTGCAAAGATTATACCTTTAGCCACAGGAGTGAAAGAGGAGACAATACGACAAAAATTGGTCCACCCACCTGAGTGTGTGATTTCAATGTTTAAGGACAGAAGCTAGAGCTGTGCAGAAGCCCAGGGAGGTCTCTTCCCTCTGTGCATTTTGTGGACTTTCTGGAGTGTGTGGACTCAGAGGGATTTTCAGCCTCCAGTGCCTAAACTGAATGTAACACTCCCTGATGTTTGTTCAATAGCTCACCTAATGTTGAGGTCAGCTGTCTTATAAATTATTGAGCACATTAACAGTGTTAGGACTACAATATAAATAAAGGGTATGTGCCAGGCAGAGAAGACATACAGGGTGTCTGGCTCAAAGACAAAAGAGGGAACAGACAGAAGAAAAGACTAATGTGCCCTGGATATATTCAAGAGCTTTCTGTTTGCTTTCATCAGTAATTAAATGACTGATTGCTTTGTAATAGTGAATGTGTTTGACTGGGTACACAAAACCTGATGTCATGTACTGAGCTCAGTCCAATGCTGGAGAAAATCCTTCAGCCCACTCTGTTTGTCAATGCCTAATTCCTAACTTTTTTCCATCAAAAGGGGTGAAATCAAGTAAACACTATATGGCCAGGCCTCAGAATAACTGAGCTTGCTCTGTAATTAAAGAAGGACAGATGTTCTAGCCACAAGTTCAATCAGTGCAAAACAGATCGATTGTAAGACTTTCAGCAATTTTTAATACATTTTCCCCATTGTCAACTGATGGGTTCCAAATTCCTCTTGATGAGCCCTAAAAGGCTCTACACAGCCAGCATGTTGATAAAATCAACATGCTAAATCAGATATTATGGGGTCTGTAATTTTCACAGTCATACATTCAGCTACCAGCCACTGATATACAACGAGCCAATGCCTACCAAAAATCCACTGCATATCCAAAATGCAATTCCCATTTCCCTCCTCACCCAACCATTTCAGCAGCTGTCCCAAAGGGCCAAGTCACAGCAGTTTGTCAAGTGCCAAGTAACTTGATAACAAAAGAACAAGAAAAGGAATATTTCTGTGTCCTGCATCAATGCCAACACTTGAAAGGCAGTGTTGCCAACTGTAAATAGCAAAGATTGTTTCTGCAGAGAAATGATCTGCTTGAGTTTAAGCTGAGATTCAAAACTTGATTTCAGATAAAGCTGGTGAGATTGTAATGATGATGAATTTTCTCTATTGTTTATGAGTAAATTTTCTCAGCCTATGTAGATGGATGTTGATAAATGAATATTAAACTTTGATTTATACAAAAGTAAGGCAGTAGATATTCTAGCAGACACAGCTAATTTTAGATTTCAATCAAAAGCAACAGACTCCAGCACTCATTATGGCTTGAACTGATATTCATCAACACTTTGAAATGATCAGGATGAACAGAATTCCCCACCTTCTTACCCTTCTGAGCAGCTGTACAGCTTAGAGGCTTGAACAGACTCCTCAGGATTATAAAATGTGCTGCCACTATTGGATATATTGTAAATGCTACCAAGAGGCAACCAGCTGGGTGGTGTTGAAGGTCACCTGATTGCTACTCTCGAGGAGAGGGTTCTTCCCTTCATTAAAGTCATCTGAAGTGTAGACATGAGAAGGATTTAGGCAATTCACTTGTGTTCAATCAGGAGTTTTTCCAAAATGGCCCAGAAAACAACCAAGAGGCACCACTGGAGTGTAGGAATGTTAGCCTCACAATCAAAAACTTCTTTTCATTTTTCTCCTGCCTCATGAGCACCCACTCTCCCTCTTGCATCTTCCAGCGTAAACAACATTCAGTACTGAGATGCAGGACGAAAATGAATCCAGAATTTTGCTAGTTAAACAAGTCACCTCTAATCATGGGGAATAATGAGCCCAATTCCTTTAGCTCTCGAGGTTAGGCTGCAAAATTTACTGAAACATGAAACTTTCTAAAACTAAATTACTGGCTTAATAATATATTTTCCCAAATATTCTTGGATGAAATATCAGTTTGGAAGAGGTGCCAGATTAGGTTCATCAGAAAACATGTTGTAGAGTAATTTACAAAATATTAAAATGTCAACTTCTCTCCAATCCCCCCTCTGAAATGCAAGAGAGGATTTGCTCAGCAATTCTATAGCTTTGTTTCCTTTTTCCTCTTCCCACATTATGTTCTTTTCTAATTGTCTCCTGTTACAAGACAGGAGGAAAATGATCCATTATTAAATGATTTTCCTGAGTGTTTTATCTTTACCCTTTCTGGTCAAGAGTGAAATTTTCCTCCAAGTACAACTGCCATCTTCTCGAACCATCTACAGAGATCATATTCTATTGTTCTACACACTCAGAGAGAACCTAACAAAATCCTAAATGGTTGCACAGTTTTTAACAAATAAAATTGTGATTGTCCATCTGTGACAACCCAAGATCTGGGAAGTCTTTCAGTAAGAAAGCAGCATTTTGCATTACAGGATTGAAACTGATAGATATACTTGCAAAAAAAAAAATTGCTGTTTGTACAAACTTCAAGCACTGCAGTGCAGATTTATGCATTCCCTACTGGTAATTTGCATTAGCAATAATCAGATGAAAAAGCAGAGGCTGCAAGAATGACATTTCCTTCTGCACTTAAGAAATCAAGTGAGCAAAGCTATTTCCTAACATTTTTAAAAGATGTTTGTAATCCCATCCATGATAGTCAAAGGTACCCTCAAATTACATATTTCATTAATATTTTCATTAACACTGATTTACTTATTTATAATACTTTATGGAACAGGTAAAACTGAATCTTGCTGCCAAGCAAAGACCCCAGGTTACCATTTCTCACTTGTTCAACAATTGTCCTGTGTGATCTTTGGTAGATTACTTCCCTTATCTTTAAAAATGAATATTTACACCAAGTAACTGTACAGAGTATTCAGTCCAGTAAGGTAAATCTTAAAGCATGGAAAGGATGACCCACATTGAGATGGTCATCAGAAAACCTATGAGCTTTGCTGATAGGATTTAACCTCTGAAACAGAAATCCTGACACAACTGGGAAAATAATAAACTATTAAAATAGTAGGCCTGAATCTCTGACCCTTTGACTACAACTTATTGATGCCAGTAACAGTATCAGGAGAGATGTCTCATGCAAATATTTAACCTGACAGAGGGCAGGCTTAGGATGGATATTTGGAAGAAAATCTTGGCTGTGCAGGTGATGAGACCCTGGCACAGCCTGCCCAGAGAAGCTGAGGCTGCCCCATCCCTGGAAGTGTCCAAGGTTGGACAGGGCTTGGAGAAACCTGGGATAGTGGAAGGTGCTGAAAAGTACTTGCATGGAGGGAAGATTCATCACTTTGTTTTGGCCCTCACTCAGTGCCAGTTAGGAACTTCAGCACACCATGGTGGGTTTTGTAGGCCTCTGTGGTAGGAACCTGTCCCTATTCAGCCAGTGGGAAATAAACTGCTTATGACAGGCATCACCCAAGGACTAAACCACTATGGGATATTCCCTTTGCTTGCTGGCCAGAGAGAGGATAGTCACCTGCACTTGGGTGCTCTGCTTCACCTCGTGCAAGACCACAGTCAAAATCCTCTGTTCACACACAGAGACATCTGAGATCTGCAAACTTGTCCTTTAATCTCAGCCATCATAACTGCACTTCACAGGAACTAAGGTGTGTGACAGGAACTGAAGTCTATAGGCAGATCAGTGGCACCAGGTTATTAATTACCTCCTGTCTGTGAGGCTCTTTGAAATGCACTGTGTAAGCTCTAAGCACTATTAATAAATTCCCAGTTACCTCGCTGATGTGCAGTTCAAATGGTTAGAGTAAACTGTTATTCTGCTTATTATTCAAATCACTAGGATAAACTGTAAAGCCCTGGAATAGCATTAGTGAGTGGCTGGCTGGAATCTAATTTGTTTTACAACTTGAAGTCCTGATAATCTGTTCTAAATGCAGCTGATATGGGGGTGTGAATCTGCAGACACCTTGAGACACCAGTTCTGAGAGATGTGAGTATGCACAGTTTCAAGACTTGCTCCTTGGCAGGTTCATCAGGAGGACTGGCACACACGTGGAGAGCACAGTGACATCAGCGCTGCCAGCCCAATCCAAAGGGACAATTTTCAGCCAGTGGGGCAATTCCTGGGTCTCTCTGAGGCTCAGTGAGCCCAAACCAGAGGAGGATGCTGCAACCTTGCCTCTGTTAGAGAGCACTGCAGCAGGGAAGGATCAAACAGATGTACAAGGGCCGAATCACTGCAGAGACCTCCAGTCTGTAGAGTCCTCGAAGCCCTGAATTGCTTTAGTAATCACTTTAGACCCAACTGCTTTTAGTGAGCACTTCAGCCTCCTGTGCCAGCATTTCTTACGCAGATATACAATTTTAGATTAATTTCTTGATTAGAAGCTCATAGTTATCCAAGTCCTTTGCTCATCAGTAGTGTGACATTCACGATCTGCCAACACACCACTCTGGGAGATTAAGTAGAATAGATTTTAAATAGTATGTTATTGACATTTCAATTATTTAAGTTTTAGTAGAAAGTGACCAGATGAGGTTTAGATTGTATGATTCGTCTCACAGAAAAGTTCTACTGGAAAGGAGCAGATGAAAAGAAAGGGCAAGAGGTAGCTCAGGTACCCATAGATCATAGCTGAGGAGAAGAGGGAGACAAGCTGGAGAGATTCACTGAGGGGATGGATCCAAAAGTGCTTTATTAAATAGTCAACGGGACAGAAACGCTTTTCCAAAATACCTCAGGAAGACAAAATACCTCAAGGAAGAAGCATGAAGCAAAAGGGCATTAGCAGCAAGAAGCAATGAAAGGGCATTATCTGACCCAAAATTACCTGAATAAATCAGCCACCAGCAAAATGAGGACGTTTGGTTCTGTTCTTCATGAGAAGACCAAGATTCTGGAATAACTCCAGTGGAGGCAAGACAATCTAACTATTTGTGAAAGGGATTATTGCTCATGCTTGCCAAAGGCAGCAATGGGTAGGGCTCAGGAACTCAGGAAGTCTTTCCTAGCCCTGTTTTCTCAAGGACTCCATTAACACCAATCATCAGATTACTGTTAGGAAGGTGTGAGATATAAAAGTACAAGTGATGAAAAGGGCTGAGATTCCTGCTCATAAAAATGAACAGAGGATATCTCAGCGTTACACAATGTTCTGTGTGACAGTATCTGCATTCTGGCTGGAGGACCCCAACCACAAAATATCAAAACCACTGAAAATCCGTCATTACATGAACTTCTCATGAAACAACTTCCCCCAGTTTGCTTAAATCCTTGGTGTAAATGTTCTGTATTGCAAAAGGCCAAAACAGCTGGCCAGCACTATTTTTATTCTTCTTACTAATTATATGTTTACAATAGCTAGACAGAATCAGATGGACTCTCTAAACAGGAATAAAATGTGTGAGGTTTTTGATTTTCATCTACTAGAGCACCATTCAATTTCTGTCTAAGTACTGAACCTCTTGATGACAACTGCAGAGTGGGAAGAAGCAGGGAAGTGTTAGGGGGTTTTGTTGTAATAATTATAATAATTAAGACTGTCACTGGTTAAGCACATGATGGCCAAAATGTTCAGCTATGAATGTCTTAATACAGATATCTAATGCCAAATCAAGCCACATGAGCAGGGGACTCTTTTTTCAGCTGAAAACCTCTGGATTCTATGAGGCTGATGAAAAGAACCCCAATAATCATCCCATTTCTGAAAAACTGCAAAATCAGTTGCCTTTTCAGAAAAACATTTCAGCACATGCTTAAGTGCTGATGTAAATTAGGACATTATTTGGGAAATTAACCAGAGTTTGGTGCCTAATTTAAGCACACAAGTTAAAACACTTTGGCATAAATTGTACATTTCTGCAAAGACACTCTCGCTCACATAAACAACAAATCAGGCATTTTTCTTATGCTGTAAAACCTCTTGCCAAAGTGTGAAGATGAGGATATTCTTTTCAATTTTTAGAGAATATCTGAGGCACATTAACTGCCAGTGTAGGAAGAACGCTCTGGCAAGAAAAAGGGAAAGATTTTCCAAATTTTATTCCTGGGGAACAGGTTTATCATGCTACCTGAAGCCATGAAAAGAAAACAGTAAATATAATGCAGCATTAACACCCATCAGGCAGCATGTTTATAGGCAATTGTCTGCTTCACACACCTTGAGTTGTATAATGAGACACAGTGAGTTTTACTACCTCTGAAGTAGAGCAATCATCCTCAAATGAGCTGCCTGGAAAGTATTATTGCTGTTATGAAATGGAATTTATATGTAAAAATAACAAAACAGATTCAGTATTAAGCAGGTCCTTGTTGACATGACTGAAAACAATGAAGCCAACCAAAAATAGCCTGTGATTTATCACAAAGGAGAGTGAGATCAGGGAAACCACTTTTCACTTTTCTACAGACCCTGAAACACTTGGTTTTTATCTTGAACCTTCATTTATCCATCACCCTTAGGGCACCATGAAGTTTCCATTAGCAGCTAATTGCAGACTTGTCCCTACCTCAAAATTAGTAAATTCCTCTTTGGTCTTAGCTCAAACTGAATTCTTAGAAGCCTTAAAAAAGGGTTCACACAGCAGCCAGTGAAGTGACTGCCAGTGGGAGAGTTCAGTCTCCAAGGGGTGCAGAAAGCTCACCTGAACTCCCCATCTGGGGAGCCTGGAGCAGGTCATGGGCAGCAGCTCAGCACCAATCCAAAACTGGCACCATCACAGGATATAAGCTAGGTTTTGGCTACAGGACCAGGCATCACTTTCAGAGCTTTCTCCAGAAGGAGGACTGAGATTGAGGGGTGAATAAATGAAGGAGTCTGGGTGTGATGAACCAGCAGCTTAGTTGTTGAAGCCACTCTTCCCCTTTTCCCCTGGTGTTTCTCTCCTGTTACTCTCCTGTAGCAGAAAGCTCAGACACAGGCAACCATGGAATGACTAACCACTGGTTATTCTGGGTGTAAAGATGGGAAGTTATTCTCCTAAAAACTCTTCCCTTTGTAAGTGCAACGAAATAAAATTTGGGATTGGAGTGCATAACAGATGTCTGATTCCATCTCCTCTGTGGTGAATG
Source organism: Vireo altiloquus (assembly GCA_013396875.1). Classification (NCBI taxonomy): domain Eukaryota; kingdom Metazoa; phylum Chordata; class Aves; order Passeriformes; family Vireonidae; genus Vireo; species Vireo altiloquus. The sequence goes on along the minus strand of VZRF01013111.1, from coordinate 391,807 downwards.
CACTTCAGAGAGAATAACTAAGAAGGGCATCTCTACATGGAGAGCAGCAGGCGAGTAAATATGAAAAAATGTATAAGTGATGACATTTTGCCCCACATGTGGCACTCTGCACAATTACAGATTTTCTTTAGAGGAACAGAAGAGGAACCTGAGTGTTCTGTGAGCTGGGCCAGCTGTCACATGCAAAGATCTCATACATGCAGCCCAGAGGATTTGTTTTCCTAAACAAACTTGCAATCATCTGTCTTTTTAAATATAACTTCTGTGACACACAGAGGAAAATCAGAAAGCAATGCTGAAAGCTTTCTATGCTCTATTAATTTTATTATGTAAATCCACTCCCCAATTGATATTTTCATTCAAAACTAGCACAAGATCCGTCATTATTCTTGGATGTAAAGGGAAGCAAAACAAGTAGTATTGCAGCAAATACTCTCATTTGGATTATTATTTTAATACAGCAGTATTGTCTTGTAGGTAATTTTTAAAGCATGTTTGCACAGCAATTCAAGGCTACCTCTTCCCAGAGACTATTTAGCTTTGTCAATATTTATTAATATTGCTTTTGTAAATACGACAGAAAGCAGAAATGTTTGACTTAAACCTAATAAGCAAATTTTGAGAAATGGACAACATTGCTTTTTTAGTTCTCTGTCTCCATTCCTAATAGAGCAGCAATAAAGGGAAAGCAAAAGTCACAAAGATTGAAACCCCATGGAAACACATGCGAGGCATCTTCAATGTTTGAACATCAGGTCAGCTGCCAGAGGTGAGCATTGAATAGTTGGTTAAAAACTGTTTTTCAGGTAGTTGATAGAACACACTCACCCAGTCTATGGATATACAGACAGATGTGTGCATTCCCTTTAAACACCACATTCCTTAAATAGTTGCAGGAAGTGTTCCACACTGTCCTGGTCTACGATTGCACTTGGTGTAAAGGCCAAACACGGAGTTTGATTCCACTGTGGATACTGGAGCTCAGTTTCTCAAACCTACACAAACATGAAGAAGTTAATTGGAATTGCCAATAAATCAAATAGAAACTCCTTTGCCCTGCAGAAACATATTAGTTATGTTTTCTCCTAAATACTATCCAATTGTGATTCACACAGAAGCACCAGCATTTTCAGGTACAGTTTTTGACTGAGCGTTCCAAATTCAGAGCAGGAATTAATCCCCAAAGAACTTCAAAGCAAAAAAAGACAGTGACAGTGGGGAAATCAAAGCAACACAAAGGCAGTGTGATGTGCTCCAGCCAGGAACAGACCCACACACCAGTTTTGTGTGATGTTTGTGACAACCTGGGGAATCAAAGTACAGCTTGTGAATCACATTTGATAGTTTCAAACTCTCACAGATTTATTGAACCACAAGGCACAGGTTAACCATTTCCTAAGGGAATGTACCAGCACCTGGCAGTGGCCACATCGTGGATCTGCCAGACTGTCTTGTGGGCTTCTTCAGGTACTGGAAGGCTGCAGTTAGATCTCTCTGAAGCTTCTCTTCTTCAATGTCATGTCCCCTTTTGCCCTGGGAACTCAACAGTATCATATTTTTCATGGTTCTGTTTTCAGCCAGTTTTGAATAGAGCTTCGTTGCTTATAGTTGCATTTTGCTTATTTTTAAATGCTATGAGCATGTTTTGGGTGTCTGGATTTTATGGCTCAGTTATTTTACTATGGAGCAACTACAATAGGGTCCATGTTTACCAAAGGAAAAAAGACAAGTAAATTTTCCAATTATCAAAGCAATGTAGCACTTGTGTGTATCATTATGAAGCTGCTAACAAAAATGCTACATTTTCATTAGCTAAAAAGCTATTTATTCCTAATGAGTTGTTAAAGACTGAGGGCAAAATTCTGCTTTCAGTTACACCAGCATAAATCTGCAATCCATCCAAATGCCTCTGGATTTATACTGGTGTCAGTGAATGAAGAGTGTGCCCTGAATGTGCTAAATGTTTCTATTTAAGAAAGTTAGTATTCACCAGTAAGGACCAATCAATAACAGTAATCAAAGGAACTTCTTCCCCTCACCATTACATTTAATGGGTCAAAGTATAAAAGAGAGGCTGCAGTGGCCAAGATTTAAAGAATCTGTAAAAGATCAACTTCCTGATGGTGTGAATACTGTATTTCACAGCAGCATTTGTTGGGAAGACTGTTGGCTCTGCAGATGACTTAAGCCAAGGATATTTGGCAACCCAAGCATTCCAGGCTGCATTATTGACCCTTGCAGAGGGCTAAGTAACATTTGCTCTCCCAGTCTGACCTCGTGGCAGCCAACCTAATAGGTCTGTTCTGCACAGAAAGCTTTGGAGACAAAGATAAGGTCAGTTCTCTGTCCTGAATTCTACAGTGACAGTAGTAAGTGTAACCAGAAAGTATCACATTCTTGCTTGCCCCAGTTTTTAAAAGCCAGCAGATTGTTGCTAATACATGTTTTTCCTATCTTCTGTGATTGATTCATCTATTCCTTTTATCTACTTTCATCTATGAAAGTATTTGCCATCAGTAAACAAATAATATAAATATAATTAAATACAAAAGGGAAGGGAGATGCCTCGCATTGTATGAATTATCACCCAGGAATACATTATAATAAGCATTAATAAAACAGTGTTTACTGTGAAAGAAGTAGAAACATGCAGCTGTATAAACATTTCTCAGTAGTAGTAAAAGTATGATTTCTCACTCTCCTTTTCTTTACTTAGTTGAGTTTAACTCTATAATCCCATAAGCCACTAAGCCCTGGAGAGCATAAATAAAAGTAGAGTCACAGAGGGCCAGCATTAATTCACATTACATGGCACAGTAAAATATTAATTTACAATGAAACATGGGGTTTAGGAATCAAAGAGTCGAGTCTGAATATCTGCTTGGAGCAAGAAGGGGGGAAAAAAAGCCTTTTCAAGTATGAGTTAGGAGAGGAGGTTCCTGTGACAATGACAGTGTTGCAAGATGAAATGTCCCAGCATATTCCTTCCAAAATATTTTTACCTTCTCTTTTGATTGTCAAGAACATAAATTGCAAGCAAATAGGGACTAATATCATGATAGCACCAAGCACCCTGTGGTCCTTGTCCACTCCAATCAGTTCTCAAATATGTGTTTTCCTATCCTTTGGAGGCAAAGAAGCAATGGCATCACTCACTGTTGCTGGGCTGGAGCACAACTACAGGAACTCGATGGCCTGGGTTTGTCAGCAGGAAGCCTGTGCAAAGCCATGAAACTAACCCAGAGCTCTTTGGTATAGTCCTGGGGCTGCTTCCACTCTCTGGGGTGAAAGGCTATGAAAGCAAATCTATTTCTTTGATAGTCTCTAAAGAAGAAAAAGGAACCCTGTGCATGGGTTTATGAGGTTTTGCTGTTTGGTTATTTGTGTTAGTGGATGGTTTGCCCACTGCAGCTCTCATGTTCATCTGTCACATGTTTTCTGTCTTTGCTGAAATTCTCCTTTCTTTGGTTTCCACTTGGTCATTTCTCATTTTTTTACCCTCACACCCTCTGCCATCTGGGGTGCAGCATTTTTTCTTCCCTTTATTTTCTGTTCTCCCTTTTAGCATCTTTATCACATCAAGCCAGTGGAGGAACTGTACACCTGCTGCTGATGTGTGTGTACATGGAGGGTAAAATAATCCCACTCTTCTTTGTATCCTGGGTCTCTGAGTCAGGGAAAAGGAATTGAGGAATAAGGAATTGAGCAATTCCTGGCTCTCATAGCTAAATAACTTGTATATTGTGTTTTAGAGTCCTGGGAGAATATCAACCACTGCAGAATTTGCTTTCTAATTCAAAGAGCAAAAAAGCAGAATCAGTATTTTCTCATTAAGGAGAATGATGTTTTTAAAGCCACAGGGCATGAAGCTCAAGCCTTTACTATTTCCAATTTGTGATGAATATGAATGTCACAGAGAATTAGCAGATACTCTTCGGAAAGCATGAGGGAAAAGTCAGCCTTGAAAGACAGTCCATGAAAGTGTTTCTGAGGACCTTATAAGTGAGCAAAAGTACTTTAAAACCAATATAAAATGTAAGTCATAACAAACAGATTTTAGAACTGCACTAGGGCCTGATGTGAAAAGTGAAGTCTGGAGTCAAACTACCAAACTGATTGTAATTTAAGACTTAGAAGAAGATTTGACCCTGGCCCTCTCAAGCCAAAGACCAGTGCAGCAAATAATCAGTCCCTTATATTGTTTGTCTTCCTTCCCCATTCAGTTTAACTTCCAAGTCTCATGTGACCTTTCAAAAGCATCATTTCCTCATCTCTAATCTCAAGGAACTTGCATGGGCTTCTGAATGCTGTCAGTACTTCATCAGTCAGCCAGGCTTGTTCCAAAGCATCATCCCAATCCCTTTTAGTTTGTTGTCTCTTTACACTTACTTTCCCATTAGTCCATGGGCCAGAATAAAAAGCAGGCTCCACTGAAAATGCTCCTTGCACAAGTCCATGAAATGCAGCCTATTTCCCACAAGGATCCTAGCACATTTACTTTAAAAGCTGAATCCTATTATTGATATGCCACTGATTTATATCAGGAAGGTTCAACATCCAGATATAATTTATCTTAGCCTAGTGTTTGGAAAATGAAGCATTCAATATTGTGTCCTTTGACAAATGCACATAGGCACTGGATCCCAGAGGTAGCTCTAACAAATGGTCTTATTCTTGCATCATTCTAGAAATGCCTAAACCCAGCAGCTTCACAGAATTGCTTTTGTAGGTTCACGCCAAGTAGTCTCACTGCTTGTGGAGAGAATTAAAACCAAGCCACCAACCCTCAAGCTCAAAAGCTGCAGAACTCATTCATTTTTAAACAAAATAATTAAACGAAAAACACTAACCACAAAGACTTCACCTTTAGAGTCAAAGAGCCTGATTGAATTTTTCTCTGGAAATGGTATAGCAGTAGGGAAAGAAACACACATTAAAGCCAGGGTTTCCTTTCAGACTGAATGTTGCATCAAGAAGTGAAAATCTCTCTGCCTTGGATGCAGTCATGTATCTAATCTTACCATAAATACTGCATGACTGTGTTAGACTGATTTAATGGCAGCTCTATAAATAAAAAACCCCTTGACCTAAAGTGCAGGCTCTGCTGCTGCCATGAAGAGGCTTGTTGGAGCTGAGGGTGTGGGATAAAGCCACAGAGCTGTGTCCTGGCCTTGGAGACAGGCTATGGACAGTGGAAACTTGGATCCCTCCTTCCCCAGTGGCTCAGGCTGAGCTGGGAGAGGGTGGTCTAGCACAAATTTCCACGTGGCAGGACACAGCTGATGAGTTTTGTGAAATGCTGAGTGCAGACAGATGTACAGGGATTGCCATTGGGATGTTGACATTTCCAGCTGGAAGTGCTTTGCGTTACTGAGGTATTCAGGGCACAGGGGGCACTGCAGGGACTTTCTGTGTGTTTCTCAGAGGGCTCAGGGCATCTGCTCACTAATGTCTGGTTGTTCTTGGCTCCAGAACAGGCAGGTGGGAGGGCAGAGACACCTACATTCCACAGCATCTAGGGGATGGATTCACCCTTCCCAGCAAAATGGGGTTTTTGCAGGTAGCTTTAACCATGACGAGACAACAGCAAAGTCTCCACTGGCTCCAGCCATGGAGCAACAGTGACAGGAGAAGCTGTCCTGCCTGTGTCCTGTCCCAGCTACTGCTGACCTGCACATGACCATCACCTTTCCCAGAGACCATTGTTTCCATACACATATGCTTTCTGCCAGTGGCAGATGGAGCTGGGCTCAAAGGATATAAAAATCCATTTTGTGATCAGTTCAGAGAAAAGGCTGGGCTGGGAAATGGAAGCTGAGCCATGCAGCACAGCCATGTGTCAGCTGATGGTCCTGCCTGAGCATAAGCTTTGAATTCTCCAGGCAGCTTCAAAACACCTCTGTGGAGGTGACATCATGATATCAAAATGAAATGAGACTATTTAAATGCAAGACTATCGTGGTGCCAGTACAATGTGAAAATGAAACTGAGTCAATGTAACCCCACAGGGAACAAGTTACAGTTTGAGAGAGAAATAAAACAATGTAAATGGATGTTACACTGGACTTAAAGAGCCCGCTGAGGCTAGGGTCTGTTGCTGAATTTGTTTGGGCATTCAGTTTAATTTGTGCCATATATCTTGAGCTAGATGCATTGTTTTACTGAATAGCTATTAACTAAAATTAACATGCAGGCAAGTATGTTAGTGTGCAGGCAGGGTTTGACCTAAGCTGTGAAAAGCAAAGACACCATGGAAGTCTGGCATTTCCTTCCTAACTGGGAAATGTTACTGAAACGACTCAATGATACAGAATCTACACAATTATGAGTATCCCGACACTGTCAAAGAAAGATGTTTACAAACTCACTGGAAACTAAAATGTGAAAGTATAAATGATATGGGTGTGTTGGGATTCAGTGTGAATCGAGGCTGGATTCAGGGCAGGCAGGGGGAAGGGAAAATGCAGTGTCATCATCAAGTACCTGAAGGGTATGCAAGAGCAAAATGTAAGTTTTAGTCCTTAGGGGAGCTATCAAGGGGTAATGGCACAAAATTGAGGATAAGAACTATCAGTCTGATTACCAGAACAGTTCAGCATTAGTGGGATCTGCTGGGCTGTGACAGGGTCTCCCTTGGAAACAGCAGATTTTGTCTGGATGTCTGCTAGGAGTGCTGGGATTCCTAATGCAGAACTGCCTGTTCTAGTGCTGCTGAGACTAACAGGGCTGCTGATGCACTTGTGAAGCACATCCTGCAGCTGCCCTAAGCAAGGGCTAAAAATGTAAGGAAAATGTTGTCTTTTGGCAGCCATCCTGGACAAGATGCTCTGGACAGTCCTCCAGACATCTGGAGGTGTTAAAGTCCGTCTAGGCAAAATCTCCATCTGGAAAAAGGACATAAGCAGGTAGATCTAAAGGCATGGTTGTCCTCCCACTGCAGTGCACTCATAGCTCACTGTTTTCATATATGTGACAGCAACAAAAATGCTGTATTTTATACACAGATACCAATTCCCCAGATGATCACAAACCTTAAATGAGTTAATGAGTAACAGGTGTACAAGACACAAAAATGTTCTATTATAACTTTATGAAGAAGAACCTGAGATTTATCAGCAATCTCCCAGGAACAAGAAGGGGCACTAAACTTTCCCCTCTGTTTGGTATAGTGACAAAAGGGAGGAATGGAGAGATCCATGAGTGAAATGTCCTAGGTCACCCTAATTCTTTTATTGACACTCATTACTACAGTGACAGAATACAAATGCTCCCAAAGAAGTATTATATCCTACCAAGCCTATAATGTCAATAACCTTCAGGGAATCTGTAATCCAAATAACCAGGCCTAATTCAGCAGGTCCTAAAGAGCACTTAGTCTGTAGCCTTACTACAAAATCCCTGCAAAATTTTGGCTTAGAACTACATGCAGCCACTACACAATTCCTGCTCTGTTGAAATTAAGTGTATCAGCCTCCCATTTAATAAAAACAATAATCTTAAAAAGACATGAAAGAGGACTCAGTCCAGATTAGGGATCAAAGATCCACGTTACAGCAGATTTTAGGATACAGGAGAGTAAAATAATGTTAACACTGTGCTTTGCTGTCCAGTATCATCATTATGAAAGTCCTCAGCTCCCCTGCAAAGAGCTAAGAAGAAAAGCCCAAGGAAACAGAGGTGGAGCTGAAAGCACTGAACTGTGTGGGGAAAAAAAAACCTCTTTCAGATGCAAACCAGTTATGGTTGCAAATTATCGTTTTGACTGTATTTAAGGAACTTACTAAGGTCTAGATGCAACTGAAGGCATAAAACAGACTCTCAGGAAAGTGTGGGGCTGACATTTAGTGATTCTTAGAGAAATCCAGCACCAGGTCTGAATTTTCCCAAGGAAAAATATTTTACCACTAAAGAGAACAGTTCTGTAGGCATTTCATGTTCTCAGGAAAAGATTGATTGAGGTTTTGTAAGCATCTCTTGTTCTCAAAATAACAGGTGCTGTTTCTCACTTTAGTTTGTTACTTTCTTGTGTGTGTTTTCAAAATATGCTCTCTCTATCTCATCCAAAGTGGTAGAGAGATGTTGTGTCATTTAACCAATCAAGTACCTGTTAGCAAAAAACCCTATAACGAGATCGATCTCGAAATACAAAAAGCCTTCTGATCTTCTAGAATTTTAGTCTTTTTATTCTATGTGCAACAGTGACAGGAAAGGGTGTAAATTCTTAGCTCTCTAGAAGGCAGAAACAGAGACAGAAATGATGAGCCACAAAAACCTGCTCCCTGTAACTCACACTGTTGTTTGGTATCTGAAAGGGCTTGACAAAAACTCTGGCATTGGGTCAGGGATTCACTCTAGGTAGTGCAGCTTTCTTAGCACTTGTGCCTGGGTTTGCCTAGACATCAGCCCAAGTTTGTAACATGATTTCTATGCCTTTCCTGCAGCTCTCCTAAAAACCACAGCAGGCTACTACTTTAGAGAGAGAATTCCAAAATCAGTTAGTTGAAGTGAGTGCCAGTATTCTTGGATACTGGTGGAAAAATAAGACAAAAACTAGAGCTGCAGGCTGGTGCCTACCACCCAACTTGGAGAGAGCCAAACTTTCCAACTGCACATCTTGCACCAGGCCCAGCGCCCCGTTCACAGCAGCAAGGCTGCTCTCAGGTACAGCAAGCCTTTTCCCAAGGCATGGATGGATCAGGCTCTGGGAAGATTCTGATCTGGGGGGATGTGGCAGTTACAAATGGCCTGTGCAGGCCCTGTGACAGGCTGCTCACTGGGTAACTGATGAGCTGGTGTCCCGCCGAGCAGAGCCCATGTATTTAGCGAATGACAGAAGTGCGATGTTGATCGAATCTATGTGAATAGCAAAGAAAAGCAAATACAGGCTCTACACTAAATGCCCATGATGGATAGATTCGTCTTGCTGTGTGCTACTCTGATTCCAATGTATTCATTCAAACTACACATGTAATTCAAAATTTTCCTTGAATTTATTCTTGTTTACAGGAACTCTGAAGCACTGTGCTTCCGTGTGTTTGCAAATGACAAAGTACTTCACTCTGCTCCAGGGAAGGATTTGAGTCCATATCCTGAATTAAGTCTATAGCACACTCTTGCTAGCTGCAATAAATAAAGGGTAGGCTTTGATTTGTCTACATGACAGTGTAAATCAAAGCAAGGAGAGGGAACAAAGCCCCAGCCACATGGCACCTATGAAATGAGAAGAGGAGAGGTGGAGAAGGTGGTTCTGCTTCTACCACAAAGCTTTGGCCGAAATCTAATTGGCTTTGAAAGAGCAAAAAGCTCAAACCTCCTACTTGGAGAGACCTCAGACCCTTCACCTTTGTGTTCCACACACAGTGTACAAATCCACACATTTTACTGAAAAAATTATTGACAAAACTGAGGTTATTTTTAATGTTTAAACTGAAGGAGAAAATTCTGCAAGATTTTAAGTTTCCTAGGTGATTAGTTTTGGGTGTTTGAAGCCCACCTGTGAAGATGACAGTTACAGATATAGACTCTTTTTTTCTTTTTTTTTTTTTACTCTTTCCTTTCTATAAATCACACACAGCTTCATGAAGTACCTTTGCACCAGAATGTCTGAAACCTCAGGAAGTCTGTGGAAGCTACATTTTGCCAAGGATTTGGGGGCTGATTTTTATTTTTGTATTCTCAGTGTATGCAATTCTTGTAGAAGCAAAATACTGTAATTAAATTGTCTCGGTATTGACAGTTTCTTTGTTGCATTTTTCCTATTCCCTTTTCACTAGGTCACCCTGATGGACTGGAGCAGATTAAAAACATGATCCCACTGAATTAAAGGAAGTACTGCAATCCAAACCTATCAGCACTAACTTGAGAATGTTCTATTCCATGTTATTCAATACAATTTTAAATAATGCATTATTTCCTAGGTTAGGAAACCAACAAAGATACAGAATATCCTTGTCTCATTGAAAAGATGAAATCACTCCTCTCTGCTTCCAAGACTGGTTTCAGAATTGGGATTTGCACAGGCCAAGCTACCCATCAGTCCCTGTGACCTGGCAAAGGTCGTTCTCTTGGTGAAGGAGTTTTCTGACCTTGTAAAGATGGGTGAATCAGGTTCACTAAGCAGTTCCAACACAAGCCTTTCATCCCTGACCTCCAGGCTGGATTCCTGCAACTCATTAGGCAGTTACAGAGAAACATGCTAATAGATTGCACATTTAGAGTCACTGATGCCTCTTTCACCTGGGGTGAAAGCCTCTGCAGGTAGAGTTCAAGATGCTGTGAGTTACTTGCAGCCACCACCACGTGCCATGGGTTAAGTGACCTCATCTCACCTGGGCTCTCAGCCATTAAAGCTCTTCTTGTTATTTGGAAACAGAGGCAGAACAGAGAATCAAACAGACTAATAATCTGGATTTATCCTTACAGTTTTCACAAGCAGCCAAGTTTAAAGTACAAAAGCAGGGTATAAGAAGAAAGGTTAGGTGGAAGAAGCCTTAAAGGAAGGCAGAGATCACAAAGCAGCTCTGCCTAGTGGTAGAGAGGAAGAGCTGTGCCTGTAGCTCCTGCAGTAGAGGATTAAACATGAGTGTTATTCAATGAGACTGAGTTATGTACACACTCTATAAAAATGACCCTAAGTCCAAACATAAGGAACTTTTTTTTTATATATGAAAATCTGTCAACCCCTAGAGAAGAGTGTTTCTACACAGACAAAGTTATACATGGCAAAAATATGTTATTAGTGGAATAAAATAAAGTAAAAATGCTATAAATATTGTGTTGGGGTTTTTCCCCTCTGAAAATAACTGTGCTTTTATTATGGCATCTTGGTGTGACCCTTCTGCTCATCAGCACCCACATCCCTTCACACCCATGCCTGACTGCTGCTGGCACTGAGTGACAGCCTGACTCCACCTCAATGGCAATAAAAGGGAAAGTTTAAAGACACCCAAATCTGTTATTGCTCAGGAAAATTATCAGTGTTATCAGGTATCAATGCATGAGAACCTTCTGAATATTTCCCTCTGCTAATGCTGTGCTCATTTGATTGGCTGTCTTTTTTACCCTTACCAAATTCCAGATCCTCCTTCTAAAGTCCTAGATGGATCAGGTCATGATGGCCATTCAGAAACATCCTCCAAGATGTGATGCCTCTTGACAGATATGTCCCACAGGCACTATGAAACATTAAAGTGACAAAATTGGAAATACAAAGTTAAGAGATGGAGATCTCTTCAGGGATAGCCTGATAGACTGGGCAATGCTCACAGAGAAGATCAAGAGGTCTCTAGGTCTCAATGGCTTCAACAGCCACATGGAAATTTATTTTAGTGGATCCTCATTCCTGCAATGCTGCCAATGTAGAGGCCAGTATGTCAGTTTAGTTACTGAAAAAACAGTTTGCCAGAACAACAAGAGAAACCAAACAGCCACAAGGAATTGAAGCAGGAGCACATTTAAATTCTACACTCCAAGACAGCCATGAGAAGTTCTCTAATTCCATACAGGGACATGTGTGATGTGTGTGATGTTTGCTATGCCCACAAACACCTCTGGTCACCGAAGCTGCAGCTGAGGCAGGATAGAACTGTAACAGGTGTGGGAGTGATGATGCAGGACCATTTCTGCCAGCAGTCACTGCTGAAGATGGGCAGCATTCTCAGCACAGCCCCAGGGGACACTTCAGCTACAGTAGAATGAGTCTTTTCATGACAGAGATCACAACCCACTACAGCATCCAAAACCGTGTCCATCACAGCTATTCACAATAATAAAGATTTCAGAGAAAGCACTAAAGCCTTGCACTTATCCAAACTCTGGCTTAAGGGCTGTATTTGACCAAAATTGAACCATCATGAATCACCTCCTGAAGGAGCATGTGGTGACAAGTCCACATGAGCAATACCTGATATCTGTGACTCTGACACATCTCCAACAGTGTACAGTTACTTCACCTGGGTTCAAAAATAATACACATCAATTGGGGACATGCTAGTTTCCCTGTCACCAAATCAACATAATTAATTTAACCACTATCATTACAGCTGAACTTCCCAGCCCAGTCAAACAGAATAAGTCAATTCCTTCTGTGTACTTTTTTGGATGTTTTCCTTCCTCTGTGGCTAATTATTGAAGATTTTATCTAAGCCCTAATTCATGCCTCCTTCCTGCTGACTGCAGATAAAATGTCATCTGTGCAGGAGCTCATAATCAGCTGATTCTGACAAGCAGAGGATAAAGCACAAAAGGAAGAATATTGTTTTAAGGAGGGAGAAATCCAGATCTAACTACTGGGACTTTTGCCAGGGATTTCAATGTGAACAGAATAGAGGCCTCATTGAGACAGTGGAAATTAGACCCTGTTTCTTCTCGAGGTTTTGTTTCCTTCTAGCTTTTTGGATGAAAAGACGATGAAACTCATGCATTGCAGCCTTGTCTGCACGATCAAAGTACAGGGAAGGTGATACAGCTGAGGATACAGCAAAGGAGAGGGCAAAACCCCACCAGACACGGTGTTAACTGAGGTCCTGAGCACTTTGAGGATCATCTGCCATTTTGCTCAAGTGCTTAAAGAAAACACAGAAACCTTCTCCAGGCTCAGAATTTGAAGATGCTCTTCAAATACCTGGCAGTCTCTGAAATCTAAGAGGCACATGTTCAGCTCCTCAAAACACCAAGATCAATTACTGCCCTTTAGCCTCTTAGTTCAAGAAATACCTCACATGGAATGGGGGGAAGGGAGGAGAGAGAGAACACCAAGCATTGAAACCAGAGAACAAAATTCCAATTTCATCCCTCCAGAACAAGTAGGTCTGGCTGATCTCTTATTCTCTCCATTATCCTTCATCCTCTAAAAACAGAAATCTAGAGAAGAAAATAAGAGTATCCTGTCCTAATACGTCCATTTTCTCCTCCTGATGTTTCGAGTTCACTCTAGGGAGGAGTCACTGCCGTTAACACTCAGGGAAAATCGCCTGGATAATTTACTGAATCCGGACTGAGCACGCAGGTGTTGCATCCATCGGCCTGAGCCCGGCTCGGGCAGCCCAGCCGCCACCTGGTGACTGAAAACTCACACTGCGTAATTTCCTCAGCATTTACTCGTTCATTCCTTATTCCAGATAGGCATGGAATAAATCTGACAGCGCATCCCAAGTAGGAATAAGGAGTTCTGATTCTCTAGAGTTCAAATATACAATATGGATCAATGTTGTTAGAAGGGAAAAAGAGATAAATTTAATTAACTCAAGTCTTAGATTGCAGAGTGGTTGGAGGGGAAGTGGCTGGGTTGGGGCAGGAGCCATTTAAATTCAGGTACTACTCAGTTTCCTCCCATCTCTGTGCCTCCACTGACTTTCCACAGGAAGGCAGCAGCAAAATGACAACATTCTGAATATCTGTTACTTTCCTCTTTGCTTGTCCCCTGCAGTCCCAACTGGCATCACTGTCCTGAGCTGTGTGCTCTGAAACAGGTGACTTCCGTAAAAAGATTTGCAAGCTGAATGCTACAAAATAGATTTCTATGACATGGATTTTAGTGTTATGACCAAAAAGTGCTGTCAGTCAATATTTTAGTAAGCTGTAACAAAATGTTTAGGACCATCATTTATAGAAGGCAATAGATACCAACTAACAGAAGACTCTTCGAAAAATGTTTATGCTTAAAATATAATGACTACTGCACATATTCTTTTCAACTTTTATGCTCTAGTCAGGGTATTATAATTGAGCTCTACTGAATTACTTTTCTAGTGGATAAATACTGTACACGCTGTACTGTGAAGAGACATCATGTAATGTATACTAATTAAGCCATTATATCTGTAGAGAAGATCGTATCTGAAATATCAAATTAGCAGGAATTAAACATCTCAAAGGATTAATGAAATGTTATGGAGCCATTCGCTTCCAGGTCAACAGGTTCAATTTCAGCTTAGTTTAATAGTTATAATGAATTTATGTGCTGGAGATAACAATTCTCTGTGTATGTCCATAAATCAGGGTAAGAGCCCCTGGCTCGTACCAAGAGAAGCAGGCTTGAACCAGCACAGCCAGACCAAGGGAGCCAGAAATATTCCACTAGGCCTGGGCTTGGCACACAGCCTCGGGCTCCAGGAGATCAAAGAGCACATTTACTGCATGGCTGCAGTGTGTGCAAGCAGCAGAGAGCGACACCAGAGACACTCAGTGAGTTCTCTTTACAGACCTGCCAACAACTGCCAGCCCCAGCAATGAAGTTATCACAACATCCAGCCCCATCTCCTCTTGGACTTAGTGAAGAGCTCCTTCTGCTTATCCTGATTTCTCTCTCAGCAGCCCTTGCTTTCTCCAGCAGAGACACCTGCAGCTCTAGGAATAGTTGGGGCTGAGGCATGGAAAAGGTGGAATTGTAGCCAACTTTTATGTGGCTTTATCTGACAGGAGAACTGACAATAAATATATAGCAAACCCTAATTTTGTGGCAGAACCACAAACTTTTTTTTGAGATTAAATAACCAGCATGTCAACAGATGGAGGCATCAGCTCCTTGGTGATGATGTGCAGTGAGCAAACAACAACCAGTTAATGCATAAGAGAAACTAGCTAAGAAGTAATTACATCAAGAAAAAATTACTGTAACCTAGTGGAGTATGCACAGAGACACCTCCAAGCTCGGCAGATAGGCATTGAAAGGAGACAAACTTTTAAATGCAGACATCACCCAAAGCCCATCACTTCAATTTGCTGTGAGGGCTCTGGTTTGGTCACACACAAACATTAGTGTATAAGCTAAGGAATGGCTCTGAATGCCAAAGTTCCAGCTTCAGATTTTTTAATTCAGTTTCTGTAGAGCTTGGCTAAAATCTCCATCTTCCTGAGCTCCAGTATGTCCAAGAGAACTCTTAGAATGATCACCTATGCAGGTGTTATGGAAAAACTGTATTTGTGAGGTGCTTCAGGAGATCTAGAAATAACTAGAAATTGTTAATATCAGTCCTTCCTGTGAGCACTTAACCCACACTCTGCAATATGGATGGAAAAGCTAAAGAAAACACTCTGTACTACTAAAGTCATCCTGTCACCTCTACCATCACCACACTTTGTGATCATCCTGCTCCCTTTCAAATGCTCCCAAGATCCAGGGAAAAAAAGACATTCAGCAGAGAGAATCTGGATGGCTGTAAAATAGCTTATTACAGAGAAAACTGTTTTTCAACCAAGGGTTCTGAGATACAAACATCACACCAGAAAAGAAAAAGCTCTGTCAGCCTACATGATATATGGAAAAAGCATCAGGCTTGCAGGATTGTTCTCTTTTAGTGACTACAAACAGAATTGGAGAACAAAGAGCATTCTAACAGCTGTTTGCTTTACTTTCCTGGCACTTCTGTATTTCAAGCTTAAAGAACAAAAAAAAAGAAAAAAACAAACCAAAACAAAGCAAAAGAGTAAATTTGATAAACCAAAAGGTAAAAGGAGCCATTTTTATTGCAGGACTGCCTTGAATGCAACTCCCCTACTCACAAAATCTGTCAACATTTTCACTACAGTAAATGCATTAAGGGTGAAATTTGTACCATGTATTTACTCCTCCAGCAGGAAGCTGTGAAATGGAGCACAAAGTACTGGAGGTGGAAATCCAGATGAATTTTTACTGGCCTTTCTTACCTTTTTCCACTTTGGGCACTATTCTCCCTCTTACATGCCATGTTTTCCAAGCACTGAATTCCCTCAACAACACTTCTAGATCTGCTTTTCCTGAGCCACAGTGAGTTACTATTGGAATGGAAAGTTTCTGCAGATCATCACAAGCTTGCAGCCATAGGGATACTGTCCTTTCCTAAGGGATATAGTTTGAAATTACATTTTTATGATTAATAATATATTATAGTTTATATATTAACATATTATGTATATTATTATATATGCCCACACAACTTAAAATTACTATGTGTTGACTTTAAAAGTGAAATGTTTACTATGGAAGGCAAAATTTTTGTGATTTTTCTAATCAACAAAGAAAAAAGAAAATACTTTAACAATAGAGGCAGATCCAAGATAGAGTATTCAGCAAGAATTTGAGAAAAAAGTGCCCTCCAAGAGGCAGATGAACATAAGGCATTTTCTGTGTTGGACACAAGTGAAGCAGAAAGGAGAAATCCTTTCCAAAGCACTTGAGAAAATATTAGGGATGAATTAAGTAAAGTAAAACCTGAAATTTTCAACATCCCATATTGAATATAAAACTACACATTTGAAACAACTTAAGCAATATTTAAATATACAATGTTCTAATGTAGAGGCCTAACTCTTGTGTGTGCATTCTATAGATGTGTGTGCATGGTTGTAAAAAGAGGGGTATGTTTTATTAGATGAGTATAGTTGGAAAAAATACATAATCTCCTTGTCAGACTAATTAAGCAATTACCCCTCCCTTGAAACCTTTTCTCTCACATCACCATGATCATGGTTACAAGACTATTTACTTACAAATTTTAAAAAATCTCCCTTGGTGAAGTTAAAAATTGCATCTCCAGCCTTCAACTGCAGTACGTCAGTCACTTAAAACAGACAGCAGAAATATGAAATTTGTGTCGTTTCATACTTCACTTGAATGCTATAAAAACTCTTGTTTGTTCTCCTTAGTCCTAACAGACACAAGCATGCAGTTGCATGTCAAGCAGCAGCTCTGGATAACGAAACAAGCTCTGACACTGGAGCAGGAGAGGCAGCAGCGTTGGGGTTTTGGTGCTGCAGGATAAACTCTGAGGTCCACAGGGAAATCTAAATGGTGTATTTTTCTGTTTACCTTCAGGTGACAATGTCCAAATGCTGCAACACATCACTGAACGTCTGTTACAAAAACTCCTGTCACGAGGAATAAAAATGGATGGATGAATAATGGTCAGGCTGGACCTTCTGCCTCCTGCCAGCAGGATTGAGCAGAGATTTAGAAAACAGCTTGTAAGCAATATGCAGCCAATCTAGACCTATATAATCAGACCTAGAATCATCAACATTACACAGACATCAACTTACCTCTGAATAGAGAGAGGGGAGTTGCTGGTGTTTCTCAAAGGACTTTGGCTTCATCAACTGAAGTTGGGGAAAGCATTACTTGTTTCACAATTTGTTTTTCCAACTAAATTCACTGACAGCACTAAATAGGTTATTTTTTCCTTTTTAAAAGCTTACATTCTGATTTAATTGAAGAAATATGATTAAGTCTACCCTTCTCCATATAGAAAAAGAATGTTTCAAAATAGGATACACTGAAATATTTTGAGTGTTTTCTTCTTGTAAGACACTACCATTTATGAAAGGGATTTTTGTTTTGATCCAAATGAGTAACAAAAAGCAAATACATCTTAACAGATGAAGGACCAGGATTTCCCTTTTTTATTTTCATTCAGTGCCACCTCTTTCTACATCTTCCTGCAAGATCAACATTTCATTGTTTCCATCAACTGCAAAGCAAGGACAATTCAAGCATGTGCAAACAGAGATTAACATGCTGGGTGCTGTGGGTCACCTATCCTGAAAGGCAGAGCTTTACCTACACTGTCCATATTTGTCTCCAGGGTATAAAAAGTGTGGCTTCAAGGGGAGGGAAGCGAGGGAGTGAGGGAGGGATGCTCAGCAGTAGATGCCAGTTTCCTGAAGAGAAGTCACCTTTCATGATAAAGTCATCTGCAAAAGCTGGGTAGTCAAGAAACCTTTATTTGTCTCCTGTGTAATATACTCCACATCAGCAATCATTTCTATCCAAATGGATATATCAAATCAAATGTTGTGGCAGCAAAACTGCTCTCTGATGAGGCACCCTGATCATTTAGAAAAAGACAAGAGGTGTCTTTGTAAAGCATTTGGTGCTGCCACGATTCTTTCAATGCTTCTTCCAGAAGGAAGACTCCCCTGAAAATTATTTCATTCATTTTTTCAAACTGAACTTCGTGCAACCCTTTCAGGTTACTTTGAAGCAAAATGTTGAATCAATCCACATTTTAAAATGCCTCAGAAAGAAGAAAAATCCCAGCAGTAAATCCACCTAATTAAGTGGGGGTGTAACTAGCCCATAGCTATTATCGCTTCTCAGCTTAATATTTTTAAACACACTGTATGTGGAGCAGGCAGTAAGCTCTCCTCATTATTTCTCAAATGAAGCTGAGTAGATCTAACCCAAATTATGGCAAGATAAATCAGACAACTTAAGTGATGAAAATTGTACTTTTCCCTCTGCTTTAGGGACGCTTCTGGCTCATCTGTCCTCTGATCAAGGTGAGCCTGATAAAGCTGAAAATTACACTGTGTGACTGGATTGTATGAGATTATCTTTCCCCTGAGAAGTGATTTATTTTAGTAACTCTTAATGAATAAGAAACTTTCTGCTCCAACACGCTGCTCTTCTTGTGTGGGCATGGCTCCTTATTGCTTTGAGTGAGAGATCACATAAAAGAAATGGAGAATCTGAGTGGCTACATCTTCTTCATGGTTCAAAGACAATTTTGTGTTATAAGATAGACCTTCAGGGACCACCAGTTCCATAAAAAGTGAAAATGAATGTCATCAGTTTGTAGGTTTAACTGCAAAAGTTACTGGCATATCTTCCACTTTTTGAGTGTGAGCAAAGTCCAGTTTTGGTTTTGAGAGCTCTTGCTTTGTAGAATTTGGGGCTTCTCGACCTTCAGCCAATTCCAGGAGACGTCGCATGTTAAGTCTAAAAATAAGGCGAGGATCTGGTCCAGAAAGAGATGGACAATTGCAGCTCTCTCTTATTTTAAGAGCCTGTGAACACATAGGAAAAGCAATCAAGCTCATTCAAATAGGAAAAACAAGAAAGGTTTCAGTCAGTGACTTTGGCTTTCCAGTCAGGTTTGCATCTGCACATTAGTTAGTGTAATGAGCCTGAATTGTTACCAAACAACTTCTCAACAGAAACCAAGAATTCCTGTGACAAAATGTAGCAATATGGAAAAAGGATGGGAAAAATGAAGAGTGAAATTATTTTCTCACACTGTGATCTCTAAGGATGGATCAAGGTACAACATAATTAGACAGGAAGTTCTCCAATGTTTTCTGTGATACTTGCCCACATCGGTACCTTTTAACTTACATTCACTTGTAAACTAAACTTTCTGTAGCCCTTTCAGGCTACTTTGAAGAAAAATGTTGAATATTCTAAAATGCCTCAGACAGAAGAAAAATCCCAGCAGGAAATCCAGTTAATTAAGTGGGGGTGTATCCAACCCACAGGCTATTACTGCATCTCAGCTTCATATTTTTATATTTATATTTACATTCAAATGTAAATGAAAATGACTGCATCAAGAAAAAAAAGGGCTCTGAATAATTTACTTCCTCAGATATGTTCTATTATTGAAGTAACTATATATAGATGTCTGACTCAAAAAAGGAGGGAAAAATCTCCAATAACATAATGGACATTTAACTGTTTGGCACAGAGATCCAGCTGGTTCATCACCATAGTTAAAGTTCTGTTACACAAGTGATCTCATCTCCAAGAAGCATTTGGATGCACAGCTTCCAAGTGTTATGAGGAAATAACATCTCTTGAATGAAACAATTTCTCTGGATAAAAAGAAGAACAGCAAGAGACCAAACTTTAAGTTAGTCCTCCTCACTGAGTAAGTGCCATTGCTTGTGTTTTACAGATAAGAAAGTAGGGGCACAAAGGAGCCAGAGAATCTCCCAGAGAACCAAAATTCATTAGGACAAGCACATTCCCCCCAGATCATCCTGTCTTGCTGGCAATCCAAGAAAGGTATGACAGTGGATGAATCTCAAGTCTCAAAGGCACCTTGGAGAAATTGATACCAACCTGTACAAAGTCAGCTCTTTTAAAGGATCCTTAGGTTGTGTTCATTGTCACAAAGCTGAACTTACCTTAAATAGAGCACACAAACTGGCAGCTCCTTGTGTATTTGGCACACAACAAACTGCTGCTTTACAAGCAGCTGTACACAGAACTACTGCCACCCATGGGTCTACAACTCATTTAAACTAAGAAAAGTAGATCCTTTGTATCATATAGCAAATATTACATGTAGAATTTTAGAGGGTTCTACACCTCCACTGAGAAATACATTTTTGATATCTGCAAAACTAAACACCAAGACCAAAACAAGTCTGATGGTTACCATTAATCAATGGTCACATTTGTTCAATATTATCTGTCTTGGCCTCGGTTAACAGCATAAACCATAGGCAAAGATTTACCTTCAGCTCTGTTTTTAATCCTTTCATAGAAAAAACAGTTCAAATGTACATTTAATTCCATTTCACTTCATAACCATGGATTCCTGAAAAGCAATGGCCAGACCTGTCCTGAGTTGTAGCCAGGTGCCTCCTGACTTGGGACTGTCAGCAGAAAACACACATTGAGTAATTTGTTCTAGATGGATTCACAAGGAGGAAGAAAATAACAGTTTTCATAGCAGTCCTAGCATTGCACTTTAGACAGAGCAGAAATTTTTGTAATCTGCTTTATATCCACTAGCTTTGTCTGAAACAGCAAATCAAATATTCTAGTAGAGCTCTGCATAAGTATTTGCCCATCATTTTGAAACACTTTGATATTCTTCCACAGGAGGTACTGGAAACATCTTACTACAGCAGATTTTAAAATAGAAGAGCAGAGCTTCTTAACTAATTTTTTTTTGGTATAAAGAGGTTCCAAAACATCTATCTCCCCTAACTTTACTACAGTGAACTGATAGGGTTTGCTGTAAATGGGTAGAAACAAATAGAATTTAAAGTTAACAAATGGTTCTGGAAAAAGACACATTCCAAAAATGTAGCAAGAGTTTCTCCAGTTGTTTCTTGCTGAAATGTAAAATTCAAATCACTGCATACATAAGTCTGGATTAGGCATGCAAATATTGTTCCTGTCTAAGTTTCAAAAAATATGAATAAAGCTTCACAGCTTGTTTTCTACAGCATGATCATCCATGTAGTCACCAAATGTAACTGTACTGCTGAAAACTCTTCTGCTTCAGTGACCTATTAATTTCTAAACTGACATTTATGACAAACCAAGAGTTTTCTCTTGTTCTCTTCTAGAACATAAGCTGCTGCAAGGCTGCATTAATGTCAAGCAATGTTATTCAAGGCAAATGGGAATATAAAGGTTTAGGCTGTATCCTGGAAAAGGCAACATAATCCTCTTTTAAACTAATTTAGCAATTTTGTATCTCTGGCTTTTCCTGGCTATACAGTGCCTGATCTATTTCCATGGTTTCACTCATCTAAAGTCCCAGTAGCTAAGATAAAAACCAGTACTTCAGGTGAACATTTTTAGCCTGTGGAAGTCTGAGTTCTTGCTAGACATAAAGCTGTGCAAAGGGGTAAAAGGCACCATCAGCACCTGCTCAACACCATCACCTCACATGCCACAGAAAAAACTACAGATATGGAAAGAAAAACCACATTAATTTATCATCTCCCTGCTCAGGACAGCTGTAACTACACATTCCAGTGAGAGCAGCCCACCTGCCTGCTTATTGCTTCAGGAGATCCCAAATAAAACATCCCAACTCCTGCTCATAAGTAACAAAGTTGAAGCTGTTTTTCTTACCAATGTAATCACAGTCACCTCCTGCAATATTTGGGAGCAAGGAAGGCAGAAGAATTAGGGAGGTTTCCCTTATCCTATCACCTTCATGTAAAGCTTCTGTACAAATACAGAAATAAGTGATTTTTTGCTCCCAATGTTAATCCTTCACACTGTCACAGACACCAGGCTACCTGCTGGCTCCCAAGCCCTTAGTGTCTTAATGAAGTAGCAGTAAAAAGATGATTAAAGGAATTGATAGACTTTACTGCACAGAGAAAAGCAGCTTATATATAATGTTAATACTTCCAATCTTCCACTGATGTTGGCATAGAAAAGAAAAATATGACAAAATATTTAATAACTTTTTGGGGACGATGGAAATGCAGGTCAGTGGTTTTTATTCTTGTTTCCACATTGATATGGCTTTATTTACATATTCTAGTACTAGAATTATCTGTAGTAACATTCACATCATAAGTAAAGGGCATACATACCAACCCACTTTTAAAAAGGAAGGAAAATAAATGTATCTCCCATACCAAAAGAGAGCAGACTGAAGGAAAAAGCATTAACTACACAAAAATTATTAAAAATAGTAAGCAGCCAATGTGGATTTGACTAGAACAGGTGCTGCCAAAGTAAATGAATTAACTTTTTTTGACAAGTTAACTCACCTAGTGAACAAGACAAGTGGTGCAGTTGATATATCCCAACTTATTATTAGTCTCTAAATGATCTCACCATGGCATTTCCATAAGAAAGTGGAAATAGGAGTTACATTGAATCAAAACTGGAATCTGAGCCAACAACATGGTGCTAAAAAAGCAAATGTCACATCAAGATGATTTTTTGTATCACAGGCAAGGCTCAGCAGATAACCTTCTGCTTTATTCAGTTTAGCTGAGGCTTCCACTGACACACAGTGCTGCATTAGAACAGCACACTAGGAAACAGACACTGCAGCAAGTCAGGGAACATGAAAATAAAACATTGAGATGAACTAGGAGATCCTGTAGCTTCACTTTGGCACTACACTCCCACAGCCTCCCTCTCCAGAACAATGATCATCCTCTTCCCTACTACAAAATTATTTTAAGATTTCTTTTTCTGAAAATAGAATGCACCTCTCCATCCTCCATGTAGGAATTCAAAGAGATTTCAGTTTCCTTTTTAAGAGCATACTCTGTTTTCCTGCTTTACAATCCAAACATTTCCCTGTCTGAGAGGAAAACACTTTCAAAACACAGTAAATCTTTTTCATTTGCTTTATTTTGTTTCCAGGACAGCACCACTTTGTAACTGCTCATAGCTCTCTTGTTCACTGATTCCTCAGCATGCTCTTAGCTTCCAACTTGCTCAGAAAATCAGATGCAAAATCTTTAACACTCATTTGATTTGCTCCCAATCTTTTAATTACTTGAAAGGGTATAGTCCCATAAAGTGTGTAAAGTGTGATAGTCTCACTTTAATTTACAATTCTGACACTGACATTGAGATGTGACATTTCATTACCCAATTACCACTTTTTATGACTGCATCTTATTGTGAACCTGCTTAAATGTCTGTAGAGAAACATTCATGTGGCCTGAGAAGTCCAAAAGCTTGTTTGTCCCAGCTATAGTAGCTGGTCTAATGAGAGATAGAAAACCATTTCAGCTCCAAAACCAGCAGCACATGAAACCAAGTAATGCTCATGATGGATCTGGCACTGAGTCTTAAGAAGTTTCTTCCCAGAGAGATACTAGAGATAAAAAGGTCTTTTTTGATAAGCTGGCTTCCCTCCCTGGGTTCTGAGTATCTAATGGCAATTAATAAATGGTAAACATCCTGTTCTAAAAAGCTCAAAGTATGTGAACAATGAAACAAAAAGGGGCTGATAAATAAAATAATAAAACCCTGGGATTCCCTTTCCATGCCTCAAATGCAGCCTGAAGGCAGCAGCTCCCCCAAGAAAGGGAGTCAGTGCCTCAGATAAGAAGCCTCTGACAGCACCTCTACACACTTTGTTTCATCTTTATTCCACTCCTATAGTGCCAACCTCACTATCTTGTGAACTTGCTAAAAACAGGAAGCCTTCAGCCTCTGATTTCTCATCCTACTCTGAAGAATGCTTAAGGTAAAAGGCAAATGAAAATATCTTCCCCCTCAATTATCTTTTGGAAGATCTTCCTGGCCTCCAGGGCTCTTGGAAGTGAGAGAGTAGCTATAAAAAAATGAGGGCTGCTCCACCTGCTAAACTACAAGAGATGAGACAGAAATAACAGTTCTACACAGTTGCTCAGTTATTTAACTTATTTGCTCAGGCCTGGGGTAGAACATAAGAAGTAATTTATTTCATTACCTCTTTATAAGCCAGTCAACAACTATATGAAAACAAACGATCCCAAACCTTTTATGTTCAATCTAGCTAAAACTGAGGCTTCACAACAAGAATCATTTTCTATTCAGCTGTTCTAATGTGTTAGAAAATCCATCAAAAACATTCTCCCAGCCTCCTTTTGCAAACTACAGACTTTGTGTATATTAATTTGAAATATCCAGTCTAGCCACTCTCCAGCCTCCTACCCCTAATGCTGACTTTGATTTATGCCATCATTTAGAATATTTACTGTATTCATTCTCATCAAAGGTTTCATGAAACTCTTTTTTACTCCTTTGAAGTCAGCAAACACCAACATTTTAGTGTTCCCTCTGCCAATAAATCTTCAAGTGTCTTTACAGTTTGGAACTGAGAATGACTTAAAGTGACACAGAGTTTAAAAAAAATAGAAGAAATTACTAGCTGGTTATAAAAAAGAGTATTTCCAAACACAGTTTAGCTTCCTGGAAAACAGTGTAGCAGTGGAGTGCTTTAACACTCTCTTTTATTTTTTTCTTTGCTACAAAAGCAAGAAAAGACAATTTAGGGATCCAACTTAAAAAATGCCTTTCCAAAATAAAAAATAGAAGGTGTGGATGAGACTTGTGGCACTGTTGCATGACCAGAAGGGCATTCAAAAGCGCAAATACTACACTTTGATCAGAAATCAGAAAAAAAACCCAAGCCACAACTTACAATATAATTACAGTTTACCTGTGCTATCTTACTTTTTTCTCATTTAATAAAACCTTTAAGGTTGAAAGCTTTGCAATGGAGAATTTATGTAACAATAAAGAGAAAGATAAGCATGGTGCCATCAGAGTGAATTGTAAATCAATACCAAAGCAGCTAGTTAATTAATTAATATCAAACTGATGCCAAAATGATTTTTTTGCTTTTTCTTTTATACTCCTCTTACATACTCTTTTATATAGTTTCATTTATTCTTAGTGCTTTTAGCCCACATACTTGTAACTTTCCAAGTCTGATAACTCAGCTCAGCCCCACGGCACTGTTAAACCAGGAGACTAAATATCCTGGGAGCCCCAGACACCAAGGGCCTCTCCAGAACACATTCCTGTAAACTAGGATAGGTCCATCCAGAGGGAAGGTTCCTCAGAACAAAGGGTTCACTCGAGCCTCTCATTGGGGAACCTTTGATAAATATGTTAATTTTGCAAGGCCTGTAAGTGTGCACATTTCGGTGTGATGGGGTGCATGGATTTTCAGGGCATTCCTCCTGGACCAAGTGCTGCACCCAAAGATCCTGAAATAAATACTGAGGTAAAAACCCCTTTTCCCCATAAACTGTGTTTTGGTTTTGATTTTAAGACTAGGGAAAGGCAACAAAACTACTTCTGGCAAGTGTCCTAAGAGGAAAAGCCCCTTCCTGGGCCCTGCTCACCTCCGGGATGAGGCGATCCAAGTGCTCAGCTCTGTTCTCATGGGAAGGGTGTGTGGAGAGCCACTCTGGCAGCTTGGGCTGCCCCTCGATGGCTTCTGCCAATTCCATCTGCTGCCAGAAGACACTGCTGGCTCTGACATCCACACAAGCCTGCAAGCAGAGGGAAATGGAAACACCACTGCATGTTTCAAGTAATAAATACACAGTCTAATGAATATTGAATTACAAAAGACATCTTAAAATTTAAGTTTCTAAAGCCTCCTTATGTGGTCCTCATACCTGACAGGAAAAAGCTGTTCCAAAATATCTAAAAGCAATAAAAAACTCATGCAGACAGATACTGGATCTATTCCTTTTAATACCTGTGTAACTCCACTGACCTTAAAAAACTTACACCTGAATTAATAAAATTCAGGAGGAAGAAAAGGTTAGCAACTTCTGGCATATACTTGTTCCTTAGAAAAAGCTCAGCTGAAAATCTGAAGTTATATTTACTAGAACAAATTAATCATCTCAACAGATTTGGGCAAATTTAGGAAAAAGTTGAGAGTCAAAAATAGAAGGTGATAATAATTCTTACTTATATATACCTAAAAGTTTACTGGAAATGCTTTTCTGTAAATGATTACATGGCCTTTCATGAGTGATCTATGGAATCCATGACACATTAAAACAGTAATTCTGAAGAATTCCTGACTCTCTTCAAGTAGTGTATATTTAACCACAGAAAGTAATGGAAGAGTAATTTTTAGAATTGCTTTTGTGCATCACCACAGACTTCTCTATTTTTACATTTAAGTGAAGGAGAAAAACAAATAAGATTTCTTACATTGACTTTCATTTGCTAAGAAAAAAAAAAGAGATAAGTAGTCAGAAGATAAGAAAATTACTTCTTCCCATTCCCCATCCTGGGAATAGACATGGTGCTTTATCCTTTGAATTAATTTAATAAAATTTTTAGTATGAAAAGGTTATCTGCACAAGCAGAGAAATGTTCATATGTCACTTCACTTATTTCTTTCTGGCACAGCCCTACTTTTTCAGTCTTAGAAAGCAGTGAGCACAAACACAGCAATTACATTTTTTTCAAGGATTGTATTATTCCCTTAGACAATTTCAAATTACAAATGCAGTTTTATTCCCAGAATGACAATTAATTTTAAAAACCCTTCCTTGAAGAAACATTAATAATTATTAAAAGGAAATTTTGCTTATGAAATATTAACACTAGATGGTGCTGCTCTCGCTGGTATCTGGCATCTGGGTCTCCTGCACTTAGCCAAAGAGCTGGTTCAGTTTCCTCAAAACAGAATAAATTTCTCAGGGGGAAAAAAGAAAGGAACTGAAAAAATAAATTATGAAAAAAATGCTGAGTAGCTTCTGACTCAATTTTTGTCTTACTTTAAGTTGCATTGTTGTTATGGCTGTATTTAGAATAAATCTTTATGTATAATTAAATCCTGCTTATGGAAGATATCTATTTTGCATTTCCTTTTTATAAATACATGGGCTTTTTTTCTAATAGCAATAAACTACACTAACAGTAGACTGTGCAGGTAATGCACAACTTTACACCCTTCAATGCTATTACATTATATAATTGTTATACAATTAGCCAGAATGACTTTGTCTTTCCCAAAAAATTATTTTATTTCCCACCCCTTCATGAATCTATAAATCTTAAAAATTTTACAGTTTACCTCCATATGAAGTATGAAACTCCAGAAACTGAAAAAAGTTTGGTACGTATTTTTTCTAATTTTATTTTTATTGCTAATAAAACCCATCAGTCGTAGTTACCTTTGCAGCAAACTGAAGTCCCACTTTATCAGCTTCAGCCTCCAGGGTTCTGCTGTAGGGTCTATCAAACATGAACTGCAAAGAAGCACATCAAAGCTCTGTGTCTTGGTTTGGAATGTGCACAAAGATAGAGCCTTGTAGGTCTTTTAACTTTCTCCTAAGAAGTGAGGTTTATCTATCAGGCTCACATTGCACGTGATCAGTATTAGTTTTCTTAATGTAATCTTTAATTCCATTATATGTAACTCATTGATCCTGTAGCCAGCTGAAATTAATTCAAATTAGACATATTTTCATAGGCTCTCTCAGCAGCCAATCTCATTTTGCAGCAACTGAAAGTTCAATACCAACTTTACACCAGAAGTTTTTCACTTTACTCTTTTATTGACATCAAGATTTTTGTTGCAGCAACTGCATGTAAAAAATTCCAGTGATTCCCGAAATTTTTATGATGCCTTTAATCCTGATGTCATCTATTTCATATGGCAAACTGCCCACAATAAGGAATGTAGCCATAAATATTTTCATGCAGAAATCACTCCTTTGCCATGATTATCCCTAACACAAGCTGTAAATTACCCTTGAGAAATCAAACCAGAAGACATAAAGCTAAACCAAACTCCTCTCCCATTTTTCTAGATCATTAACACACACTAAGAGACAGTGGTGGTTCTCTCAAATGTAATTCATGTAGATTTGGGCAGCCTTGCCCTAGTCTGTCATGTTATAGTAAATGCAAATCAGGACTTGTTTAAACAGGCTGCTCCTGCAGAGATAAGGAACCTGTCACAACATCCTGGTTTAGTCATCCATTAGCAAATGTGAACTGAAGAATGGCAAATGTGCAAGGTTAGAGGAGAGAGAAAGATTTATCAGCTCAAAAAGGTTTTATCAGCCCTTTATCTGCCTATAGAAATATGTCCTCCTTAAAGGTTTCAGGGAAAAAAACACCAAAAAAACCCCAACAAATCATGAAAGAGTTTGAAATGAAGAGCACTGAAGAAGAGGTGCAATCCCTTGAGTACATAAAGATAACTGTAACTTTTTACTTCTTTCCAAAGTAGTAGTGGTAGTTTTTTTTTACTAGGTCAAAAATAGAAGCCAGCCAAAGCTGATCCTCTAAAGGTTTTTTAAATCCAAACATCCTGGTTTAGAAATAAGCAGAGATGAGGTCACTTTCTAAATTCTTAGTTTCCATACAGACCTTAAAAATTGCAATTATAAACATATTTTTAAACCTTCTTATGATAAAGTCATTCCTCAAAGTGGAATACATATTTTTATTGCCTTGAAAAGTGTTCTAGGTCTGTTGGTGTACATACATTCAGTAAACAGCAAAGAAACTCCTGGCTAGAATGTCATATATCCCTGAAGCACCATTTCTCAGCCAGATAAACTATTTGATTAATTATTAAACATGTTTTAGAAATGGAAATGAAATTGGCAACATACATTTACATATAATACACTGCATTTAACATACAGTGGTATTCATCTGCTACTGAAAAATGAAATGGTTTTAAAAAATCTTTTGTGAATGTGCTAAAAGGAAAAACTAATTTTGTTCAAATTCAAACTTTGAACTAAAATCCTTGTCAGAAATTAGACACGAAAAAAGAATACAGATTTGATGTTTCAAATCAATTACCAAAGCTGACTGTGTAAAGAAAAGGGAGTTCCAGGTATATGTTGAGAACCCAAAAATCACAAGTTTTCACCTGAAAGACAAATCTTATGGTGTGAGGTGGACAAGAAAGTTCTTCTTTCTATAAAGCACTGTATCTGTACATACTGGTGCGTGGGACATCAGTAAAACTCAGAGTCATGCTTTGTGTTACTCCAAGAATAACTCCTCAGCTTTAGTTCCCACATAAAATAACTGCTGCTCTATAACAAAGCCAATATGCTTCAGTCCAGCAATGCATGTTTAAAGAACAACCCCAAATAAATGTCATAAGAAAAGTTAACAATTTATTAAGGAAAGAAAATCCATTAGCTTTGGGGGAAAGGCAGAACTGGAGCTCACATGCCCAAAGGCCTGCAAAGAATCACTGGGAAACACTTAGAGTAAATATTAAAAGATACACAATAGTCAGCAGGTCAGAAAGTCAAGCCTCGAAGGACATAAGAGAAAAACAAATATTGAAACAGAAGCAAGTACAACGTGGCTTAAATAACCCTTTCACAGAATGGGATGCTAAAGCTTTAAAAAGCAAAATACAGTTATGGAAGAAGAGGAAGAGAAACATCCTGAGAAAATGTGCAGAAAGATTCGCTTTCATGTAAGCACAATGGCCAAATTTTGAGTGGAGGAAACAAACTCTGCATTCTTGGGTGACTATAAAAACTAAATTTTCTGTTCAGCTTCTTTTGTCTATGGGGTGAAAGCTTTGCAAGTATTAATCACTTCAACATTACTGAAGTTTGATCTGCCTTTTAAACCAGGACAGTATCCCATAGATGATGTTTCCTTTGCACAGCACTTGGAGCTTAAACCCAGATTCCCTTTCCAGTCTAAAGCATAACTTCAATCCACGATGCCAAAACACCCTTTCTCTGTGGAGAGGAGAAGGATGCTGACAGGGAGTTGAATCTTGCTGTCTAAATTATGAGCAGTCTCAGGATTCATTCGCACTTTGTTTTTGCCAAATTCAGCTCTTCAAAATGCTGGCTAGCATTCATCAATGTATTGGTTTCTTAGCTACTTGTGCAAATATCCAAGCTCTTTAGAGATAATTTATGTTCAGAATCCACACATCTACCCATTAGCATAAGAACTACCAAAACAGATTGGTTATGTTTAATTTCATGTTTTTGAGGAACTGGGGGAAATCTCAGGAAAAGCATCAAGTCAAAGAAACCAAAGAGCTCTTTCATTTTAATGCAGATTCTAGATTTATGATCTAAGCAAATTTCTATTTAAAAAACATGCTTTTTAAAAAATAAACGGACCAGTAACTGTCCAGAGAGTAAATTAAAGTGCTGAAGGAAACTAGCACCAGAAAGCCTCTGAATTTTACTCTGCTGAAGTATTTTCAGGCTGAAAAGATTATTTTAGTAACTTCTACTCTGGCATGGTTTATATAAAGGGTGTTTAGATTCTCAATTTTTTTAATCTTGGAAACCATTCTTAACACTAACAATGTAGTTAAAGAATTTCATATATTTATTTGGTTTAGGAACAATTCATCAACTTCTGAAAATAAAAACATGGGATTTTACCATATACAGCTTTAAAGGGCAAGTTACCTTTCTAAAAGACAATCATCTGTCTTAATTGGCAAGCAGGTTCCTGCAGCCTGTGCAACTAAATCCAGTCATTTAGGGAAACCTAAAGTTCTTCAACATGACACATGAAAATCAGCATCAACAAAAGCAGAATCGGATTTATAAAAACATATCTTGTTCCAAAACAGACTCAAATATCAATTTTTGCTTACATTTATCCTCTTGCCTTTTCCCCCAAACTTACTGTTTAGTGTGGCAAAAGATTAAAAATGTCTTTCCAAGGAAGTCAGGAAGGACAGTACAAAGTGTCAGTCAGCCTTACCTCCTGCAACTTGCTCTGAATCCACTGGCCAACAACTGCCAAACTATCACGAGGACAGATGGCCCAAATCATAGTGAGAAAGATGAGTGAGAGAAAATCCAAGAAGTGAACCAGGCTGGCTTTCTCTGCCTGCAAACAGAAATTGTCCCGTTTTCATTCCTTACTGTCTGACATTTCTTTAGAACATAACAGAATTTGGAAACACTTTAAAAATCACTGATTTTTTTTTTCCTATGCAGCCACAGGAACAAGGCAAGCACAACTTCCCTGCTTGTACCAAAAAAAAAAAAAATCCAGTTGGATAGAAGGTACTTTCAGGCCAGGATTCACATAAGCTGCATAGATACAGCTGGAATGAATACATTCTGCCTATCAGCCTCTCTAAGAGATTCAAAGCTTGAGGTAGGATGGTGGTAACAGGAAGAAAAAGTTCTTTAGTAAAAAGGGTGTCAAACACCTCAGTATGATTGAGAAAAATCTATAAAAAGACCTCAAAGACTGTTCTTTACATTAATTTGTAAAGAGATAAGACATCACTGAGACAGGATCACTAATGGGATAACAGGACAGTACACATAATGTATTTATCTTTTATTTTCTGCTGCTTTCCTTTAAATTCAGAATCTAAGAGATTATTCTGTCTTCCAGAGCTCTATCTGACATTGCAACAAATTGATGAGAGCATTTACAAGCAGCACCATGCAGTACTTCTCTTTGTGCCAGTCAGCTAACACAGATTCCATACAAACAAGGTAAGTTCTTTTTCATTATCAGAAATATTTTTTAGAAGTTTAAAGGGTTGATTGGCTCAACCGAGCCCAAGAAACCATGATGTGAACTTCTGCTCACCCAAAATCATACAAGAACCAAGCTCCAGGTATTCTAGAATTTCACATTCTAAAACTGTGTGCTACAATAATAACAGTATCATGAATTTTAGGGTACTTTTTAAAGTGTATCCACTTCTGCAGGTATTAACAATTACAGGAGTAAAAGAGTTGCTGAGTACCTCCAGTTCTTTGTGTCTGCTGTAAGAGAGGGATCTGCAGACCAAGTTCTAAATGACTCTTGAAAGTGAGCCATAATCCACCTGTGCAGCTGTGGAAAAAGCCCTGGCAGCCTTTGTGTTAACAGGGACTACCACAGGTCTTCTGACAATTATTAAGTGCTACATGAATAATAAGGATCTACTGTAGCAGACTACTCATTTCAAACTCAATTTTGCATTAATTAGATAGAGTCACACTGAAAACTTGGTTGGTAATGATAGGGAAAATCATAATTAGAGTAATTAGAATTAATAATTTAAGAATATTAGACATCTTTCTTTAAAGACTTACTGCATGTTCCAGCACAGCGTGAGCTATTTCATGTCCTAAAATAAATGACAGCTGATGAATATCAGAAACTGCATCCAGCAACCCAGTAAAAACAAACACTTGACCATTCTGCAAACGAAGAGAATAAAAATTAAGTGGGAGCCACATCAAGTGCTGTTTCAACATTATTAATTTTTTGTGTGGTGTACAACTTACTGGAAGCACAAAAGCATTTACAACTGGTTCATCCACCACATGGATAACCCACTTGAGAGCTGAGACTTCGGGGACGTCCTTGTTGCTTTCAGACAAATGCCCAACAATTGTCTCCACAACCTGGTAGCCTGCATCTGTCTCAGGTAACATTTGATTTTTATATAGGTCCATCCACTGAAACAAAATTCATTGGTTGTAATTTTTAAGGTGCATAAATTTATACAAAACGTGTAATTTGAAAATATCCTTGTACCTGTTCTGCTCTTATCTCGTGTGTCTGACACAGGAAATTGATACACTTGGATACGTTTTATCAAGTTTCACTTTACAACAGGAAGTCACAGAACTCAAAATTACAGGGACTAGTTCAATGAACAAGAAACACTTAGGAATGTTTGCTCCATGCATGTCATGTGCTTTTTAACTTTTATGTGCCCCAGATGGAAAGGGAACTCTAAGGGTGGGGATAAGAGAAGGGTGTAACAGATGGGAGCAGCTCTGCAGGGCTGTGAGCATGAAGTTCAATCAAGGACACTACAAGGTTTGCTTGCCCATCTCATTAATATAAGACTATCTCATCACCAAAAAAAGCAACAGTTTTTAACCACTTTCAATTTTTTGTCTAAAATCTTACCATATCATATTCCATCTGTGACAGTTCCCTAAAATGCTCTTTGCCAAACACCATCAGTCGAGTGCGCCCAGTGATGGGTGTCTCCTCCAAGTGAGTAAAATAAAACATGACAAATACAACTCCTAAGCTGCTGACACCCAGCAGGATCTTCCATTTGTTTTTTCTTGCACTTTCTTTAAAGAGTTCCCGTTTATTAGGAGGAAGTGCTTTCCACCATTTTCTTATGCTCCTGTAAGATATAAACAGTGTTAACTTAGGACACAGTTAAAAAGGAATTCTGTTACTGTCTGTCCTTGCTGTATGCTCTATTACAGCCTCATCTCATGTAGGAGTTTATGGGAGGTTATACTGTAACTGGCTTCTCTCCACTCCATTTCTTCCCTCCCACAAGAGAAGAAGGAATACCCCTTAGTGACTTGGTTCATCTCCCTCTCCCACATGTAAATGAGAAGGAAAAGAGCAAAAGATACATCTAACACCTCTGATAATGGAAAAAACACCTCATGTTGAGCAAACTGTCAGTCAAACAACACTACAAACGCACCTGCCATCCTCCCCACACTCACACTTTGCATGATGGGTCTTGCACTGAGAGGAAAGTAACATAGTATTTTACCTGCCAAGAATGATGGCAAATAATTTCTGAGCTGGCTTCGCAATAATCCAGAAAAGAGGAACTGGTGCAGCCTGAAGTGATGGTGATGTGTGAAAAGACCTGATGATCTGAATGCTCCAGGCAGGAAAGCGATGTGGGAGTTGCCCTACAGAACTGATCCGGAGGGATGGGATCTTCTTCCTCAGAGGCTGAGAAGACTGGGAGCAAAACCTTCCCGAACCATGGTGTGCATTCCTGTACACTTCTGTATTTGGGACATCCAAAAGACATCTCAGTCCTTTACCACTGAAGCTTCTATAGGAGTCAGGGTTTCCAGTCAAAAAACAGTTCCTAGCATTTCCACTCAAATCCAGGCTTTGGCATCCATCTCTGTTGACCTGAGTTCGGCACCATCCTGTGTGAGACCTAGAGAGATTATTGCACTTCCCCTGCTTGCACGTAGAAGCCAAATGAGAGAAAACACAGTTCCTGCGCAGCAGCTTTAGACCACAGACGATATTCATAACTTCTTTACTTGGTTACCCTGAAACAAAGAAAAAAAAATACCAGACTGGTATTAAGAAGCCCACCCAAACAAGAAATTCTGCATCATTATTTCATTTTCCCTGAACAGATACTGTGTATTTGTTTGCTGACAGCTGCGTTGTACAAAAAACAAAGGTCAGTCACAACTGCATCCGGTTACAGTTTTAAGATATCAATCTGCTTCCGACTGTGAAAGACATCAGTATCTTGCACCACTGAGAATAAAACAAGGTGTGATTTCTTTTTTTTCTTTCACTTTTATTACCACCAGATCAGAGTGACTGCAGGTGTCCTTTGTGGGTCATCACCTTTCCGCACTGGGCTTCTGCCCACCGGTGCCATTCCTATACATGAGAAAAACCAGGATCTGTGAGCACGTTGCTCGTACTCTGCTCCCGGCCTAGGAACAAAGCACAGCGAAATCAAGTGTCGGCCAGCCGGGAGCCTCTAGCTCATAGACATGGAAATGCCTTGGCACGGACAAGACCCGGGCCCTCCCGCCCGAGGGGCTCCGCCGCTCTCATTTTCACCCTCTGCCTCCGATCGCGGCCTCTGCTTCCTCTCCACCCCCTCCACCCTCGGGGAGAACCGCGATTATCGGGACACGGGCTGATGTGAGGAGCCGGAGGTGGGGAATGAAGGAGACGAGTCACTCCGAGGCGCCCGCGGGGAGGCCGGGGGACAGCTCTGGCCGCCTCACAGCTGCACGTCCCAGGGACGGGGAACCACCTCCTCCACCGGGCTCCCCTACTCACCACCGCGGGAGGCGGCGGAGGGGCCGGACCGCTGAGCCGGTGTCGATACAGAGCCGGGGCGGAGGACGGGAGGGGGGACGGGCCCCGCGCCGCTGCAGCGGCTGCCAGGGCCCCGCGTCCCTTCCCTCAGGCGGGGCCGCCGCCGTTCCCGCCGCCGCCGCTCCCCTCAGGCGGCGCCCGCCATTTTGTGGCAGCGCGTTCAGCAGGGGCGCCCCTCACAAGGGCACAGCTCGTTCTCCTGAGTGCCTTAACCCCGGCTTTGCCCGCGGTGTTTCCGTGTCATCTGGTTGCAAAATGTGGAATATGTCAGGATTATTTTAAGTCACGGTGTTATTTGATGTAAGATCTTTGTATGCTTTCAAGCCGAAATCAGTGGAACAGACAGCCGCCAGCTTCCCCTAGTCAAGGACATCCGGGAATTAAGAAGCTTTAAGGATGTAGCAAATCGAGGCGTCGATGTATATCTGTGAATACATTGCTAACTCGGCAGAGTACTCAAAGTTTGTGTACCCTATAGCTGAACTATGATCATTATAATAATAAAAATCATACCCACAAGTTAAAAAAATGCTGCTTAGGTGAAGATCCTTTCCCTGAGCATGTGTAGAAGTCAGCTGGGGCCATGTAACTTGTATGGACATTAGTAATCAATCATAATAGAGGGGCTGTACTTGGAAAGTTACTACTTCTGAATTCCTGTGTCTAAATAATGGTGGGAAAAATCTGGTGGTCCCCCTTGATTTCTGTACTCCAAGAATTGGGGTTTGCGCAGCTCTGAACTAAAAAATATCTCGAGTGTGTAATTTTGGCCTTGCTGCACGCCAGGTAACAATGCCCTTTTGTGGGCAACAACCTCATGGCTGAGGGTGGCCCTGAGTCCCGGCAGTTCAGAGGTCCCAGACCTTAATGCCCCTTCACAGAATGGGTGAGGTTGGGAGGGACTGCTGGAGCTCCAAAATCCATGCTCTTCCCTCAAACAGGGAGAGCCCTTAGGAAAATGTCCACAGCTTTCAGAGCTCGTGGGTGTTATGCCTTGGCTTGTTTGCTGTTGTTTTAGAGAAAAAGTCCTATGAGGAGTGGCTTAGGGAGCTCAGCCTGAAGAACAGGAGGCTCAGCTTGGACCTTCTCACTTTTGCAACTCCCTGAAAGTAGTTTGGAGCCAGGTGGGAGTTAGTCTTTCTCCCAAGTAACAAGTGTCAGGACAAGAGAAAATGGCTTCAAGTTGTGCCAGAGGAGGTTCAGGTTGGACATGAAGAAGAATTTCTTCCCAGAAAGAAATTAAACCTTGGAAAGGGCTGCCCAGGGAGGTGGTGAGGGTCACCATCCCTGAGGTGTTCAAGGAACAACTGGACATGGCACTCAGCGCTCTGGTCTGGTTGACAAGGTAGGGATTGGTCACAGGTTGGACTCGATGATCTCAAAGGTCTTTTCCAACCTGACTGATTCTGCGATTCTGTTTCTGGGGACCTGAAATGTTGAAGTGGTTCCTGCCACCAAAGGGCTGGTGGCACTCCTGGGCAGAGAGCAGTCAGATCTGCTGCTGTGGTAGGAGCAGAGGTGATGTTTTTCCCGAGAAAATGGCAAGCTGCTTATCTAATGTATAGCTCTTGTCCTTCTCCTCTGGCTGACAAGTATATCTTGAGCGATGTGATGTGAAAAACAGGTTATTTGCTGAGGGAGGGTGAGGCTGGGATGTGTGGTAATGACAGGGCAGCCCAGGCTGCACATAAGCCCTGGTGCTTTGAATGTAAACAGCGGCCCTGTTGTTGTGGAAGGTAAAGAAACACAAATCTTTGTCTTCCAGAGCCACATCCTCTGTGTATGAGCACTGTTCAGTGTTTGTTGACGTACTCCTTATTCCACCTTTTTAAATTGCCAGAACCCACTCATGTGACAGTTCTGAAGCACTGATGTTCATTGCCGAGGGAAATACGTAGTGACCAGTTCTTGCAGTCCAGGCCAAAAAGGAACTTTATTTAGTGATAATCTTATCATTTCCTCTGACACAATTCCTTTAAGAGCCGCCCAAGCTCCATTATCATAATGTGAGAAACAGAACTCACTTTTTATAAAAATTGGAAAGATTTAATGAGGAACAAAGTCAAGAAAGAAGAAGTTAACAGCGCTGGGTGCATAGACACTGACACAGGCATGGCCAGTGATGCCTTAGGTTTTAACTTTTATATTTTTTCAAATCCTGTACTGCCCAGTGTAACTCTAAAGTTTCTTGTAGCTCGTTAGGTACCACTCTGCTGTGCTCAGACATACATAACAAAGCCTCTCCAGCTCGCTCTCCGAGGACACCCAGACCATCCTAGGCCCAAAAGTGTAAACCTTCATTTTGGGGAAGGGGGGAAAAGCTTGGGGAAATTCCATCATTAGCTAAAGTTTTAATTGGTGAATTTATGCTGATACGCAAATGGACCAAACCTATAAAAGTGTGAAGAACTCGTGACCTGTCATCCATTTAGGGATCCACTGAGGCAGGAGCCTCTGGACCCCCAGGATATACATTTGAAGGCCTTTCAAATAAATACCCACCTTTATAAAAAATACATCCTTTATTCCCTTATTTCTGCCTAGTCTCTGTTTCTAGGTAGCCATTTAAGCCATCACCAGAGGCACACACACAATAGTGGCCCTGCCTTTTATAGTCCAAGATGATGCATATTAATGAATTAATTTACATAGCCACGCCCCCATGGCAATCTTCCCAGAGCCTGTGCTTTTCTGCTCCTGAGGCCGTCTGGGCTCTCAGTGGTTGGGGTTCTTCTCCCTTTCACGGAGGTGTCTCTGAATTCTGGCTGGCAACAGCCCCCTCGCTCCCCCCTGCAAAGCCCCCTCAAACCACCCAACCCCCACAAAACCAAACCTGAGCAGTCAAAACCACCCCAACAACACCAAACCTCCCAAGAGATTTTATCCCCTTGACATTTCCCCAGACAATATCACTAAATGTAACACTACAGAACAGAACGAATCATAAATTAACTCATAATACAATCCACAATCAATACAACATACGGCGAGAGCCAACCTCCAAAAATCCATTTATAACAATAAGAAGCACGAAGAGTAAAATCTGTCAGTCAGTAACATTAATTTTTGTGACTGCTCCAGTCACAAAACCAGCTGAGCTGTAGCAGCAGCAAAGTACTTTGTGTAACCAAAGGTGTGTGTATGTCCCAGCTGCCAGGAAATGAAGAACTGAGATGAAAGCTCTCAAAAATGTCCTTATTAGACTTTGTATTTGCTTGCTTTTCTTGTCTTCTTTATCTAGAATGCTCCATTCCTAAGCCAAGCATTAAGGCTTTCTACCATTTCTTCTGTCATTTTTCCATCTTAGTGTCTCCACTTTTTATCAAGTCTGCTGAAAACATACTGGTTTGGAGTTTTTTCTTTGCATGTTTCTTTTTGCAATTATTCGTTTCTGCAATTGCATTATTTATCTCTGTCTGCAAAGAGGGTATAGAGCTATTCCTCCATTCCTGACTCGGCTAAATTCCTCTTAAAATCAGTGATGTTTTGAGTGTGCAAGGATGGGGCTGAAAGTTGTGTTTTACATTCTTCACTTCTAAAGTTTTCCCAAGCAGGATCGCTTGCAATTAAACTTCCAAGCAGACAAGCAGCAAATACAGCACAGGTAATTATAGGATCTATCAAATACCAGCTCTAAATATATCTCTAGATGAAAATCTGGTAAACAGTTGAGCAATTGGAAAGCTGTAGTGGTTTTTTTTTGTCTAAATAGATGTGTAGTGGAAAAACATTCTAGTTTTACTAGTCATTTATATTATTGCTTGTCTTGAATTTTAATGAAGATGTGTGCATATAACATTTTTTTCCCTGAGGAAATAAAATAGAATATTCTATGGCAAAGAGAGGTAGATTAAGACAGTTTTGTAGCTGAGTTTTTCTTAAAAGCCTCATCTTTTCTACAAAAAAAGACTATAAATCTCATTTCAGAAGAAGTCCAGAAAGCAAGTTTTCTGTTTTTAAGACTGCAGAAGACCTGTTTACAGGTCATAAGTGATTTCCTAAGGACAATTAAACAATTAACACCTTAACAGGTACAATTTTCCTGTGTGGATGTGTCCATTAGTATCTGCGTAGCTCTTTATATAAGTAGTTGTTGTGAACTGAATGAGGTTTTGTATATGTATGAAATTATTCACACAAGCAAATGCCAAATCCAATAAAAGTAATGAAAAGTATTTTAACTGAATATAAAAGGTATTTTTCTGTGCTTGGTATACAAAAACTTCTGTATTTGTGTACTCAAGTCTCTCTGCTACCGGTTTTGAAAATCACAATTAAAAAGTTATTAGTTAAAATATAGTCTTCAGCTTCAAATGAAAAAACTTACTATAAAATGTTAAAATATTTGGGTTTTATATAAATCCAAGGAAAAACTAAGTATTAATTCATAGTATTGTTATTCAAGTTTCAGTGTAATTCACTTCTGCTCATGAATGCTGGGCTAAAATCTTGGCAGAAAAAATGCACTCAATCAGTTTCTGCAAGTCAGAAATTGGATTTAATGCCACTTAGTCTGTTTGGCCAGTGGAAATATCAGGAGTTCACTTTCGTTTCAAAGATAAGACAATGCTTTTCATAAATATCAAGATTTTTCCCAGTGTTGTGCACTAGAATATCCTGCCTTGATCCACTATGTTTTGTACTCTCTTTTCCCTTCCCCTTCCCCACTGAGACACCAGTTAAAGGATGCTCTTTAAGAATTTAATAGGTATTAACTGTTGCTGCATATTATCTCTGTTATTGATGTTTCAAAAAAAGTAGACTTAAAATCCAGAAAATGAAGTTACTGAACCAAGCAGAAGTTTACTGTAAAACTGTTCCTCTAAAAGTTGTTATAAAATTCAATACTAAATTTAATTCCAAAACGTGTGTAGAGGTTGTAAATAAGGAGTGCTCTTTTCGTTGCCTCCTAGTTGTTCCATGTAGCTTTTCTGGGTGCAACCAGAGCAGCAAAAGTGCTGAGATTTCTCATTTCAAGCCTTACAAGGACAGGCATTTATCTCAAAAGAACCACCTGAAAAAGGTTGGATGCATATATCACCAGCACTGTTGGGCCCACGTGTAAAAACCTCAGTGGAAAACTAGCAGTGCACATTTTCATCATTCAGTCTTTCATTTAGATAATGCAAAGTCTCCCTAATTGTTTCTGTGGCACTTTGTAGGTGCTGGAGTGGTGCTGGTGTGGGAGTGTTATCCCTCAGGGACCAGGCATCCTTGTGCAAATGAGATGCAGATCTTGTCAGGCTGCCTGGCGTGGATGAAACTTGAACTAGGTAAGGCCTGGTACAAGAGATTTGGTTAGAACTGCTGAAAAATAATAGTAATATTCTGGAAGCTGATTTCTCTTGCTTTGATAGCAATTGCAATGACTTAAGATTAATTTTAGCATTGAAAAAAAAACCCCACCACAAAACAAAAAACCCAAGAAGATGTAATTGCAGTATTTAAAACCCTGAGGCAAATCAGTGGAAATGCTTTGGAAAGGATAATTATACCTGCATGAGGAAGAAGATCTGTTTAATAGCATTAACTGGCCCAATTAAGGAGAAGTGCAGGAAGGGCCAATCTGTTACTTCTTTAACTGTTCACTGAAAAGTGGTTTAGATATTTGAGCAGTAGAAATTGGTTTGGCTTTTTCCAGGGTGATTCCCCAAGATTTAAATATTTTAAGGACTATTGGAGGGACCTTGTCTCCAGTTGTGATCCCAGACGGGTTGGTATTTCATCATCCCAACAAGAGAGACCTCGGTGTGTTTACATGGCAGGTGTTGATTCACATCAGTAACCCAATCTGGCCTAATCCCAGTCTAAACATGCCTAAGAGATTATTCTTAAGTGGGGGAAGATGTGACAAAGGGAAGATTCTTTGCTGTTCCACAACAGCAGGTTTGACTGTTTCACCACTGCTAAGAGCTGGAGGCTGCAGAGTGGTGAGCACAGAGGAGGATCTGCTGCCACAAGGTTTTCCCGAGGGCTTTTCTGCTCTCACAAATAGTGGTGTGTGTGTCTTTAATGTAGGCGTGGACCAGACACACAGAACACATCAGCACCTACAGCTAACCTGGGCCTTTTGTGTCAAGGAATTCCAGGCTAAATGCATGGATATGTAGGCAGACACAGATTTTACCAGGGGGAGTAGAGAGAACAGAGTTTAAGAGGGTTTTAATCCTTATCTTTCATTTCCTTGCCGTAGTGCTGCCATTGCTTCTGGCACTGTCCTCAGATCGTGAGTGGTTACAAAAGTTTCAGCTGAAAGCGAAGACCAAAGCTCACTTTGTGCAGTGGCACAGGGTAGTGTGACCAAAGCTCACTCTGTGCAGTTGCACAGGGCAGTGTGACCAAAGCTCACTCTGTGCAGTGGCACAGGGCAGTGTGACCAAAGCTCACTCTGTGCAGTTGCACAGGGTAGTGTGACCAAAGCTCACTCTGTGCAGTGGCACAGGGTAGTGTGACCAAAGCTCACTCTGTGCAGTGGCACAGGGTAGTGTGACCAAAGCTCACTCTGTGCAGTTGCACAGGGTAGTGTGACCAAAGCTCACTTTGTGCAGTGGCACAGTGTGCAAAGGGCAGCTCTGGCCTCTTCAGAGTTGGAGTGTGGAGAGGAGATTTTTTTTCTCTGCATGTGTTTAATTTGAGCTTTCAAAGGCAGCCAGCTGGAATTGCAGAACATAATTTAGGCAACAGCCAGCTCTGGCATTGTTAAAGCAGCACACCCTGCTTTATAACCCAAGGAGGCAACAGCACAAAGGCACTCTGCTATCACCCACAGAACCCATGGCAGAGAGCACAGGGCTAATTATTTAAATAAAATGAGCAAACATTCCGTTAAAACAGGATGATGTAATCAGGAAAAGGATAACTAGAAATTTTTGAGGTAACAATCTCAAAATCCAAATAATGAAGCATTTTAATTTTCCAAAGTTTAAAGCTCACGAAGGGTCCACTGTCTCTTTTTCAGTGAGAACATCAGGACTGGTAAGAAAGTCAAACAGGCAGAACATGATGGACTGTTACAGTAAAATACATGATCTACCTTGTGCAAGAAAGTTTTGGCATGAGAGGTGGCAGGAGAGAAATGAGTACTGAGCAGGAGCAATGGGTCTGTTTGGTTTATTCAAGTCCACATCCTACAGTAGCTCTACACAGATTTTTTCAAGTGGAATGATCTAGTCCAAGGAGAGATTTTCTGAGCCCTTTGCTTCCATTAATCTTCTCATTCTATTGATTAACTGCAGATACCTTATCCCTCCTATTAACCAACCCAAGTGCATTTCCAGTCCCTGCCTGGTGTGCAGTCCACTGGTGCTTAAGGACTAGCAAAGAAATAATCAACCACAACTCATGGTTTTCCTGGGGCAGTCCTTTAATGGTTAATAAAAATAGGAATGGCACTGCAACAGCCTCTCTTTTCAATCTCAGCTACTAAAAAGAAAAGCAGGAGCCAAAAAAAGATGCTGACACTGTTACCTGTTAAGATTTTTTCAACAATTAGTGCTTTTGCCAGTCCTACTCAATGTTATACCTCAAATGTTTATATTATAATATAAAATCTCATAATTCACCTTGAAAATAATGTTTTTCTTATGATAGAAAAGAGCAAAAATGTGATTTTAAAAGACTGTTGAAAGCCACAGTAGATCCCCAGAAAAGACTGTAAATCTCCTGATCCCTGATGGAAGGACAGCACCAGACTCAAAAACATGGCTTTGATCTGCTCTGCATAAGTTCAGGAAGTGTTTAAGCAATGTACTTGGAAAATTTTTATTCTCATCCTACATTTCTTTAGCTGAGGGCTGCTCAGCTCTAGATTTTTATTTAATCTGTTTTATAAATGGCTACTTGCAAAATTGTGTGGAGTTAGGCTAAGTTCTGAGTTTTCTATAACACAGAAAGATTCAGCCTAGATGTCAAATTCTCATTTCATCTTCTCTCAGCATGAGTGTGTATTCCTGAGTGACAAACAACCAGCTTTGACATGTTGCTGCTGCACAATAAATTTTAGACCCTGCTCCAAAACTGTGAATGTATTAATGCTGCTGCTGCAACTGCATAAAAATCTTATTTTGGGAAAACCTGATGCTTCCACCCCAAACTATGGACGCAGAATTTCCCAGCAG
The DNA here is from genome assembly GCA_013396875.1 of Vireo altiloquus. Lineage (NCBI taxonomy): Eukaryota > Metazoa > Chordata > Aves > Passeriformes > Vireonidae > Vireo > Vireo altiloquus. The sequence continues at coordinate 348,922 of VZRF01013111.1, read as the reverse complement.
GTGAATGAACAAGTGTGAGGTCAAACAGAAATGGTGCATGTTGAGCCAAAAACTATTACTCAATAGCATCTATAATCTAAGGCAGAAACAGAATCTAAGCCCTTCCTTTTTTTTTCCCTGATATCCTTTTCCTTTAGCAGAACAGAGCTGTGTATTTAATGCTTTGCCGTGGAAGTAGCACATTCCTGACTGTTGTTAGAATTACAAACGAGCAACACTGAAACTAATTCAGAGAAGAAAAGAGCTGCTGGCCCTGCTGCAGTGCCCAGGTGGAGCTGCTGAAGGAAGCAGATGAGAGTGATGGACTTAGACATCCACACTCAGCACAGAGAACAGAACTGACAATACCCCAACATTCAACAACCAGTGTCATTTTCTTTAAAATGTCCTTCACGGTGGCTATGACTCCAAACAAGGAATGCAGCAGATGAGTAGGTACCAAAGCAGTCCAGTTGTAGTGCGTTGGCCAAATTCCAAGTGCAGTAATTACACTCTGCTCTTAAATTCCCCCTGCAGCTGAGTTGGAATAAAGCTCTTTTTCAGCCTGTCCCAGAGCATTGTGTAGTGTTTCTGTGAAGCTGTACAACACTGAAAAATATCTCCTCCCATTAAAATTGCCTGGGGAATTTAGGTAGAAGAAAGCTATTACCAGAGTTGGAATGTGGGCAGAACACCAAGGTTAACTTACTCTTGCATGGGGATCATGGAATCTTTGCTGATGAGGAGTGTCAGACCCTTATTAAAGAGCACAAGTGGGAACAGCTCACTGTGCTGCCTGAATACAAACCTGGGAACTTGGGATCTCCACAGCTGGAAGTGACCCAACAGCTGGGATGTTTCCTAACAAACCACTGTATAGAAGCCTCTGGTGCTGCAGAGTATCTTATCATTACCTTATTTTGTTATTTAGTAATATTAATGAAATTATTTGTTGATAAAAAAAGTTCCAGAAATTTTTTTTTTAAAAGACCCCATGAACAAAATACAAACTGCATTTTAAAAAAGCCTACCGAGGGAAAAGCAGCAATATAGCCCAAATATACTGAGGCAAGTGTTTTAATTTCTGTAAGTAGATACACCAAGAACCCCACAGAGTATTTAAGTATTTAAGCAATCTGAGCCAGGCCTGCAGCAGGAGTGAAAGCATTCTGTGTTATGTTAAATAGACAGCTGTAAGTTTTCCAAAGTAGGAGTCATTTAAAATATTTAGGTAACTGACTTCCAAATTCATTTATACCCCGAATTTTATTCGTACTAAACAAGAATAATTTAGAACAGTCACTGTACAAATTCCTGTAGGAAGGAAAAAACTCCAAATCCATCACATCCACTGAGTCTGTTATTTGTATTCTGTGCCTTTTTTTTCCTCTTCTTCCTGGAGCTGCCATTCTTCTTTCAGCTCAGGGCAGCTCTAAGCTTGGGGTTTTAATTTCACTCATTTCTTTACTCTCAAATTTTTTGTATTTCCTTGTATGCAGCCACCTGAGGATGAGCAGCACAGCGATGCCAATGCCAGCAGTCAGGACCACCACGGTGACCACAGCACTAATGCCAGCTGCCAGCTGCCTCATGCAGAACTCTGGGGGCTTTTCATCCACATAGTAAATCCAGAGCTTTTCAATAGCCAGCGCATCTCCATTGACTGAGACACTTAATTTACTGTTGGAATGAAATATGGAGTCGTTGTTTACATCTTTTTCAAAGTAATAGGCCGCATCAGCTATATCTACATCCCACCTGGGTTTCTTGCTCTGCTCCAGGCGGATCTGGATAAGTGGGGGCTCATACTTGATGGCTGCGATGTACTTGGGCTGCAGCTTGTACCTGCTCTCAAACAGCTGTGTCAGGGCCTTTACCACATCAGGAACATCGAAGGCACTGGAGCTTCTCTTGTGTGTCAGCTCGATGTAGATCCACCTAGTCCGGACCAGCTCCCTGCAGCTCAGGCTCCTGTCTCCCTTCTCAGTTCTCCTCACGCCAGCACTGTTCACACACCAGCAGGTGCTCGACTGGTTGCACTGCTTGGCTTTGAAGGTGCCACTGTCCTCGCAGTCGGGGTTGTAAATGCCATCACTGTCTGACAGAGCCTGGGGAGGTCTCCAGAGGCGCTTCTCCTTCAGGGGGATCATTTCTGCCTTCATCAGGAAGCATTTTGGAGTCAGGGTTGAGCAGTCTACAGGGTGATCTGAACCTACCAGCCTGCAGGTGCAGTTCCCAGGGCCATCCTGGGCACACACTGCCCATTTGTTGGTTGCACAGGTACAGCTGTCGTGGGCTGGTGAAGCGACTGCCAGAGTCAAACCCAGCACAACCCCAAACAGAAGCTCCATAGTGCAGGAGAAAAGCACAGATAAAGTCCTGAGTGACAGCAGGCAGCATCCAAAGCTCTAATCCACTGATGGAGCCTGCTCATTCCTACACACTGGTGTGCTGCTCCCTTTATTGATTCAAATCAGACCCACCAAACAGGTTCTTCTTCCAAAACAACTGACATCTCCTTCCCAAATCCCAGTCAACAGCCTCCCAGCTCCCTGTTACTTCTCAGGGAGTGGCACCTGCCTCCAGCTGCCTCCCTCGCTCCTGCCTGATGAGGAAACAACAGGGAAGAGAGAGCAGCCAAGCTCCTACCATGGGCTTCCATCATGGATTAAAGACAAGCAGCTGGCCCTTTTTCCTTTAGACTTTGTACAGGCTATATGCAAATGGATGTTTAAGGAGTTTCTCCCATTTCTGTTGGAAGAAATCCTACTTCTCCACTTCCATCATGGTTTTCCCTGTGTCTTTCACCGCACAGCATCTCTATCATTCCACTATCCAGATTGTTATCAGTTATGGACTTTAATAGCTTTATTAAATAAAGCCTTTGGGAATTTGATGTTTGCTGCCTGGAGCAGCTGTCAATTCATGAGGAACCACTGCTGACCAGGTTGATGGCTGCTCTCCTGCACAGCCTCATTTTCCAGTATGGAAAGCTTCTTTCCCACCTTTCCTTTGGCACATGCTCATCCCAAGGCAGCACTAGGAATGCTGATTTTCATGCTTATGTTACCCTCACAAAGTGGTTTGTTATCTCTGAAGAAATTTTTCAATCTGAATTTTAATAATGCCTTTCACAGAACACTCCAGTGGCTCCCAAGTCTCCCAGTGATGTACAAACCCATATTACCATTTCCACGTGCTTTGGCAGGCAGCTGACATTTCCCAGTTTGCATTAAGTGAGTCCCACTCATTTGATTTGTCAGACTCTTTATAAATCATTATTTTGGGAGCAGCAATGACCACAGAGCAGTGTGTGCACAGTCCTGGCAGCCACGTGCCTTGCAGTCAGCTCCTAGCTGTGTGCTGCTTACCTGAGCCCTGCCCCACTTCCAGCCTGTGCCAGCTCCTGTCTGGGTGCACACAGGGAGGGACCTTGCCTGCCTGCCTGCCAGGGAGTGTTCAGACCTCAGAGCAGGTGTAAAATCAGAGCTCCACATGGAAACAGGATGTAAATACTCCCTGCCAAAGTAGGACACAATCTGGACATTCCTTCAGGTAATAATAACTGTAGTTACCTTTCTTGGAAAATAATTGAGATCTACAGCTCAAACTATTATTAAAATTGCCAGGTAAGTCAGTTTGTCATGTTGATGATTCTATAATAGTTTAGCAACTCTTTTCCCATTTTTGAGTCATTCATTTACCCACGCTACAATAATCTCTTTTTTTTTTTAATTTTCACATCCCTCCTTCAAAGCCAAAATCCATTTAACTATCACCTACCTCCTCATATCTTGTCTTTATTTTGTTTCACATTATTTAAATGCCAAATGTGAAACATAGTTCAAAATAAAAGTGCACTTCTTCACTGACTTTTTCTTTTATTGGTGGATTTCACCCTCTGTAAATAAGACAGGAACTTACTTTACTTACTTTAAAGACCAGTTTTTCCAACTATCTATGTACTTATATATATTTATGTAGGTTAAAATATATGTAATGCCTCTATGACACCAAAAAAAGTATTATTTCTTTTAATCCGTGCTAAGCTGTAACAGTACTACAAGAGTTAATTATTTACAACAGCAGGCTGCAAAAGGAATAATCCTGTAGGAAATGTGGAGTGCATTATTTCTTTAGTGATCTCTGCTTCCATGGAAACAATTTCTCAGCACAATTCTAAACCTCGTAAAAGTAGGGCAGTAGGTCTATGTAAAACAGCAATTAAACAACCAGAGTACTTTTATCTAGGCTATTAAATACTTTGTCCAGCATCGCATGTGATTACAGTGCTCACTGGGATGTTAAACCACCAGCTCCTTCCCGTGGGGATGGATGAAGTCCCTTACCCCCCACCTCCTCGGGGTGCACAGCACCAGCACAGCACCTTTCTCTCCCCAGGCAGACACTTGGGGTGCTCAGCTGTGACACACTCCCCTTTTGGGGTGCACTGTCCTCCTGCACAGCCTCTCGTTCCCCTACACACCTCAGTCCTTGTGCTCAGCCCTGCCCAGCAGAGCGAATTCCAGCCAGCACAGCAGAAGGAGTCTGGCTAACAGAGCTGGAGGCAGCAAACTTGGTCAGTTCTGGGGAAGGAATGTGGCTGATGCAAAGGCAGCTGCTGGGCACCTTCAGCACTTGCCTGTGCAAACCTCTCACACTGCAGACTCACACTGTGAGGTGTGTGTGGCAAACACTGGGGCACCATCCCAGCACCCCCGGCCCGAGTACCACTGGATCATCTTCTGGAGGAGACTGAAGCACAGGGGGTGTAAAACAAATGAAGGGAACACCACCACACAGAAGCACACAGCTCCTGCCCTAAATGTGCTCCCTGGCCACCAGTTTGCACACCCTCCTCAGAACAGTTCTGCTCCGAGTTTCAAACCTTCCCTGCAGCAGCTGTAAGAAAGCTCCCTCTGCTGGAACCGAGCTTGATTCGCCACTTGGTCACTGCCACCGACATGGAACAAAGACATTCCAGAGCCAGGGCTCGGAGACAAGAGGCTGTTACAAACACAGACACATCTTTCAGGGTATTGCATATACAGTCTTTATTAGTAGGCTCTTGTCTATCATCAGTCAGGAACAGCAGAGAAGCAAGCAAAGGAAAAAAGTACTGAATATCGATGGCAAAAGTGTTAACTTTTTGCTTGGTTATGGATTATGTTTATTTTTTTTCAACTGAATTGTTTTTTGGAAGGTTAATTAGTTTAAAAAAAATAAAAATAGGGATGTTCCCTCCCCTTGCACACAAGATCTGCACCCCTGTGAGGCAGCACTGCTGTTAACTGGGAGAGCAAAACATGATTCAGCCAACAAATGCCCATAGGGATATCTGCCAGAAGTGACATCTTGGGGGGAATTTGTTTGGGTTTGTTTTGTGGTTTCGTGTTAGTTCCTTTTTTAATTTTCTCAACTGCTGAATTCCAGTTTTAACTGTATCAGTCTACTCACTACTCAACAATTTCTCACGTCCTGAGCAACAACTTGGTGAGGTGTAACACTGGTCCTATGGAAAGGAAAAGCAGATTAGTCTGCACAGGTTCACTGAAACAAAGCCTGGATGGGGGAAAAAAGCTTTATTATAAAAAGTTTTCATGCCTAAAAAGTGTTTGGTAGCAGAACTGGTATATTAGTTAAACAGATTTTTATCTCCTGGGAAGCATGCAACTTCCAAACTCGCATCATTAATTGCTCAGTGAAACTAAACAATGAAAAGTAGGTTAGTTTATTTTCTTATCCTGGCTCCTGTCAACAAAATCATTACTCAGCAACACAACTGTGCTCTTTCCAATTCCTGTAGAATTCTGTGTGCTACTGGATCCTGATGGTCCAAGCATTGTAGTTTCTCCCACACTACCCTGCTAACAAACTCTTGGAAATCTGGAGCCTTTCTGTGCATGTCAAAGGCTCAATCCTGCCCCAGGTCCTCAGAAACAAATCACTTCAGAACTATGGGTTACTCAAACCTTTCCTTATGTAACAACACTGTTAAGTCCAATGAATACAACTGTGCTACTTTACCTCAGTGATCATTAAAGAGAGAAGCAGCCAGGACATTGCTACCTGGTATCCTTCTAGGGCTGGGAATAGTGTGTGTAAACAACAAACAGTTTCTGTTTCATGGTACTGTAACACAAGAGGTTCAAAATTCTCCTCCTACCAGCTCTGGTGACAGCTGTCAGCACATTGACACTGGGGGATCCTCCAGAGTGACCTGTGCAAAACTGCACCCGAGCAGTGACTCAGAGGGAGGAATGCCTTCCCACCTGGAGTGTAGCTTAACCAGGAATACAGGAATCCATGCAATTCTGGAGTCAGGAAGCCCCAAAGATGAGAGTTTAGAGTAAATGCAGACTGAGTCAACAGGCTAGAGATGGATACACCAGGTGGTAAATTACACACAGTAGTGGGACCTAAAACTGCACCAGCACATCTGAACACAGACAGAGCACACAACACCCACCAGTACTTTTGAGTCCACAGCTCTTAAATGTGGGGAAATCACTGAATTTCAAGGGCTCACATTTTTGTCTGAGCAGGTTCTGCACCTTCCCCTTAGTGACAGAAAGAGACTCATGAGGCCTGATAAAAATATAACATTAACTGCCTGTGAAGGAGTTCTCCTATTGGGATGCAACTCTACGATTTTAAAGCTTTTCAAACTCTTTATACAAACAAAAAGTTGAAACATATAAAATCTTAAAATTCCATTTATGTTATGTAGAACTATATATATACACACATATCTTCTTAAAATAAAAATTGGGTCCATTGTCTCCCCTCTAGATATAAACTCAAAGTCTTGCTTGAGACTTTCAAATATATTTTAGAGCACTTTGAGAAACTCTACCCAAGATAAACATGTGTAAATAGTAATACCTGTAGACAAGTCAAGTTTCCTTAGTATTTAAAAAGCAACATTTAAAGCACATTTTTTCTAAAAAGATTCACAATGATACAGCTCATGAAACATTTCCAAGTTGCAATCAGGAAACTTCTCAATCAAGATCAACCTGTGACTGATTTATCTAAATATATACCTGTATGAAATCAGAACTGAGGAACTGATAAAAACCAATGTTTTCCTATTGAACTGCACATTATAGAGAAGACTCTGAATATAAAAGTGGGGATGTATTTCTTTAAAAACACAAATCCTTTTCTGCTCATTGCACTCAGCTCACCATCAATCAGGAGATCTTGTTTCCACAGGAAACAGTGGCAATTAGAAGTGGACAAACCACAATGATCTGGAGAACAATGTAAAACCTCCCTGTAGAATGGAAGGTCAGAAAGATGCAACCTGTAGTAAGACAGGAGTTAGCATTTCCACTGGAAACAAGCACAGCCACGAAACTCGTCAGCTTTTTCTCCCCAATATAGAAGCAGAATGGCAAAGAACATGCCAAAAAGCTACTTGACCATCAGAATCAATGGGGAAAAGTAATACAAAAAATAACAGTAAAAAAAGAAACTGGATGATGTATTTTGCTACAACTGAATGAAACTTCAGACTGGATACCAGGAAAGTTTGAGCTACAAAACTCATTTCAGTGAAGTTTCCCTTTTGTGAACTCATTCAAACTTACACTCCTAAAGCAAAGGAACAAATTCATTCTGAGTTAGAGGTGCACCTGAAATAAAAGAATTAAACAACATTCCCAAACTGAAGGACTTGAGAGAGGATGAACTCTGCTTGAAGAATGATGCACAGAGTTCTTGACAGGGTGTGCTCCTTCCCAAACATCAATCACTGCCTCCACGAGCACTGAGCATTCCTCAGGCACACAAGTCACACACATTAGGAGTTTGCAAAGTGCTTTTAAACCACAACGATGACATTGGATTCTGTAACACTCACTATCAAAAGGGATAACAATTCTGAAAGAGTGGACATCATGGAGAGGAGGGGAAGAAATTAAAAAATAAAATCACGATTCCAAAGCCATCACACTGGCAATTCGTGTGAACATTCATTCTCACTTCCTTCAGCATCATCCCTTTGCTCACTCTTGTACGTGGAAAGGAATAAGTTTTCTATCTGAGTCAAGAACTCTTCAGCAATGAGGCAGTTTGTTACCTTGCCCAAAGTCTTCCTCATGCACTCCAAAAGCTAGGCAAGAAAAAAAGAAATCTGTTTTAAATTGCCATTTTTACTCCCTTTTATCTGGTAAATATTGCAAAGCAATTTTTATTTATTTATTTAGGATTAACACTACAAAAAGTGTTTGTACATTATAAATTTAAAGGAACAATCACATGGGTGATCTAAACCCAAGTCTTCAAAACCAGTTACCCAACAGCTAAATTTCAGAGCATTCTATCAACTCAGTGTTGGTTTATAAGCAAAGACGTGTTGAGAGGAAACAAAATAACTCAATGTGTGCAATGACTGTGTGCAAGTTTTCTGTTTATGTCTTTTGCTTTGGGCAGTTTGTGTCTTGGTTGTGCAATAATGGTACAGCTGCCATTAGTCAGAGCTGCAGAGCAGTGGCTACACTGACTGGAAAATTAAGGTTCCTACTTATCCACAATAAACATGGCACAGCAGATTTTACTGATGGAACAAAGGAACAGGAAGGCCAAGTCTGCTCTTGAGATGTGTGCAGGTCTTAAAAGTGAAAGAACACAAAATGCTGAGGAAAGACTGAATAATTTTTCATTAATTCTCCTCCAAAGTGAGGGTCAAACCTGGTGTCTGCACATAACCACACCCTCACCTCTCTCAGAGGAGGATCTTTATTTTCACTCTGTTGTAAGTAAGTTGTGCCACAGAATTCATTTATTGTCATTAATTTACATCTCTGATTTGTCAAAGTGTAACTAACTTCAGGTGACTTCAGCTAATATGAAAGAGTTTTGCATTTAAAAACATATTGTACATTAAAAAGAGAAGAAAACTTACTTTTTGCAAACAAGTCAGGTCAGAATCTCTATGAAAAATTTTATCCATGGGGACACTGCTGTTGGAAGAAAAACAGGAGTGCTGGAGAAAGCAGCCACAGGTCTTGACTGGAACATAACAATAAACAAATAAAAATTCCAGCCTGCGTGTTTGTAACAGAAGTAGGCACATACCTGTGGCAAAATCTGTATTTTTCAATTATCCACCTTGTTTTTTCAAATATTAATTCCCACTGAGGCTCCTCCAACATCTGTTCCATTTCGAATTTGTAGGGCAGGCCTGCAATCAATTGAAGATCATTATTCAGTGTTTCTGCTACACTCCACTGTTTTTTCCTGTTTAGTTTAGGTGCAATCCCTTCCTTCCCCATAATTGTTCCTCATTTATTACTGACTGCAGAAGCCTATAGTTCTGTTCCTTGACAACATTAAGGAGGTTAAAGTAAAAGGATGACGTGTTTTGGATTCCAAATTTAATTCTGGTGGGAGTAGGAACAAATCTGTTCTCCTCCCTGCCCTTGCCAATTCCAATTCCATAAGGAAGAACACAGAAACCTACAACAAACCCAGAAATGGAAAAATGAATTGAGTGTTTATAACTTAGTAGCACTTTTACAGTCTCTCTAAGATTTATATGGTTATTAAATTAATAAAAAAGGTTTTGTTTTTAAGTATGAATGGGCTGATGGTGAAGTGCTGACTATTGTTTTCAGTTTCAAAGGAATTTTGCTCAGAAATGAAGAAATTCTACTAATTTACTGCACGTGGGAGAAGAGAATTTTAGAGAATATTTAAAGGACCATCAGAAAGTTTACTGCAGAACACAATTTGTTTACCAAAAATCAGGGAGAAAGAAAGAGACTGTACATTTCAGTAAATCATTTCCAAAGAACCAGAGGAGATGGCACTTTGTAAAACCCTGATTTCAGGAGCTAAACAGAAATCTGAAACCCTCTGACAGAAAATGCATGTGACTACAAAAACATCGAAGTGCAATGGAGTTTGTTAGTATTTTGACTCCCCCCACAAGGGTGGGATGTGTGGGAAAAGAGGATAGAAGTGCAGGACTCTCAGTGTGGCAAACAGGAACAGGGCACAGATGTGGCCACTGCTGCCCCTGCCCCAGGACTGTGCCAGGCAGATGGGCTCCTCCCCTGCCTGCTTCCACAGGGAAAACCAGAAGGAACTGTGGGCTCACAAGGCCTCAGTTGTGAGGTGCCAAGAGAATTGGGAACCTTGGAGGGTGGAGGCACAAATCAGGACTTTAGAAATAGAGGCAGGAGGAGAGAGAATGGACAGCTACCAGAACCATCTGCTGTCATCAGGGCAATTCCCTCAAATCCATGTCAGGAAAGGAGCAGATCTGATCATCACTTGCAATACCAAATTTGATGTGGTAAGTCCTTAACTGTTCAAGAAAGGATCCTGTTTTCATGAAATCCAATGGTATTTTTAATCAAGAATTTGTTCCCTTAGGTGGGGGTTCATGCCAGCACCATTTTGTGCCTTGTGTTCCCCTGGACAGATGATACATGTATGCAATCCTTTGACTTTCTCAATGCCACATTACTCAAAAATTAGGGATTTTTGGCCACTGTAGGAGTCAATTCTTTGCTATTTACTTCTGTCTCCTCAAGGAGAGAATCTGTTCAGAATGTTGTAACACAGCAAAGGCCAAGTAAGATGTGAAACAGTTTCTAAGCTGATTCTGTATGTAAATAACATGGACCTGTGTCCCAGCCCTTTCACTAATTGTGGCAACTACTAATACAGAAGACCAATCTTGTATGTATTTATACTTGTGTATTCCTGTCCTGACAGCACAGACAACTCACAGGTTTATTCTTTCAGTGAAATTCATGGCTTTGTCCAGCACATGTTACCATTCTGAATTACACTATTTATATAATACCATCATAATACCAATATAAATACATAAATACCAGTTTCTCAGGTTCAAAACCAGGTATCTTCCCCTTAACACCCAAAAGGAAAAGGAGAATTAAGAACCTTGATTAAAGAGGGGTACTTACGATAAGAACCATCAGCACTCATCTCATCACTAATGACCAGACAGGTGATCTGGGAATAGGGCAGAGGATTATTCCTGTTGTAAGGGCTTATGATCATTCCAATGAACATGGCACCACCCCTGGAGAAATAGCTCTAAAAAAACCAAAAACACACAAAAAACCCCACATACAAAACTCCAATCTTGCTCAGAACAGCAAGACTGAAATCTAAACAGCAGCATTTATATCAATTCATGCTGAGCTGATGTAAGAAGCATTGGTGCAACAGCGAATCAAGCTGTAAACACCAGGGAGGCTTTAGGGCTGTGGGGTGTTGTTTTTGCTGTACCTGGTACTTAGCCTGAGTGTCAATGTCCCGGATGGAGGGGTTGGGGTCAAAGGCAGGGTGGGAATGGTACCAGCCAATGACCTGGAAGCCTCTGGCTGCCAGTGATTCCGAGGCCTGAGTCTGGGACACTGGGTCCATCTCACACTGCAGGCCTGTGCTCAGGCTGTTGCACGGCTCTGCTGCACACACCTGTGGAAAAGAACCTCCACTGTTACAGAAAACTCACAGAGTTTTAAGAATCATTCACCAGAATGATTTAAGAATCATTCACCAGATCTTCCTCATAACACAACTGACATTTGCACATAAGCTTAACTCTCATATTTCAAGACTACAGTAATGAACTTCAATTAGTTGCCCTTCAGAAATAAGTTACATCTCTTCAAATTATAGCTATGATCATTTCAGTTTTAATATAATAGAGAAAATGTGAAGAGACAAACACTTACTTCAACAATTTTATCAGCTTCAGAGTACCTTCCACCGAGCAGCCCAATCACTTCTGCCAGAGACACGTGAGAGTGCTGGAATGAGACCAAAATAGTGGGAAAGTGCAAGTTGTGAGATTTCTCACAAGTCAGTGACTTCTCAAGGATATGCAGAAGGAAAACTCAAGACTCTCACAGACCCAGTACTTCCATTTAAAGCAAACAGAAAAGATTAAATTTGCTTATTATATACACGCCACAGAAGGAGTGCAAGGGTGCAACACTTCCATACCCAAGGCAGGGCTGGGTTCAAGAAGTGCAGCCTGGGCAGTGCTGAACAGCTGTGCACATTTTGGTACAGCCTGTTGTTCTTGAAAAAACCCACACATTGCTTTGCAAACAAAAAATCAGATCCCAGACTGGGAGAAAATGAAGCCATAGATTTCAGAAGGGGAGTCTGTTTCAGGAAGTAGCTTTAAGCAAATTAAAGTATAGAGAGTAGTAAGTATAAAGCTCTCAGTAAAGTAGCAAAGCTCTTATTAAGTTTTTCTAGAAGGTCAACAGTTGTACATTAAGCACAATACAAAACCCATTCATTTTAGGGGCTTTATTTAATACTAGATACTCAGTTCTAGGTCTGACTGGAAGAATCACAGAATGGTTTGGGTTAGAAGGAAACGTAACGATTATCTCATTATTCCCCTGTCATGGGCAGGGACACATTCCACTACACCAAGGTGTCCAGAGCTCCACCCAAGCTGGCCTTGAACACTTCCAGAGATGGGGCAGCCACATCTGGAACCTTCTCTGGGCAACCTGTTCTATTTTCTTAGTCTTCTTATGTTGCTCATTAAAAAAACCCCAAACCCAAAGCATATACATCACAGCTTTTTGAAAGACAAAACTTAATGCTCACCAAATCCATTATTAAAAGTGCTTCGGAGGACACTTTCACCTGAAAGGGTTTCTGAAATGATAAACACAATAATGAGTATAAGAAAAGTAACCCAAAGCAATGGAGCCCTCTTGGTAGCTCACTCAGAGGTACATACCTGCTTCTCTTCCGTGAACAAACAGCAAGGTATCAGCTGAAAGGGATCAAAGGAACTATAAAATGAAAGAAAATTTCTCTAAAGATGTAGGACAGTCAGGAAACTTGTTTTCTTCACTGCATTTTCTCATCCCACATTAGGATGACTTCCACCAAATACAGAAATGTCACTTCCCACACTCCTGAATTCCAACATGGAACATCTGAAATCCCTGCTATTTCAGACCATGATACATATTAATGCTCTGCAGGGTTCAAGCCTTGACACTACACAGGACATTTGTTCAATTTCTAGCAGATCTATGTTTGAACACAATGCAATCAAATACCTTTTGATTTGTCTCGAACCTTTAGAAGATTTTGCAGGTTTCAGTTTTTCTTCCTCTCTCCTTCTTGCTAATTCTTCAGCTGAGAGATGCTGAAAAGATTTTTTTAAAAATTCAATGTTTTAATGTCTGAAGTGCTTTTTCAGCCCTGATTGCAAAACCAGCCCAGAATAAATTCTCGATATCCTTGTCCTCTTGATGTAATTTATGTATTACAAGACTATTCAAGATAGAGCAAAAGGCATGGCAGAACCAAGCAGTGTGGAAGGAGTGACAATCTGAGATCAAGTCCACAAGGTGCCTGATGAGAGAATTCTCTCACTCTCCAAGTCATTCAAACTTGGTAAAATCACAGCCCATCACAAACCAGGTGTAAATCCAGGTGTGACAATCTGCCGTTACAAACCACAGCCAGAATTTATCATGACCCCTCTTAAGGGATGAGTGTTTTCAACCTGTATTTCCATCCAAATAGTATTTTGCAGGAAGTGTTGCAATTATTAAACCACAGTTACTCAAAACTAGGTATGGCATGATAACATTATGGAAATAACTGTTACAGGTAATTACTGAAAGGTTGCAAATTAAGAAGGTTTTCTATACAGGTAAATTGGATGTTTACAGTTCTTTACTTTTCATATAATTTGAAACTGTAGGAATGGACAAGTATTTTCTTTCCAATTCTCCCATAAAATATTTAACCTTGTATGAATTTTTAAAGCACTTAATAAACCACAATATTACTGGGATATTGCTAGTAGCAGAATTAATATTAGGAACTCATTATCACCTGCATAATGAGCACAAGGAAACCATCCAGGACTGAAAAAATAACATTTAAATGTTATTCTCCCATCCCCTACTGTTACCCTTAAGGCAGTTAACTGAAAGCAACGGGTCATGAAATCTGTCACAAGACAAGGCAAAGAGTTTTTATGGGTGTAAAAGCCCTGTGCAAAGCCCAAATGCAGTTGTATTTATCAGCATGAAGATGTACCAGCTGCTGCTTTACTTTCAAATTAGTGCTTCCACAAGAGAGGTTAAGCCCCTGTGACACAACTGTTCCCTTGTCTGGTTAATGCAACACCACCTGCCAGCAATTAGCAAGAATTGATGGTTTAAAGCACGTTTAAAACACAGGAGGGTTACCTCAAATGTCTGTCCTTCCAAATCCTTTGCATCACACCAGTTTCCCCAAGGGTCCCTCACTCGCCGTCTTCTTGTGCGCTGAGGCAAGAAACCACCACAAGTTAAAGCTCTTATCCTGAAAAAACTGCATTTCCTTCATCTAGGCAGCCATGAGGACATTCTCCTGCCCCAGGAGTGGTACTGACACTGTGACATGTTCCCACAAGAGAAAACACCCTGAGTTCTGTACAAAGTAGTTCACAATCTGTCACAAAGTATCATCAGTGAAATGTTGGGTTTTTAAGGCTGTGAAGCCAGTTGGTGTTCTATTGAATGTGAGCATCCCTGACAGCAGCAGGGCATTGATATCCAGATCTGAATTATTGCTCAGACAACATACAAATCTATAAACAAAGTGTGTTTACATTTAGGGTAGGCTACAGTTCTTTAGATTACAATTTATTATTTTTCAAGTGGGATTGATTTAGTTTCCCTCCATCAACTGATTTCCTTTGCTGTGAAGTACTTAAAATCGCTACATTAAACGTGAATATAAAAATTAACTCTGGCAAGCCTTGGTAATTCATGCAGTTATAAATGAGTTACTACTGCATTTAATTGTGTGCACAGGGCTCTCAGTAAGCCATAACACATACCTACTGTATTTAACAGTTGAAATGCAAGCAACTTAATCACACACTGCAATGCACTTCACTATTTTCTGGCTAATAAATGATGGAGAGGTGGGGAGGAGGGGGTTTGGGCTGCAGGGGAAGGCCTGCAAGACAAGTGGAGTGAAGTACTTGAATGTGTGAGACACCTACACTGACACCCCAATCACAGGGCACTCTAACGAAACTGCAACCTGAATGAGAGGAGGAATTCCCTGAGGTTCCCTGGCTTGCAGATGCAAACTGGGAGGATTTTGCCCTTGTTTCTGCTGCCCCAGGCTGTACCATGGACTGCAGGCGCTGGGCCAGCTGATAGGCTTCCACCGTGTCCTTGCCCTCCCTGCAGCGGCTCCTGTCGGCGGGCTGGGGGCGATTGTACACAGCCTGTTCTGCAGGACACACAGGGGACAATTCCTGTGTCAGCAGAGCTCAAAGCCACTCAGCACTGCCACACACACACAGCAATGACGTGGGTAAGTGACAACAGCAAACGGCACAGGGAAAAAGCAACCAAAACCCTGACAGTGAAAAGGCATCTCTTGATAGTCATAATTCTGAGTGATGACACAGCCCTCTCCCACCACACAACAACAAAACCTCCTTCCTTATTGTTAATTAATTTTTAATAACTTTACTTCAGACAAAATGTACTTGCAGGACATTGCTCGTCTCCTAGATGACTGTCATCCAAAGCCTCTAAACCAACATCAAGTTACAGGTGCATATACACTTTTAACAGGTCATCTAATTTTAATATTTAAATTATTTAAAAACTAGCCCTGAGGAGAAGCATTGGGGTTTATTTAGGAAACAGTTATAATTTATCATGGGAAAAGAAACAATTACTTGAATTCTGACTAGTAAGAAGGAGGGCAGAATTTCAGATACAGCTGGTATCACAACACAGAAAAGCACAAAACAAAAAACACATCCCACCAATGGTGCGTGGTTAAACATGAGGGAAGAGGGGAAAAAAGAAAAATAAAAGGTCTTGTGTAAGCCCAAAATTCCTAATCCTGTTAACAGGTTACAAGCTTCTCTAGATTTCCAAGGTTATGAGGGAAATCTGCTTGGAAGGTCCTTCCTAGCAAGGATGAATGTGCATCCTCTGTGTGAGCAGCACACCCTCACACTGGGTAGTCGTTCAACATTGCACCAAAGAGGCTCTTTATTGATTCCAACAGGAATATCTTTACCACAGCCGAAGTTGATTGCTCCTATCAGCTCCAGGTAGGTGTGGATCCGCCCGATGCAGTTGACATCCCCACAGTTCTTCAGGCCAGGCCGCACTGAGGTCTTGTTCAGGTATTTGGGTTTGCATCTCTCCCTAAAACAAAGCACAACACCTTGTCAAAGAGCAGAACAAACCATGGGGGGATGAAGGAATTGTGTGACCTTAACTGAGGTCCTGTTTTCACTCTCTATGCATTTATTCCTTCCTTTTAAACTGATACTGAATCTTTCCAGTTCTACGCTTCTCTGGTGTGAAATGGAATTTTAGTCTCTCTTTGCAACTATAAGCTGTCAGAGCACAAGACAACTGAGTGAGGACAGAGTTAAACTCAGTAATTCTTTCTACTTCAAAGCAAGCACAAACCAAAACTGGCAATCAAATTATCTTGAGCCTGCTACCACAAGTCACTACAGTTCCTTACACTAATCCTTTGGAGATGGAATATAAAATATTTAAGTGTACAAGTACCACTCCAAACTGATTCTTTATTTGAGGCATTTTTTTGGTCAACAATATTTGCTCTAGCACAGATTATTACTTCTTGCTGTCCTTCTGTAAAGGCAGGCCTAGAGAATCAATGCTATTGGTCATTTTAAGAAACCATTTATTAAAACCACTCTTACATATTGGATGGAAAAAGTGGCAAGAAAATAGCATAGCATAGCCAAAATAAATGCAGCCTGTTCTGGTACAGGACATTAATTCTCTTAATGCTTCTAAGTACTTTCATTGCACAGCATCCAGAATGCCAGAGAAAAAATCAGGAAGATGTAAAAGAAACATTAATAATGAATGCTGTTCACTGGCAAGCTACCATACAATTAATGTCACTCCTTCCAGAAGTAATCTGTTAGTGCTAAGTAGTGTTTTAACTACATCAAACCAGCACATCTTAATCACTTATTTCAATAAAAGAAATTAATGCATCTCACCACTGATCCAAAATATAATTCCTGATTTTCAAATAACGCTCTGGTGTTTTGGCCTGGCGCCCTTCAAAGAATTCAGGAATAGCCTGCTTTTCTTCTTCCAGAATGATGCTTCTGTCAACCTCCACTTCTTGATCAGGTGGCTTCAGCTCCTCTGCTTCCTCTTGATGATCTTCATCCACTTGGCAGGAAGAAGGAAAAAGCAATCCATTATCAGCTGGGTCTCTTTGCTCCTCACTGAGCTCCTGATCAGCTCCTTGTGCAGTCCCACGACATGTGACTGGTCCACCTTGTTCAGCTTTCTCAATAAAGCAATTGCTCTGCTGGTAATCCAAATTCACAGAGCTATCCCCATTCAGGTGCTGGGAACACGCTGCTGCCACAGCAGGAAACACCAAGGCATCCACTGTCTCTGGCCTGGTATGCTGAGGATCTTCTTTTGGTAAAGCAGTCACAGAACTGCATCCAGCAGATGAAAAACCTTGTTCCACTGCTTTTGTTTCTTCAACTGGACTTTCTGGGATAACATATAATTCAGATTTTCCTGTTTCTTGCTGGAAGGCAGGAGCGAGTAGTTCATCCATGTCATCAGTTATGTCCACTTCCTCATCATCTGACAGCTTTTCAATTTTCACTGCATTCAGGTTGGGGTCTGCACGGCCTCTCAAGTTTCCAGCTTCTACCCTTATCCCATCCTCCATGGGAAGGCTGCTCCCACAATGACTTTGCTCTTCTTTTTCAGAATCACCATTTTTTGCCTTAGGAAAATATAAAACACTTTTAGAAGGGAAAAACAAACCAAACCCATTTGCCTCCCAAATAATCAGAACTATTTTATTCAAATAGCAGATATTCTGAAGTGTTTCTCCTTCAATTTATCTTTTTAATTTATTTTAATCCATTCTAATTGACTTCTACACAGCATTACAGGGATACTTCAGCCCAAGTGTAAATTTACATGTATTTCCAGTCAAAAAACCTTAGAGAGTAGTTATTTCTCCTTAAAACCCAGGAAAACTCAAATGAGGATAAAGCTAAAAGTAAAACACACAGCAGGAACATTTGTGTAGTGGAAAACCTGTATTTTTAGACCAACAATCAACAGTATAAGAGACCCCAATTAAACTACATTTATTTTTTAGTTATACCAGCAATAAAAATACTGGTCACACAAGGAATTTGAAACCATGTCTGACTTTGCACTTAAATCTGCAAATAAGGATATTCCACGTTCCTGAATATGGAAATGAATAGATGCTTTGACAGCACTACCCTGAAAAGACAGATTAAAACCAAGCCACCCATTGGCAAACACCTTTTTGCCAGCTCCAGGGGTGCTCCATGTACCTTGTTCCTGAAGTACTGCCGAGCATAGCTCCTGACCTGCAGAACTGTTCGAGTGCCAATCAACTTGGCAATTTTCGTCCACCTGCGGCCAAATTTCACCTAAAACAACAAAGCACATGGAAGTCACTCAAACTCTGACACTGCTCACGTGGCACTGCATGTGTCAAATGAGTTCAAAACCTTGATTATTCATTAAAATGCACTTTAACACTACAGCAGACCCATGGTAAAGAACCTCACTATTTCTGTAACAGCAAGAAGGAAACTGCATCCAGTAATAAGAATTATTGTTATTTTGAACTAGAGGATTTTCTTCACCCATTTCAGGCACTCTGTAAATTATACTGCTTGCTACCCCAAGGAATCCTTACACTTGGCAAAATAAGCCCTTTTACAACTGGCACAACCATATCATTTCTGTAGACCCTACAACAGTAAAGAACTGCACTTGATTACCTGATCTGCCTTAAGAACACAATATACTTCCCATAGTTAATGCAGCATTGCGATTGTACAACATGCTTACTCATGTTAACTACTTTCCTGATCAAGATAAACTCATGAATTCAATTAAAAATATTATATATATATAAAAACAAACTCACCAGTCCTTGCTCAAACAGCTCTTTTTCCTCTGCTGTCCACTTCAAGGAGCAGCCAGGTGATTTTGTAGGCGATCGCACCCTGGGAAAGCAGGAAGCAGAAATCAGTGCTTTCCCAAATCCAGATATTCTCCAATCCCAGTCACTCAAGGCACCTTCTGACAGGAGAACTACTCCCCCTCTTTTGTAAAACTCAAAGTATTGCTTTAAACATGAATGTGACTCAAAAATAAAATACTGAGAATCACATCAGCTTCTCCACCACAATGGAAGATTCAAGGCAACTCAATATTCATCAGTGACCAAAGGCACAGAAATACATAAAAGCAGGCAATAGAAAAGTTCATACAAAAAAAGTCAACTAGAATTAACAATTTTTTATCATAAGGACCACTGTGTTACCAAAAAAAACCCCAAAACACGGTTTATTCTAGCCTCTTGTTACACACAACAATATTTCTTCCTGTTGAAAGGTCTCTTAAATAATTTTATACAATCAAATAAAAGAAACTTTGATTTTTTAAAAATAGTATCTGGTAACTTAACGAAAATCAGACATCACACTTAAAACTGCAATTCAACTCAATTCAATGTTAAAATGTACGTACATGACTTTTCCAGTTTTTTTATGTGGGCTGCAAATAAATGATAGTGAAAATAAAAATTAGTAATTGTGCTACTGGTGCATATCTCAGCAAATAAACTTACTTTAGAAGGACTTTCCTTTCTACTCAGCTAACTAAGAATTTTTCCCAGAGAGATCTTACCTTTTCGTAGATCTTTTCTCCACTTCCTTTTGGTTGAGCCATATTTTTTCAGAAAGTGATTTATTAGATAAATAATATCTGAAATAGTCATTAAGTTTTCAAAGCATCAGAGATATTTGTACGTGTGAGAATTTTAATAATCATATAAATTACACTGCTTCAGAATTACTCAGCTGTAAAAACAAAAAGCAGGATTTCTGCAATCTACCTACAAGATGACATGGGCTTCAATCACCTTAACAGAGAAAGATTTGTCCAGTTCTTTTGTAAATAAGAGGTTTTTTAGTATTCTACAGGAAAACACAAATCCAAATCAGCAAAAGGATACTCTTCTTCCAGCAACATTTTCTCAATGACAGCCCTGTTTTCCTCACTAATGCTGCTGTCCAATGTCCAGGGCTGCAAACAACAAAAATACATTTTAGTATTCTGTCACACTGTACTTGAGTACTGACGATAAATAGATTCTAAAAGTACGGAAAAAGAACTGGTTAAAAACCTAAAAGAGCACATACAGGAAAGGAAAAGACAACAGAGGAGCTCTGATAACCTTGCTAGAAGCAGCATTCATTCTAAAAATACTTACAAGACTGTTGCCAGTTCTCCAAGATGAATCAAGAAAGTGATCCTGCAGCAGGCTTGATGCTGTGTTTTCATGATCTCTGAAAGAGATTCCAGTGTTCAGAACAATTATATTTTTAATATTAAGAGTGTCATTGAGTTGTATTATCTCCACTTAACATTTCTACATCTTTCCCCCAATCAGGTAAAACCAAACTACTTTTCCTGCAGAGGAGAGCTCCTACTTATGCAAGATTTAATAGAATCCTGTCATACAGGGTTGTTAGAACCATAGAATAAAATCCTGGAATGGTTTGGTTGGAAGATCAGCTCATTCCAACCCCCTGCCATGGGCAGGGACAGCTCCCACTAGACCAAGTTGCTCCAAGCCCTGTCCAGCTCAGCCAGGGCCTCACGACCCTCACAGGGAAGAGTTTCTTCACAATATTTAATCTAGTGCTCTTACAGACTTCATCCAGTTTATACTCTTTCTGCAAATAACTACTAATTAGAGATCTGTCACTGATTAACATCATTGATCAACTTCCTTTTATTTTCACGCAGCATAAGATCTCCTTAGTAATTAATGTAATTGTTTCCAAAAATCTTTGCTTCCAGAACATTCAGTCCTGTCTAAAGACTAATTAGCCCTATATTCCCTGCAGTGCTACTAAATTCATCTCACCTACTACTCTGAACTGCTTTGTGCAGCACTTCAAACATCTCGTTATAGGATAAAGGATCAGGACGAGTCTCCATGTGCAGAAATCAATACAACTCCTGCTTCTTTTGGAGCACACCCAGGAGAGGGTGGAACCAAGAGCCCCCTTTGCAGCAGTGGCAGGGGCTACTCGAGGGCAGTGTGCCTCTGGTACAAACCTCTCGTTCTCTACCAGCACCTGCAAGTGCTCAATTTGAGGAGTTACAGTCACTGCCCATTCAGTCCAACATCCTTTATCCATGAATCTGCTGAAGCCCAGAGAGTCAGTGGAATCCTGGGTTGCATCAAAAGCAGCATGGCCAGCAGGGCACAGGAGGTGATTCTGCCCCTCTGCTCTGCTCCGGTGAGACCTCACCTGGAGTTCTGCATCCAGCTCTGGGGTCCCCAGCACAAGAAGAACATGGAAGTGTAGGAGCAAGTCCAGAGGAAGCCATGAAGTTGATAAGAGCACTGGAGCACCTCCCCTACAAAGACAGGCTGGGAGAGCTGGGGCTGTTCAGCCTGGAGAAGATTGTGCGGAGACCTGATAGCAAACTTCCAGTTCCCTTCTGAAAGGGCTACAGGGAAGCTGGAGAGGGACTCTTTGCAGGAACTGTAGTGACAGGACAAGGACTAACGGGTACAAACTGAAAGAGGGAAAAATTAGGTCAGATATTAGGAAGAAATTCTTTACTTGAGGATGGTGAGGCCCTGGAATAGATTGCCCAGGGAGATTGTGGATGCCCCAACCCTGGCAGGGTTAGAAGCCAGACTGAATAAAGCCTTGAGCAACCTTGTCTAGAGGGACATATCCCTGTTCATGGCGGGGGTGGTTGGGATTAAAAGATCTTTAAGGTCCCTTCCAATCCTTAACATTCTCTGATTCTATGAATCCGTTTTCTGCAACTCCCTCCCGGCGTTCAGCTTTCTGAGCCTCCCTGCCTCCGCGAGCTCGCTAACACAGTTATACAACCCAGCACCTTCTCCATGGGTATTTTAAGGATTCTCCGAGCAGCCTCGCAGCGCTGTTCCGGGCTCTGGGGGACCCCATGACGGCAGTTCCGCGTTCTCCTCACACCAGCGCTATCACAGCCCCGTTCTCGGTGCCCTTCCCGACGATGCCCCACATCGGCGCTGCCCCCTCTCCACGGGCACTCCGTGACACTCCAAGGTCTCTCCCGGAGCGGCGGGAAGCGCTCGGCCCTGGCCGCCCCGTCAGGAGCGGCTCCCCCCCTCACGACCCCAGCCCGCCGCGGAAGGATGGGACGCGCTGGCGGAGCCGCAGCGGGACCTTCGCGACCCTCACTCACCCCGGCGCGGCCGCAGGGTCCCCCTCGATGTCCACCTCGGGCTCCTCCGCCGCCGCCATGACACCGGGCCCGGCGCTATCGCGGGAAGGGGCGGAGATGGGCGGGAGCAGCGCCCCGAGGAGCGGCAGCGGCGGAGGCGGAGATGGCGCTGGGGTAGGCGGAGCGCGGGGCGGCTGCGGCGGGCGGGGAGCTGAGGGACAGGGCCGGGCAGTGAGGGGACAGGGCTGGGAGCTGAGGGGGCATGGGCAGACTGTGAGGGGAGATGGCCGAGAGGTGAGGGAACGTGGTCGAGAGTTGAGGGAACGTGGTCGAGAGTTGAGGGGTCACGGCCGAGCTGAGAGGTCACGGCCGAGCTGAGAGGTCACGGCCGGGCTGTGAGGGAACATGACCGGGAGCTGAGGGGGGACATGACCGGGCTGTAGAGCGAAGGGGAAAGGGGTGACAGGCGGGGGCTGAGGAGGAGTGCGGGATGCGGCGGTGCGAGACTGGAGGCCACACTGATGAGGAGCACCCTCAGAGATGTGTGCAGGTCTGGGCTCCTCACTGCGAGGAGGACATGGAGGGGCTGGAGTGTGTCCAGAGCTGGAGAAAGGCCTGGAGCACAAGTGTGATGAGTTGCTGAGGGGGCTCACCTGGAGAAGAGACTCAGGAGGGACCTTTTCTGTCTCCACAACTCCCTGACAGGAAGGGGCAGCCGGGGGGGTCAGGAGGAACAAGGGACAGGACAAGAGGAAATGGACCTTAANGAGATGGCCGAACTGTGAGGGGAGATGGCCGAGAGGTGAGGGAACGTGGTCGAGAGTTGAGGGAACGTGGTCGAGAGTTGAGGGGTCACGGCCGAGCTGAGAGGTCACGGCCGAGCTGAGAGGTCACGGCCGGGCTGTGAGGGAACATGACCGGGAGCTGAGGGGGGACATGACCGGGCTGAGAGCGAAGGGGAAAGGGGTGACAGGCGGGGGCTGAGGAGGAGTGCGGGATGCGGCGGTGCGAGACTGGAGGCCACACTGATGAGGAGCACCCTCAGAGATGTGTGCAGTCTGGGCTCCTCACTGCTAGAAGGACATGGAGTGTGTCCAGAGCTGGAAAAAGGCCTGGAGCACAAGTGTGATGAGTGGCTGAGGGGGCTCACCTGGAGAAAAGGAGACTCAGGAGGGACCTTTTCTGTCTCCACAAGTCCCTGACAGGAAGGGGCAGCCGGGGGGGTCTGCTCTGCTCCCAAGGAACAAGGGGCAGGACAAGAGGAAATGGGCCTTAATTGTACCTAGGGAGGTTCAGATTGGATATTAGGAAAGATTTCTTCACAGAAGAGGTGATTAAACTTTGGAACACCCTGTCCAGGTTGGTGGTGCAGTCACCTCCATCTCTGCAGGTGTTTAAGAAAAGACTGGACATGGCATTCAGTGCTCTGATTGACAAGGTGGTGATTGGACTCAATGATCTCAGAGGTCTTTTCCATCCTAAATGGTTCTGTGATCCTGGGAACCTCTCAGAGGTCTTTGCCCCTGTGTCCTTTAAGTATGTGGTCATGTTTGTTCCTTCACCAGGGCATTGTGAGGGTCAAGTTAAAGTATTGTTTTATCAATAACAAAAACCTCGGTTTTATTCTCATACATTCTTAAATATGTGTTTCGTTTCACAAGAGGTATTTGAGTGTTTGTGGTAAATTGTCTTGTAGTCCGAAGGGAAGTGTAAGGGTTAATGATCATTATATAGGAAATAACTTTCTGTTGACTCAGAAATTGTTTCTGTTTATATTTGTGTTGTCATCTCAATACAAATATATTTAACCAACAAGCTGTTGCAATCTTTTTATTCTGAACGTTTCATCTTTGTGCTGAAATGGATTTGTAAGGGAAATTAATAAATGGCAAATGCGACGGCTTTTGTTCTCTGTAGTTAAAAATGCAAAATCTAGACAATGGTATCGTAAAAGATAGAAAAAAAATTATTAATAATTGTTGTAGTCTTAGGAATACTTTGAGGATACAGACATCTTCCTATTCATAACAGATTTTTTTTTAAATTGTGATTTTGCCAAACAATGCTTAACTCAGCTATCCATACTGGCTAATATTGACAGATATATGAAAAAATATTTTCTATCTTTGTCTTGATTTATACTAGAAGAGGTCAAACACAATGTGTTTAAGGCTAGAGCATTTTAGGTCCCAAGTATGAGATTCATGAGGGAAGTAGAAGACTGATCAATAGTTAAAAGTTTAACAGGGTCTTTAAGATCCCTTTTTTCTAAGATCAGCTTTGCTAACCTAATTCTGCCAGCTCAAGCATAATTCTCAATCATATTCCACAATAGGTATATATATTCCTATTATATTCCAGAAATTACATTAAAGAGAATTCTGCACTTAAATATTGAGAGGGTTTTTTTTTTTACATCTTCGTTTTGTTATTAACATTTTCTTTCTCAACAGGGTTACAATTTGAGCCTGATTTTCTGTCTCATTAAATTCTGCCACTTGCAGTGGAGTCTTTCTGAGGCTGTTCACAGCGAGTAAACTTGCTTTTTCCCCTTGTGACCAGTTGAGGAGGGCACTCACAGCACTGAGGTGTCCAGCCCTGCAGGCGCAGTGCAGGGCAGTGTCCCTGCTGCTGTCCGAGGTGTTGATGGCAGCCCCGTGGCTCAGGAGGAGATTTATCAACTCTCTATGTCCATACTCTGCTGCAATATGCAGGGCTGTCTTCCTCCAAATGTTTCTGTCATCAATATTTTTATTTTTTCCTGAGGCCAGGAGAATTTTTACGATGTCTGTGTTTCCTTTCATGGTGGCATAGTGCAGTGGGGTGCACCTGTCCATGTCCTTAGCTCCAGCTCTCCCTTTGTTAGCCAACAGCACTTCCACAACGCTGAGGTGTCCTCTCGTGGCTGCAGCATGCAGGGGAGTCTTCTTCTCCTTGTCCTGTGCGTTGGGATCAGCTCTGGCCTTCAGGAGCATCTCTGCTGTGGTTATGTCTCCCTGCTCAGCAGCCAAATGTAAAGGGGACTTTGCCTGCTTGTCCTGAGCGTTCACATGAGCTTTGTGGTGCAGCAGCTGTCGGGCAGCATCAGCGTGACCTCTCTGACTTGTGATGTGCAGGGGAGTAACAAAGTCTTTAGTGACAGCATTAATTTTGGCCCCAGCATTGACCAGAAGGCCAATGAGTGCTCTGTTATTCTGGAGCGCAGCAACATGGAGCAAGGTTTCCTCGGCTAGGTTCCTGAGGTTTGTGTCCATCCCCTTGCACAGGAGCAGATCTGCGATGGAAGCAGCCCCAGCCTGAACTGCCAGGTGCAAAACTGTGTCTGCAGCAGGAGTCCTTATTCCCAAGTTTGCTCCTTTTTCCATTAGAACTTGTGCTGACTCTGCTTTGCCCATTTCACAGGCCAGCAGCAAAGGAGTGTAATGCATTTCATTGCGGGCATTGATATCTGTGCCTCTGTCAGCTAAAGCTGCTACAACACCATGCAGGTTCTTCTGTACAGCTCTTAAAAAGAGCTGACTCCATTATGTCAGAGGACAGATCTTTAGAATATTCCAGTAGTATTTTGAAGATGGATGGGTGGTCACTGTTGAAGGCTCTTTCAACGGTGTTGGAATCAACAGTGGCTCCAGCTTCCATAAGTACTTTTGCAGTGTTCTCAGATCCCTGAGAAACAGCATAACCAAGAGCAGTCTGTCCTCTCTCATCCTTTCCTTCAGTGGAGGCACCAGCCTCTAGAGGCATTTTGGCCAGGCTGCTCTCATCTCTAAGAGCTGCCATGTGCAAAAAAGTTGTGCTGGTTCCTGCAGCTCCTTGCCTCTTCTTTCAGGAGCATCTTCAGGATGTGACTGTGCTTATTCTCTGCAGCCTGGTGGTGTCTTGCCTTCCCTGTCCAGAGTGTGCATGGAGGCACCACCTTGGAGAAGCACCTTGCCTGCACCTCCATGGCCTTTCTCAACACCCTGTGCAGGGCTGTTCTCCCTTTCCTGTCCTTCACACCTGTCCTTGCACCTTTGCTGAGCAAATATTCCATGATGGATAGGTGGCCATGAGCAGCTGCAACATGCAGGAGTGTTTCACTGGAAGGGTTTAGCACATTGAGATCATTATCCTTCAGTGTTTTCTCTAACTCAGGAAGGGAGCCTTTAGCAACTCTAGCAAAGATATCAACAGCAGCTTTTTGAGGCTTTGTTGCCCTTGAAAGTGGAGTTACTTTTCCTTTCTTCTTAACAGCTGCTTTGGGCTTTTGTTCTGCAGGTCTGTCTTGTTTCCCCTGGTGCTGTTCACTGCTATTTTCAACCCAAACCTTATCTTTTTCAAGTAAATACCCAACCAATTGTCTTCTGGCATCTCCAATGCTTTCATTTACTTCACCGACATATTTTCTTATCTTGCTGTAAAGTTTTGGCTCCACTTGCTTTAAACATGGATAAAAAAAGAGCCTGCAGGCTCGTTCACCTTGAGAAATGAGTATGTCTAAAACCGAGAGTTCTTTTCTGTTCGTGTCCTGTAGAAACTCAGGACTAGCTTTTTTTCTGGGGTAAAAATACCATTTTCTATCAGCCAGTGCAGGAGCTGGTCTGGGTCATTTATGCCTTGTATGAGCTCTTCTTTTTTAGTCCTTAGGACTTCAGTTGCATACGGATTTGTAAACAGGCTGCTTGAATGGATGTTCATGTTGCTAATCAAAAAGTGACTTGACGTATTGTTTGAAGGGAAATAGGAAATAGCAAAGCAGGCTCACATAATTTTAGTCTTTTCATAGAACTATGAACCAACCACCATTGTAGATCAGTCATAAATCTTTAAAGAAATCAAAACTCCCTCACCTTTGAGTTTCCAGTTGTTAGAAGTCCTTTGATCTTCTCTGTTCTTCCTTAGCAACGAGTACAGCTTAATAACAAAACAAAAGTCTGTGATATGTAAAGATATTTCACTTGGAAAGCTTCTTCCAGATTTTTAATGCATAATTAGGGATTAAAAAATGCTTTTGTGAATCTGATATTTGAATGGAAGATAGTTGTTAGTGGAGTTTCTCTGTTCCTCTGGCCAAGCTGGTTTCTAAATGTCCATTAAACCAGTCAATTAAACATGACAAAAGAAAATGCACAGCATAGTTACTGTTGCCATGATCACACACCTTGTATGATCTGAAATGTATGAAATGAAAGAGTGCACACTGCCAGCTATGCAGGTGAAAACCCTATAATGCAATGAAATAAAAGCATAAAGACCTAGATAAAAATAAACTGTATAAGCAGCTGGTTATAAAAAGTGATCCAGCCTTTCCAACATGAGCTACAACTCCAGTCAGGGGTATATTTATATTTAGCTTGTCATTTCTGGTCTGTCATTCCAGAGTCTGTCTGGAAGTTAATTCTTTTACATGAGGTGGATCAAGGTGTGTGATTCAGTGTGCAATACTTAAAGTATAATTAAAGCTTTGAATATGTGTAGTCTTCCATATGGATGTAGGACCTTGGGATCTAGCTGTAATTAATTCAACTTATTGGTGTTTAAATTCCCTATGGAAGAGAAGGAAATAAAATAGTAATTATTCACACATTTTGAAACCAATTGAGAGAGAAATTGAGATTACAGAGTTTGGGAAAAGCTGGAGGTAAAATGAGCTGAAAAGGTGAAAATTTGACCTTATTTAAGCAAGTGGGAAATTCTGCCATCAGTTTCTTAGTTCAGTGCCCTTTTTGCTGCGTCCTGCTCCCTTTGTATGTATTTTCTTTAATTGTATGTACAAGGTGACTGATAAGATTTGCTATTTTTTGCTGTTGACTTTAACTTTATAAGTAAGATCGCAACATTTCTTCTATTAAAAAAAGAAGTTTTATTGAAGAAATAGCTGGGAAAGGCAAGACTTTTAATATATATTTTGAAAGCCAGCCAGTTACCAAGTCAGCGAATTTGACAGCCAATTTAAGAGCCCAGTAATTCCTCTGAAATGCAAAGAAGGGCACCACACCAAGAACAGCAAAACCTTTGTCATTTAGTTAATGATTGTTAACTCATAGCATGGAAAACCATGGTTTAATGTAGGGAGTCAGGAGCACTGAATGGTGTTCCCAAATCTGCCACTGACTCAGTCTGGGAGCTGCAAATTATTTAGTCTTCAGATTTGACTTATCAAAGCCCCAAAGATCTATCTGTGCCTTGAGTAAATCAGTTCTTATTTTGTTTGGGGAAATGCGATCTTTATGTTGTCATTATTTTTCTTCCCATGCAAAATAGAGATAACAATCCTTGGTCACCTTTGCAGGAAAGTTGTGAGTTGTGGCAGTGGAAAATGTTACATGAGTGCTGAGCAGAGTTTTTGTTATAGATGGCACAGGAATTTTTAGAACTCTTGAAAAATTAAGAAAAAGAAATGGTGATATTCTGTAAGATTCCATGAGTATGGCAGTAATTTCCCAGAGTTGTGAATACAGGAATTGCCCTAGTAAGCAGGTCCTAGAAGAGATGGAAGGGTGCAGTTCTCCTCCCTGGCCTTGAGGAGGAACATTTGAACAATATTTGCAGGCAGCATCTCTTTCAGAGCCACTTCTCTTTATTTTGGAACGTAATAAGCAGCAAATGATGTGTGATGAGATGCAAATCACAGTTGTCAAAATATAATTATGCATTTTTTAAAAAAAAGTTTCTCATTATAAATATGTGACTTATGAGGAAATTCTGTCTTAAAACAAGAATCGCATTTGGCAAGAAAATCTTGGAAGCTTGTTGTATAGATTTGTTTTTAGAAATTATGTTTTAAAACCCCTTATTTTTTAATTATTATTTTAACTACTTTTAGAATTAAGCCTTTGTTCCAAAAGTGACTTCACAAAGAGATTCAGAATTGGCTATTTGAAGTGTGCTTTTTTGTTTATGTCTTTTTCACTTATTAACTCGCTTCATTTGACATTTAAATGTTTTAGAGAAGGGAAAAATATTAAGGCTCAACACCTCTTCTCTTTTAATTAAGTGCATGAGACCACAGATGTGTTGGATCAGCAGGAAACTGCATTAAAAATAAAAATGGCAGTAATTAATATTACTAAAGATCTAAGAAAATAAGTAAGTTGGAGAGAAGAAGAGGCAAATCTTTGAGCTTCTTTGTTATCTTTTATATTTATTTGTTGTCAGAGGGGCATAAGGTACTTCACATATCACTTTTATTTCTGCTGGCTTCTTTAGCTCTATGTGCCCAAGGACTGGATTATTAGGTTATTTTTTTAGGCTATTTATTAAGTTATTTAAAAAAAAAAACAAAATTGTGGGCTTTACTAAATTTGTAGATTTGAAGGGCAAGTGATGCCCTTGATAGGAAAAATATAAATTTTGGGCTCTGCTGGATAAGTGTCTATGCAGGGAACTGTTTAAATCTGGCTGTAGCTGGGACACTTGAGTCAGTTATTTCTGACATGCAATCTCAGTTTTGCTCCTAACTCATGTCCTTGGGCAAATCCCTTAATCCCTGTTCCCTGTTTACACAAGCATGAAAAAAGGAAATTTTTTTTTCTACCTCACAGACATGTCCTAAGTGTTTATTACTGTTGGTGCAGTGCTTTGAAGTTATAGAGTGCTTTGAAGTTTTTGTCCTTTGAAGTATTGTTTTCTGACTTCTCAGCGATGAACATTTATTTCTTAAATTAACACATGCCCGTGTTCTCTAGCTGATTTTATGTTGCCATGTCATCATCAAATATACATTTAATTTTCTCTATTTTAATTTCTTGAAGATGAAAGCAACCCAAAGTACACCTTGGGTGTTGTGAAAGGAGCCTGTGAGGGGATGTGGCTGTGGGAGTGAGGCACCTGCAGAGGTCACCATTCCTCCACCGAGGCTCTTGCCGAGATGGTGGTTGGGAACTTAACTCGCTGTGGAATAATCAGCCTGGATGAGATAAGACAGCCAACATCATTATCTAAACATCGTGAGGGATGCAGGAATATCTCTGGGTAATCAAGGCATTTTCCTTAATAAACATGGCTCATGAATAGAGCTTTGTTTTGGATAACAGAAATCAAAGTGTGGCCGAGCTGGTTGAGGTGAAACTATATTTAGGTAGAGCTGGATTGAGGAACAGCAGTGCTGGAAGTGTTCATGGTGATGATTACAGTGAACTTCTCTTGTTATAACATGGAGAGAGCTGAGCAGTCAGGACATCTGCAAGAGGCAAAGCACCAAAGTGCTTGGTTTTGCCTAAAGATGAGCTGCAGTAAATGAGGGAAGTCCAAAGGGGAGCTTTGGTGCTGAGTGATGAGTTTGTGTCAGTCGTATTTCTGTGGAGAGCAGGCTTGGGGCCTTCCTGGCTGGTATTTAGATGGGAGGTATTCCCTAGGGAAGTGCCATCCCCAGTGGCACACACAGAACTGGGATCAGGGCCTGAGCAGGGCCTGCTGAGGGCCAGGAAAGCTGATCTGGGCAGTCTGGTGTTCTGTGCCTGACTCACAGCTGGGATCCTGTTCCATCCCATCCCACCCCACCCCATCCTCCTGCCCTTGTTGGCTGCACAGAGCCACCCCTATGGGGCCTGTGCCAGCCATGGTGCTTGAAAGAGGGACCTGCAGAAGGCACAGCTTCTCAGATTTACCCACTGTTCATGGATGCTTTCAAAATACCAATAATGCAACAGCTGGTACAATACCCCAGGTATTTTATTCTATTTCCAAAACATGCCACAGTCTTTTCCCAGCCCTGTAGGGCTGTTTCCTCAGGCATAAACAAATGAAGGTCATGTCAAGCACTACACCTGTGCAATGCAAACTGTTCTTTTCCCCAAAGATTATCAAGTACTTTTCTGAAGTTCCAAGCTGGGGTAACTGTGAGTGGGCACTGCACATCTGCAAAGTGCCACTGATGGCTGTAAATGCAGACAGAGCAGGCTCACTGCATCCAGCTGTAGGAATGAGATTTAACATCAGTAACTCAGCCCAAGTGAGCTTTAGGATTGTTTTCCGGTTTATCATGCATTTATAAGTGAGTTTAAGAAGAGTGACCAGACTACTACTTAGAAACCATTTTTTTTGCCATTGAGGTTTTGAATAATTAGATTTCAGTATTCTTCCAAAGTTCTTCATGGAATTACTTGCCAGGTTGTTTTCTAAAAAGCTACGTGGTGGAGGTTGGGGGAAAAAAACATTGCTCGTTTAGCTTCCCAGTGGTAAAGAAAAGAAACGTTTCAGAACATAATAAATAAAATAAAAGTTGTTTCAAAAGAAACAGAAAAAATGTTAGTTGTGATGTGATGAATGATGTATTTAGCTACTGCAACTTTCATAATACTCAGTTAAAAAAAAATTACGATTTTTGCATCTAACTGAGGAGTATTTCTGGTTACTTGTTTCTATACATATTTATTCTGCAAACATATTTACTGCCACAAGCTCGATTTAAATTTAAGAACTAATTTACTTGTCAATCTATTGACTAAACCTGGGCACTAATCCTGATTTTACTAATGAGGAGTTACCACTTCCCAATTCATTGTCTGAAAGCTGTATCAGTGTCATAATTTTATCTTACAATTTTAGAGCTTTAAATGTGTCCTTTCAGAGCAAGGCTAACAGAAAACAGCTATGGCAAAACACAAGCCCCCAGTCATTAGAATAAAACATTAGGATAAATGATGTAGAAGTATTGAGTTACTAAATGCTGAGGCAGCTTCAAGGATCAGCAAAACCAAGTGGAGAGAGGGACAGGGTTTTTCTCCAAAACGGGCAGATTTTTTTGCAGTGTAAACCAAACAAGCCCTTGTGGGTTTGAGTCAGGAATATACACTTTGTCAGTGAAATCTTACAGAAGAAAATGCTTTATAGAAGTTCTGTAACTGTTGAAGAAACTGGGGATCCTCCTCACACCTCTGTACCCAGCATTCCTCCCAGAAGGGTCTGGTGTTGTCCCTGCATCTCCCTCAGAAGCCTTTGGCCAACTTTGCTTTGTAGAGGTAGAGTGCTTAGTGAAAACTATTCTGAATTTACACCAGTACCAAGGAGAATTCTGTTCTTAGTGATTATAAAAATCTATCACCAGTACATCTTCACTGTTCTATCTAAATCTCTCCACCTCTAGCACTTTCCTAGGCTTTAGACAATTCAAATTACTCAAGGGGCTTTCCTGTAACAACATTTTTTAAAAAATGGTATTGTTTTCCTTCCTTCTTCTGAAAAAATACATGGAAGCAATTGCTTGTTTATTTATTTATTCTGTTTGTCTTTATTATCATTTAGTGGTACTCCAACCTGATGAAGTGGTTAAAATCAGCTTGGATTTTTAGTTGCATTCAGTTTATGTTTGTTGCTCATCAAAATGAAGTTTAACTTTCCTGCTGTAGCAGAAAATTACAGGCATGTAATTGTTGCTTTTTATAAGTGTTTTAGTCTGTTCTCAGTTCTGTAATTTGGTATTTTTTGCTCAGTCTCAGATTATTTCTCATTCTGAGGGTTTTCTGAGGCATATAGAGTTGATTCTTTCATCTTATCTCCTCTTCCCAGTTCTGGCAGCTTCCCCTGTCTTCTGTTTAAATCCTCTGCCTTTAACTGACTATTTTGGTTTCCCCAGAAAGTGTCTTCTTGTATGTCAGGGTCTGGATTCCTGCACCTCACCTCAGCTCCAGCTCAGCAAAGGATATGGTTACACATCCAGCTCCAGAGAGGTGCCTCAGAGGAGTGCAAGTTTGACTCCCAGAAACATCAGTAGGACATTAGCAACTCCTGTCTTTTCCTCAATGAAGTTCTAGCCTTGAGGACCTGATTAATTGGAGCACTGGCTCAGGACCTCAGCTATCCTGCTGTCTGTTTGACTCCGTGAGAAACACCCTTGTTGATTTGGAGAGCTCCCTAAATCACAAAGTCCTGACAACTCCAGATTCATGGTGTTTGCTTTCCTTGGCATGTCCCAAAACACCCTTCTGTGTTGGGCTGCACCTGTGATATTCCAGCAGCTCTCTTTGTTCCCAAGCCATTATGTCTTCCTACTCAGATTTCCATTCAAAGAGTGATTCATGCAGCAGGGGAAAGGCATGACCTGGCTGCCCCCTCAGTTTCCATCGCTGTGCACATCATGTGCAGTCCCATCTGAGCTGGAGCTTTCATTTCAGACTTCTCTATTCCCATGGCTGGAACTAAGTCTTTTATTCCTTGCTCTTCTATTCTGAACTAGGAGCAGAAAATTATTTGCTGCATAAAGAGGCTTTTTGGAAAAAAAAAAAAAAAAGATGTCACAGGAGTAATGCAAACACAGCAGCATGGATTTTCTTTTCCCTAGCAATGCCTTTTCTCCCAGCACACAGGGTTGGTACCTGTGCCACAGCTGCTCTGTGGACAAAGCACAAGTTTGACTCATTATTTCAGCATCCTTTTTATTTAATAAATAATAGCTTCCGTAACTTGAATGTTTGGTTCTGATGTCCAGCTGGAGAGAACTCCACCAACAGTCTTTACAAGAGCTGCACCTCTTCAGGCATCCTTCCTAGTGCTTTTGATGTCTTCCATTGTCCCTGCACTACTTTCCTCTCCATCCTTTGAACATTGCTACCTTATGCCTTTTTGAGTCTCTTCCACACTGTCCCTCTAACCTCAACCCAGACATTTGTAAATTCAGTTTCCTTTACTGTGCACTTGAAGCATTCCCTGTTTGAGAACATTTTAAAAGGTTTTTTTGTTNGGAGAGGGAAGGATAAAGTTGACTTTCACTCTGGGTGCTTTTGTGGCAGCACACAGGAAAGCTGCATTCTGCTCACAGTTCTCCCCAGACAGAGCATCTGCTTTCACTTACTTGTGCTTTTCTTTTTTTTTTTTTTTAATTTTATATTTTAGTTGGCTTTTTTTTCCTCTCCCTGCCTAAATAGGAGTTCTGGGTTTGCAAGACTCTGAGGTTTAAACTGAGCTCTCTGAGACTTGTGGGACTCCTGTCAGGTGATGTGGTAGATGCTGAACAGGCATCTAGACCCATTGTAATTTACCTGTAAATGTATTTTTATATCATATGCTTCCCAGTGAAGCAAAATCCTTGGCTCAATAATAGAACAGTAATATGCCCACAAGGGATTTTAGAAGACCCAGATTATGGAAAGAATAGTGATTTTAAATAGCTGGAATCAACCTTCTTTTTCCCTTGTGTCACAAGACGTAGGGAAATCTCAGTTTCAATTAAAAGTTAATATTACATCATGAAAATGGGATAAACGTGACATTAAGAAGTGAATAGAAGGGATATTGTAATGACAGCTCAAGTGCTATTAGTGACTTCATGTTTAATTCAATAAAATATCTCTATTTAAACATTGTCTGAAGCAGACAGAGTTTGCAATAGAATTTAGAGCAAACCTACTGGAGAATGTACATGGCCATGGCAGGTTTGCTAGAAATATTGGCCAATTTAACCTAATTGTAACAGATCACATCTCAAGTTTGTATTTTCCAGTTTGGTTTGGTTTCTGTATTACTTTGGTTTTGAATATTTTAAATCAAAAACATCTTTTGTGCTCCCTAGGCTTGGTTTTGTCAGTTTATTGTACAACAGGTTGCATCAATATCATCTAGAAGTGACTTCCAGTTTTGCTTGAATTGACACCAAAACCACCAGGATGGTGGTTTGTTCCCCTTCCCCTCTTTTACTCACTGGCATAATTTCCATCCAGCAAGGCTTTTGAAAACTAAGGAAGGAAAAGGCCTTCCTGTACAAGCTTCCTGTGAATCCCATCCAAATATAAAAGACTTGTGTAAAAGCTTGGCAGGCAATCCCAGCATATGCCACTTAGTGACTTCCTTATTTTATGCTATCATTCCACGTTCAGCAAATGAATCTGAAAATCAGAGTAATTTCCATTCATTTTCGAATAAGAAATTGTAAATGGTAAATTTCCTATCTGTGTATGACGCCCACATTTTAAATCAAAAGTCTTGAATGCTGACAGCATTAGTCATAGGAAATCCTGTATGAACATCCAGCACTTGAGTTGGACCTTCCCCTGGATCACACCATAGAAGGAGTTTGCAGGAAAACATTCTGCTACTCTCAAATCCTGTGTTGATTTTAACCCTTCCCCTGCCATTGCCTCTGCCATGACAGTGCTTTTTTTTTTTTCCAGAGGTCATTTGCCATTTTCTTGTGATCAAAAGTGTATTGAAAAACAATATATTTCAGTGCTAAAATTATCTGTATTTTAATAATACACCAGTAGCATTTTATGGTACAGATGTGCACTTATACACCCTCCCTTATGAGCACAAATAGTCTTTAGTGTATGCTGTTCAGAAGAAAATTAATTTGAATAAAAAATACTGATTTAGAATATTATATTGTTATATTAATATTCATATACTAATTATCAGCATGAAACACAGGTCAGTAAAAATGGAAAGCTAAAAAAGCCAACATTGTCCATTAACCCATAACATGGCCAAGATAATACCAGTAACAAACCCAACTGTGTTGCACAGGATCATTTTCACATTACATGGCTGAAACAACTGTGACAATTTCTTTGCCTTTATTTAAAAGGAGCTGTCTCTCAATGGGTATAATATATCTTTAAAAATTAAAAAAAAATCCTACTTATCATTTTCATCTAGTGGGAAAATCCCACACATGTTGAGTTATTGTGGAACAGCTGGCTTAAATTAAAGCTTCAGACTTAAGGAAGGAATCTTAGAGCATAAAGTATCAAATAATAGCTAAATTCCAGATTAGGATGAAGCTTGAAATGTTAGGCATGGCAAGCATATATTAGGCAAATTGACTTGAAAAATCTTAGGTTTTTTGTAATGTGGTGAATCTTAATACTCCAGTTTTAGATCTAGAACCAGCAATGTTTAAACATAGTTTAGTCTAGTTTGATAAATGAATCAAAATACATTTTAATATATCGTTGTTCATATGGGACAGGCTTTGGACTATGAAAATACTGATGGATGTCCACAAAAGAAATAGAAAGCCATTAAAAATTCTCAGTAATTGAGAGCTCTGCTTTTATTCTGACTCGTCTCATGGGTTTGAAGAGACTTTCATAGATTTTTGGAGCATCATCATTTAATGATAATTTTTAGCTGTAAGGCAAAAGTGATAATTTTTACTACATGGAGAGTTTCTGTTGGTTTTCAACCTCCACTTCTAAAACTTTTCTTTTTGAACTCATAGACTCATGGAGTCATTTAAATCAGAGAGCAGATCTCTGTGAAGTCAGTATCATTTTGAAGATCCAAACCAGAGGGAGGATTTAGACCAAGACATAGTTGTTTGCTTTGGGGCTTTTCAGCTTTGTTTTTTAAGCCAAGACCTGGACTACCTGGAAAAAGGAGAATTAAGCTCGGTATTTCCACACTGCAGATCTCAATCAGCAGTTATGGAAAACTGTGTGTGGGACTGTGAAGGAGCTCCTCGTGTAAAGCTATAGCTGGAATTAGAACTCAAATTCATTACTGACTGTGCTCTTGGCTGGTGTGTATCAGCTGAACCCCAGAAACACAGAGGAATCTGGGTTTATTTTGGTATGTTAATGGCGAGGTCTTGCTTGTTCCTGTTTCTGTTCAGTTGTAAAGACAAGGAGTTCTATTTCTTCTTAATTTCCTTAGATCACGACTGCCAGCAGAGAAGTGAGACCCTCCTGGAAAGGCAGGAAGGGGTGAGATGCTTTCCTGGATTGATGGGACTGTGCTCGTGTGCTGGGATGGGCAGTGTGTCAAAAAGGGGATAATGCGAGCTTTTCTTTCTTAGATTGGGCTGTGCAAGTGTCAAAACACGTAGAACTAAATTCCAGGACAGAGCACCATTAGAAAGGCTACAGAAAATGAGGTGGCACTGAGCTGCTGCTGTTGCTAATTTGCAACAGGTTTGAGAGTTGGGCTGTTTGTAACAGAAAAAAAGAGTAACTTCACAAGATCTTTCCTTCCCGGAGCTCATTGCCGTGTTACCTTTGTTCCTGTGTTGTCATTGTTGCCTTTAGAGTTTGACTGGAACTGTAACTGGCTTCGCCAGTAGCAAATAGGTGTTGGAGATCCTAAATGTGAGAGTTTTTCATGGTTGCCACATTCAAGCCACCGCAACAAACCATTAACGTTTAGTTAAAATCCAAGCCTTTCTCATGTTGCCAGCCTGGCATTTCCTGTGCAGTGAAAAACACAGAAGCAGTTTCTGCACGTAAAGATGATAATGCAGCAAACAGAGGGGGCCAAGGAAATAGCTCGAAATTAATTATGGGTGTGGTAGTGTACTTTGTAAGTAAATTCAAAACAGACATGGAAGCCAATATCAGGACCATGTGCAAGAAATTCCATTTATAAGACCTGGAATAATAACCTCACTGCCCTCTTAAATAATTTTAAACATATATGCATAAAGTTAGTCATCTAACAAAAACAGTTTCATAAGCAGGTACAGTAATGTCTCACAGTTCTCGTTCGAGTTAATGGCTGCATGAAAAACGTTCCCTGGGAAAGTCAAACCGTGTTTTATAGGTTTGTCCATATGGGAAGCTGAGCTTGTTTAACCAAAAGTGTGAATTCAAATTAAGTTAGTAAAACTGGTGCAAAATCTGTCTGGGCATTTTTGTACTGTAAGTTCCATTGGGAAGAATGAATTTAGGAGTTCTGGCTCGATCTGTGGCAATCTGGATATTGCTGTGAGCCTTTCTTTCAGGAGATGCCACATCCTCACCACTTGTACCTGCATTTATGTTCTACCTCCCCTACTGCTCCCTGTCATTTCAGGGGTTTGTAGAGCTCTGTGGGTAACAGAATAAGGGGAGCAATGCAGGTCAAAATATTCCCAAAAGCACTAGCAGCACAAAGGAGGGAGTGGAAAAGGAGAAGGGACAAGGTGGCTGCCCAGGCTGACACCAAGGTAGAAAAAATGCTTACACACATCAAAACTGAGCTCTCTAAGGGCAAGAGGTGCATCTGATGGTGTTTGCCTGCTGCAGTAGTGTCCAAGTGCTTTGCTACTGCAGTCCACAAACTGGCACCGAAACCTGAACTGCTTCCTTCGTACCTTCATCAAACACCAGCTAAAGCTACCTGAGGTCATTCAGCGAGGCCCTGGGTTGTGCAAAGAGACAGATGTGCATGTTTGGACGAGTTTGAGACCATCCCTTTGAGAGAGCTGGAGCTGTGTAACTGTTACAAAAATAAAAGTTTTGTCTGAGACTAAGAAAAGAAAAAACTNTCCCTCCCTTCCTCTCTTCCCCCCTCTGACGTTGCTATTTCCCATCATAAAAAAATACTATGATTTCAAACCATGTTTTCTTTCCAATATTTGTCAGTGGCCTAATTTCCAAAACTGGGATATTCAGCATCTTCTGGTCTCATGCTACTTTTTTGGTAAGTGCCAGTATTTTGAGAAATAGCCACATTATTGTGTATAGCCACATCAACTTTATTGTTACTTCTCCAAAATTACACAGAGCCTAAACTGTCAGTAGTTGTGAAGTGTAGTGAGGGGCACTTCCCTAAATATACTTAGCTGAGGTGGTTTTTGGAGTGCAGAAGTGGGAAATAAAATCCAGAAGTCTTTACCCATGCTGATGTATTAAAAGCAGAGGTACATCTGCCTAGAGAAAAGCTGCCTGCTTTTCCATAGGTCATGCACCTGAAAACTGGAAATTGTGCTGTACCAGAAAGATACTGGTTAGAAATCTCTGCTTCAAGGAGAAGGAACCCAGGCAATGAACACTAAATTCTGTTTACAATTCATCATTTAGAGAAGGAATTTTGATGTTAACTTTCCAGGGGTTGGCTTTGGTCAGTAACCTTTTTGGAGACTAACTGCAAACTCCTGTACTGTCAGTTCTGAAGTCAGCTGTACTTACTGTATATTTTTACATAGTTTTTATATAATTTTGCATATTAAAGCACTTTCTTAACTAGTTAAAATATAAGTATTTAAAAATACCTTATCTTGTTCAGTCAGGAAGCAGGGAGAACAGACAATCTATATAATTGAGAGAAGAGCCAAACAAGAAAATAGGGGATGGATTTCGCCTGGAGAATTCAGGTTCTTCTTTTCCCCTCAGGTATTTGGGTCAGACACTTGGTGATTATTAACATGATAAAGATCATATCTTGACTGGGGCCCTGAGACACCACTGGAGGGTTCATTGTAAGTCTTGTTTTTAATTACTTCTTGCAAGGAGTTTTGCTCAGTTAATATTTGGGGATAATATTTGGATAGAGACAAAAAGGTGTACATTATGTATGGGCTGCAGCAGAGTGAGGCTTTGCATATGGAAATTTGTTCATCACTAACACGTGGTGAATGTTTGCAGAAAGTTCTGCCTAGTGAATGTCTCCTGATTCTAATCAGGTAATTGTTGCTCCCTGGTTTCATCCTATCTGACTGGAGGCTCCTAAGTTAAAAAAACCTGATTGCTGAGGTACAGGCAATTTAGTTTATCCAGATCACTTCAACCAGCAATTTGGTTTATCCAGATCACGCTCTGAAGGGGCCTGTGCTTTTCTGACAGCCATAAGGAGAACCTATGGTGCCTCTTACCCCAGCTTTGTTAGGTGTCAGAAGTTAAACTGAATAAATCCTGACCTGTATGTCCAAAGTGCTATGGATTTTTGTGTCTGATTTCTCAAGATGAAAATAAAACAACCACCAGAGCTTGCAAGGTGTGTGCAAAAGCTCACAATTTTTGTTGCTGTTAAAAGTTCTAAAACTACTTCTGGACACAAATGAAAATGAACTTCTCATAGTTGTTAAGGTGCTTTGATTTGCAGTCACAGAAGGTCAGAAACTTTGAGAACCACATAACTTGAAATAGGTAGGCCCCGATTTTAGTAGTGCTTGGCCATGCTTTTAAACCTGCCAGTGATCCGTTCAGTGGAGATCCAAAACTTCTTCAGTTTTCTCTTTTCAGTACAGTGCTGTGTGTGAGAGAGAGGCTTTGTGAATTTGGGTATCAATATGTATTGGATGCTCCCTGTGTGTGTGTGTTTTCACGACTCATTATCTGAGACAGAAAGGTGTAGTAACAGCAGCCATGTAAAAGCCATGCCAGCTAAATCATCACTGGGGAGGAGAATTCAGAAGAACAGCCATGGACACTCAGTTTGAACTCTTAGTGTTCTCTGAAATAACTGGTTATTGTATGACTAAAATCATGCAGGATCTCCCTCCTCGTTGCAGTGATTATTTTAAGAATTCATGAAAGCTGTTTAAATTATTCTGAGTTTAGTACACTTGTATGATAACAGGTTTCATCTGAAGTCTTTTTTGGCTACTACACCATCTAAGTAGAGGCTCCTGTTCCAGGCATCTGTGCAGCTGGTTCCAGGACTGTTTGCTTTTGAGCTCCATCTGCTGGAATTCTATCCTGTTTCGCACATCTTTGGTGTTATTGTGCTGCCAGGTCTCAGAGGAATTGGTTTTAACTAAAAAGAGAATAAGGGGTGAAATTCACAGTTCAGAGGAATTTTCAGCAAGTTGCTCATCCTTTTGTTAAGGGTTCAACTTAAAGATTGCTTTGAGAATACAAGACTCAAAACCAGAAAATAATTGTGAGACTGAGGAAAACAAATACTAAGTTTTTGTTTGCTTTTGTTCACAGTTTCTAGGTATTTTATAGAGATTTGGATTAATCAGGTCAGTCATGACCCATCAAGTTCTGTATGAGATTTCAAAACCAGATTACTTGCTCATTT
This sequence comes from Vireo altiloquus, assembly GCA_013396875.1. Lineage (NCBI taxonomy): Eukaryota > Metazoa > Chordata > Aves > Passeriformes > Vireonidae > Vireo > Vireo altiloquus. The sequence goes on along the minus strand of VZRF01013111.1, from coordinate 308,003 downwards.
TTCTGAATTAGGTTTTTGTTTGGTTTTCCCCTGATGTCTGTTGTTACTCTATAACTAAGAAAATTAACAGTGTTTTCAATATTTAATTAACTTCTTAAAAAGCCATTGTAACTCTGCTTCTAGTGTTTCGGAAATTTAAGGACAGAAGGGACCATGATGAAAATCTAATTTGATTTTTGTAGTTCCATTGTTTGTTAACAAAAAAGTACTGCAAAGAATAATGTGCAGAATTGGAAAAGAGGGCCCTGCTGTGCAAAACCACTCTAAAAGTGTTTCAGTAGTCAGAGGCTTTCACGGTAAATTATATGATGACTTTCTACAAGTTTCCTTTGTAAGGAGCACATTCTCTGTTCAGAGGATACATTATCCTGCTCATGTCAACAATAACAGATCTGTGTAGAATTAGGATGGCCACCAGCCCTTGGGTGCAGGCTCTGGTGTTGGCAGTGCGTGTAATTCCAAGGAACAAGCACTTCCCAGAAAGAACTACCTTCCCAAAAACCAAACCATCTGCATTTGAAGTTTCCTTTTCTTTACTTGTAAGGCTAATAAGACCTTCCTCCCTCTGTCCCTCAGCTAATGCCAGATGTTCTTAAGGTATATTCTGTTTCATAATGGGTTTGTGTCTATGGTAATTTCAAATATTTCCTTGCTGTCCATCTGCCTGTTAGCAATAGTCGCTGTTCACTCATGATGTTTGCAACTTTTATTTTCTACACAGCCAACTTTGCCTGAACTGGTTTTAGTTCTTGATGTGGTAACTCCATGTTGTTATACAGGGAATAAGGGGAGGGAAGAAGAGGTGAAGAACAGAGAGAGTGCTAGGCTTGATTTTAAAGATAAGTGGATTTTTTTCAGTTTTGCCTTGTGCTTCTCCTGGACATGGCACAGCCCACGCCATGGAGCTCTCCAGCGGTGCCTGAGCTTGTTCCAGCCTGAGCTGCCTTTCAGAAAGTAATTATTGTAATGGATTTCTGAGACTTCTGCATGGGACAGAACTGTCAGCCATTTTTCACATAGGTTGGAGGGATATTGTGTGGATTTCCTGACAGCTTCCTATAAAAGAAAGATAGCTAAGGAATCTCTGGTCGTTAGAGTTCATTGTTAAATGGGTATGTGCTGCCTTAGGCTGGTATTTACAATGTCCTCTGTTTTGAGGTTGGTATTTTTTAGACCTACAGATACGTGGGGGTCTGTACAAACTGTGTTCTGGGGTTGAAAGTGGCTGGTAACTCAACTCTGTGCCACTGGAGAATAAGTTAAAGGTTACTGTTCTTCCTAAAATGAAAAGTACTTTGGATTTAAAATTATTCAGTGAGTAATGATGGTCAAACCCCTCTTCGTAGCTCACTTCTATTCATGGGATAGAAGTGTGAGGTTTCTATTGGTTTCAATAGAGACCCAAATTCTAATTAATATTCCTGTGTCCCAAACATGTTGTTCTGATTAGAGGCTCTTTGCCCAGGCATTTCTGTGTAGCCTGCCCTGTTTGAAACCCTGCCTTTTTCTGACTTCACTTCCTGAATCCGTTGACAACACTCACAGCCAAACAAAATACATGTTCACAATGCTGTTATTTGCAAAATATTCCCTTGTGAGTACAGCTGGGGCAACAAAAAGAGTTTCTCTCTGAATCTCAGAGAGAACTGACTATTCCTTGTAGAAGTAAGGCCCATAGTGCATTAGGCAATTTTAGTCTTGGCAGTTAAGTAAGTGTTAAAACTTTGCATTTCACCACATATAGGAGCACGCACGTCTTTCATTACCCTTGTGTGTATTGATCACACAGTGATCTACTAAGAAATATACTGAGAGTGCTGAATTTTAATCTAGACTGAGGTGGACCAGATAGCAACAGGCTCCCAGCCCATCACACTGTTTACAAAACAGATGGAGGTGGAAAGAATCTAAACTTTGCCTTCTTTTAGGCCTAATCCTCAAATGTGATGAGGGACCAATGAAAAGGTTCATCTTAAAGTGCTCCTCATCTCCGTGTGAAACTAACTGGCACTAAACCTCACCTTGCTTGGCAGATTCTGTGACTGGACATCAATGAAATATTGGTGTGACAGGAACAAGGCATCACGTGGTGCCACTGACCCAGCAGTGCCACAGAATGTCACCCTGAGAGAAAACACACAACTGCACTGCTGAACGTCTGTGTGTGCACATGAGGCTAGGGTGGAGCAGACTGTCACTCAGCTGTGTTTAATTAACATAGTATTTTATATAATGTATTTATTTTTTACGTAATTAGGTGATTAAGCAAAATGCTTGCTAGTAACATCTCTTCCATAACCCAGCGCTGCTGAGAGTTAAACATGCACCTTTGCAGGTAATTAATCTCCTTGCCCTGCTTATTTTGCTAGTTGGCACTTGCTAAATCCCTGTAAAACCACACCCAGCAGTGCTGTGTATTATCCCTCTGCTGTCTATTCCTACATATGGTCAAAATCAACTTACCTTCCGGGTTGCTGACATCAGCAAAATGTACTCTTGGCAAACTTGGGAATCCTCCTAGTAACCCTTTGTTTGGTTGGGGTTGTTGCAGTTGTATTCCTCTGACAGCAGCAAACACCTTCCAAACGGTGCCTACCTTGACCCGTGCTTGGGATGTGGAAGGACACTACCAAATTAGCATATTTTAAACATTAAAGCAACCCCTCGTGTGATAAAATTGGTACAATGGGGGGGAAAAAAAGTTAGAGGAAGATACTTCCCTGCTTCCTGTAAGGAACTGACCCACACTAGGTGCAAGTTTTAGAGTATAATTGTGATAACAGTAAAGGTGTGTATATATAAATATAGATATAAAAAACTATTTAGTAATTTTGTGAAATGACCTTAACCAACACTGTTACTTCAATTAAAGTTAAGCTTATTCCAATTTAAGGAAAAAAGACTTTTTAAAAACTGCCTGCTTGAGAATAATGATTTTCTGATATTTTCTGGCAGTCTTCTGATATCATCTATTTTCCCTTAGCTGTTTGGCTCCAAACAGCAAACAGGAAAACATCTGGTCTCCTTCAAATAGGTTTATTAAACAAAATTAATTGGGTGCAGTGTTTAAAATCCTGGTAATAAAGCTGTTTCCCACCCCCCTCCACTAAAGTAGCACATTTCTAAGATATACCTGTATATTGTCATTGTACTAAAAATTAGGATTATTTTGTAAAAAAATACCTGATAAGTGCCTGAGAAGTTGCTATTTTCAGCAAATTGCTGGAAACAAGCAACAGGAGTTGCTGTTTTTCAACAAGTTGCTATTTTCATTTCCCACTAGGTTCAGTTTTCCCAGCTTTTCTATTGGCAGCAAGGTTAGAACCCAGAGTAACACTCAAAAGGGAGAAGATTTAGAGACAGGGAAAGGGTTATAAACTTATTTACTGTTGACAGCAGCATTGTCATAAATATTAACAGACAAGAATCACCTCCTACCTGAGAAAACACAGGGATAAAGGTGAATTGTTTTATTTTTGAAGCCTAGAGCATGTTTTTTTTAATACAACCACCTGCCTTATCTTCTTGAGGGCATTAATTTAATAAAAAGCATGTCAGATCAAGTAGCCAGTTGCTCCAGTTATGGAACAATTTCATTCCCTACCTTTCCACCCCTCCACAACCCTGCCTGAAGTCAGATGTCTAAACTGGGCCCCAAGAATGCGGCAGGCAGGGCAGGCAGGCTGCAGCTGGGAAATACAACTTCAGGACAACCCCAAAAGTTGTACGAGTTCAGTGAGCATGATCTGGCTTCTCCCTCCCCTCCTCACACCTTCTCCAGGACATAGCTGGAGTGACAGAGTAAGTTCAGCATAATCCCTACCCTTCAGAGTGCAGCTCAAAGGGCATTTTCCCTACTCAGGTACTAGCCGAAAAAAAAAAAGTGTGAGGGGAAAATACATTTTAATTATTTTATTTTTCTTAAATATAATAGAACCTTCTAGAATTTTTTCCAGAAACAGAAACATTAAAAAATTATACTTTATTACAAATGGTAAACTCAGAGTGCTAAAAAAAAGCCTCTTATTTACAAACAATACTGGGCAGTGCCCAAATAAACAACATAAAAATAACTTACAAAGTCATGAAGTAGTTTATTGACATTAATCAACTTTCATAAAATAAAATAAAAAAAGATATGTACATACACAATTTACTTGAAGGCAGGCAGAACAGTTCTTTTTTTGTTTATCAGCCTCCCACAAACCTCCCTCCCACTTTTTTTTTTTCTTAAGGAATACTACATAAAGCAATCTACAGTTTCTATTGCAGTTTAACCTTTAATACTGAATGATCATCGAATGTTAGGTCCATGCAGGTCTTGGTCAATGTTAAACGAAGATCTGACATCTCATCCGAGCAGGAACAGCACTTCCCGGAGCAGCGCTGTCCGCTGCACTCCCGGCTCCAGCTGAAGGCTTTGCCAGTCTTTCCACACATGCGCTTTGCGGAGCACAGGCAGGACTCAGCCTCTCAGCTTTTGCCATTAGCTTTATGCCTCTGCCACTTTGGATTTTTCCTGTTTTAGTTGTACCACAACACACACAGTTCTCGCTGAAGAGTCTCTTCAAAACGTTTGCAACTGCTGTGTGAGCATGAGCTGACACCCGCTGTTGACGTGGTTCATGACCTTCTGCTTAAGCTGTGCAACCTGTTCTCTGAGCATGTTGGCAGTGGATGCCAGCTCTGAGTTCTGGGCTTTCAAAGTTTTCACTTTTTCTTCCAACCGGGCAATCCTTTCCAACTTCCTTTTCCGGCATTTGGACGCCGCGATTCTGTTCCTCATGCGCTTTCTCTCGGCTTTGATTCTCTCCTGTGACTCCATGTCAATGGGGGACAGGGGAGGAGTTTCCCCCGGCATTTCAGGTACAGTCTGCGGCTCCTCTTTCAGAGCCTGGAGCCGGGGATGCTGCACGGGCATCTGGGGGTTTATGTGATGCTGGGGAGCGTATCCCATGCTGTTGGTGTTGTAGCTGGGCGCGGAGCTGAGCGCGTTGGGGTTGAAGTTGCTGAGGTTGGCGTACACCGGGGGCTCGCTGTGCAAACTGGTGTTGAAGCTGGTGCTGCCGGCCATGGAGGACACAGGTGCCATCCCGCTGGTGACAGGCTGGGCGGCCGAGGTGACGCTGGGCAGCGTGTTCTGGTTGTGCAGCTCCGCCAAAGCTCTCACGAAGCCCTCCGCGAACCCCTCCTGCTCGTCGGTGACATTCTTGGGACACAGGAACTGCGTCGGGGTCGGCGTGGTGGTGATCAGCCCGTTGCTGGACTGGATGATGAGCCGCTCCAGCTCGGGCGAGGCCAGTTTGAGGAGCCCCACGTCGGGCGAGGTGAGGATGTCGGCGTTCTTGTTCCTCAGGTGCGGCTTCAGGTTGCTGGAGGGGTCGGACAGGTTCAGCGTCATGTTCTGCTTCAGCACCTTGGCGTTATTGTATCCGTACCCGCCGCTCTCCGGCGGCGCGAAGCCGGCGCTCAGCGCATCCTCGTAGAAAGTAGGCTCCATCTTTGCACTCATAGAACACAGTCCGGAGAGGGGAAGCTGCCCGGCCGCCGCTCAGCTCCCCGCGGGCACCCCGACCCTCCCGGGGAAGGGGAACGCGGAGCCGAGGAAAGAGAAACGCGGAGCCTTACTGGATCGCTGCTGCCGCCGCCGCGCTGAGAGCCCGCCCGGCCTGGCGGGGCGCCTCGCCGCCCTCCTCCTCCTTTCTGCCGGTGGTGCCGGGACGCCGCTCCGCCGCCACAAGTACTTTCCCTGCCCGGCTCCGCGCTATTCCCGCTCCACCGTCTCAGCGCCCGCACTCAGTCGCGCTCGTTCGCTCCCGCCCGCCCCGCGCTCTGCGCCCGCTCCCGCCGTGCAGCCCTTCACTTATCAGCGGCCGGGAGCCCGCTAAAAATAGCGCATGATGTCACCCCGCGCGCTCCCCATTGGCTGCCGCCGCCCCGTCCCCGGGGNCCCCCCCTCAGAAGCTTCTTGAGCGCGCGGGGCCTTGTGGGATGACGTAATGCCGGGGGGGCGCGCGCGGGGCAGTGTGGGCTGACGTCTTTGTTTTTGAACTATCTGGTTACCGCGTCCCGCGCGCGCGGGGTTGGCTGGCGGGGCCGCCCGGGCGCCTCCTCAGCGGGCGCCCGACCAGCGGCGGGGGAACCGNGCGGTGTCCCGTCCACCCCCCCCACCTACTTCGCCGCTCCTCCCTCCCTCCCCCGGCGGTGGTTCGGTCCTTCAGGTGGCGCTCCCGGGGAGCCCCACGTGGTTTCCCCGTCCCGCCGCCCCCGCGGCTTCCAGGCAGCGCCGGGGGCGGCACCGGGGGCACCCCGCGCTCCCCGCCCCGGGCTGAGCCCCGCGGGGCCTCTGGAGTCTCCTCTCGCCCGCCCAGCCCTGCGGGAGCCGCGGGTTTCGGCCGCGGGTGTTCGCGTACGCCCACGCACCTCCGCCCCCCGGCACGGCTCTGCCCTTACAGAGTCCCGGGACGTCAATTCCCGGCCTCAGGAATAACCAGGAGAATACAGAGGGGAATTAAAACCCGACAGGAAAGAGCCGGGTTGCGGATGGGTTTCTCTGAACTCGTCCTCCAAGGGGAGGGGACAGCGACGGCCTAATTTTAGACAGTGCCTTGGTATTGCTGTGAAAGTGCAGGTTAGTCGAGAGGGAAAATAAGGGTTGGAGCCGAAGGATCGTGGTGGAGGAGAAAAGTGTGCTGGCATGTTCCCCTCGGAGCAACAGATGGGAGCTGTCTGGTTCGCTGGAGCTGCTCTGTGCGAGCGGCGTTCCAGGGCAGAGCTCTGATAAAAGGGATTCGTTTTTCTTACCTTGCCCCGCACACACCCTTCTCTCGAGGTGGTGGGGATTTGGAAATGCTGACAGGCAGTTACCTCTGGAATAAAGTGCATCAGGTATTTGAGGGCAGACGGTGACAAATCGGGTGGCACAGGGACTGCAGGGCTGTACTGCTGTGTTTGATTGCCAACAGTGCAACAAGTGCTCCGTATGCCTCCAACACGAAGCTGTTACCTGCTGTTCTGCTTTTTGTCAGTGCAGAAATTGGTCTGTCAGGTTCAATCCCTTCTTATGATATGTGAAGCTGACAAACTTAGGTCCAGTTTTGAAAACACTTTCAAATTATCCAGTGCTATTTTTTCCTGGATATAATGACATAATTACCAGTTACCATATAGGAAAGAGCAATGAAGCAAACAGAAACATCAGCAGCTGTGAAAGAAAAGTGAAGGTCCAGCTCCCCTCTTTCAAGTTGTTGGGGTTTTTTCCTTCTGCATTTTCCCTGGTGTTCCCACCTGACTTTCTTTAGCCACACGGTGGGCACTGGTGTTAACTGGAATGATGGAAATAATACATGCAGTGTTTGTGTTTACAGTTTGTGGCACAAAATACAAAGTTTGGACTGTCTGCAGTCTGCACAGCCTTCACAGAGGCAGCATCTCTGGGTTGCAGGTAACTCAAACTTCAGCTGCATAAACAGTTCAGCCAAACAGCACTAAGTTAGTGTGCATGCATAAGATCTCTGAAATTGATTAGTGCAGTGAGCGCTCAGAGCAGTTGTTTAATTCCTTTTTAATCTTTACATACAAGATAAATAGAGACCAGTGACTGACTCTTCTGGCACCAGAGCCAAGGGGCATCAAATGAAACTGGCAGGTTCAGAATAAACCAGCGGAATGTCTTCACAGAACTGTAGTTCAGCGCTGGAACTCCCCGGCAAAGGGTGGACTGAGGGATTTTGCTGTGATTGGATGAATTCACAGAAGAGAAATCACTTAAGGTCTGTGAATCACAGAACATCTACACTGGCTCTGGAAATCCCAGAGCTGCAAGTGCTGCAAGTGCCTTGGGGGGCATCCCTGGTTTCAAGTGCCTCCCTAGGGATCCACTCCTGGCTCCTGTCAGAGATGGGTATCTCGTCAGAGTGGCTACAACTCCTGGAGATAGCCCATAAATGATCTCTGTCTCCCCCCTGCAGTTTTTATGTTTATAAAGGGCAAGGAAGAAATTCTGGAGAAATACAAGACTTGAATTCTAAGTAATTTATTGTGTGGAGGTTTTTGTTTTGAAATAAAGTGTTTTAAATATTTCCAAATAAAGCTGAAAATGGAGGGTTGTTTGTGGTTTATGGTACATAGGAAGCCATGCAATTAATTTACTGTATAGACAAATACTACTAATAAAATTTATTCTGATTAACTTTATGTATTTAATTGGTTAAGAGTCTTGTTGTTTTGTTTTATCTTTCGGGGTTTTCTTCTTCTTTTGTCCTAGAAAGCAAAGTTCAGACTACGAGGAACATGCTCAGTGTACTTTAAACCAGTCTATTTATTACAGATTTGTATAACCTGAAAAACTGCCTTTAGAGCCCACTGATATCAATGCAAGGTTTTGATTAACTTCAATGAGGGTTAGATCGGGCTGGAGGGATTAATTTAATTTAATTTTTTTCCCCTCCACCCACTTCAGTTCTGTACTTCCTTCCTCCTGCAGAGGTGGAGTTTCAGGAGTAGACATTCCAGTTTGCTGGAGGTGTGTTGGAGCTGAGGCCCTGTAGCTGTGGGGGACACTCATTACATTAATTGCTGCTCACTGGGGGTTATTTGGTCTAGGCTGCAATAGAGTCAAGGTGCTCATGAAGGTTGTGGGGAGCAGGAGAGCTCTGAAATCAAAGACAAGAGCTCTTGGCTGTTCCCAGGGGATTTTCTACCTAATATGGGACCTTAGGGAGTGCTTGGCTGAGATTTCAGTCCCAAGTTCAGCACCTGAGACCTTCAGAGTGGAGCAGATCCAGAAGTGGGACCCATGGATAGTGATCCTTTGTGGCCATTAGCCAAGGAGCTGGGAATCCTGGTGGCTATGCCCTTATTTATTAAATACCTATTAATTCAGGGCTTTTATTCCCCCTTTCCTGACGTCCTTAAGAAAATATTCCTTTAGCAGGATGGAGGAACACTTCCTGACCAGGTACAAACCATAGCCATTTACATGGCTCAATAAACAAACTTGTGGGTAGGAATTGCCAATCCCTGCCCTGTATTTCTGAGAGGCCAATGTGTTGGGCAGCAGTAATGCAGATTTTGATTTATAAACTTCTCTAATCAATCAATAGAAGCCTGAGTGAGGCAATCAGATAATCTGAATAATTAAATGGCTTTTCAGGGACAAATTAAAATTTCTTACACACACCACATCCGTCTAAATTATATTTGGTGTCCAGGAATAAATGGGTTTGTTTTTGTGTTTCGCTCCTGTATTGCAAATGCTTTTGGCTTATTTCAAAATAATTTGAGGAAAAAAAAAAAAAAAGGAAAGAAAAAAGTTATAGATATCAGTTTCTGATTTTTTTATAGTGGAAACAGTGCTTGCAGAAAAAAATTTTCTTTTTTCCATGTAGTTTTTCTTATATTAGAGATACATATATTACATGTATATTCAATATTTAAACGTATAATTTTCTTTAGATATGTTAGACTATTTTGCTTTTTCTCCTCAGAGAAGTTTCCATAACTTTTTATTGTATAGAAAATTATTATATAGATTGCTTGCTTTTTTTTTAACAAAAACACTTCATGCTTTCAAAATGTGTTATCCTTCTTTATCTCCTAAAATGAATAAAACTGGGAATTAGTGGATCTTCTCACACTGCTTTCTGCTTGCCTAAGGAATTACTAGGAGAGCAGATATCTCCAACTGGGGGAGATAAGAGTTTGAAGAGTCAGAAGGAACAAAAGTATTTTTCTCTTATTTACTCCATCAAAGCATAGTAAAAGAAGGTGGGAGTGAGAGGGTGCAAGGAACAGAGTTTCCTTAGGCCAAGTGGAAGTAAAATAATTCCCAGATTCTGCTGGTCCCTGTTCCTTCCCTGTTCCTCAGGGTGTGTTTGCGTCGTTGGTTCAAGTGGGTCCAAGTCTGCAGCACAGCACAGGTGTGGCAGAACTGCCACCTCATCCACCCCCGGCTTCCGTGGCCTCTCCTCCTGCTCTTTGCTCCCAGTAGGACTCCTGTGGCCAGGTGGAGATCCAGGAACTGAGTCTGGAATAAAAATCAATCACTACATTTAGGGACACAAGGGCAAGGTGGGAATGCATAGGCTGGGGGAAGAGTGGGACTCTCGACTTGACGTGGAGGACTCTGGAACCAAAACTCTAAAAAAACCCCAGCCAGTCTTGAGTGAGTCTTCATTTTGCACATGAAAAATGCTGCCCAGAACCACAGGCACTTGTAAATGAATATCGTGTCCATCTCCTCCACCCTCCATTAGTCATCGCATAACCAAGCCATACGCACTTAGTCCTTTTCATCTTTCTTCTTGTCAAGCCCTTTAGCCTGTCCCCCTCACCTACTCATCCCACCAATCATTTTAATTAATCTCTGAATTTCTTTGAAACTAATAGTTTGTGGAATAGGGGAAAATGAGTAGGTTAGAGAGACAAGATTGTGAATGATGGAGGTGGGGCAAAGTTAGGAGGCTTTGCAAGACCTGTTGGGTTACCTCTGGGGCAGGACAGCAGTGCTGTAAACACACAGAAAGGCTGCAGAAGTGAGGGAGGAACCACTAAAAACATTTTCCATTTTCCTAAGAATGCTGCCTGAGCAATTCAAACCCTGAATGTTTATATGCAGCAATAGCTGAATGAAAGATGTGATACAATTGTCTCTAAAGTGGATGGGATGACCTCTTCACTCAGTAGTTACACTAAATTTCTCACTGTTGTGCTTCCTATTCCCGGCTGGCTTTATAGAGGATTTCAGTGCTCACTGCAGTGCTCAGAAATACATTTTCAAATAAGTAATGAACTTTATAATTTTTTATTCACACACTTGCATGTATTTTTAAATTTTTGATCAAAACCCTGAGCAAGTACAAGTTAACTACATTGTCTAGAGATGAGTCTGAAAAGAACCCTGGGGCCTTGTTTCCCATGCTTTTCAGAATCCTGGAATGGCTGGGATTGGAAGGGAACTTAAAGATCATCTTGTCCCAACCCCCTTGCCCTGGGCAGGGACACCTTGCTCTAGGAGGATGTTTGGGATGTTACAAATCTAAATGTGACATCAATAATGTCTCTATGCTCATTATTTCTATACCACAGCTTAGCTGGTGCTCCAGGAAATCGAGAATTGGGCAGAGTTCCCATCCTGAGGAGCTTGCAGTTGGAAAAATCCTCTACACACCAAGAAGGCTGGCAGAGTAGCAGTTGATCCACAGTGGGAGCCCAGAGAGGGAAGGTAAGCAGGAGAGGAGGCACTGGAGGACAGGTGGCATATGGGAAGCAGACGGCTCTGCTTGGCATTGGGAGCTGGCAGCAGGAAAGATGTACCATACAAATAGAAGCATATTGATGCTGAGTGCTGGGGAGGCAGGTGAATGCCTTTGAAAAGATATTTACTGTGTTTAGGAGGAAAGATCCTGCTGGAAGCATGCATTTGTTCCCATATTACCGAGGTGAGGTTTCACTGTGGAGAACTGAAGTTAGTTTTGTGGTCTTTGGGTATTTCAATAAATAGACAGTAGTGTCAACAAAATGGATTTATTTATGGTTGCCAGTTGTGACTGAAAGCCTGAGAATAACTGGATTTAACCATTCAGAGCCCTTGGTAAAATAGCTCAGTTTTGATTAGGGTCTCAGGACAGATACAGAATGCTTAAATTTTTAATTAATAAACAGTCTGGCATCCTGTCAAAGTTGACACCTTGCTCTGTCTTAGCAGCTGTTGGCACAGTAGGCTCCTGGCCACCTGGGATAAAGCAGTACTTGCAACAGGAGAAGGGGAGGAAGCGAGTCTGCACGAGACCAAAACTGCCCAGTGAAAAGCAGCACAGAGCTCAGGGATTTCCAGGGAACAATCAAGCTTTCCTGCTCTGTGCCGTGGGCTTGGGCTCGGACACGGACAGCCAGTTCCTGTTCCTGAATGTCAGCAGTGGCTGGTGGGTGACAGATGTAAGGACACCTGTCTGAATTCAAGTAATGGCTCTGACAGGAGGAGCAACAAACAGAGAAAGCATTCAGCAGTGAAAGTAGGTCCTGCAGGTTGCTCCTTCCTAGGGATTAGTGTGGTGGAGCCTGTGGGGAAGTTTACAGAGTGCCTGCTCACGTAATTCAAATGGAAACATTCACTGTGGATGACAGTCATTTGTGTTGGAGTCATGGTGTGGGAGCAGTTAGGGTTGCCAAAGAGCCAAGGAAGGCAATGTAGAGAGGAAAGGGCATGGCCTGGGAAGGATGGTGCCTGGAAGCACAAGCAGAGTTCAAGGCTTCTGTTTTAGAGAAGGTGCTACTGAACTGCTTCTCTTCCTCCTTAGTCCTGATTAATAAACAACGACCTGATCTGTGATCCCAGCTGAGCTATCACACAGTGACGTAGCTGCTCCTCCCTGTCTAGGCAGCCCTGTCCCCTCACAGGCTGGCAATGTCCCAGTCTTACCCACAGCAGACCCTCAGGACTTCACAGGAGAAGAACCAGGATACTCAACCCCCCAAAATTGCTGTTCTTTCCTCTTTTCTGTGGTAAACATTGTATGCAGCTGCCAACACTACAGCATCTATATGATCCCTTGTTCCAGAAGGAAAAGAGATGGAAAATTTAGCCCAGAATCATAAGGATCAGTACCTGAGATCTTGTGTTTTTACAATGGGCTCAGGAGCATTGTTCCCATGTGTGCTAGAGCAGGTCCATGAGCGGCTGAAGTGTCTTTGGCAAATGTGTTGCTCAGCTCACAGGACTGTTTACAGTCTGTTGAGAACATATAAAACATATAAAAAACCATAATATTTGAATATGTTAAAAACAAGTTCATAAGATCAAGGAGAACTTTCAGAATAAAAGGACAACACTAAAGCAAAGGCCTAAAGACTGTGATGGCTGCAAATTGAAATTCAGATTGGTTTAAATTTTACTTTTTTTTTTTTTTTTTTAGGAAACAACTAGAAAGCCATTCCAGAAGTGGCTGTGTGGTATTTAGAGAGCTGGGTACCAGCTGTAGCATGCACGGATTTCCAGAGGTTTCTATTCAGTGAGGAGAGGACTGTGGGCTCAGGTAAGTCATGTGAGGGAGGTGAAGCACGTGTGTTGTAAGAGATAATGGTACAATGTAGCCATGCTCTACATAAGCACGTTTTGTGCTGATGTTTTCCAGTTCCTGCGTTCCTTGCAGCCCGTGTAGGAAAAGGTGTGTGGCTGGCAGAGCTGCAAGCCCAGACAAAGCACTTTTGGGTGTGGATGCTCCCAGCCCATTGCCAGGTGCTTCAAATAGGCATTTATGTCAGAGATCTGAGGTCAGTTCAATGATAGCCAATTTCAGTCCTGGATTATTACATAAATATTAATAAGAACAGGGGTATATTTCACATTTATGTTATTGGTCAGCAGAGTATTCACCAAGCCTTAAGCAGTACTGGTGGGGAATATATTTCCCTTCAAGACGACTAAGAAAACTTTAAAAGTTTGGCAGAAAAACTCGTTCACCTCTTTAATATAACCTTGTGAGTTTAATGAGAAGTAATCTTATTTTCTGTATACCCAGAGAGGAAAAACAGAACAGAGTCAACTCAAATGGGAACTGCACTCTTCCCTGCTTTTGCCTCCCTGCTGAATGAGCCTTAATCACCTTTAGCATCTTTGTAGCTTGATTTCCCTGCTTGTAAAATGGACATAATGAGGCTGAAGTCCTAGTAAAGCAGGCAAATCTGAGGGGAATAAATGCTGTACAAGTGGTATGAAGTATTTTTATTTTTAAAAATGCATTAAGGAATAGGTATGGAGAAGCAATGGATTTTCATCTGGAATAAGATCTAGGATTAACTTGTTGGTATAAAATATTTGTTACTGCCCCCAATTGCTTTTAGGATATCAATCATTGACATTTTTACTGGTTCATGAGCCTTGTAATGCATTTTGAATCTGACCCAGGACTGTGTGGAGCATATACTGGCATTTAGATTTATGCCAGTTTAAATCTCTGGTCACTCTTTGACATTTTGGACCAAATATCTTCCAGTTACTATGGGCTTGCTTTTTGGGGGGGGTTGTTTTGTTTTCTTTACATTAAGAGCCTCTGCTTTGAGGGGCTCTGACAGCAATTTGGAGTTGCTCATGTAGGAGGAGTTATTACATGGCAGCTTCCCAGAAGGGGGATGCTGAGGCACAGCCACCAGCACCTCTCCAGCTTCTCACTGCTCATTTTTTAAAGAATAAGCTCTGTTTCTCAGTCCAAACCTTTGGCGAGAAGATGACCACGTGAAACACGGGAATTCTCCTGCCTTATACCCCCCCCTCAGGGAGGAGGGTGGGTGCCACAACCTCTGCCCCTCGCAGGAGTGGGGAGGTGAAACTCATGGCCCCTGCGGACACTTCCACCCAATAAATCCTCCCCTGAGCTTCCGTGCCTGTTTTTACACCTATGTTACGCCGTAAACTGCTCTCCGTGTAGCAATGCTTTTTAAGGAAAGCCGAGGAGCGCTCCTGAGCAGATGTAAATCAGCAGCGCCTGGAATGACGTCGGGTGCGCCGTGTGCTCGGCGGGCCCTGCTGACACAAGAGCCACTCCTGCCTTCTTCCGGCTCCCACGCTGTCCCCTCCCTGGCGCTGACACAGCCGTGAGGTGAACGGTGTTGGGAAATACATCCCAACTCCAGCCCAGCAAAAACCTGAATGGCTGGGCACAGAGGAATTTGCTTCTTTTCAGGGTGTCACACATATCCCGGATTAAAGTCCTCGCGGAACCACCGAGTGAGCTCCACTGCTCTCTGTGAAAGGCAGGAGCTTCCCCAGTTTGTCCCAACAGCTCCTGGCTGAAAGGGAATTGTGCTGCAGCTAGAAACTCGATCAAGCGAGTCTCAAAGCATTTCATTCATCCTCAGCTGATGCTTAATACACCTTTACTCCGGCGGGTAGTGCTTCCTAAGCCTTGTCAACACTGCAGCCGAACAAAGGCTCGTCTCAAGAGTGGTGTTGTGTAAATAAATCCTGTGCCTTGCAGGGTGTCACGGAGTTAATGGGAAGCCTGGAGAGGGGAGGGCGTGGGAGCAGCATGCCAGCGTTAACGTTCTGTTTTCTGCACAGGATTGCAACAGGATTGCAACAGCCCGGCCTATCTGAGCTGCTGCACGTCCCGACAGCGCGTCTCTGCTCTTGAATTTGATAGGGGTGCTGATAGAACAATGCACCTTTCTGGGAAATGGTAATGCACAGCAGGACTTCGGTTTAAGGAAATTCTGCGTAAACTGTAGCAGCTTTCTTCTCAGAGTGCTGATGATTTTCAGGTGGCCCACCAGGCAGCCAAACAAAAAATATATACGACAGTGTTCACTCAAAGGTTAAAAGTTTTGGGGTAAGGAGGGGGAATGTTGAAAATCCCACGAACTTCAATAATTGTACTTATATCTTTGTGGTAACTCTGACTCCTTCACTTGCTTCTCACAGATCAGTAATCAGGGGAGAATTTACAGGAATAACCCTCCAGGTAAAAATATACAACCGCCTCTGAAACAAACAGCATTGCATATGCAAAGCTGTGTGATAAAGAGCATGCTCAGGGTGCTTTTTCAGGCCCCATGGGAAGTTTTACAGAGAGCAAAGTACCTTTTAGCAAGTCCTTTTCTGTTAGTTTCAAAATCCTCTCTTGCTGTTCTCTAGAGTGATTTTCCCACAAAAGGTGATAGAAACCCTAAGAAAAGTCTTAGCAGAGCTCACTGTTCCCCTACCCCCTTCTTTCCCTCCCTCTTCCCCCAAACACTGGGAGCTCTCAAAAATATTTTAGTAGTTTGGAGATTAAAAGGACCAATGTCCTTAATTTGTATTTGTCTTGTAACAGCTCTGACTTTCACCGCCCTGTCCTCCCTTTTATTGGGTGTACATGTGTGAGCACTCCCTCTAATGTTGTTTATACGCCCGCTGTCACGGTCAATAATCAGTCTCTTAGCAGGGCACCTTCCCACGTGAACGAAATGTTTCCAGTTCTTGTCCCAGCTCCTGCTTCCTCCATGGGCAGCGTCCTGACATAGAAAACAGGAATGAGTATCAGTGATACCAGTAGTTCTTAGCTGATAAATGGAAATTAACTGTAGAACCTCGTGAATCTATCTTAGATTGGGGGCCAGCTGTTTACAGGACGTTTTATAGGTATTCCATTTATATGAGTTTTACGTAGTTCCTGTTATAAATCGAGCCATTTTGTGAATAGTGGATCAGGAAAATTTTAAAACTATAGGACACCAATGCATCTCTTAGGTAAAACTGAAAAGAATGTAATAATCGGTTGAAGGATTCTCTATGTAAATAGGAGCGTTGCTAAAGAGACTCAAGATAAAATGTAAATGTGAATAATTGCTCCTAAGACAAAGAAATATTGGCAAGCAGCCACATGGAAATTGGAAATTTAACTGGTTTCATGACAGTAAATCATACTGGCAGAGTCTCAGGGCTAGTCAAGTGAATGGCAAACCCACAGGTAACCTGCAGGACCAAGGATTTCCCCTTCATGAATGGGTGTAGATAAGTAAAATTTCCCAGAGCAGAAAAACACTTTGTAGAAGCAGCTGGATTTTCAGTTTTGAAGTAGAAGAGATACTTTCATTTTCAGTATCTCCATTAGAACTTCTTTTTGCAAGACCGGGAGTGTGAACTCTTGTGTCTGAGCCAAAATTCCAACCTAAGCAGAATGTACTCATCTAAATTTCCCTTTTGGTTTCATTTGGCCAAGGTATTCCTTGGTGTAGAGTTGCTGTGTACTGTTACAGCAGTTGCTGTGCTGGGAGCTTGGGAAGGCGCCCGCCTGGAAGAGGTTACATAAAACCTAAACCATAATAAGCTCAGAGAAACCCCTGAGTGTGATGATTAAAAAGAGAAAACGATTAGGGAAAACACATCAAAGAGGCTCAGTGAGAGTCCTAAAAGGAAAAATAGTGATTGTATTTGTTTTGCCTTTGTCTTACATGAGGTAAAAGGCGTGTGGTGTGTCCTGGGTCGACACCCTAAGGGGTGTGTACTTAAAGACAACAGAAGCAGACTCCAAGGCTTCCATGGGGTTTATTTTGGTTGCAAGGCTGGGGAGATAAGATATAATTGTACCATATACATAGTGGTGCTATCAATCTGATGGATTACCCTTCCCATACACCCTGAGCACCTTGCCTACCCTCTGCCTGCTAATCTGCGTCTACCAGAGAACTTGCTTTCTGACCTTTCAAGAAACTTTCAACTGTGGTTTTTAAAACAATCACAAAAATGTTTTTCTTTCTCCAAATGTGCAGTTCCTCTTTCTGGTAAAAGCATTCAGAGGCATCAGATGGGTGACATTGATTGCTAAAGCTGGTGTGCAAGTTCACTTCAATAAATTGTGAATCTTAGGGGCTAGAAATTGTTTAGAATTCCACTCTGGATCTGAGAATAAGAGTGGATATTTATTGATAGTCCTGTTGTTCACGCTCCACTGGATTTTGTTATTTTAGAGCAGTGTTAGATTCATTTTTTTAGAGTTTTTTTAGACTTGGTCTGACCTGTGAACCAGGTTAGAAAAGGTTTGAAGTAGTAAAATATGCAAAATGTGGTTTTAGGCCTCTCCTTTAATGTGGAAAGAGGAAGAAAGGTTTTAGTCAGTTATAGCAAATCCAGTAAGGGATCTGTTTACTTAACTCTCACGGTTATTTATTTTAATTTAACTTCTCAGAAGTTTTCAGCTGGGTTTAGTTCATGTGGGCTGACATATTAAAAAATGATTTTTATTGACATGTGTTTTTCAGTTGTTACTCTGACTTCAGTAGTTACAGCCATTTTCTTTTGGACATTCTGATACAGTAGATCCCAAAAGCAAAATAACCAAAGAAGACTTTGGAAATGGGGAAATATAAAATATAATCATTATAGGCCTAGAATTTAGGTAGGATGGTAGCATTTGAGTTTATTTTCCCATTAATATAGCTAGCACATATAAATTTCTGAGGCAATAGTGCATATTATTTTCCTCTATCAACAAAAAATAATTGTGAAAATTGCAAGGAATAGGAACACACTGCATTGGTGCCAGTTGGGTGATGCACAGTCTTTGCCAGTTATGTGCATGTGGCTTTGTCCTTGTTAGAGCCTTCCTAAATTTGGGTCCAAGCTGCTGGACAAACTGTCTTGTACTTTATGCTTTTGCACATAAAAAAGAGGCTGCTTGGAACAAAACATTCCAGGTGAAAGATCCTTGCATTATCCTTATATCCTCCTGCCATCTTGGTTTGCTGACACACTGGAAAATCCTCCTGTTCTCCTGGCTTGTTTAGGGACTCTGGAGAGCAGGAGGTGAATGGGCCAGAGGAGAGACAGAACACAGAAGGGCTATTGCAGCAACACTTCCCCTCACACCTTACAGGCCCAGAGAACTTTCCTCTGCCTGGGATGTCCTGTCCTGGTGCACTGGGTACACTGACTTTTTGTTCAGCCCAGGAGTCTAACCTTTTTTCCCTTCATGAACAAACTAATACAAAATCACTCTGTTTGTATTACCAGTGGACTTGGATTCATTTAGTTTTGATGTGATTCTCACAAAACATCAGAGCTGTTTGCAAAGCTAATAGCAGTGTAATGACAAAAGCAGCAGTGCCAAATACCTTTGGTTTTGCCCTTTTTCTTCTCCTTAATGTCAAAGCTAAAAACATGGTCTTGATTTATATGCAGGATTACTGATGTTAAAGCTATATAATAATACACCTAAAGCCTAGCACAGTTTATAAATACACAAAACACGTAACTTAATAGTTGTTTGTGCTGGATCTTTTATTTTCCTGCATACTTTGTCCTACCTTTGTTACTGAGGGCACTAATGCTGCATTAATGTTAGCAGAAACAGCTGCATTTATCTTCATTTTATTTTCCCAAGTCACAGCAACGTGCTGGAATGAGAGCCATTGTCTGGAGCAAACCTTCTGAAAGTCTTTTAAGGGCATCCATCTGGGCAGACTTTGTGGTTCTAGAAGGGCTGATGCTGTTAAGTATTCATCCCACTAATGGTCTCATTGATTTTTATTTACGCTCTTTGTAGGTTGCCCAGAGTCTCAGTCTGAGTAAGAACTGCAGAAGATGTGCTGAATTCAAGAGCTGCAGGCGTATGTTCAACTAAACCCAGGTTTCTGTGTCTGTTTTTAGGGTGCTTGAACGAAGTGGTGCCTCCAAAACAGCCTGTTCTGTCTGCAGAGAAGCAGAGGACAAGTGCAGTTGGTGAGCAGTGTTAAAAACCAGGTGCATAAGTTTGAAAATGTTGATCCAAATGATACTATTATAAGTAGTAGGGAAATGACTTAGCGAGATTAAACAAAGACCTGCTTAGAATCCTGTGACTTCAACTCATGAATGGATTTCGTCACTCATTACAGCTGCATAAACAAATGCATGTGGTACATATGCATGTTTTGTTTTGGGAAGTTGTTGTTTTTAAAATCCCCTCAGAATTTTATTTTAATTGCTCCTAATGAGCCAACGCTCCCTGGTTCTGGAGCGATGCCTCAGGTACCTGAGCAGCACAGCCCACTCTTTGCTTTTAAAAGGGAATAAAGTTTCCCAGCCTCCCTGCCCTTCTGGCAGCTGAATTGCTTTGGCAAGCAGGTTATTTTAAAGGAGAAATTTACAATATGAAACCTGGTATCAAAACTTTTATTCCTTTTATGAAAGTAGCCTTGCACTGGTGCTCCTTTGGAGCTATGGAAATGTAATCCCAGCCCAGTCAACAACTGGACAAAGTCCTACACATCTGAACTCAGACTAAGTTTGTCACATATTTAATGTATTTAATTCATGTAATTTTTCCTGTTGTCTGTGGCCTTGTTTCTGCTGGTGGGGCTCTCCCAAGGAATCCTAGAAATGGATGCCCTGTGATTACCCAGGGAATCACAGGGATTTGTACTTCCCCCATGTTTTCTTGCCAATGCATTGCAAGTGGGATGCGGTGAGAGGAATCCAAGTTTTAGTCTTCCTGCTGCAATTGTTACCTGAAGGCACAAATGGTGCAGAAGTTTGGGATGCAGAGCAGACACTTGTCTGTGGATTTAAAAAGTTGCACAGGTCAAAACTATCAAGCCATTCTCATATCGTTAAAATAGCTGCTTTCAGCTAAACCCACACTTTTCAGCATCTCAAGGCAGGCAGTTATCAAAGTTTAACCTCAAAAAACTTAAGATGGTAAAATATCTTGGTAATTCTTTGAATTTCAATGTGCCATTTCATATTCACAACTGAGAAGCTGGATTAATCCTGGGTGGGTAGTGTCTCATTTTAACTTTATACTGCAAGTTTTTTTTTTTCACTATATCTAAAGAGAAATAACTTTTTTTATTTCCCTGAAGAAAAATGGCCAAACTTCTAGAGTGGAGTATCCACTCAAGGATACTCCTTTGTGGCCATTTTTTTGACTAGGATTCAAAAATCAAATTTAAAAATGGATATTGCTGAGGGAAAGTGGTACTTTTTTTCTATTTCAGTCACAGCCTCCTCTTTTTACTTATAAAAATCAGAGTTGAGTTCATGGTCAGGGCTGCTTACACATGTATAGGTGGATTTGTCCTGAAGTGCTTTAGTTTGTTTTGCCTCCTAGACAAATAAACCAGGTAATAACAAGAAATCTCACTTAAACTGAATGAAACTAAAACCTATTGACTTTTCTGTCAAGCAGACTTAATTTTTAGGCAACTGAGGAGGAGTCTTAATTGTATGTGTTCCTAAAGATGGCTTGAACAAATTGCTGAGTGTCTGGGGCTTTGGGTGTCCTGACCCTTCTATTAAAGCTCTTGGAGAATCCAGTTGCTCCTCACCTCTGGAAACCTTCCCTCTTACGTAGGTAGCTAAAAAGACGCCTGACATTAGAGACTTGCGCTCCAAAATGTTGCTGTGAATGCCTTAAAATGTCACATTAATATCAAGAACAGTTCACCCACAAACCATCTGGCTTTGCAGATCTCAAAACGATCTTTCAATTAGTTAATTAAGCTTCCCTGTATCCTAATAAGGCCTATTTGAAATGCTCCGAGGCTGGGGACAGCGGGGCTGTAGGTCTGCACCGAGCAGGTGTGGCAGTGGCCAAGGGTCTCCCCGGGCAGTAGGAGATCCCGGGAAGTCCTGCCGGGCCTTACCTGGATGTGCTGGCTGGGAAAATACCTGGCTTTGTCCTTATAAGGCCAAGGAACTGCTGCCGGAGCCCTGTTCTGCCCCAGCGCTTCCCGGCCCCGCTCAGCCTCAGTCCTAAAAAGGCAGTTCCTTGCTCCTGCTTCCCACAGCTGAGCTCCCCAGGGAGGACAGCTCTGCGCAGCCAGGCATTGCACTCCCAGGGAGAGCCGTCCTTATGGACCGTGCTGCCGCTTCTCAAGGCAGAGGTTGTGTTTAGGGGCACTGCTGGGCTTCCTCTCGTTTAGTGGCTAATGAAAATATAACAGGGAGCGGTGTCGGACGCGCCGGCGCGTTTCGGGAACGGGATAGATCCCTGTAGGATCCGAGCAGGGAAGGAGACGCACGGTGGGAAGCAGCTCAGAGCCGGAGTCTTGAAAGCATATTAGGTTATGGTTTTATAATAGAAAGTGCTCAGCAGCAATATGAGCTCAAAGCAATCTGTGTCCTTTTTCCTCCCTCCCCTGGCTGCCAGTCCTGCTCTTTGCTTGTGCTCACTCAGTCCTTTGTGGGGACATGCTGGGATCTTGGGTTCATTTGTGCTGAAAGCCAGGAAAGGGTTTTCTGCTCAGATTCACAGTGTGGCATCACAAAACATTGTGCTCATGTAACTGAGCGAGTGGTGAGTAGGAAAGAGGGGGAAAAAAGTTATTAATGCCCCGTGCTCTTCCTAATGTGAAACCTTTAGGTGCTGTACTCTCCTTCTGAATAAAAACTCTTCAAATGCTGAGTATTTTATGAGACAGTTTTACAGGTTTAATTGAAAATTTCTGAAGGATCTGATTATTGGCTTATTTATTTCACATGCCAAGTGACAAGCTTAGTTACAGTCTGATAGATTTTTAAGGACGAGTTCTTTACTGGAGCCAGATTTTGGACAGGCTTGAATATGCTAATTCAGAAGGGATCTTGCGCAGGGTTTTTTCTTTTATTAAATCAACAAATCATCCTACCTTAATTTGAAATAATAAAGAGGAGTGTTTTTTTAAAATTTAAGATCTGTGAAATTCTGGCACTGAGCAGTCACATGCTCATTTCAGAAGGGGGCTTAAAATAATTCTTTTTCAAGGGGGCTGTTTGGGAAGAGTCCCTGGATGGTGTGTGCTCTGTGGAGCGTGGGAGGCGTTGGGGTGCAGCTCCAGCCTCTGAACACGTTGTACTCAGGCGCAGCAGTTTGTCTGCTCAGAGCCACATGCTTCCTTCCTTTATCAGGCTGCTCCTGGCAATCCTGCTCAACCTTTGGACTTTATGGCCTCTCTCAGGATGTAGCATTGGCTCCCTAATATCTCTTCTCTTGTCTTTTGCCAAGTTTCCAGCCGGCAATGAGGCCACGACAAGAAAGGTCATAGGTGTTGAAGGAAGTCAGCAGCACAAACAATTATTATTATAAAACTGGGTTCTGTGGTTGCAGGGATGAAATGCTGCTCTTTACAAATCTGGCACACCATCCCCATCTTTTTTTCTGAGTTTAAAACATGTTTTCTAGCTCCTTTTGTACCACTGCTAGGTGTGTGCTGTGGATTTAATAGGTGGGGCTAAGAGTACTGATGGTATAGATTAAAAAGAAACGGAGATTGCCATGGGCTCATTTAATGCACGTTGTTAGTTGAGAGCTGCTCTGTGTTTCTATTGCTGTTTTTATACTGCTGGTTTCTGAAATATCTGTAATATAAAATGTTAAAACAAGTTATTCCCATGTGTGAATGGTAGTAGAGGAAATATTTCGACAATAAGGAAGAGGGTGATTAGAGGGGATTGTTGATCGGGCAATAAGGAAGAGGGTGATAGACACTCCAGTACCACGAGGCAGGAGGTGACACACACCTATGGAATTTGATAATTTAGGAGGACCATTTACAGCTGTAGGCTTTGGACACTAAACATAGCAAAGAAAAATTAAAGAAAACCCTGGCAAAGGGATGCTCCTGCCTCTGCCAAACAAGGTAGGGGGTAGCCAGAAAAGGTTGTGTTGGAATTTAGGGAATACTACTCAATAAAGTTCTTCCCCTTGGAATTTCTGGGTGGCTGTTGGTTGTGGTCCCAGCATGTACCTTGTGTCATGTTTTGTGACCCAGAGCTTTGGAAGATGTGTGTTTTTGGGAAGACAAAACACATGAAATGACAGTGGGAGGACTGCCAGAAGCACAGATCTATTCTGAATTCAGAAAGTGTCCACATGAAGCTTTTAAAGAGAAAAATGTTACCTCTCTTCCATACTCTGTCATTAAAGCAGAGCACCTTTAGTGATGTTGGTATTTTTTATAGACTATTGCATCTGCAATCCTTTGTCTGAATGCAGTTATAGTGAAATCAAGGACAGTCTCCTTCCAGTACATGACTAAATTCAACTGTAGAATTCAGAAAATATAAACTTAACCTCAAAAGGTTTCACTGCTTCAACCACACTGATAAAACAGTGAAAGGTTGTGATTTGAAGGTGAAATTTAGAAAACTTGGGGCCCTTTCCACCACAGAGGTGGTATGAAGTCTCATGGTATAAATGGTAACCCTCATGTTAGCCCTATGTACAGGCTCACCCCTATGTTCATCGTCTGATCATCAATCTTCAGTTAATTCAGTGAGACTCATGGTGGAGTAAAGGTGTCTGAGTTTGCCCTTTTGCCATAGGAGGAATTCAGCTACTGTTCTGATAACCCTGGGTAAAGCACACTTTAGAACAAGCCAATGCTTCAAAACTGTGCGTAGGAACTGTAATCTGTGTTTCTAAATGGGACCATTATCGGGAAACGTCACTAGGAATCTAAGGAATCTTTAACCAATAGCTTATTGCCTCCAGGGATGGGCTCTGCAGGCAGTTTGTAGAAAGCCAATGTTTTACTGTTAGTGTGTTTGGCCAGGAAGCAAATACACTTTGCTAGTAAGGGTGTTTCTCTGTAAACTGTACAAACCCATGTGCTCAAGGCTGGCAATGGCATTGCCACTTGTGGAGAGCAAACTTACAGGATTTAGAGAATCAACCACTAGAGCTCAGTTTATTCCTTGCTTTAGCAGAGTAGACTGGAAATCAGAACAGAGGTATTAGTACTGGGGAGTCTGTTGCTGTTAATTCACTTGTGGTATTCATTGATATTTTGAAGGCTATTATCATTTCTTTTTCACCAAGTGCNGTTGCTGTTAATTCACTTGTGGTAGTCTGTGGATCATATTCATTGATATTTTGAAGGCTGTTATCATTTCTTTTTCACTAAAAATTCTTCTGTTTTAATGCAAAACCCAAACTCATCAATGCTTGCAACAGGCATTCTAAAGGCAAATGAACCAGTTAGAACCCTGAGTGACCTGGGCTGACCTCATAGCTGACTCTGCTTTGAGCAGGAAGTTGAACTATATGTCCTTCTGGCATTCCTTTAAACATGAATTATCTTATGATCTGGTGATTTGTAAAAATGGTGACTTTATCTCCTAATTGTATCTCCTTTTGGGGTATCATGCTTTGAACCTTTTTCGAGATGGTTGCTTTCCAGAAAAGACTTCAGCACTGAGCACTGACTCCTGCCTAACTCTACTCACAGTGTCAGTCCCACTGCAGTGAAATGCTGTGTTATCCTTTGAACATGGTTACTCAACCCCTTTGTGGAGAACACAGTGCCAGCCACAGGTCCCAGTGTTCCGTGTGTCACAGGAGCCAGACCATGGGTGTGTTATCCACTTGTAAAATAATAAAACCCACAGGGCCTTTGTTTTTTCATGAGCCCCAAGAGCAATGTATGGTGATCCTGAAGGAGCTTACCAAAAGGAAGGTGGCATTTTCCAGGGCTCTCCTCACAAGTAGGTGCATCCCAGCTTTAAAGCTACCAACCAGAAACACCTTGAATTGCTGGGCTATAAACTACAGCAGCCCAGCCGCTGTTGTGCAAGCTGTGTGATGCTTGTGGTGAGGATGGGAACCTTGAAAATTGGGTAGGTAAAGAGCAGGAAATGGGAGCCATTACCTCTGTCCCAAGGGAAGTGGTTCCCCCTGTGAATCACAGCCCTGGTTTCGCTGTGCTGCGTGGGAGTGGCGTCCTGTCCCAGGCGGATATTCCCAGCTCCTGGGGCCTGCCAGGTCTGACTGCTGCAGGGGAAAGGAGCAGGAGACTCCTGGTCCCACCAGCATCACTCCTGTGCAGCCTTCCCCCATCATTTGTGGAGAGGGGAGGATGACAATGTGTCAAGCCTGTATGCTGCATGAATTGATGTGGTCCTTTGCTGTTAGGAAGGTGGCCAGAGAGGGACAAGGACTGCAGTCCTTTACTCAAGAGTTTGGCCATGTGCCACACAGTCCTTGGGTTATCCCATGGAGAACAAAACCTGCTGCTGTGTGAGACAGCCCAGGTTGCCAAGTCTTGCCTTCCCCCCCCGCCACCCCCACCATGAGTCACCCGGCTCTGGCAGAGGCTGGATCCCAGCTCACGGTGGCACAGGAACCTCCTGCCCTGGCTCACACTCCAGCCTGTCCTGGAGGAAACCCTCTGTCGGCTTCTGTGCCCGCTCTGCCTGTGCCAAAGAGCTGCCACACCCCAGTTCTTGAGCCCTTCTTACTCATAATGGAGACAGACAATGAAACCAAGCAGTGCCTCCTCTGCTCCCTCTGCTCTGTGGCTCCCAGAGCCTTTTCCAGTGCTCCTTCCTTTTGTTCTATCTAGTCCAAAGCCTCTGCACAGGAGATGTTTCCATCCATTCTTGAGAAGAGAAGGCAGAAATGAGACACATCCTGGCCACTGAGTGTTGCTGGTATTTATCCTTCCTCAGCCCAGTAGTGAGATAAATCCCCAAACCTCTGTTCATCCAAGGCTGTGTGTGTTTCCTGGAGAAGTACAATTAATGACACAAGCCATGGAGTGTGCACAGTGTGAAGGGACAGAGCTTGTCTTCCTTTTCCATACCTTTCTGCTCTGATTTAGTGCACCTTCTTCCACCTCTGATGCTGAGGTGCACAGAGTTGCCCCACAGCTCACTCATGATGAGCAGATCATTTAGAGGTTTCTATTGTTTGTAAACCATGGTGGAGGGAAAGCGACCCCAAGTCTTCTGGAAACATTGTGGCTCACCAAAGATCTTTCATCTCAGCCCTTGTTTGTTACTAAGAACTCATCCTCCTCATAGAGCAAGAGGTGCAGCAGAACCGATAATTTTGGGAATTTAGGTCTTTGATATAAATTTAAGTTAATTCTATGACATTAGCAAGCTGATGCAATGGAATTTTTGTGTCATGAGATGTCTTTGCAGCAACAAAGTCTGTCATTAAATCTTAACGACAATCCATGAAAGTGCTTGCAGTTTTGGACAAAAGGTGGCACTTATCTAGTAAAGTTAACAAGGGAGTGAAAGCCTCTAGGCCTGATAAAAGTGACCCAGGGCAGTTCTGTTGGTCGTTTGTCAATGGACTTCAGCTTTATCTGCTCATATGCCAAGATAGCCAGATATAAACTATTTCTATTAGAGAAATTAAGTGTTCATGGTAAAGTAGCTTGTGGCCTGAAACAAGAACTCTTGCTAAGGGCTTGAATTTATTAAGTCAATAATTATCTTATTAGGCATATAGCTGTGCCTGGGTGGGTGTCTGAAGTTTATGTTCCATCTGGCTTACATCCAGTGAGTTCAGGTGATTTGGAAAAGATAGTCCATGTGTACAGTGAGGAGCTGTAAAAAAGATTTGTTGAAGAAACAAAGGGGGAAACCACACACAGAAGGTCTCAGGCTATGTGGGAGGGGAGAAGAACTGAATGTATCCTTTCCACAGAAGTCAGGTTTAGACAAAGGTCCAGTCATGAGGGTCAACAAAAGGCCCCTGGATGAAACTATTTCACTCTTATTCTCAGGAAGGAGCTCTGGAAAAAGGATCCACATGTGTGCCGAGAAAAGCCAACCGAGGTTATGCCTGGACTCCCACACTATAACATGGGTTCAGAAGTCAATGACACATTCAAATAGGAAAGGATGGTTGGATCTGTTGTCAGAGCCAGTGAACATCGCTGGTTTCACTGGCACCTCAAGAAAGGTGGTGGTGGGTGAATTCCCCTCCTGCCTGTAAGCTTAGGTAAGAAAAAGCAAGCACATAGCAAGGTCTTCTGGATAGAAAGGTTCTGTGGGAATGCAATACTTTCTGAAAGACAGAAAAATACTTGTAAATATTGTATCTGTTCAGATGGAAACAAGTTCTTTTAGGAACATCTGATAATAATTTTTACAGTCAAATACCATTTTTACTTTAAAAGTATGAAGAGAAACTTCTGCTTTAGATAGGCTGAAAACAGCCTGAATTCAACCACTTGCTAGCCCTCAGAAAATGCCATTTCCTTAGGTAACTATAGAATCTTGGAAGTTTGTTCTTCATGAAAAAAGGGGGACACCTTTTATTTCTGTATAATAAAAATCTCCCAAAATTGTGGGTAAGGTTTTACAGTAAGTTGAAACAAACTGTGTCCTGAACACAAACCCCATCAATCTTACAAGGTATTTTGTATTTGTTATTTTATGGTTTTGGTAAAGACAAAATAGTCAGTAAAGTCAGGAGGGGAAGTGAAATTGCTGGCTACCAAGTTTTAGCTGTTATTTTTAATGTAACAGTACCCCATTCCTGGATGGGGAATAGGCAGGAGGTGACAGGTGGATGCAGATGGAACACCAGGAAACTGGGAGGTCAGGTCAGGCCACCGACACCAGGAATTGAACAAGAGTTGGGTTGAGATTCCCAGTAAGCCTACAATTAGATGTTCAAGTTAATGAAGGAGAGGCTTAGCCTTAAGGACATCCTCTTCCTGGTGGTTTCTTGTACTCCTCGGTGCCAAGGCTTGTGGTGTTGTGAGCATAGATCTGCAAGAGTGACCTTAATGAAAGTACAGCCCTATCCATCCAGTATCACTGCAGCTTTGGAGGCTGAATTAGCAATTCTGATCAGCCTCTGCTTTTTGTACAAATGTTCCCAGGTGTTAATCCTTGTCTTAGTGTAATGAGGTGGAAAAGCTTTTGGTTGAAATCCAAGCAGCATCTTGAAAAACAACTCGTGTTTTTGTCGTTGTTTTGACCGGTATGCTGAGCCCAGCCTAGTCTGATTATTTTTCAAGTAAGAAATATGCTCAGACAGACAGCTTGTACCTTGTGTTTTATCTTCCAGGAGAATTTTTACAGTCTCTAGTTATCAGCTTTAAAACCAGTATAGGTTTATAGCTGAAAGGCTGGCAGATGTGTAGCTGTTGTGGGGAAGTTTAAATACAGCTGTTAATTTTACGTGCTGGTATCATGTGAAGCAGTGCCCAAGACTGTTGGTTTTTAAGGATCCTGGTACCCTAAGAAATGATTTCTGTCTCTTTTGCCTGTTCTTTGTACCTCTTTGTAATCCTTCAGTGACTACAATCCTATACTTCGATAGAAGAGCTGATCTACTGGAGCCTTACCCTGGGAATGAACTCCACTAATCAACTGCTCATGACTCCAACAGATGTTTCTGCTTATCAGACAATTGGAACCTCATGTTCTGCTCTATTTTTTAATTTTTTTTCCTTCTTTTGATACTGGCAGCAAATGCCCCATTACACATGTGAGCTTCAAAAACTTGTCACATGATAGCAGGAACAAATTGCTAAGCCAGTCAGCAAAGTTCAGGTTTGAAGTGGTGGTCCACTGAAGGCAACTGGGTCTTAGAAGCCAAAGGAATCATTTATGGAATTACCATGCTGTGGTTTTGTTGTAAATGCCAATATTTTATTTCAGCCTCTTGTATGAAATTTGGAAATGTAACAAGAACTCGGATCACAACTCTTTTTTTCAAAGACTGAATCACTTTAGGATGTGGAGATAAAGTTAAGTGATTCTTTTGAGGATATGAGTATTATCCTCTTGAGACCACAGAAAGGGGATGTGAATGGTTTATATGATTTTGTTATATTCAGACTTCTCCCACGGTAGGTCAAAATCTGTGAATTTCAGACATGGTAGAAATACAGATGTGAAGGATTTACTTTTTGCTTCAGTTTATTTAGTCTATTGCATTTAACTTTCCTTTTCTAATTGATAAGTGACTGATGGATTCTTGATCAGTCAATATCTTTGTATGATTTGGGCAAAAGGGAAAATAATGTCTGTAGAAAGGATGATAGACTGTCACTCCACAAAGATGCAGCTTATTCCACTGCCAACAAACCCAGAACTGCTTTGCAGAAGTGAAACACCTGTTACAAGAGTACAATGGGACCATACAAATTGTAGGCACTGGACACACTTCTTGGGGATTAAAGCAACTCATTTGCAAACCATTTTTCTGTTAGCAGTGAGCAGTTAATCATGAACCTTCCCCTACCCACAGCTCACCCACGCTGTGCTGATTCAGGAGCCGTGGCAGGGCATGGCTAAAAGGCACAGCCAGGAGGTTTATCAGTATTCACACTTCGTTAGCCAAGCAGGAGCCTCACCACATGTGGGATACCATAACCAGAACTTGTTCCTTTCACCCTTTCCCATAGTAAATATCTTAACTTGCTGCTGCTGCTGGGCTCGTTGGGATGATAAACACAAAGAGCAGTGGGAAGCCCTTCTATTAATGGGGAAGGTGAGGGTAGAGAGGGTCAGTGGCTGCCTCTGCAGGCCCTCTTAGGATACTCAGTACCTCTGAAAATTTCTCAGCTGATAAATACCTAATCAGTTAAGAACATGGCCAATAATATCCACTGGGCATGTTGGCAGTTGTTTTCAAGCTGGTGTTCTTTAAACATCACATTTCTTCCTGTTGTTTTAAAGCCAAACTCCGACCGTTGCCATTTGCATGTATTTGGTGGAACCTGAACTTGGGCTGAAGGTCTGGAGTGCAGAAGGATTTGTGCATACAGACAATGTAATTTTTTCATGACTGTGGACAAGATTTCTTCTTTGCTTCTTGTCCTTTCTGTGTAGAGTAGGAAACTGAGGAGCCCATAATATACAGGGAACAGAAAACTGGTGGATGATCCTCATTAAAACATGTGCAGGCGTGGTGGGAGTGGGAGAAGAGGAATCATTAGAGGAAAGAATCATCTAAGCCAAGGGATGACAGGACCCAGAAGAGCTTAATTAGTAGTGCTGAAGTTGGCTGACAAGCCACGGAGAGAAAAAATTGGGTATTGATTTGAAACTTTGCTAAGTGCCATTGGAAACTGAGAGAAGAATGATGTTGGTGGAATGACCTTTCAAAGGATCCAGAGAAAACAGCTTGATTCCATGTAACCTTAACGTTAAGAAGAGACCTGGGATGTGTAGAGAGATCAGAAATCTGATGGCCAGTGAGAGTAATCTCAAGTGGTCCATCAGACGCAGGAGAACTTGGTTCAAATAGTTCCCAGACACACAGAGATGAGAGTGAAGATACCTGGTCGGCCCAGTAGAAGCATTTCCCCTCCCCATTCTGGGGCAAGAAAGGCAGCTTTGCTTATAACCCTGAGGAACTCTTGTAGATTTTTGGAGGGGTGTAAGAAAGCTTTGTTACCCTCTGTCCAGCCTCCAGCTTTGGGAGGAGCTGGAGGGAAGGATTTCCAACGGTCTGAAATCTGCTTTATTCAGGGCTGACTCTGAATCCCGTGTGTGTGTCCAAAGCACATGACCGGGATGAACGGGGGTTCCGCGGGCTACCGGGGAGAGTTCAGCCCGGGGGTCCGGGCTGGCTCCTCTCCCCGCGGTCCATGTGCCCTGGGCAGAGCGGGGGTTCCGCGGGTTACCGGGGAGAGCTCAGTCCGGGGGGTCCGGGCTGGCTCCCATCCCCGCGGTCCATGTGCTCGCTCACACACACGGATCCATCGCTGGGCTGTCATGTGCCGGCTGCACGCCCACAGCAGGAAGGAAACGGCCAAAGTCTGGAGTAGTGAAAAAAAATAATAGGAGGAAAAAAAAAAAAAAGGCAGCAAACAGCAGGCAGGCTGTGTATTGTCCCGATTCCTCCCGGACTGAAGGAATCCTTTGCCCCATGATTCATGCTGAGCTGTCTGCTCCATCCGGCAGGCACGGAGCATCCGGCAGCCGTGTCAGGCAGCCTCCCACTGGAACTGGGTGCTGCTGGCACCGCAGCCTGCAGCGTTTCAGGATTCTTTTGTTAGTCAGGGCACTGGCACTTCCTTTGGCATTTGCCTCCAGGAAGGCTTGTGTGTGAGGAGGGGCGCTTTTTTTTTTTTTGTCCCTTTTTTATTTTATTTTTTTAATATTTCTGTTGGTATTTTCAGTTTCACATTTGGAACGTGAAGCTTTGGTCCAGACGTCTCCCTTGCTCCCGGCTCTCTGTAGGTCGAAGTCTCTGTTTTCTGATGATTAGCCAATACCAGCTGTTCTGGCAATGAAGATGTCTCAAATCAATCCTATCCTGTCTGGCTTTCCAGGAAGAGCCAGCCCTCCCCTCGCTCTCCACAGCCCCTGTCATCCAGGATTGAAATTTATCAGAGCTGCTGCGAGCAGGAAATCAGCTCCTTTACAACTTGTTCTCCACTGCTTCTTATCCATTTTATTGTTTTAACATTTTCCAGAAAATAAGGCAGAAAACAAACCTGTTTCCTCTTCAGAAGAGTTGTGCTGTTAACCTGTGAAATGCTTATTTCCTTGGCAGGCTACAGCTTATCTTTATAGCAGAACCACAAGATTAAAATCAGTTAAAGTTGAACTCAGATAATGAATAAAACACTGGAAAACATTTAGTCATCCTTTAGGATCCTGAAGATAAGGATTTCTACATGTAGGCATCAAAGCTGTGATGAACACCAAGGGAGGGATGGGCTCAGGAAAAATGGAGTGAAGGGTGCTGCCCACAGGCTCAGGAATGTGCCTGTGAGGAATATACTTGGGGGCCTGGGTCTTCAATACCTATATTAAATTGACTTGACTTTCCTAAAGAGCTGAGCACCTGCCACTTCCATGTATGCAAAACTCATCTTCAAATTGCATTCAGGTAGAGGAAAAGTGTTTTTCACTTACTTTATATCTGACTTCAGATGCAGATATATTAATATTTTAATGTTTTCTGTGTGTCTTCCCAACAGCCACAATGGAAGATTATTTTTCTTTGAGATTTTAAGAAGAAAGACACTCTCTTAATTAGTATCAGATGGTTTTGGTGTTGTTCAGCATTAAAAATAAATCTCTGCCTTTGCCAGAAGTAAATTTGGCAATTGTGTGCTCCCTGCTGCAGGAAAACAATGTCTCTCTTTAGAGCTCCTTACCAAGCTTTGGCAATGAAATGGGGCCCAATGTCCATTGATCTCAATGGAAAACCTATTATTAGAAGGATCACTGTGACCACATCCTGCCATCATTTTGTACCCAGAACCACCACTGAGGTCAGCAGGATTTTTGTGCAAATATTTATGGCAGGATACGGCCCACTTCAGGGCGTTCTGAGGGCTGACGAGCCCTCAGCTGAATTGTTCCTTCTTCCAGTGTTGATCCTATCAGGCTGCTAAAATCTGAGCCATGGACAAGTCAAAAACCCCACCATCCAAGGTGGTGTTGACTGAAACCCAGTAATGCAGTTTGGGCAATTTGAACTCAGACATGAGGCAAGACTCTGGCATTGCTCAATGTCCTGGTGGATTATGCCATACCTTGGACATGGATGGGTCGTATCCTTCTAATTCCTCAAGAAAGCAGCAAGGAACAATTTTGATGGGTCTGTGGCTTGGGCAAGTGAAAACTGTTGATAATTGAGTAATTTAAGATTTTCATTTTCAGCAAATGCTTTGCATGTGTGACTAGTGCAGCGAATTTCCTGCTTGCCAAGTTCAGTTCTATCAACACTTATTGGAACCACGAGCTGGGCTGGAGGGAATGCTCTCTCCTTTATCCTTTTGATATGGGGAATAAATGAATTCTTTTCAGCTTACTGTACATCTGTGTTTTCACTGGACAGCAGAAAACTCTGTCACTGACTCACTGCGAGATCTTGAGTAAATTATCTAATCCTGTCTATCCCAGTACCCTGATGTGCATAAATAATGTAATGACTCTCATTTGTCTTTACAAGCTGTAAGAATAACTTGTTTTATGTAGTTTTAGCTTTACTTTAGTCTTTTCCACAGTGTTTTATTGGTGAAAGGAGTCTCTCTTTCCCAAGTCAAAGTCCAAAACTTTCTTATCCCTGCTGGGTGCTGAAATATTCACTGTTCACAGGTTTAGATAATTTGCATAAATGACAGCATTTTAGCTGAAGTGTTTTTCGTACCTGTAGGGCCAGAGTTGAAGTTGATATGGATTTGACACTGCAGAAATTTCTCTGCTAAAATGACAAACTGGCATTTTCAGCAATAGCTGCTGCAGCTGTGGGGCTTGAAGGTGGGAACATCCTTCCAAACTCTCTACATGGATTCCCTGTAAAAAGAGGCACAACAACAAAATAATGTTCACCAGGAAGTGGAGTTACCCCTTGGTTCATATGAAGAATGTAGTTTAGGCTGAAGACTAAAAACTTAGAAAACAAATTCAAAGCTTAATCATTTCCCTGTGTATCAACACCTATAAAGAGAAACAAAAAACAAACCAAACTCATCAAACACCCAAGCCCCAAACGTGGCTTGAAAACCCGAATGGGCTGTTCCACAATACCAAGCCTGCAGGACATTCTCAGCTATAGACTGCACAAAATGATTCTTTACATTATAGTCTGCATCTTGAGACCCAGGACTAACATGGTCTATGGCCTCTCCCTCCTGCATTACATGCCTAAAGAAAATGTTACTCTCTGGGAATCACTTGTTAATATTAGAACTTTAGGTAGAAATGGAATAGTTTCAAAGGAATTGGTCTGTTGGAAACCTTCTTCACTCAGAGGTAAAACTTCTGGAGGGAAGAGAGTGCAGGATATGAAGATCTGAGAGTACAGGGGATGGGTGATATTCTCACTAAAGGCACTTTTAAGGGTCAGGAGGGGTAAACGGTTTGTGTCTCTGATGAAATAAAAGGTCCACGTTTCTATTAGCCCAGTGCAAGAATAAAACTAAATGCAAAAGCTCAGAAACGATTGCAAAACATAATTCTTGTTTTCCAGCCAGTTCCGGGCCAGAACGATTCTGGAGGGAGAAGTTTCCTCTGAAACAGGAAAGGTGTGATCCTGTGCTGCCCCTTAGTCAGAGGTGTCTGGCTCCCCAGTGGAGCTGCACTGGAGCAGTTTCCATCTGATCCTGCCTGGCATCCCAGGCACAGGCAGTCAGTGCCTCATGGACACAGCTCTGTGGTTAAAGTGCTGAATCAGGACTCAGACTGGCTTCAGTTCTGGCTTGCCCTGAGATTTCTTACCTAATCTTGAGCAATGCAAGTCTGTGCTTCAGTTTCCTATCCATGAGGGTTTGCCTGCATGAGGCATCAGGGACCTGCTTTAAGTACAGATATTTTCATTTAGTACAACCTGTGGCCATTTTAAGGTTAGTTTAAGCGTTTTTGGATACATTTAAGCTAAATGGAGGTAGTCAATTTGCAGCAGTAATGTTTTGCAGAGGTGCATCTAAAAATCTGATTTAATCAAGGTAGTGAAACTTAAAGATCCATTAAAAAATTTTAGGCAATCCTGGAATCCTGAAGGTGTGAGTCTACCAGCAGCTGTATTAGTTGGGGCCCCTTGGGCTTCCCCACCTGAAATGGCCCTATATTAATATAGGTTTTGGAGGGAGAATGGGATACTCAAGACTTCAGGAAGGACACAAAACCTTAAGACTGAGGTTTCTTACAGGGGTCTAATAAAAAATTAAATCTTTACATTGGTCTCCACCACTGTAGAGGCTAAAAACAGTAGTAAAGTCCAAATTTGGTTATTTTATGGCTGCAATTTGAATTAAAATGTGCAGGTGGAGAAGTTGCATCAGTGAAACAAAAGGGAATCTTTTAACTGCTTCCTTCTATTGTCTTCTCTTACTATCTGCTTTGCCATCCATGTTCTTTTTCTCTTGGAATAAATGCCATGGTTTTTCTGTTTCCCAGGAATAATAATAGCAATAATAGAAAATTACTGCTTTGCAAATAACTATGGAAAGTAGACACGGAAATCTTTAGGAGTGAAAATAGCTGCAATGAATGACAGTTGCTACTAGCAATGAAATTGTTTGGCTTAAGATATAAAATAAAAAGGCATGAAAAAGCATGTCAGAGCTGCTGAAATCTCATGTGGAGGGCTAAGTGCATGATCTTCTCAGGCACAGGAAGAATAGAGGGGAGATTGTGAATACCCCAAAGTCCTGACCTGCCTTTGTAAAGTTCTCCTCACCACAAGCACTAAGTGTTCTTTAATGCAAGTCAAGCACTGCAAATGAGGAAAGAGAGAGAAATTAGTCTGAACAGGAAGCTTCAAATATTCTAAGACTAATTGAGTTTAGATAATGAAGGGGTTTTAGAGCAGTAATTCAGAGGAGAATGGGAGGGGAGGACAGTTTAATTGAGATTGCCTGTCCGTCTGTGAATTCTCCATGCACCCTTCTGTGGCATGTCCCTCTTGTCATTCCTTCTGACCTGAAGGGGCTGATGTCGTTTGTATTGACCTTATTAGCTGGCAGCACTGCAGGCTTCCCCTTGCTTTTCAGAGCTGTTTGTGGCCCTGCCTCTGGTGCAGGGCTCGTGTGACAGCTGCCTCTGCTGTCCTGCACTTGGAAATGTCCTGCCCTGGCACCTTTTGGGTGCTCCTGAGGTCATGCTGAGAGTTGGGGTATGAGGAGCAGGGTTTAAAGCTGCTTTGTACTTCAGTAGAGGCCATTCCACGTTTGTTGGAGCTAAATCTTCATCTCTGCTGCAGCAAGGCAGCCAAAACTGGAACTAAGACCCAAACCTTTGCTGCTCGGAGCTGGCTGACGGTGGTGAGGAGCCTGGCTGCTTCAGGGAGAAGGTTCCCAACAGCTTTGCACTGACTACTACTAAGAAAGCAGCTTTTTTTAGGATGTCAAAGTGTGTTCTGCACCTTGGGAGTGCCTGTGCTATGCCAGCTGCATATGCACCATGGATCCCTCCCGCTCTGCAATTCCCTGTGTGGATGTCTCACAAATCCACTGCCTTTAAAAGCAGAGAGAGTGACAGAGACAGATCCATGTGGCTCTGTGGGCACCAGAGGTTTGGACACAGTGAGCAGGAAGCAGGTGAGTGAGACCAACTTGTGGTGCAAGAGATTCCCTGGTTGTTGAGGATAGTGCCAAGGACTCCCAGCCATTGACTCAACCCCTCTCTGGCAGCGTGGGCAAACCTGGAGAGCTGCAAGTGCAGCGGTGACATCTCAATTTTGATTTAGTGTCGAATAAATGAGAAATATGATGCTAGAGCTGTGCCCTGCTCCACCATCCCTCTCTGAGGCCGTGTCCACCTCGCAGGCGAGTGGTGTGAATTCCAATTTTACACCGACTGGTGCCCGTAGAAACTCCAGTGATTTAACGAAGGCTGGCCCAGCACCATGCCAAATGTAATCGAGATCAAAATGCTGTTAAAGCTGCAGCAGGACACGTTTCTTAATTTAGAAAGCTGCTAGCAGATAGTGAGAGGAAAGGCCTTGGAGCCTCTACAAGCCCTGACAAATTGTAAGGCAGTTCTTGGGCTATGATTGTTGCAAGCAACTCAACTCAGTGCTACAAGAACCTGTAAGAAAATGATAAAGGCCCCTGGAAGTGGATTGTCTGTGGTTTTCTTCTTGTCTCCTGCTCTGTTACAAGTGTTGCACTGGAGGAGTTGCAGCAAAGCATGAGGGGCCCTTTTCCTGACAGACCATCCCGCTTGCAACCAGAAATCTGCTCATCGAAAATGAGGAAACAAACTCCAGGATGTTTTCATGGGGAGAGCCAGGCAAATGCTCTGTACTAACCTGCCATCAGCAGGTGTTTTCCTAGTGATTGTCATTGTTACTGCCCCTCTGGGGCCATTCGGATATGGAAAGTGGAATAAATAATCAAAGAGGATGTTCCTAGCTGCTAATTTTCAGTCGGATTTGATAGTGGTCCAAGATTTAACACTTCCTTTCTCTGCCAGCCACATACTAAAAATAACATATTTTCAGGATATTGGAGACCACTGGAAACCTGTAGAATTTGGCACTTGAATGTTGTCTTTTCTCTAGAGATCTTGAAGCAAAACGTTGGAGCCTCATTGCATCTCCTCGGAATTGGGAGAATTTGAGACATTTTTGGAGCTACTTGAGATGTATGTAAACCAGAGACAAATCTGAAAATGGCTCAGAAGGTCTGAATTTCCTTTTTGACATCTATTTAAAAAATGAAAAAGCACATTTACTTTGGCTTGTCTCACAGATCTTCTGGCTGCGCCTCAGAGCATGATTTGCTCTTGCTGGGGCCAGGGGAGATGCCCTGGTGGACGTAATGGGGAGACACTAACTGGGAGGACAGTTCTCTATACACAGGTTACTGCCCTCAATAAAGTATGGAGCGTAGTTAATTCATATATTCTTATTAAGAGTTTTTGTTTTCTTTTCATGTTTTTTTTTCCTAGTTAATCAGGGCTTTATACTGCCTTACAGTAATCAGACTCATTAACTAATACTTCTGCATAGGGAATGTTGTTTTGACCGAGGGTTTTTTTTGTTTTTTTTTGCTTTCTTTCTCTATACTTTATTTTTCTCTTTGATCTTAGTCATTGGTTAACATAAAGATAGTGGAAGCAACTAAAAAAATGAAAGCTCTGGCTGGCTGGCAGGGATGCAGCAGATTGGTTTGTGTGGATGGGTTGCAATGTCCCAGAGTCAGGAGGGTTCCCTGCCTGCTCTGCCCCGAGCATGGTGTGGCAGATGGGTCTTCCCAGGCAGCTGCTTTTGCACTGTTGGGAAAACAACACATAGGTGGGTTTCAGCCAAAAGTCCAGCAAAAGGGCTGAAATAGAGACTGTTCTGACAGGCAGGCCAAGAGCAAGGCAGAAGTTCCTCAAGGAAAAAGGATTTATTT
This sequence comes from Vireo altiloquus, assembly GCA_013396875.1. Lineage (NCBI taxonomy): Eukaryota > Metazoa > Chordata > Aves > Passeriformes > Vireonidae > Vireo > Vireo altiloquus. Next base: position 270,011 of record VZRF01013111.1, on the reverse strand, counting down.
GGATTCTCTCCTCAAGTAATTGAGCACTTTCCTCCTGAGACTCAAAGTAGCCGCACAGCCTCTTCCCTGTGAAGGACTACGAATGATTTCTTGTGTGTGATAGTTTTGATTGCTCTGCTCATTTTGATAATTCACTTAAGTCTCTCAAAGCAGCTGTAATTTGATCAAACTGCCTGGAAAACAGCGTTCATGCCACAGAGGGTTTGCACAGCTGCCCATGGAGGCCCCGTGAAGCCACGTGATTTTCATCTTGTGGTGATTTTCATTTTGTGCCATCTCTCACCAAAGAGAGGTGGGTCAGGCCTTGAATTCCTACAGGTACTGGGCTGTTTTCCTTACTGGAAAGGGACTGTTCTTACTCTTTGATGTTGGTGATGTGATGACTTGGAGATAACTGGAAGAGTCTCCTCATGGTGAGCAAGCGCTTGGATTGTTTATTTGGCAGAGAGAATGAAGTCACCTGCCTGATGAGAGATCTAAATGTTAGTGAAATGTCAAGACTGCCCACATCTGTTTGATGTGCCAAATCTCAGGGAAGTTATCATTTCCACCCTGCTTGGAGAAGCTGTTTTGTTATGTTAAGCAGGGTGGCTGTGCTGTGCCTGCCTACACTGAACCAATCTGTTGTTTTCTCCTTGCCTTCTCATCCTGACAGATGTAAAGGAGTACAGGTGCATCATTGATTTTTTCTTCTTTTCCCCAGTGTTGATGATAAAGTACCAGATCTGGTGAAGGATATTTCATGCCTGACTGTTGCCTCATGCTTAGTGACCTTCAGACTCTTGCTTGTGTGGAGACTGTGGGGACCTTTTGATTTACAGCACTACTGAAGTGGCTGCACACCTTGGCAAGGGCCAAATGACTATTTCAGTTTAAGTCTGTGGGTGACAAGTGAAAAGACACATTTTGCACTCCTCTCACACTGCTGAGAGATTTATTTATTTTTGAATGTTACAAATTTCATTTGAACTAAAAAAAAAACCAAACTTTTTTTTTTATCTAAAGAAGAAAACGCCTTAATGAAACATTTCTGTGTCTCTTCTCACTACTCAGTGGTTGCTTCCTCAAGGAATCTCTATCCCAGCTTTTCCTCCGACTCCTGGTTGTTCTGGGCTTTTTCCTCCATGTTAGTAATTTCTGGCTCCTGCTTGGGTTTATTCCAGTACCCTTTGCTTCATCTCCACTTGAGAAAAAAAAAATCTTTCCTTTGCATCTTGCCTCTCTTTTCCCTTGGCAGGAGACAAAAGGGAGGCAGTGCTTGTGGAAAAGTAACCCTTTTTAGACCTGTGAACACAAAGTGAGGCTGAGAGAATCCATTGCTCTGCAGACGTGGAGATGCTGTGCCTGAAGCAGAAATGAGGAGATGGTGGATGTTTGGGGGATTCCTGGGCTGGGGCTGGAGAAGCAGAAGTGAAAGACAAGACAGCTGTGGTGGGAGCAGGATTCATTCCCCGGCTCCCTGTCTGCACTCCGTGGCCTTCTCGGGCGCCGCCAAGCAGGTGCCTGTGGGCTGAGTTGCAGTGGGTATTGCACAAGGAGCTGCAGGCTGGTGGAAAGGCTCCAGGGAGCCAACTCCAGCCTACGGACTGGAGGTTTGACTCCCTTAGTCTAGACACTCTCACGGGGATTACGTCAGCAATAATTTGTCAGTCTCTATTTATTTTCCAGTGGCATGGTTAGTATTTACTGGTGCTGAGATTCTCCTCACACTCCTCCATAGTTTGTCATTCAAGAGGCACTCTGGGCACAGCAGCTTCCTAGGCCACCATTTCCAATTAGTATTAGTGATACTTGTGCTTAGGAGAAAGAAATGTCCCTAAACATCCACATCCCACTAAGGGGCAACAGCATCTCTTGTGTATTTTGATGCAGCTGGTTCCCAAAAGCATCAGATATTTCAGTCAGAATTGTACATATTCAAATATGTTCATCAAGTTTGAGAATAAGGTCTGAGCACACATTGCTGTCACTTTAGGAAAAAATTCCTTCAATCTCAAGACCACTTACCTGACACAAGTCCAGTTTTTTANTCACTTTAGGAAAAAATTCCTTCAGTCTCAAAGGAGAAGTCCAGTTCAAACAGAACTTCAAAACAGAAGTCCAGTTTTTTGCATGACAAACCTACCACTCTCAGGTACTGTAAATTTACACATAATCCATGGGGAATGTATCCATAGCCCAGCTTTAAACATGAATGTTGGTACCTAACGTGCACTGTCTCGGGTGCTCTGGGTAGTTAATGAACAGATGCCTCTGAGCTGCCTTTTGCAGAAACTTTTCATATAAACTGCTGCTCTGACACACCCTCTGGAAGAGTTTTCCTATGGACTGGAGAGGACTACATTAAAATACAATTTTAAAATAAAGCTGTGTGAATAACCACCTTTGAACTTCCTCCCTTCTTTTCACAACTGCGATAAAAGTTGAAGTGCTGACAACATTTTACGCCCCAACTTCTGGACTCTGTTCCTTCCATGACGTTTTGTCAAGACTCCATAATTCAGAGAGGGTAATTGAAGATTGTGAATATTAAAGATCTGATATGAAATATTCCAAGTCTACAAAATGTGAACTTCCATGAATGTGTTTAGTGGAGAGCTTGGCTTATGCAGCAGGACAATACAAATTTTGCAAGACTTGTCTTTCATGTTTTGGATTTCCCCCCAAAGTACTGAAAGAGCATTAAACCACAGTTTGATAAATAAAAAATAAAACAGTTTAACTCGTTGGTTGTTGGGGAAAGGGGAAACCCATAGAAAAGTAAATCTTTAACTCAAAACAAAAATCAAGGAACTTTCTCAAACTCTGCGAATCGATGTTGTTTTATTATTAAACCACTGTGCTGTTGTTCCCATGGAAACAAAGAAACAAATATTTGAAGCTGTGTCACACCTTCCACCAAAACTCCAGTTAAGAATGTTTTGGAAAATGTTTGTGTCAATGACAGCGCTCCTGTGCTCTGAATGACGGCTTTGTGCAGCCTTCTGGGCTCCTGCACAGGCGGCAAGGTGAACTCCCCACTCGGCCTCTTGAACATTCCTCATCTTTACAACTCTCCACAAGGCATTAATTGCACCAGGAACTCTGTGCCTGGTACAAACGATAAGTTTGAGGCTGCAGCAGTGACCCAGATGAAATGTGTGACAGCGGTGGCATTTGGCCGTTCGCTCTTGGTTTGGGTGGGGTTTTTTTAGTCCATAATTTTCTACAGATCAATCCTATTAACATGCCAGATGATTTCACCTTGAAGCCAGCAGGATCTGTTCAGAAATGGAAGGAAAAAACCCATGAAATATAACTGAGATTTTGGCTTAAAATAATATTTACTTTAGTGAGATAATATGATCCATCTCCTCATTACCAGTGGGAAGAGATCTTTCCATGCTGCCAGATATCTTTTACCTGAGGCACCCCATCTGTTTATATTTGCAGGCTGGGGGGAGTGGAGGAAATCTGATCAAAGTTAGCAGGTGCTCCTTTTTTTTAACTTTTTTTTTTTTAATTAAAATGCTGCTCTTGTCTTCTCTTTGCCCATTTCTTTCACCTCCAGATTAACCATCACATTTTAACTATTTTAACCAGAAAGTTCTCTTGTTACCCTGTTTTCCAAACAAGGAGTTTAATCCAAAGAAAGAGAAGTAAAATACATTGACTCTGGTATTCTGTGTTGGGTTTTTTTAGTGAATATAAGGTCAAAATTGTAATTAAATCTCTCACCACTGGGAAAAGCATCATATTTCTCATTTCCAGCATGGAAAATAGCCGATGATGGCTCATTAAGGACAAGCCCATTTTGCAACCTTACCCTTGCTGGAAGCACTAATCACCTTTTTCTTGCCTACCCACATAACTATTTTCACACAGTTCATAGAAGTTTCATATCTTACAAATCTCTTCTGTGCTGTTAAATGTCTTTGAAATCTTCTAGTTGGTTCAAAAGCTATTAAGGCTGGAAAGAGGGAAGGACATTTACATAATGTTTATGCACATTAAGCTGAAATATACTTTTCTGATGTGTGAAGGTACATCACAATGAATTTAACTCTATAAAACTGAGCTCCTCTTCTGAACCAGAAGGCCAGGCTGGATGGAGCTCTGAGCAACCTGGTCTAGTGGAAGGTGCCCTGCACATGGCAGGGGGTGGAATGAGATGAGCTTTAAGGTCCCTTTCAACCCAAACCTGTGTATCTATGAACTAGAGTTCCTTATGCTGCATTTACTTTGTGCAATACCATGTGCACAAGGATTCTGGAGCATTGTGAATGGGAAATAAAATAAGTAGTTGTCTAAAATTTCCTAAACTTTAATGGTTTTTTTCTCATATTTCCCTCTCTAATGGGTGTTGGCATTATGGTCCAAAACCTGCTCAACATTAGAAGGTTTAAATTGTAACCAGCTCTAAAAATCATCCTTTTCAAATTACAGGCCAGCTAAAAGATACCAGCATGGGAAACCTTCCTTCGCTGTGGGGTGAGTGAGCAGCTCAGATGCCTTTGATGGACCACACACTGCAATACCTTCCAGTATTATCAAATAATAACTTGGAAACCCTGGGCCATGTGTTGTTTGAACTGAAGTCAGAGGCCATGTTTGGTTTGTGGTCCCTGGGATATATCGTGACAGGTGGAATATACTAAATTGAGGGGCTGAGGAGTAGTTCTTTTATTTGTAAACCCTGCTTAAGATAATTACAGTGGTGTAGAGCAGAAGGAAGCCTTGTGCCTGGGCTAGTGGTTATCTGTATATCATGGCCCAGCAGGTCTCCTGTGTAAAGGAATATGTAATTCAAGAAGTGTCCCCAGGAAAGGGAGAAGCAGCTTTTGTTCTCAAACCCAGCGTTGCCATGATTGAGGCCACATGTTCCCTTACAGCCCCTAATCAGTGTGGGGCTGATTCCTATTTAGCTCCTTTCAACCACTGTTATTCAAGGTTTATGCTGTTGGAAATCTGCTCATTCTCATCAACTTGTACTGCAGGGATTCTCTGTGCCAGGTCTGGAGATCCTGATACTCTTTCTAATGCTCTTTCACTGCCTTATGCAGGGGGATATTTTTCTACATAATGATTCACAGTAGCTGCGCCTCAGGCAGTGGCTTGAGGTAGGAGGTTATTCAGCAAAGCTACTTTAAAGCACTAATTTTGGTTTTTAAAACCAAAAAGGGAGGAGGTCTTGGGCTGAGGATGGATGACACAATTTGAGGATGCTGGAATACAATGAAAGGGAACCCATCATCTTTGAGAGACATTGTGAAAACTCATATCTTCTGTACACTCAATGAATCAAGGTGGCTGTGCATTCATATTTTATGTTGATAGCTTATTTTTGCTAGAAAATTTTGCTAGAAAATGCAGTTATCACCATTCCCAGTTAGTTTTATCTTTAGTTTATCTGATATCTATAATATTTTCTTTGTTGTTAATGCATTAGTGAATGTTTTATCAAATACTCATCATTAAATTTAGAATAAATAGAATTTAAAAACTCAAGTCTAATGAAGGGAATTCTTACCCAGGCTGTGGGAAAGGTGAATTCTAGTCCCTTTTCTCCAGAGGGCCTTGAATCTCTATCTCCAGCTTTCAGGAATGGCCTTAACCACAATAACACACTGCCCAACAGCTGCTCTTGAACCCAGCACGACCATATTTCAGCCAACGCAGTTGTGTTTAAACCAGTCAACTAATGACCAAATTCACAGCTTCTAATTGCAGCCAGTACATGGTGTAAACACCATGCAGATGGCCTTGCTACCCTGTTAGCTTCCAATGGAAAAAAAAATAAAATAAAATTTACTGGTCGCTGAATTCCCTATGTGTAAGTCTCAGCCGGACATCATTAAAGGGCATTTGTTGACTGGGGGAAGGCACTAGAGTTTCTCTTCTTGCACTTTTACTTTTTCTTCTGTTAATGTGATCATTTTGAATTTAATGTTGGCTGCAGAATGTGCAGAACTTCAACATGTAATTTTTAGAAAAAAACCAGAGTTGCTATGCAGTAGTAAAAATGATTATTCCTCCTCTAGCCCAAGTTACTCACTTAGCAACAGTCCTAAACTAGATCTGCTGAGCCTGAATGGATGTTTCTGTGTAGCTGCTTGCCTGTAAAAACATGAGAAAATCTTTATTTTTTCATGAATGCCAGTAGTATCTTCGTTTCTTGATTTTGTTGGAGGCAAAATTTGTCCCAGCTAATACCTTTCCTTGATTAATCTACTTGAGTAATGAAGGACATGCCCAACTAGAGCAGCCTGAGCAATATGACTAACTGGGGTGTGATTCCTCTTGTATTTAAGATACTGTGAATATTTGGGTGGGCTGGTTCGTGCTTTAACGTGGTTTTCGTAAGGGTGGTCAACTATATAAGCTTTTGAATGTATTTTTGACAAATTTTCAGGACTTTGATAAGTTCTGTAAAAGAGGAAAGGAACACTTTTCAGGGGCAAGCTAAGAATCAAGCTTTTTCTTCTGAATAAGTGTTTTGGACCCTGTGAGCAGTCTGCAGTGAGCTTTGGGAGACAACAAGACAAGATTTCTTGGCTGAACATGTTCCCACCTATGGTACATCTTTTCCCACATACAGTCCAGTAGTTCTGCTCTCTCTCCCACAGCAGATTTTGGAAGAGAAGAAGCGAGCAGTGGCAAGTAGGAGGAAAAGTGATGTTCAGAGGGAGCACTGGGGACTTTGGCCACCTACAGAGGGGTCAGAACTGCTGTGGGAGTGCGAGGAAGATGATGCAACATCGGCTGTAATTATTGGAGTGAAATATCTCCCCATCAAATGTAAAGAGCTTTGAGACCTTGAAAGTCTGGTTTAGTTCTTTGTTTAGGCAGGACCTCAAACACCAGAGCCTCTGACTCAGTGCTGCTGCGATATAAAAAGTGAAAAATACTTCAAAAAATGCTACTGGGACAAAACATGAGATTCTCTGTGTTCCTGACATTGCAAGACACAGGAATCTAAGAATGTGTTTGACAGTCTGTCATTGTAACCACCGAAACCTTAGAGGTCCAATTAAAACCTCATAAAGAGTAATTCGGTGATGTTTGCATATGTAAAATAAAATGCTTTCATAGCTCAGCTTTATGAGCATGTACGGACTCTAAGAATTCTGAAAACATTCATGTATTTTTATGAATGTCATGAACTCAAAATTATTTAGCTAATTTTGACACTTTTCTTTTTTTTCCTCCTCAGGCTTTCACCGTTTCTTACAGCCCAAACCACAAATAAAGCATTAAAATTATTGATGTGAGCTAAACAGGAGAGCTATTGCCAAAAATAGCAGTATTCACTCAGGCTCATTCTGTGTAGCTCTGGAAAAATTATTCCCATGCTACAGTAAAGATCACATTTTTTCCTTTCTTCACTAATAGCAAAAATATTACCTTTCAAGTGGTCTGTTATTCCTGCAGCTGGGGGATAAGCAGGTTGGATGAAATTTAAGGTAGCTAAATGAGCAAGGCTTGCCGACCCAGCCTCCTGCTAATACAGTGAATGATTTATGATGCTTTTCTCTCCTGGTGCCTTCCCACCCCCTATTTTTCCCTTCAGGATGACAGCAAAATGAGGCGAATGGGCAAATGAAACCTCGTATTTGACCTAACTGAGCTGCAGGAGCTGGGCTCTTTTTTCTTTCCACTTTAATGGAGAGCACGGGAGCAGTTTCAGGGCATGGTTGGGCTCCCAGGGAGGATGTTCAGAAGGGGTGTTCACAGTCCTGCCTTGCTCTGACCAAAGAGAAACTTTAACACCAGAAAAAACAAAGGGAATTTTGGAGTTTGAAGAGAATATAGGTGTCTACATGTACAGGTCTGTGTAGCGTGTCCACATCCTCGGAGAGATTGGGCAGTGATGGAAAGACACTTTATCCTCTGATAAGAATCCCATGTGTGGTGCTCCCTTAAAGCCACAATCCTCAGTCTGGGCAACCTCCTCCCCCATATCAGCAGCAGCTGCTGGTTGGTCTCTAAATGACCTCCAGAGTCCTTCAAGGCTCCAGAAGAGAAGGAGCTGTTTTATGGGGTTCAAACTGCAGCCCTGGGAGCTGGAGCGCTTTGTGCCAGTCAGTACCAGTGGCAGGAGGAGCCCACCAGGGCTGTGGCAGGGGCAGGCAGCAGACTTTGGGAGGCAGGTGGAATTTACAGAGAAGTATATGCAAACCAATAAAGTGCTTAGAAAGAAGGTGAGGCATGTAAAGGAAAATTGTCTAAAAAGAAACTGATAATCCTGAGGTTTGTTATAGTTTTGAATGGAATGAGAGGCAAAGAATTGTCCTTTGCAGTAAGTTCCCTTTGATAGGTACAACTCTAATTACTAAGAAAATGCACTTTTATTCTTCCTTCAGTCGGTAAGAGTTTGGCTTTATGCTAAGCAGTGCTGTTGTATTCTGAGATTAACCAGAGCACAGAAACATGGATTTGTTAGCTGGTGCTCCGGGGGATTTAGAAAACTATTTGGGGAGCATGTTTTGGAGCTGGGTTCTCTTACCACCAACACACAGGTTTGTAAGGGCCTCACTGCCTGTAGTAACATGAGTATAACCATTTCTTCTCTTCCCCAGATGATTCTAAAGGCTACATTTCTTTGTGACAGATTATAGTTTTTGGAGATCTTAGAACAGTATCAGTAAAATGATCATTGCCAGTTTTAAAATCCATCCTGGAATCCATGATTCAGAAATAAAATGATCATGAGCAAAAATGAGAAAGAAACCTGATATCCCTGTAAAATAAAGCTCAACCACAAAGGGCTCATCGGAGCTGGGATAGCACAGAAAATGGACCAGTGCTTGGTGGTGTTTTAGCAGTGACCCTGGAGTCCATCCTGCATGACTGAAAGCCAGACTTTTGTGTCTGAAATCAGAAACCCTGTGTTGTACTCCAGCCGTGGACAAACACTGGATGATTAAGAACTTAGTAAGCATCTGTGGAGTGAGACTGAGATTGTTGCTGCCCTCGCCGTGTATAAAAGGTTTTCCCTTGGAGAACAGCAGCAGCAGGGGACAGGGAGGGCAGGGAGAGTGTGGGGGCTCTCAGGGCTGCACGGGGAGAAGCAGCAGCAAGGATGCAGATCTAGGGGAGAAAAAAGATCTGGGAGAGAAAAGCTTGTTAAGCTGAGAGAGCAGGGGCAGTAAAGGCAGGACCCACAGAAAAAGTAGGATCCCGGGAGAGATGTGTATACCCAAGTCCCCGCGCTAAATAATGAGGGAAGAGGCACATGCACATCATTGCTGTAGGAGTTTCTCTCATTAGATCAAAGGGACAACATCTCAGCAATCTGTTGCTTCTGGAGAAAATACAGCGTCCAAGAGGAGGAGGGGACACATGTGGGCAGCAAGAAAGCTCTTGGAAAACAACTAAGGAGGCAGCAGGAAAGAAACAGCTCACGGGTGGGGTCAGAGCAGTCCCAGAGCAGTCGGAGAGGAATGAGCAGGCAGATGAGTGGGTGAGGACAGACACCCCGCTGAATGTTGATTGTGGCACAGCCTCCATCTGTCCTGCCTTGGTGCACCCACTCCTAGTGCTAGGAATAAGCTGTCATACCATGGAATCAGATTGCTATTTGTCGTGGTAAAACTGCTCCTGAGAAACACAGCCTTTGTTTCCTAGTGAGAGATAAAGAAACAATCATAAATGGTGTTTACAGGCCCGAGTTGTGTATCTCATTTTGCAGAAGTGCTCCTTTTTTCTCCAGACTGCTTTGCCTGTGCCATCACAACCTGGAGACTCTGTGTACTACATCCATGGGTGACTTAAGCTTCACTGCATCCATGGGTGACTTACTTTTCACTATATCCACGGGTGACTTGCCTTTCTTAAGCTCCAGTAATTCACGGCTGTGAGTCCAAGGCACTTCGATACCAAACAACCTCCATGTTAAATAACCACTGCAGGAATTGATGTTAATACAAAGCTACATCCAAGAATTCAATAACTTTCTTTGTTGACAACCCAGTAAAGTTTCTGGGCAAGAACTGAAATTTCTGCCTTACTATCAGAGTAAGGAAAGAACAGAAATGTCGGTCTGGCTGCCAGACCTCAGGTTGCTGTTGGATTAGTCCTTTCTGGACTTGAGTAGTGCTCTCCTGACTCCTCTTATGACAGCCTTGAGACTGAGGATGGCTCTACAGCTCCAGATGGCTGAATTTTGTGCTGCTACTGGAATCCTGTTTCAAAGAACAATCCTGTTCAAAAACCTCAGGAGCGGCTGTGCAAGGCACAATGAAATGTCAGAAGTAAAGAAACATATTTTTATTTCAGCACTGAATTTCCTTTGGAAGTATTAGCCCTCACTCTTGGAATGGAATGACTTACAGCTCGACATGAGGGTGCTGTCAGGTCCTGAACCTGATTTTAATGTGGGCCACATCAGAACCAGGAGAGGTCACCAGCAAAGGTGGGCTGTGGTAGCTTCCTAAGATAACAGTATGTGACCCTGAGGGTTTCTTTTGGCCTGTTTAAAGTGAGAGAAAAAGAAATCCAGAGGAAAAAAAAGGCAGCTAAATCTTTATGCACGTTTTCTTTTTTGGAGGGAACACCTGTCTGGGGTAATCCTTCGTTGTTTGCATTCATGAGAAGCAGGAAAGCAGCTCTATTTGCTCTGACTTCATTAGTGGCAGCCCAACTTCTCAAATGAGCACAAAGTTTCCTTTTTTTGCCAGCTCCAAACAGATAAAATTACTACTTGGTCACTTCCACATAACCTTTAAGGCTTTCAATCACAGCAGTAAATGCTACTGTGCCCCAGCTCCTGCTTTTACTAAATTGTATTATAAGTACCTTAATTATAGTCTGTGCTGTCTGATGGGCCACGGAAAAGGTCGTCTTCCAAAAAACACATGATAACAGGGGTGGAGCGATCCTGGGCTTTTTTCGTCTGTTGGGAAAGAAAGGGCTTTGCGGAGAAGATTAATAGTAAACAATGTTAATCTAAATATATCTCAAGACACAAAATACCACATTCCTTCAGGGTTGCCTTCTCGGGGGGTACTGGCATTAACCGTGTTACTGTGGGGATCGCTGCACAGAGCCAGGCTCCTCCTCTGCCGAGCAGAGCTCAAACGAGGTCTGCTTTTGTTGTCATTCCACTGCTGAGCTGCAGCAGTACAATGAGGTCCCTCACTTGTGCTGCTTTTAGCCGGCGAGTTCAGGGCTCCCAGGTTGAGATCTAGTTCAAGGGCAGAGGAGTGAACAGAAACACTCGCAGGGACTTCACGGTGGTTTGAGCAAATTCTCCACGCCGCTGCCAGAGAGAAGCACCAGACCTGGCTCTTGCAGATGGATTAGTGCCCCTCTATAGCCCGTGTCTGCCCCTCTACTTATTTAATTATTTTTATAGGTCAGATCAAATATAAGTTCGAGGCAGCTTTTAAAGTCTGCTGCGCTCAATAGAGGGGAGCATCTGGCCGGGCGATCGCGTTGCTGCCTCCCCTGTTAATGGCACGGCTCTGGGCCTTGGGGCAGGCAGGCTATCCTTATCACCTTGGCAGGCTGCCAGCCCCAAAGAATAATCCATTAACGTCTGCCCCTCTGGCATTCTTGCCAAATACAAGGGATATCTTTAAAATAAACATTGGCAGTTCCCAGTCGGAGGAAAGAGAAAGGGAGTAGAAGAAAAACAATCCTTGACATTTCAGTGACTTTGCAGGGCAAGCTGACACCTGGTACCACCCGTATCTGCGGGTGTTTGTGTGAGCTGCAAAACAGCTTCTTCTCTTGGCCCTTTTGCTTTCTTTAAATAGAACTGGGAAGACTGATAATGGTAGGAGTAACTTTCTTGGATAGGTATCCTTTGCCTTTTCTTTTTCCAGGCTAGGGAGACCCTGTGTTAACATCTGGGCTCCTGTTTCCCTCCGAAGTACAGCAGAATAATGTGGCAGCTTTCCTGCCTCAAACTCTGCCAACAGTATTTTTTTCCCACAGGGTTAGATACAATGTGGATTTACTTTCAGGGAGGCACTTTCCCACCTGACTTCCTATCTCTTCATCCATCAAACGGAACAGCCACATGGATCTGCCAGGAATCAGAGCAACTGGGGCTCACCCCATTCTCAGCATTCCTCGGGAAGGGCTTTTTCTGTTTGTTTCAACCATTTCATGGTTTTTTGTCTCTGTAGCCAAACTCTCAATGACAGCTTGAGGTTTATTTTTCCAGCTGTTATATTTTCCTTCATAGCAATAAAATTACTTGTTTGAATATTTCACTGTATCAATAAATGAGCTGTCGAGGTTTTATTTTTGCAGTCCAGTTAAGATCTGGAGTAGGATTCATTTGTCCGGAATGTGATTGTGAGACAGTAAAATATTTGGTTTGAAATAATAATACAGGGACAAATCTAGAGTTTGCTACCCAAGTCTGAAACTGGGTTTCATTTCTGCTGGTTTTGTCTTGGTTCACTGATTGCACTGATGCTACCTCGATCAGAGGTAAATGAGGGCATAAACTCTTTTATTTAATCTTTCTAACAAGTTAATGAAAAGATTGGATAGTTTGAAGGATTTAAAATATTGATTGTAAGGATATTTTGGTGCTAAAGTCTCTGCTGCTAAGGACTTGGGACTTTACAACTACTGCCTTGCCAAAATTTCCTCAAAATTTATATTTGTATTATATTGTATATTTATATTGAATTTGCAGCATTGTATTTTGCTTGTCCCTTTTCACCTGAGCGTTGAAGCCATTCCTATCTTTCCCTCGGTTTCAAGATCAACACCATCCCCACCCATGATTAAACGTACAAGATTAGCACTATAGTGAATTTTCTGCTGCAGCTAAAAGTTTCCTCTAATGCTTTTCCTTGTGTGTGGGATGGGGCAGAGGAAGCACCCTGCCTGCTGCAGGGCCTGGGGACAGGCTGACAAAGTGCAGAAAGCATTTTTTGACCAGATCCTCATTTTAGGGCATTAAGCTTTTATGTCTCAACACTTCCCTTTTTGAAGCATGGTGACATTTGAATATGTCAATGTGTTTTCAATGAAGATAACTTAATCACCAGCACTGGGAGCTTGTATATCTCCTAATTAAATTGGAACCAATCTGAATCTCCCCAAACCAATCTTTGCTGTATTTTTAGTTCAATCTGTTGCTCCACCCCTGGCCAGCCTGTATATGGTAAACCTTCTGCTATTTCCTGCTCGGTTATTTAATGCTGGAGCCAAGCTACTTTCAGTTCCTGAAGCAGAACCAAGCAAATCAAATGTAGTTAGCATGGAGTTAACTGGAAACATTCCCAAAAGATAGCATTTTTTTTTTTCCCAAACACATACTGATCCACCTACAGTGGAAAAAACCCATCATTTTGCAAATCATAACCTCTTCACTCTGGGTGGCTTCTGTCTGGACACTTACAGACCTTGTTGATAGTCTGTACTTAAAAAGGATTATGAACAAGACACTGTAGGCTTTCACAAGCAGATCATAATTGAAAATGCAGTGGAAGTCATTCAAATATTGCAACTGGTGTGTAAAAAAGGGCAAGAGAAGAAGTGTATCATACTGAGGGACTGCTTAAAATAGGCAAATGCATATTAAGTAATTGTAGGTCCCTGCACTGGATTAAGGTGTCACAACTATTGCTCTACTTTCATTGTTTTGTTAGACTGTACCAACAGGGAGTGGTTTTTTTGCTGGCCAGGAAGATCCCTAAATCCAGGTGTGCTCGAGTAGGGAGGGAGGAGACAGCTGCAGTTGCTGTGTGGGCCAATAAAACCCTTCAGTGGGCATGATTAGCAGGGAGGAGCACTTCATAGTCTGTCCATCTGAGTTCAAATCCGGAGCTGTTAATTGAGTTCAGATCAGTGTGAGAGTCTTCTCCTCCAGGGAAAACATCATGGTTGCCCCCCTGAAGTGTGAGGGTGAAGGGTAGATAAATACAGAATTGCTGCATTCAGTAGAGGCTATTGATTAGTGCCAGGTGAGGCTCATGTCCTGCTTTCCCAAAAGAAATCCTAACAAGTTCTTTGTAGAATACTCCATTGAGTTCCTGCACAACTGTCACCAGCACCTGCTTCCCTAGATGATAAAACTTGCAGGGCAGAGAGAATAAAGAAATGTCTGGATTTCTCCTCCAATAACTTTTCAACCTGTTTTTCCAATTAAGGGTAGAGGTCTTGAAAATAAAATCCCAGGTGTTTAGTGAAAATAAAAAGTGCAGAGGCCCAAGCTGTGTCTTCCTTTCTTGTGCTTCCCCCTCTCCCCCTCTATTGCAGTAGAAAAAAGACACTTACTAGACACTGGGGAATCCATGTAGGAATAAGTCTTAAGGAACAAAATCAATAGCAAATCCAGCTTCAGTAGCTCTTCTGTTTACAGGGTTAATTGTTTAAATAAAGGAATGCAGTAATAGAGATGTTCTGCTTCAGGCTTTTCTCTTTCAGAGACCCTGTAAGTATTTTCTAACCCAGATTTTGGGAACAACAGTGTGTAGCTGTACTGGAACAAGTGCTATTTTTAAGTTTCCTGTGGTTTGAGGAATTGTCAGATTTCTCTGTCTGAAGGATCAAGGGATCCAGAAAGCCAGTTCTGAGTTTCTGGTCTGAAGGCTGAAGGAGTACAAAAATGAACAGACAGTGATTTTCTGCATTGTAGCAGATGAAAGAAAAGATGAAAGATCTCAGCCATACTCATGTCAGTCCAGAGCAGCTCCAGCAACTGCAGACTTTAGTTCAATAAATATTATTTAACCTAGTTCAGGAAAATCCCTCCACTACAACAAAACAAGTTTTTCCACTCCTAGGGGTCACGACCGTATCTACGGAAGCAGCCCACGCTGATAAACTGTTGCACAACTGATACTGAGAGAGTCTTCAAAGAGCAAAACTGCACCAGCTGAGCTGGGTCTGTCTGGCAGGCCAGGCCAGGCCAGGTGAAGTGATCTCATCTGTCCTCCCTGTGCCATCGAATTCCAGCCAGTTGTGCACAAGAGATGCCTTTTTTTGGTGCAGGCAGAGCCCAATTCACATGCAGAGATCTGTATATCCTGGTAAATGCCCCATTGCCCATGGGAAGGTGCTGTCTGTCTTCCAGCTGCATCCTTGATGTTTTGTGGGTTTTTAGGCAGTAGTTGAAGCTCTTCTGGCTCTCACTGGAGTGGCTGTTCCTGTGTCTGTGTGTTATCAGGCCTGGTATAATGTGTGTTAAGACCACAAGATAAAAGTAAATCTATTTTTTGTTATTTTACCACCACAGGTGCTGTTTATGGGTTTCACTTGCTCCCTGTATCTCTCTTATTTCTCAGCCAGCAGTGCCCAGGAACATCTCTCTTCTGTGTCTCTCCTGCCCAAGCCCCACAAATAACAATGGTTTTGATTAAATGAGCTTTGACAGAGTGCCAGTAGTTCTGTAGGATAAGAAGAGGGCAGAGAAGAGGTAAGAGTTTGTTTTTATGCAGACTGAAAGATCCCAGCAGCAGAAATGATGGCATTTACAGGAATGTCACAATCTCCTGAATGATACAATTCCCTCACTGCCTGGAAACTTAATGCTTAGGCAGGGGTGTATTTGACCCTTGAGTAATTCTATAGCATCCCAAATGGGTATGATTTGTGTTTGATAAACATCACATTTTATGCCTTACAATGTACTGATCCTAGAAACAGACTTAAAAATCTGATCTGGGAATGGTACACAAATGAGCAGTTGCGTGGCTTATAAATTGTGGTGTGGCTTTACAATGCAAAGTGACACATCTGGCATCTCGCTGAGAGAGCTTTTTCACTTTTTCTTTTTCCTACCCCAAAGTGCTCTCTCCAGGGGAAAAAAAATCAAATTGCTGAAGTAACACACTTTCAGTATTAACAGTAAGGGCTATCTGTGGCCTGTGCAAGTGGAGAGAATATCTCATATACAATCAGCACATTATGTTGTTGTCCAAAACAAAAGAGGAAAATTTTAAGAACAACCACTGTATAATGTCAGATTATCATGGTGTCTGGCTTTGGGAGCCTCACTCTCTTCTTTGAGGGTTATATTATCCCAACATATGAAAGAGAAAACTCAATGGAAAACCAAGAAAGATATCATTTTCCTTTCCTCCTCCCCTCCTCCCTTCTTTTCCTGTTGGGAGTGTTTCTGTTTGTCTGCATAAAACTTACCCATTCCAGTCCCTAACTACTATTTAAGGTTGCCTGCCAGCCTGGGAAGTTGTTATGCAGGTTGCACTTAAATAGCTCACGTTTGACTGCAGAGCACCTGTTAGTTGACTTGGAGACAGTAAAATTCAGGGCAAAGGCTTCCCAAACACAAAGGGTTGCTTGTGGAAAAAGACCTTGTTGATCTTGGATGGAGTTATAACCAGCACTCGATGCCTTTAGTGGGGCATTGTATGGTGCACTAAGTCTGTACATGTGTTTCTGTGTGTGAAAAAACAACACCTGAGCTAAACAGAGAGCATGGAGCTAACGGGCTTTCTTCAGGTGTGTTTTATGGAGGCCTTTTGAAAGGACTTTTTGTGTAGGGCCCTTGGAAACTCTTTTCAAAGCCCTGCTCAGAAGTGCCGAGGCCTGTGGGCCACCTTCCCGCTCAGGGCGTGCATCGTGTGGCTCACATCTTCCCAGTGCACACTTGGGTCCATCAGGTTGGCTGTTCCAGACCCTGAGAGAATCTTTTCCCTTGATAGGAGGTGGAGAAGCCTGAAATAAAAGCTGTACAGCAAAGTGTTCTCTCTTTCTGCCTGTCCCTGTTCGTTCAGCTGTTACCGCACACTGCTGCCCCCTTAGCTCTGCTCCTGCTCTTTGAGCCAGCTCTGTGTCCTGACTCATTCTCTGCTCTGTTTGTGACTCGTTTTGTGGGGCAAAGCCACTGGAATAACCTTGGGAAGATCAAAACAGAGTACTTTGAAGTGACACACGGGCGCGGTATTAATTTTCTAATATATTTTGGAATAATGTTGACATTCATTTGTTCTTTACAGGAGTGTGCTTGTTTGCAAAGATAGACAAGCAAACCTTTTTATGACAACACAGTTCACCTATGAAATAACTTGTTCATTTTCAGAAGTTTTGTTTTAAAAAGCTGCCTTAAAGTGCCAAGATCCATGAAGCTGTTCCCCGGAATGAATCAGTCTAACCCAGAGCTCATGAGAGTCTTTGAACATCTTTTTGTTTTGTTGATCAGTTTTAGTTATTGGTACAAAATGAACAGCCCAAAATGTTTATGGTGAACCAAGCCATGCCACTGTGTTTTATAATGTTTGTTATAATGAATGCTTGCAGGTTCTTTCAGTGACCAGTGTGTCCTTCCCCAGCAGCTCTCAGGTGAGGCTGTTTGTGCAAAGGGAGATTTCATAGGATCACACAATATCCTGAGTTGGAAAGGACCCACAAACATCATCAAAGTCAAACTCCTGGCCCTGATTTGCCACATCCTCCTCTTCCTCCTCCATCCACAGTGCCTCAAGGAGCCATGTAGGAGCTGGTAGTTCTTTCTTATCATTTGAGCTACTTCATACCTCTCTTTTAACATTTCAGCCACTGTGCAAGGCAGCACCTCTGCAAGCTTGCCGAGTTTGGGATTTCCCACCTCCCTGCACACAGGGACAGTGCCTTGTACCCCACTCCAAATGCCACGATCCATGGGTTTGAATGTCAGGCATCAAGGCTCAGCATGAGGGAAAGCCAAGCATTGCACTGATCACAGGCAACAAACCCATCTTCTGTTGCAGTTTGTGCTTAAACCTGATTATTTGTGCAGGCTGGATGCTGCAACGTTTGCTTTGGAGCTGGACAAGCAGAACTGACAAACTGGATGGGTTGCCCATAAAGGAAGCAGAGAAAGGAGAAGCCTCTTGTATCATTTAAGTATTCACTGGTCTTTTCAGCAGGTGTTTTTCCAGTTGACAGCAGGCCACTGACAGCAGAAAGTGCAGCGGCAGCAGCCTCAGCGGTGAAACTGTTATAATGGGAGGGAGATAAAGTGAAGGATTTGTCGGAGGGGCAGTGCCAGGAAACGGCTGAGACATCACATGACAGAGGATGTGCCCTCTGCAGCTCAGGGACTATTTACTTAGAGGCGAGACTTCAGCAGACTCCACCAAGGGCAGTTCTGGCGAGTTACTTGAATTACCTGACCCACTTGCAGTAGGAAGTCATTATAGAGATAGTAAATACCTACCCCACCCTTGGTAGGCAGACAGACTCTTTGCCAAAATGGTCTAGCTCAGCTTCTCAGAATATAAAATATTGTACCTTTCTAGTTGAAACTGGCATTGCAAAGACATCAGAAACTGCTGCTCTTCCAGTAAACTGCTCCATTTCTTGGCATTCGACCATTGTGGAAAGAGCTTCCAGGATTTATGTCTTACCACCACCTGGAGCACAAATAATACGAGAAGAGTAAGTTGGAAATTTTTCTTAAGGTGCAAATCTCTTGCTTCTCACATTGATGGGAAAAGCTCCCAGGCCTTCTGGCAGTCAGGGAAGTTGCTTGTGATGGAGATTCCAAGAGGAGCTTTACACAAGCATTCATTTGAAGTGTTAAATAGACTCCAACACAGTTTTTCCTAGAATTTTTTGTTTTACTTTCTTGTAGTGAAAGCTGCAACTAACTTAGCACACATAACATAGAATCATGGAGTTGTTAAGGTTGGAAAGACCTCTGGGATCATCAAATCCAACTGCCAACCCAGCACCACCACACTGTTCACCACTAAACCACGTCCTCAAGTGCCATATCCACACTTTTTTTGAATACTTAACATGCTTGGTGATTAATTACTGTTAATTGATGGATGGGTTTTAAAATTTCAAGGAGAAGCTTGAAACATTATCTACAAGTTATCATTTCTTTAAAAAATCATGTTACTATTATAGTAAATCGTAACTGTAAATTTTTTCCACCTTGAGTAGATGAGATTTCACCAAGATCTGTGGCCTGCACAATGCTGACCTTTATCATAACCCTGGAAATTATCACCAAACTAAGATTCTAATCTTGCTTAGGCCAGAATATAGTTGGAGAAAGTCCATGAAAAGACAAAAGATTTATACTAATGCAGCAAAGAGCAGGTGGGCCAAAATAGATATTAATGTAAGAGGATTTGCTTCAAATTAGAATGATGATGGCCTTTGCTTGGACTGTAGGGGGGATAGGTGATGACAGGAAAGGAAGAAGAAAAGAACTCATGTGTCTTCTACAGTACATAGATCTCAGCTTAATTTTCCTTCTATTTTGAGAGACTTGTGTGAGTCTTACCCAGGACTTCAGGCACTGAGATGCTGGGATGGGGTGGAACAGTCCGTATGAAGACAGAATGGAAACTGAAGTGAGAATTTTCATTCCTTCAAAGTTCTCTGGTCAGAACTGAGGGGGTAATTCTCCATTTGAGAAACCCAGGAGATGAACTTGCTCATCCTCTGCAAAGCTGGTGAAGTCTGCTGAAGTTGATTTGATCTACCTGTACCCAGGGGCTTGGGTTGTGCATTGACTTCTCAGAGCACCACGTGCTCGTGGCATGGGTTGGGCTGCCTTAGGAGAGATCACAGCCAAGTTAAAAGGGATTTATTCTCCTGTTCTGTTGGAACCCAGAAAAGCCAAAAAACTTCTCCTGATCTTTTAGGGACAAATTTTCTCCAGGGGGATTTGTCATCTTTGTAGAGTGTTAAGGACAATGTGTCATATTGGGCACCTCAGGGGGTTTAATGCACTGACACAAACATCCATGAGGGACACAGGCACCCAGCTCTGAGGCTGCGATTCAGAAGCCTTAATAAGGGGTCTCCTGCACAGTGATTTGGGAAAATCCAGTGCCTAGTAATGGCATACACATGTACCTGGACTCTGAGTGCAGGGATTGAGGTAACAAGCTGGAAAAGTACTGAAGAAAAGGATGTGTGTCTGTGCTTTGGTTGGTACCTCAGGTGTTTTCTGGGATCTGACCCTGAATGCTGAAGTTTTATGTGTTTACAGTTGCACTGAGTTTCCTTAGGGAACTAAATCAAACCAATTTTTTTTTTTTTTGTTTGACACTGCTATTAAAGTAGAAAGCTGAACACCAAACTGCTGGGGAGGCCCAGAGCTAAACTGGAGCCACACTTCACTTGTTTCTATTCTAGTTTTGAACACCCTTCATCAACTAATCACTGCCTGGAACAGTATTAAATTTAATCACTGAACTCTAAAACACTGTAATGTGTCTACCTACTCCATGGTTCCATTTGGATGGAAATTTTCTATCTCGTTTAAAGATTATTAAAGCCCTGCCTTTCTTGCTCAGAACAAAAAGGCATTGTTGGATTTGTTTTTCGTTATGTTCGTATTCAACAAAAGATGATTCTTCTGTCTGCTCAGTGCTGAGATCCCTGTGAACATGTAGACCTCCTCTCCACTTGCTTTTCTTTCTCCTGGCTGGCTACAAAATAGAAACATTTCCTTCTCACAGAAGTGTGTGGTTGAAATGCACAGAAGCAGATGTTGTTTATCAAAACTTTCAAGGTTTTCCTAACGTAGGTATTAATTAAAAAGTTGACGCGAGGCATAATTGAATAAAGAAGCAGCATTGCAAGGCACAGCAGGAGCAGCAATGAGATTAATACACGTTTATGATTAAGAACTCATCTTTCATAAAACAAAAACTGTTGTTTCAGTCAAAACCTTTTGACCTTTTAAGAGCAACGTGGCAAACTCACAAACACAGAGTTGTTTGTTTGGTCCCTCTTATTGCCATCACACTGTAACCTAGGGAGAAGAGCTTTTTCGATCCTCCTGTGGGCAGGAGAGCAGGATTCTTGCTTTTGGAGAGCTCACAGCCCATTCACAGTGGGTTGACTTTTAAAAGACCCATTGAATGACGCAAGGTACAAATTATGACTCACTCTGCATAGGTTAAGTTTGTGAAAATCAGCTTATATTCATCTCCCAAGCACCTACACAGCTGCTTAATCCATTTATTATCTCTGGGGTCCCATTAACCCTTTTGCAATGCAGCCCAGCCAAACTGATGCTTTTATCCAGGGAATTACAGTTTTTCTCTTATCAGATCTAGTGAGGGGCAAATTTTCTTCTCCCTGGCCAGGACTGGATCACAGAGTGGCCCAGCAGTGTGAATTTGAACATTTCCTCCTGTTCCAACAGCCCTCACCAAAAGCCATGGATTGCTGGTGTTTGCTGATCTGTGACTCTGTTTTCCAGGCCTCACCCAGATGAACCAGATGCTCTTCAATGTCCGAGTCCTCCAAGGATCTCGCAATGATACTGTAATTGTTGTTTATTATAAACAGCTTTTTAAGCAGAAGCGTGGTGCTAGTCCAGCATGTTTTATTAGCTGAAACTTCTTGTATTTCCCACTTGTATCACAACCTATTTTCCCAGTTGATTTGAGGGTTTGGGAGCAGTTCTGCTGTGTTTGCAGGGTTTTCAAAGGACAGAGCCACCTCTTCACCTTCTCCACCCATCTCCTCCCCCATCTTCCCTCCTTTCAAAGGGAGAACACCAGGAAGTTTGGAGATCAGATGTGGTTCCTAAACCTCTGTCAATGAGGAAGGTCTCCTATGCTGCTGGAAATGGTGTGCAGCCACTGGTTCCTGTATTTCAGCTCTCCTTCCTCTCAGGAAACTCAGAGTCCAAGGGAAGGAAAACCCCAAATGACCCTTGTACAGGTCATTGCAAAAAGTGGTGGTTGCTTAAAAAGGGTGTTACCTTGTGTGGCTCCATTTCTCCACCTATCCCTCTTCTGCATGTTTCACAAATAGTGGCAGCTGTTACAGGACTGGCATTATGGGATGGACAGTGAGAAATGAAGTGTCTCTTTCTTTGAGCCCTTGGTTTTAGTCTTAACTCAGCACAATTTTCCTTTCCTGGCTAGAGGAGGGACTGTACCTCGTCTTGTTACTGTGGGTGATTAAATACTCCAAAAAGCTTTTCTCCAATGTTGAATCAAATACTGAAATTAATTTACTTCCTCTCTGTTCATAAATACTGTGTGTCAGCTTTCTGCTAGCCACAGTTTGCTAACCTACTCCCAGAGATTCCTGCAGAGAGGAAGTGGCAAAATTGCATGTAAGATTATTTACAGAAAGCTAACGTGAAAAATGAACATTGGCCAGATACCTGTCTGTGTCTTTACTCAGGGAACACGTATTACCCTCTGACTTTCATGGTCAATCACAACTAAACATAAAATGTGAGTTTCACAGCCCATGTAGGAGATTGGAATTGAGTATAAAGATATATATGCTGTTGTTTTTAAGCCCATAATAAAACTTACTGAATACTCATGAATAATAGATGCATTTAAAGGAAATTACGATCTGCTCCTGTTTAATCCTTGAAAGAAAAAAACCCAACAAATTAGCTTATAAATTCTCTAATGGTTTATTCTTCAGGGCAGAACAATGGAGGCTTGGTATGAAACTCACTGGAATCAATAAAAAGACCCTCGTTTCATGCCCCAAATTTGTAACCCTCACAGAAGTCTGTTATGGCAGCTGCCACCTTTACTAACACACCAAGGTTCAGCCTGGGTTCCTCCTGGGCTCCAGTGGTAATGGCTCCAAATTCTGCCTGAAACAGCCTGATATTCCCTGTGGATCAGGCACAGAGCTGGACCTGTACCGTGCACTCACCTGTGCCTTACGTCAGTAAGTCTACTATGTGCTGTTCCACTTGTGGCTCTTGTAAATTAAACTGAGAAATAAGTGGCTTTTTCGGCCTGTGCCGCTGCTGAAACGAGATCCAAGGCTCAGGTAGGTTCCAGCTGTGATCTCGCTCCTTGCTTATGAACATGCATTTATGTTCTCAGGACGTTAGAGCTCCTTCTACACGGGCAAAAATTGTAAAAACAAAATGAACAACGTTCTCTGTGTACAGTGGAGTTATTTAAAGTGCCTGAGGGTTTGAACATAAGCAGATACTGTGTTCACATACTATATAAGCAGGACTTCTGGGTTTTGGCATTTAAAATGACAATTAAAAATACAGCAGGCATGTTTCAGCAACTTTATGGGTTGCTATAAACATCCAGAAAAGGATTCCAACAAAAGTAAAGATTCACTGTAAGGATTGTTTTCTTTTTTTGTGTTCTGCCTCAGTTTTCAGCGTGATGTGTCGCAACACACCACAAAAGTAAAGGGCAGAAAGTGTCTCCTGCATTGGAAGTTGTACATCAAAAAATGCTTCTTTGGGAGAGTCAAAGCTTACAGATTGTTTGGCTCTGTTCAGGTAATTGTTTTATCTTCCTGCTCAGGAGTTTTCTAAAAAACCTTGAAGAGAAAAAGCCCCAGAGAAGTCTGGGAGGTGAAAAACACTTTTCTTCCTCAGCAAGGAAACAAACAGACTCAAAATCTCTTCCTGGAACAATTCTGGGTACCACGCCATTACCTGAATTTTCTTAGAAATATTTACCACAGGAATGACACCACTGCACATTCAGGCAGCTCTTCCCGCTGTAGGCTCCTGATAGCCTGCCAAGGGCTGGGAACTGCACGCTGTATCCTGTCCCTTTAAGGAACATGGTGCTTACAAATAAAGAAGGCACCTCTTGTTGTGTTTTAGGCATTAAGGTGAGAAGAACCTGAATCTCAAGTTAAACATTTAATTACAAGGCCTTTCTTCCTCAGTAATTTTTTGCCTGGCACTTGTAAACCTTTGGCAAAAAGGATTCCCCAGCTTCTTTGGCTTGTGAACCTGAATGTCTCATTAATCAACACCTAAATCTTCAAAATGCTTTGAGATGTTGTTGTGGCATTGAGTGGCATTTCCCCTAGGATGGTCAGCTCTTTCCAAGCCTTAGAATGGGAGATAAAGTGCAGTTTGTTTTTAATAGTTCTGAAATCCATATTTTCTCTTTAGGATATTTTAGCAATGAGTTTCATTCTGTGCATGTACTGAAACCTCACGGTCATCCCCTGACTACCTAAAGATGTTCAGCCACAAGAAATCCCTTGCAGCTTCCCTGGGCTTCTCTCATGGGAGAGAGGAACTCGCCATGGGAGTTGTGCAGCTCTTCTTTACCAAACTCCAGCACTGGGAGTGTTTTTCAGAAGTCAGGGCTAAGTGAGAAGTAGGTTCCTGCCCTGAATTAAGCAACACTCCATGTTAGTGATCTAGTGTCTCAATCAAGGCAGGAAGGAGTAAGGAAACTGCTTTATCCTCCTGAGTGCACAAAGCAATCCCTAAGGACTGGGAATGGGACATCTGTCAGAAAAGAGGGAGATAGAGGGTATCTTAGGGCTGCATTTGTTTCCTGTGGCTATGCCTTTGGTTTGTTTTCTCCCTTTCCTCTTCCCCTTACCACAATTCAGGACTGTGTATCAGCTCTTTTCTTCCCTTTTCCTTTATTTATTTCCTTTAATGAGGCAATAATTTTGCAATCTGAGGGATTCAGAGCCAATCACATCCTCCTTTTCTACCTTGCTGTCTCTTTTCCTGACCCTGCCACAGCTGCAATGCCACGCTGTGAACCAAAACTCAAAGGTCCTTTGTGTTTGTTTGATTTTTGCTTTGCATGCCTTCCCTTTCCCTTGCATTCCTGCTTGGTGTAGCCCTAGCAGCTCTCTTCCCTCATGTGGAGCATCAGGCACATCCCCCAGGCCTCCTGCTGAAATCTTTCCCTCCCTGGGATATGACCTTGGGCTGGATTTCACCCCTTATGCAGGTGCTCAGCACAGAACAAATGTAGTTAAGAGCTGTGCCAGGGGCTGAAGTGGGCAATGAGATAAGGTGCAATTTTAACACTCATCCTTTATCCAGGGCAAATTGGATGTTAATTGTAGTGACGCTGCTGTGATGGGCAGTCTTTCTAGCTCTGAGTGATGTTGTGCAACAGCAGCTGTACAATCCGTGCAATTCTTCATCTGTACAATCAACCCGAAACTGTCTTGATTAAATCACATTTGTAATTGTTGCTACCACAAAGATCCTGCGGGGGAAAAGCAGCTGCAGGAGGACTCCAAAATCCTGTCTCCAACTCCTTGCTGAACATTGCTGGTAGCTTCTCTAGTGATGGAGACCTGGAGCTCACCTGAACATGGGACAGAGTTGAATAATCCCTTTCACCTTCTGTACAACACAGGTTTGTTCCTTGCCTTTCATTTGCTCGTCCTTTGCCCAAGCTGCTCACGACCAACAAAACTTCAGTTGTTTGGGCAAGTGTGTCACAATCTACTGCACCTTAGTCTTGGGAAATTTATCTTGCTGTTCCAAAAATTCCTCACACTCCTCGACATTTACTCCTGTGGGTATTTCTAGACTGTTATGTCTGCCCTTGTTGTTTAACCATTTAGCTCTGTCCTCATAAATCATCCCCCCCTTAGCTCTTTAGTTGGGCTCCCTGCCCGTGCTCCTAAGTGTGAAAACTCCAGGCTGAGCCTACCCTTTCCATGTCTACTCCCCACAGGATTCTATTGGTGGCACAAAGTTGTTACTCAAGCCGTATTTTCATTCCTGGCTTATTGCATGATCCCTTGCTGACCAAAGGATCTCTGGTTCTCTGCAGCAATTCTCTGGTTTTATTTCCCAGGTCCTCCCACATGTTCTTAAGACTTGTTCCACCTCTTCCCCTGACTTAAAACCTCCAATTCAGGCTCCTTGCCCCTTCTCCCCAAGAGCACAACTTCAGGGAGTAGCAGAGGCAGAGAGCATCCCTGCAGTCATTGCCACTTCCTTCATCCCTCAGTCTCTCCTGAAGGACTTCCCTGCAGCCAGAATCCATTTCCAGGGGCAGCTGGAAGCTGGGCATGCACAGCACATCTCCCAGGTGGGTGTCTGGTGGTGCAGCTCTTCAGAGCAGGGTGAGGAAGAGTAACTGGCTGGATTCAAACCTCCTTTTCCCAAACGTGTGGCAGGAGCTGGTGGGCAGGGAGCTGGGTCATGTGTTTACCACAGCTTGGGAAATTCTGGCATTTTTGCCCCCTCCTGTGGGCACCTGTCTGCATTCTTGGAATCTGAACTTAACACATACAAATTTCAGGAGCTCTGTGGTGAGGACAGGATATGCTGTTGATTAAGGCATCTTGGAAGCTATCTGGATATTAAAACAAATTCATTGCCACAAAATCACCAGGAAGAAGAGAACCCTCCAAAAGGTGCATTTATCCAGTTTATGAGAACACTTACAGTGACTACAGCAAGGATTGAAAATAACTTAAGAGTTGTGTAAGGCACAGGAATTACTTCAGAGTGCAAATGAGGCTTTGACTTTCAGGGAGAAGAAAAGAACTTCTTGTGGGCAGATTTACCCAGAGCTGCCTATTGCAAACTTCCTTTTACTTTTTTGTTACATTTTTGTGCGTGGTTGCAACCACAGATACAAGAAGGACCAGAGAGATCCCTAATCTGGCACAGAGCATCATCCAATCAGTTTAGCCTGTTACACCATCACGTGCAAAGTACAGCCTTGTTCTCTTTTCGGCTGATAAAAATTTGGAAGTTGCAAAATGATCACTAAAGCAAGAGACAGGCTGTGAAAATAAAAAACATTTATTTTTCTAAAAACTCAAAAAATCTAGACAAGCCCCCAGCCTCTGCTGTGTTTCCTTCCTACTTGCACATTCATTTTATCTCCTTCAGTCTCATCTCGCTCGTTCCTGTGTTAACTGGAGCTGATCCCTGCAGTGTGTTCTCGTGTTCTCTTTCAGGGCTCTTCCATCTCCAGGTTGGAAGAATCATCCATTTGCCTGGTGGCAGAAGAATTCAGTACTGAATTTGGGATGATGTGTTGAAAAGCTACTTTTGTTTCACCTTTGAGCTCCAGAACCACCCTTTAAAACTCTGAACTTGAGCAAGAGGGTCCAATATGACCATAAATTAAGTTGAATTGTACCTTGGAAGTTTAGTCTTTGTTTAATGGCTTTGTTCAATTATTCTACTTGTTCATTTATCTTTACATAAACATAAAATTATGCAATCATCACATTTTCTCCTCTAAAGGAGATTTTTATAAGAAACTCAACTCTCTGCATGATTTTTTTTGTTTCTATGAGTGTACACATGCACTTTTTTATTTTGTTGAATAACTCCCTTAGCCATATTTTCCTCCTCTGTTTAAATCTCTTCAGACATAAGGCAAGTACAGAGGAATAACTCCAAGTGTAAAAAAGAAAAATCTTGTTCCTCCCTCAGATCTCCATAATCATGGCTAAGTGTTGCACGTTTATTTAAACTGTTGTAGAAAAAGCCACTGGTGTTCAGCAAATTGTATTATATTATAGATTTTCAAAACCATGGCAGTGGGTTTTGAAATTTGATTTTCTGGGTTCCAGATGAGAAAGAAGAACTTCAATAATCCACCTGGAAGTGAGGGTCTTTCAGTTCTGCCTGGTTAGTAGTTTAGTAAAAGTTTAAGTATTTATTCACTAGAAAAGGTTAGTCCCTGCCATGCCATCTCATGCTCTGCTACAATGTTTTATGCTCTTTTTCTGGGCCTTTCTCACCAGGTCCATGAAGTCTGACCTTTCTTATTGGCTTCTCATTCCTCCATTCTGTATTAATCATGCTGGAATGATGTCCTATACAGAAGGTCCTGGAAATCTGTGCTTTAAGCACTGAGTCTGCCCTGCTATGGGCTACACATTCATCACACTAAGCCAGAAACAAAGCTGGAATCCCTTCTCAAAGTGAGGTTGAGTATTTAAAACGAACCAGAGGAGATCTCATTGGAAATGTCCACATCATCACTGTCCTCTTCTTCAAAAAGCATGAAGGTTGAATCAGGTTGTCTGATAGAAACAGCTTCTGCCCTGGTATTGCACAATCAAGTGTGGGAACACTGCAGTTTCAGAATCAACTGGGATCTGCAAGAATGGGCTAATCCCTGTGACCTCCTCATGAGCTGTGAGGGCCTTATAAGAAGAAATGTGGGACGAAGCTCAGAACCTTTGTGTTGGCTGTGGGAAACAGTTCCAGCTTTCTCTGCTGGGAAAACATGGAATCCTTGGCTTAGGGTTGATCCCATGAAATGGCCTCGTGCCCACTGACTCAGGGCACTGTGTATTAATTGGGTAAGCAGAAGCTAATTACCTCCTGTAAAGCATCTCTCCTCTTGAATCCTATGGGCCATTTTATCCCTTGACTAATTGCATGTCTTCTCATTTGCATTTGATCCAGCCTCCACAGAAGGTAGTAGGAGTTAATTTTCTGATTTTCCTGGGAAAGGAATTGAACTCTGTGCTCAGCGAGTGAGTTTCTCTGAGCAGATGGATGTTGCTGAGCAGTGCAGTCAGAGCAGGAGCTCTGCAAGGGCCCTGGGCTGATGGCAATTCTCCTGGTGCTGCTCAGGAGAAGGCTGGTGGCAGACCCATCCTCTCTAAGAAGCAGAAGCACACATTGCTGTGGTTTGCTCTGCAAGAACCTTCCCCATAGAGATCGTGCATTTAGAGCACCAAGGGTGGAGGGAAGTGTAAGAGGGTTTCTCTCTACTTTCCAGGCCATTTCTAAGCAATAAAAAAAGAGCAATTAAGAATTCAGCTGACTTGGCCATTAAATAGAATAGATTTTAAAAGCCATGGCTTTTTTTTCTTTCTAAGAGCAAAGATGCACTTAGAAAACCTCCTTTTTTTTTCAAAACACAAGCTTAGACTGGGAGTTGTGGACACAAAATTGTTACTACTTCATACCTGCAGCTGAAAAAGGAACCATGTACCTCTGGATGTCAAATGTGGCTTTAATCTGCTTCACAGCTTGTTTTGTTTTGTTATTCTCTGTTTCATTTCCCTTTGCGGTGTTAAACTCTGACCCTGAAAGGTGAGGAAGTGAAGGAAATGGAAGAGTGAAATTTGGGGAGTCTGAGGCAAAAAAGCCAAGGGAACCATGGGGCAGCCTGTCTGGTTGGGAGATTGAAATGTAAGTGGACTCCTCAAATTAATTACTTTGGAACCCACTCACTTATGGATGTGGACTCCCTTAAGTATAAGTCTTACATTATGTCACCAAGATGGCATTTGGGGCTGATTTATGTTGGCACAGGAGTGGCCATAAAGTGCACATGTGTGCCCAGAGTAGCCCTTTTTCAAACAGAGCATGTTTATAGAAACAGGAAACGTGGCTGGAGCAGGAGCACCCCGAGCCGCTGCTGTGTCAACAGCATCCCAAATACAGGTATCCAGGATCTGCACCCTGCCTGCATTTTCCATGGATTTCCACGCTAGTCTGTAACCTGGAACACACTTACCAGAGATTAGTGGTTGGTGGATGGAGGAAAAATGACTTATTAGGTGAAATTTGCTCCACTGAAGATGCATATCTGCCCAAGAGCCACAATCCACATTTTAATCCTTTTCTTTCTTACTCTATCTGATCCATGGCTGATATTTCACAGTGATAATCACTCTCTTTTTTTTCCCTCCTTGGAGAATGAGGACACATTATATTAATTATATCTGATTCTGTAGTCCCATCATTTATCTTTAATAAACTATGTGATTTCTGTCTGAATAAATCTGAAGCCTTCAGGTCATGTTCAGGGAAGTGTAAACTCTTCCCAGTTCTTTATAGTCCATTAGAAACAGTTAAGTATATACAAGCATTTTTAGGAGACAGAAAAGCAGATGTAAATGAAGATCAAAAATTGCAGAGCAGTATTGGTGCCTGAGAAAACTGTACTCTCTGATTCCTCAGATGCATTTATTTGCACGTTCAGTCTTCAATCTGTTCTGAGTTGTGAGGTGCTATAAATATATACAAATAACCATCTCCGTGATCCTTTTGGATCTGCTCTGCCTGTAACAAACTCAGAGGGGTTTCATGCTCCCAGAGTGCCATGGTTTGTACACAAAGCAGCCTCCTCTAAGTTTCTAAGGAGAACCAATGATGCAGGGGGAATCCTTTTTCTCACGTTGTATATGACCTTCTCTTTCTCCTCCTCAGTCTGAAGAATCCTTGTGTTGGTATTGAAACAATTCAGGAGATTTTTTTAGGGCACATCAGATATTAGGATTTGGAAGAAAGAAGATCTTCCTGTTGTCTTGGAGGGGAAATGCATGTGAATCCTAAAGCCGAAAATACTATTTGTCAATGAAGATTAACTTGAAATAGGAATCTGTAATGAGTCTTTTCCATGGATATACTCTACTCTTGCACCTTTAGAGCTGACAGGAGGTGCAAGCATTGCTCACAGAAGCTCATCTGTGGCACAGTGACTGACAGCATTAGGTAACTCAGAGTCTGGTCTGTTCCCAGGTTTTATTGAAAATAAAAACTGCAGTAACTGAGTTGCAGATCTCACTCAGGGGATGTAGGTGATGTGGGTCTAACTGAGTAGGCTATGGGAGTAGGACTGGTGGATTACTCACCGAAGATTTACATTCCCTTTGAAGATGACATGGGAAAGTATTTCTATCAGGGAAATACAGTTCCTTCAACAAGTGTCTTAGGACTTGTTTATTTATTGATTGCAAGTCAGATAAATTTGTCAAAACATTTGTAACCTGCAGAATGAAAAGCGGAACCAAACAACCTGCCCTTGGTGTTTTACTGCATGAAATATTTCATGACTGACTGCTGAGCATAGCACTCAGTGAATATCCTGGCATGGTCACTGCTGTTGAGGAGCACAGGAGCTGTGATGCTCTGTTGAGTTTGGGCTGGGACTTATTTTTCTGCTTTTTATTGGAAAATTGCTTGAAGGTAAATGCTTAGTTTGAGTTCTCCTTTGCTGTTTCATTTCAGGGCATGCTGGTGTGTTTGGGACAAGATTAGAACAGAATAACAGGCACACTTATCAGAAGGATTGGGAAACAGATACTGTAGTGCTGAGTGGGTGTCATGGGGGAGGGTTTTTAACTTCCCTGGATTAGTGCCCAGCACAGGGGTAGATGTAGGAAAAATCATGTCGGCAGAGAATCGCGTGTTGAGTCTCTGTGGGTGTGAGCTGAGGATGCCCCACAGCAGCCTGGAATCCCAGCTCTGCTGTCTGGAATAGCAGGAATAGGCAGCACAGGAGCTCTCTCATGGCAAAAAGGGTTGTGTTCTCTGTCAGGGCCATGTCCATGCAGGCTTTGGATACAAAAAAATCTGTTTGTCAGTAATCAAAATACTTTTTTCCCAAAGGTAAGGAACACAAGATGTTCAAAGTTCTGCAATGCACTTCAGCTGTTTGGGACAAATGTTTCTCTTGAAATTCATTGAAGCCAACACTTGTATCTTGCTCACTGTTGCCATCTCACAGAGATCTGAAGGACTTACAGCAATGCACTCTACTGTGATGGGGAAGAACTGCTGGCTCTAGCAGCCAGTTTGTCACATTGGTAAGGATTCTGAAAATCAGGAAGTCTCTGAAGGTGCACGTTAGAAGGTTGCTGGAAACCTAATTTCTTATTTTTTGTCCCTTAACCTTCCTCTCAAATACAAGCTGTGGTGCAGAGTATCCACGTGCATTTGTGTAGTGGGAGTGTGGCTTTAACACGAAGCCGACCCCTAACAAATTCTCAGACCATTGTTTGTGTCTCCTGTGTGTACTTGAAATGAATGTACATGATCCACACAGAGCCATCAGAGCCGGATATGAAACAGGAACCTCTGGAGTGAGCGTGAGTCGGACGCAGATGTAAAAGCCTTCAGGAGCACACACTGCTTGCTGACGTTTGTCAGAAAGGGGATGGCCTGGAATCCCAGCCCAAGCAGATGTGTTGCAATAGGCACAGGAAGAGATCAGTCTTAGTGTCCCCTGATGGCTTCTCCTGGAGATTTGAGGTTATGCCAGCTTTTGTCTGTGATCCAGCCTGGATCTGGAATGAGGCGTTTCTTCCCAGACGTGATGTGTTCATGTTCTGGTGTCTGTGAAGCAGAGACTTGATGTGAACCTGGACAGGGGAGCAGCAGCTTCTTATAACTTGTAATCTGCCTCTATTTGAATAAGAATTAGCCAGAGGAAGAAAAATATTTATGCTGTTTTTGTATGTGAAGTGTAGAAACTGAAGGGATTCCTGCTGAGATTTCCCAGCTGTGCTGTCACAGGGGTTTGCAGCCACACTGCAAGTTCACCCCAGAGCAGTGATCAGCTCCAGCCCTGCAGTGATCAGCTCCAGCCTCTGGTCCTGCATAACCTCTTCCCTTTCCCCTGCCCTCCCCCAGATCCTGGCATCTTCCTTATCTCTGATAGCCCTCATCTGACCCCTCCATTCCTGGTCTCACAGTGTCTCCTCCAGAAGCTGGACAAACTGACAGGTCTGTCAGGAGATGCAGGAAGGGAACTCGGGGTTATCTCAGTGTGCAGGTTATCAAAGGGTTGCTCTCAAGGATCGTATCTGGGAGCAGCACAAGTCATCCCAAGCTAGAGACACGTGGAGGCTGGGCTGGTGAGTTCCTCAGGACCAGCTGTCTGTGGACATGGGGTAAAGATGAGAACGCTGAAAATAGTGGTGGAGACACCCTGAAGGCAGAAAGAGGTGCCTGAGATTGAGAAATGTGGAAGGAAAGTTATTTTTTTGGTATGCATCTGGGGACTTTGAATTAGCTTCCTCTGTAAGGAAGGGCTTCCTGGAATTCTTTGACCGGTTTTATACCCAGAAGGGAATTCTTTGGCACTGGATTCAGTGCACACATGGGATTTCACTTTGCATGAGGCCCTGTGACAAACCTCCAAAGAGTAATCAGCAAAGTTTTCCTCAGATATAAACTCTGTGACTGCTTCCACATTGGACTCCTGCTTGCTCATTCCTCGGCTGGTTTGTCAAAACTTCACAACATTTAGGCTGCTTTTCCTTGCAGTGCTGAGTCATTCTCTGAATGGAGTGAGAATTAAAGGGTTTGTTACTGTAAATTTTGCTATCCTCTGTCTGAAATCCAAGTGAGAAAAACTGCGATGTCAGTTTGACAAAAGTGAGCTTTTAAAAGAACCTCTGTCCTCTCAATACTTTTATATGTAACACTTGCACATATTTTGTTTTCTCTGTCACTTGTGGTCTCTTTAATTACACCACGGGAATCTGAACTGTGGCAGGATCAGACACAGAAAAAGCATAACCAAAAGAAAACAAAAGTTTTATTGGTTTTAAGTAGATTTTTCAATCTAAGAGGTGACTTTACTGAAAAAGCAACATGACATCTATTTGCAAAGGTTCTTTTACAGCCCAGAGAAGCTGTGGCTGCCCCATTCCTGCAAGTGTCCAAGGCCAGGATGGACAGGGCTTGGAGCAACCTGGGATAGTGGGAGGTGTCCCTCCCCATGGCAGGGGGTGGAACAAGATGAACTTTAAGTTCCCTTCCAACCCAAACCATTCTGGGATTCTGTGATTCATGTCCAAGACACACCAGTGCACATAGGGACTGATGGGGTATGTATGTGCTGCAGCCTCTTTGCTGGGTACAACCAAAGCCATAATTTTAAGGATTATCCTCATGCACACAGAGGAAAATTCAGTTTTCAAAATTCTTTACTGGTGATGAAACATAAGCTAGAACACTGTTGGGTTTTCTGATGTCAGTGTGAGCTGATGGAGTTGGCAATAAGAAAAATTATCCTTCAATTATAGGCTAAATATGTTTAAAGAAGTCACTGAGACATAGATGGTATAGAGCCCCATATTACTATTATTATCCTCAGTAAAAAAATAGTCCATAGCTCTTCTCTCTCCTCCCTCCTCTGTTAAAAAATTAGTCTCTTTGTCACATGTAAGAGCTGTACAAGTAACAGGAACAAAACATGTAGGTGTTCTGAACACAGTCATTAAACAACATTTGTTAAGCACATCAAGTTCTGGACTAATTCATTCTGTAGCTTTTCTGTTTCATGTGCTCAGGTGATAAAGAATTATGCAGAACTTCCATCAGTAGGCAATTTTATTTCTTGCCTTGAATCAAATAGTGACTCAGAATGAAAATGTCACTGAGACATGGGCTGTGGTGAGACTCTGTGGCTGCTGGTTCCAATCACCCTGTAACTACAAGGGGCTCTGTTGGTAACGCAGGAGCCAAGACCACCTCTGCAGGGATAAGGCAAGAATTGAACTCCACTTTCAGCAGAAAAGACAGGAGCTGATAAGCCACAAATTTAAAAATGTTACATTTGGTGGTTCTTCATAGAAGGGGCACTATTGATTGAAATAGAAGCATTTCATGGTAAGAAGTCTGTCCTCCCAGATGTTAAAATGGAATGGAAACCCTTTTTCTTTTTTAAATTTTTTTTTAAGTCCTTTCTTCTAGATAATATTTCTAACTTCTTTTTGAATCTTCTGTGATCTATGATAATGGTATCACATAATTACATGGCATAATAATGATAGACAATACAAAGATTACACATTAATTGCTATATATTTATATGCATAGCATGGCACTGCTTTTAGCTGTGGTAGATGCCATCAACAAAAATGTCCAGGAGGAAGCATCCAGCCCTTAGGCACTGTTTATACACTGGGAAAGTTTGGGAACTTCTGGTCTTGGGGTTAGATGCACCCACTACCACTGTAATTGATATGCACTCCCACTTGGGATTGAGTCTACCTACCTTCTCTGCAGAGTTTGAAATGCCACTGCTCTGAATGATTCCTCGCCCACGGAAGGAGGGAGGAATTCAAATCAGCTGGGGAGCAAAGCACTCTCCGCTGGGAATAGGAGGAAAGAGGGCTTCTGGTGGTGGGAGAAGTGGGGGAGGGAATGAAACCACTTTTGGGGACAAGTGGGCTCTGCAGCATGGGAGGATATGGAGGAAGTGGGACAGGATGTGAGAGCACCAGACATGGGCAGTGGGGAAAGGCAAATGGCTCTTCATCAAGCCCGAGCCATAGGAACAAAGTGAAGGATAACACAGTGATGGGAAAAACCCTAAAACTTGTTTTTTTCCCATGAGGATACCCAGCCTGATGATTTGAGGTGACCCTTGTCTTTCCAAAACTGTTCTCCCTGGCTGGAAGAGATGCTGCACTTCTGGCCAAATCCCTGCAGGCCCCAGTAGTGGTTTCAGCAGTGCCATCACCTCCAGGAGTTGCTGGACACCCTTTCAGTTCCCTGCAGGAAGCAGGAGCTAGTTCTGGTGGCTGGCACACGTCACCCCTCT
Organism: Vireo altiloquus; assembly: GCA_013396875.1. Taxonomy (NCBI): domain Eukaryota; kingdom Metazoa; phylum Chordata; class Aves; order Passeriformes; family Vireonidae; genus Vireo; species Vireo altiloquus. The sequence continues at coordinate 235,092 of VZRF01013111.1, read as the reverse complement.
GTGTGCTCTGTGACTGCTCTGACTGGAAAGCTGAGAAGCCCAAGCAGGAGGTGGGAGAGATCTGCAAAAGGAAAGGAAGGATCAGGGAAGAGTGGCTCTGCTCGTGTGGTTGGGTGAGGGTGTTTTCGTTGTAGAGCCTCCTATTTTTAGGTTTTATCATTTGCCATTGTCTCCTTTGCTGTAAGCTGAGCTGCTGCCTCCTATGGCTTCCCTTCACTACAATGTGATTCTAAAAGATGCAATTTTGACCTCATCATGTTTTGGATTTGCTCTGGCCCTGCTTATCATGCTAAGTGAGGGTTACTAGGGAAGGAGAACCAATCCTTACAGGATCCAAGGCTCCAGAGATAAATTGACTTATCTTCTCTCTTAGCATGTCAGCATTACCACACTTGTCTGTGTCAAGTATTCACAAACCTGAGACAGGCTTTTACAAGGTGTTCCTCAGATGCTTTTTTACAAATTCCTTTGGAGATCTCGCCATTTGCCTTCCTGTTTTTAAGTCTTGAGAATGCAGATGGGTCGGTCTCACTTTAAGGCTTCTTCATGCAATCAAGTTAGAGAAAAAATTTTTAGACATAATTATATACCCCCAGGAATTGGATCTCATTCAACTTGCAGAATAAATCACAACAGTTAGTAGGACTGTACTGGATTGAAAAAGTCCAGAGGAGAAATATCACACATAAAATGCCTCACTTGCATTAGTTCCTATTTATTTATATATTTACAGGTTCATTTACTGCACAGGTAGTGCAGATGTAGGACCTGTTTTGTTTAGATAAAATAAAAACATGTTTATTCCTAAAAGTGAAAGAGTGAAGTCAGATGGATTGTCATTGCTAAATTTGGCAGATTGACCATCTTTTGAATGCTGCTGGTTTAAGGAGGATGAGGTTGAAGTGGAAAATACCTGCTCTTCATTATGCAGTGGAACTGGAAGGCAGCCAGAGTGTTGGACAATCTAGTCCTGCACTGATTGCTGGACAATCTAATCCCATCTAGTCTGGTCTGAAGGGTGTCTCACCTGTCCCTGGAGAAGAGGGAGCACTGCCTGAGCTGTCCACACTGTTTGGATAACGAGGAACTTTCCACATCTGCTCCTGTCTCTTGTTTTCCCTCCTTTCTGAGAAAGTTCTGAATGCTTCTTGAGTACATCCTCTGTGTTTTGAGATAACACGTGAAAAGGAAACTTCTTGATAATTATTTTTTTTTTCAGTTAGCTGCTGGGGTTGTCTTTTCTTTTTTCCCTTCCCAGATTCACATGACTCTCAGGAGTCGAGGAGCAGATAGGTAAGCACTAAAAACAAACGCAGAACCATCTGGTGTGTGGAGGAGGGACGACTCCCACACTGATCTCAGCTCTAACGCGCGGCATCTGCGCGGGGCTGGGGCGGCAGGGACAGGGATGTGCAGCACAGTCAGCCACAGGGAAATCTGGCAGCTAAACACCTTGGGGGGATGAATGATGATGCCCAGGCACCTTTCCACAGCAGCCCAGGGAGCAGGAACAGCCCCAGTGCAGAGGGAAAGGGTCAGGGGACACACATGGGCAAGTGGGGCTTTGCACTCTCACTGTGTTTTAAGTGTTGTTGTGTTTGTTCCCTGGAAAAAAGGGCAACGAAAAAATCAGGAGTGGTTGCTCAGCCCAGGAGAGTTTCAGCTTTTTTCCTCAACTTACATGATGGGCACAGCATTCCTTAAGGGCCCGAGGGGAGGACTGAAATTCCTCATGGCTGCTGTCATGGAAGCTTCTTCAGGCTGTGTTGACACCAAGAAAAGTGTATTCCTGGTATTAGTTTTCTTGCAAGCTGGAAGTCTTGTTGACAAACCAGCCCCAGAGCAGGGCTATTCCAAGCAGCAGCACTGCCAAACCTGAGATGAACTTGCTAACTCCTCATGCATCCATTGGGCAAAACTGACTGAGCTTCCAGAAAATCCTACTGCCTGTTTTGGGGTCATGTTCAGCCCTCACTCCAGAGTTACTGCCGAGAGAGACCTGTTCTTGCTGGGAGTGAAACTGGTGCTTTCTGGGGCTGGGATAAGGTGAACTGTCACAGAGTCAGCAATAAAAGCGTGACGCACATCAAGCTGCTGAGCAGTGCAACCCTACTCTGTGTAAAGTCTTTTACCTGCTCTTTTACCTCCCTTTCTTAGTGAGGCTAATGATATTACCTAAGGATACTCCCAAAGGAATAAGTGGTTCATATTTACAGCAAGCTTCAAAGACATAAATGGCTACAGAGTGGTAAAGTATCATTATCTGCCACTTTGGAGAGATGCTCCAGACTTGTAGAAAATTGGGCTGTTTATTCTACAATTCAGTGGAAAAATAAGTCTCTATAGAAACTACCACTTCAGAGGTATTTACATTTCTCTACTATGAAGCATCTTGAGGAAGAGCATTCCCATAAATAGCAAACTGAAGTTGTTACGTTTAGTATAATAAGGTAATATTTACAAAAGACAGTGTATGTTCTAAGTATTATTATGGGGTTGCTGTGGATCCATTGAATATATTGTTAGGAGACTCAGATTTCCCAACAGGAAAAACATTGACGTGTAAGAGTAATGCATAAAAATTCCTTTGTGCCCTCCCTGGTGAGGAAGCTGCAGCTAAACTGAAGATTGAAGCTAATATCTCTGGCAAAGTCGATTCTTTAAAAGTTCATTTCTGAGTAAGACTGCAAGAAAAACACCCACATTTTTAGCTGTAGATGCCCTCATATACATGTGCTTGCAGTCGGAATTTGGGTATTTCTTACTGGTACTGAGCTGGGCAGTTTCCTCCAGCTCTGCAGTTGTAAAGCAATACATGACTGTGCTGGTTTAGTTATCTAATAGTGAAAATGACACAAAGAGAATAAAGAAAATACAAATAGCATGTTTTGTGTTTGCAGTGGTGGTAAGAAAAGTAGATTTGGAAAGGCTGGTGAGCATGGATTGTGAGCTGTATCCCTATTTCCATCCTGTGTCCATCTTTTTCAAGGAATAGATCAAGCATTGCAAGAGCATTCCTTGAAAACACATCTGAAAGATTCAAGTGACTGAGCATCACTGATGTCTTCTTTAGTGGTTGAATGCTCTGAAAAATGTCAGCCAACACCTTTAATCAGGCCAGTAGCAGTGGAAGTTTATGCTCCAGATGTCAGTTAATCACTCCAGTGATAACTAATGGCTGAGTGGTTCTTGGTACCAAAACATCTCATGGTGGCTGCTACAGGTGCAGAATTCAGAAGCACGTAGGAACCAGTATTGTCTTTTCAAGGTAGTACTTTAAGTCAATTAACTAACAAAAGCAACCCCCAAATAACAGCCAATAAAAAAGGAGGGGCCTGGCTGCTTCTTCCTAAATCGGATTTGTTCTCTGACAAATGGCTGAATTACAGGCCTTAATAACAACAAATTGTATCGGTGCTGTCTTGACCCATTTACTCGATCCTGGTGTCTCTCCCATGTCTTTGTTTTGTTGTTTTTCTTGCCCAAGATTCCCAGAAGCCTTGAATGCAAGACATAATGACACAGCTCCTGCCCTGGTAGCACATTGTGCAGTCTTTTGTTTCAAGCACACAGCATGCACCCAGACTTGCTCATAAAATATCCATAGCAAAATCATGCGATGCCTGTCTCTCTTATACATTTTTAAGAGCTGTGCCCTAAATCCATCAAAAGACTGTGAGGCATGAATAGAAGAATAATCCTTCCTATCATGTGGGTGAGAAAGGAGTTGGGATCAAGTAACTGGACATATAAAATGAACCATATGAATTTGCTGACTGCCAAACTTCTGCTATGGGAACATAGGAGCTCTCAAAGTCCAGCTCTTTTGTCTAAATGGTTGAAAAGTGTTCTGCATAATAGAACAGAGGAACTTCACACAATAAAAATGGAGCTGGTGTAAAGAGAGGTCAGAGAAACAACAGCCAAGAGTCAGAAGATGGTGAGGACCATGTGCATTGGTAAAAGGCACCTTCTGATTTCAGGACTACTAAATGGAGAGAATTGTGCCTTTATGATAAAGTACTTTTGGAATGTGAAGTTGTTGCTCTTACTCCAGAAGTGAATCTTGGAAATTCAATTCTATATATTGGAAAAAATGGCCTTCATTGTTTTATCCTTAGGAGAGAAGCAGGGAACCTAACACCATCCCACATGGATGTTCAAAGGAGAAGGGAATGAGCCACTAGGAATGAAAGAGAATTGGGTATCTACATCCCTAAAGCTCTTTATAAAATTATGTTCCTCACCTCTTCTCAGGCGTCCTCTCATCTGATCGTTTCTGTAGTACTGTAGTGTCTTTAATTTGGAAAATTTACACTCCACCAAGTCTTGGTGCCATACTTCCTTTCCTTATTTAGTGTCTCACATCTTGCAATCATTTGCAGATGCCCTCAGAGGTACATTCCACTCTTTAGCCATGTCCATAGGATTTCAGATGCATAGCTGGGTCTTGCAAGCAGCTGGTTTTCCTTCCATGAAAGGTGGGAGGGGACGAGGAGGGGACAGAGACATTGCCCTTACCAGAAGCAGGGTGTTGTGTTCCTGCTCCCGTGTCACTGCCTGGCGATGCAGAGCCCCTTGCACTTCCCAGGGCCCATCCTCCTCGGGGAATGTGAACCTCTGTCCTGAGGCAAGGTATGGAAATAAATGGCATTGGAATTTACTGGCAAAGCTTACAGTTGTTAAATGCAGATTTCCATAACCCAGTGGGGGTGTGCTGACTGAGTACAGCCCCACACAGCAACCTCCATGGGTGGATTCCTTGGTGGGTCAGAAACTCCCAAGAAAGCAACACAATGTTATTCAGGAAAAAGTTTGAGAGAACAAGTGGTTTTAACATTTAGGAATTAATTTCTATAGAATCTACTCCCAAGCGCTTGAGTCTCTTGAGTATGAGGAGATGCACAACAAGTCTTCTGGTGCTTTTGCACATTGAACCCCAAAGCCATGGGATCTGTAAGAAGAAAATAAGAAAGCTTTATAATGCATTCTTGGGAGCCTTGAATGTATGAACCATGGGACTACACAGATTTCTGTTAGCAATTCATCTTAGTTCAGAAATGGATCATGTTGTGTCCTCTCTTGTTGCTGGTGTTACTCCTCTGAGCTTGGTGGAATTCCTTGAGTGAGGAGAATCAGTGTTTGCTGGTTAGAAACGGGCCAGAGGACAAACCAGCCTGCATATACTCTAGGACTTCACTCTGAAGAAAATCCCTTTGACAGAATCTTCAGTAACTTATCACACAACTTTAAAAGCACAGTTTACTGTAACTATTAATTTGGGATTTTTCTATTTTGGTCATCTGCTTTTTAAAATGACTTGTTACTAGAACTGCCTTTGCAACTTGTTACTCTTTTTTCTGCTTTCAGTTTCCCTCTGTACTGCCTTGGCTGTAAGTAGGCTGTGGTTTTCTGATAATGGAACTGTGATGTTTGCTGTGTTTTCTTATACAAGATCTGTGTTTAAAAAAAAAAAACCAAAGAAAAAACCCAACAAGAAACCAAACTCAAAAAACCAAAAAACAAAATGACCACCATAAAACCCAGGCTAGCCAAAACCTTAGTTCTTTCCCTCAAGCATTTAAGTTATTACTATTAAGACAAGTTTACCATAGGTACTACGATTGCTTCACAAAGATACTGTACTCACATCTAAGCTGAGCTTTTTAATAACATTTCCATTGTTAAGGGGTCCCATTGTGTGCAAGGACTGCATGCATAAATCAGCTTGAACAGGCAAAATGTGGATACTTGACCAAACCTGCAGGGGATGAAGTTTTCATGATTGTGGTTTGCCACCTTTCTTTGTTTGTTTTACAAGTAGCAACCTCAATTCTGCATTTCTGTCCCTGGATCCCAAATAATGTCAGGAGGCTTCTGTATCAGATGGGAGCTCACCCTCCTGGTTTGAGAGTGAGGAATTAAAATTACTGAAATACTTTGATTTTCAGCACTCTTCTCAGGAAAAAAAGATATTATTATTAATATATCTTCCGTATTTCTATTTTGACATCCTTTCTGATTTTGATTTAATTTTCATATGTTAACTTTGATTCTTTTCTCTTTCCATTTTAAAATACCTCAGGTTACTTCACGCACAGGTTTTTTTGGTCAGTAGGTGACCTCAGCTCTTGCTATCATCAGCTTGTACTAAACTCAGCAACACCTCCTTGGCTCACGTTTCATCTGGGCTGCTGAATGTGGTTAGAGAAGTTGGGTTCCCAAATCAAGAGCATGGGATACTCTCCCTGCCTCTCTTCCTCTATTCTTTGGGAAGTTCCATGCTGGTGGGTTCCTGTTTTGGGTGAGTAAGTGAGGACTAAGCAGATACAAGCCATGTCCCCTGCACATTCTGCTCTGGCATTTGGCTGCCAACACTCCTTCCACTGCTTTCCTGCAGAGCTGTGCTTGCCATGTCGGGCCTGCCAGGGCCTGGAATGAGCCATTTCCTTCACATCTCCTTTGCCTGTAACAATCTTGAACTTGTTGACCCATGTGCCTATAAATTATTGATATAATGATGCATTATTTAGGTTTGTTTCAGCAGACGGATACATTATTACTGGGCAGACATTTGCCAGACAGGCTGATAGATAGCATCCTAAAAAAAGTCTCCAGTTGCCTTTGTACAATAAAGGCCTGTAACTTCATTACTTTCCTCCCAACCCCCTCTTCTTTGTACCATGAAACCTTAATAGGAATCTAAGTGTAATAATGATCTCTTTAGACAATGGGCTTAATCTCGACTGTGCTGGAGTTGTGGTCCTGATGTTGGTCAGGCCTCAAAAATACAGAGGAAGTCACCTTCACCAATCTGCTAAAGCTGGTTTTCCTAAGGTACAATGAAATTATTTTGTTTTTCAAGCCCTTGCCATAGAAAGGAGAACTGATTTCTCCCTTGGTTGCTACGAGCTGTGTTGCAACACTCCAGAGCTGCAGGCAGAGCTCGATGTGTATCTCCCAGGGAAACCTGCCTTTGATTTTGTCTACGGATCCAAGGAAAAGGTGTATCAAAATGAATTATCCGTAATTTAAAACATGCATGCGGAGCGTTTTGGAGCCTTTGGAACTGCAGCGTCGCCCCAGCTGAAGGAAGAAGGAGGGAGCCCAGTCCTTGGTGGGAGCTGTGTCGGGATGAGGAGCGCAGTGCTCAGTCCCAGCTGACAGCGGGGCCGGGGACATGACAGCTGCTCACGTCTGCCTGCTGCCCTCCCTCCTCCTCCTCTGCTGCCCTCCTTTCTCCTCCTCTGCTGCTCTCCCTCCTCCTCCTCTGCTGCCCTCCCTCCTCCTCCTCTGCTGACCTCCTTTCTCCTCCTCTGCTGCTCTCCCTCCTCCTCCTCTGCTGCCCTTCTTCCTCTTCTCCTGCCCTCCTTCCTCCTCCTCTGCTGCCCTCTTTCCTCTTCTCCTGCCCTCCTTCCTCCTCCTCTGCTGCCCTCCTTCCTCCTCTGCTGCCCTCCCTCCTCCTCCTCTGCTGACCTCCTTCCTCCTCCTCTGCTGCCCTTCCTCCTTTCTCCTGCCCTCCTTCCTCCTCCTCTGCTCGTCAGCCTTCGCTGTGTCGCAACCGCCCCCAGCTCTGATGTCAGAGCCCCGCTGCCCCACGCGCCGTCCCTACGAAAGCAGAAGAGGCACAAAAAGAGGAAGGAAAGCAGACGAAGGACAAGAAATGCAGACTCGAGTGCTACAAGTCTGACGGCTCGTTTGATTTCCACGGGCTTCCTCAGAAGAAACAGTCAGTTCTGGGGAAGCAATTTCAGAAAGAATCAGCTGCTCTTTTCAAAAGTGATCTGGCACCGACTGCTTAATGCTGTGTGGGCACGTCCTGCTGCAGCCAGACCCACGGTGGGGTTCTCCTCCTGACACCTTGGGTACCTGTGCTGAATGTTTTCATCCTTTGTGAGTCACTTCTGTCTCATTTCTGATTCCCTGCTACAGCAGAGCCAGGAAAAGCTCCCTTATTTCAACCCCAACGTGACCATTGTGTTTGTCCTCATTGCTCAGGGTCATCTCCCTTTCAGACTCCCCTCACTGTGGTCACACTGATATTTTCCTTGGCTTTCAGGAACACCAGCCACACTGTTTCCCTTCCACAAAACCAGGATCTCACCCTCAGAATCTGTCAATCCCTTCAATTCCCCCTCTTCAGCCACACTCCTTGTTCAGCAGGAGGGCAGCTCTTCCAAAAGGATCCTTTAGGTTTGTCCAAAACTATTAACAACAGACTTGGACAAAACAATAACTGAGGAAAGCTGCATCGATTTCCTGGCTCCTCCGCAGTGTATTGTGTGTCTTGGTCAGCAGCTTTGAGGTGTCCAGGTTTACTCCAGCTCATGGCTTCTCCCCTGATTTAAACAGTCTGTCTTATTCCTGCTGACATTTTGTTGCTCTTTTTCCAGACAGCTCAGTGAGGGATTGTCATCATTTGTCAACTATCTCCTTCATCCAGTCTGTCCATCAGGCAACCATCATTATCAGGCAATCCCAGCCTTCCACAAGACAGTTCCCAGCTCTCTAAACTTGTAAATTGGTTTTCCTGAACCATTTTTTTTTTTTTCCCCAGTGGTCCTCCATTTGAATAGATGAGCACAGTTTAGCAGCTCTCCCTTGTAGTCCTGGATAGGATGGAAGAATTTATCCTGTCACCTGTTGTGGATTTTCTCTCTATGTAGGGACAGGGAAGCTGCTAACTCCCACACTCAAATCGAATTTTAAGTCTGACATGAATAAATGTGTAAAATGCAAGTCCCTAACACTGAATACACAAACTCTCTGTAGACTGTCTAAATTATTTCAGGCTAGTTTGCTGAAATTAAATTACATAAAAGGCATACAAAGCAGCACATTGTTATGTAAAACTCTACAAAGCAAGTGCTGTGATTTTAACTGAGTTGAACAAATAAAAAATTAAGTGTAATTTTTGTTCAGGGCCATGTGTTAGCTTTTGAAAACAAAAAGGAAATAAATGAACCAAGTCACACAAAACATATGTCTGCAGAATAATGATAAAATATGTAGTGTAGCTGGACATCTTGGAAGTGTGGTTTTAATTCTTGCTGGTGTTGTGGCTGGAGGCTTTTGTTGTGCAAAAAGGCTACACTGTGTTCGTTTTACAACACAGAATGTTTTTTATTCCTACTACATCGGGAATAATGTAATCTTTTTGGAATAACGTGGTGGGTTCGGAGTCCTTCAGCTGAGACACCTTCCTGGGAAGTGCTGGGAACGTGCAAAAGGCACCACTCAGTGCTATTGACTGTGATCATCCCAGCCAGGGCGTGGAGGAGATTGACTTGGGCTATCAAGCCATAAACTTTGAGGCCAAGAACTCCAAAGAAAGGTTAAGCTGTGACCAGCTGGATTTAAGCAGTTTCACACAGAATTTCTGTCACTGTGCCCTCGGGGTCGCTTTGTTAAAAAACCTCTGTGAGAAGTTTCTGTGCTCCCTGTCACTGAATTTGGGAAGAAAGGAGGTGGTGGTGCCTCTGGCCGTGCCAAGAAGTCTCTTGCCATGTATGGCTGGAAAGGAACTTGTCTCTCCTGGCAGGTTCCCATTCCCGAATCCCCGAGTGCTGCGTCACATCTCTGTCCCTCCCAGGGCAGTGCAGTCGTGGGGCGTTGCTGGCAGCATTCAGGGCATGGGCCAACAGTGTAACAGCTTAATTAGCTCTTCCTTGTTAAGCAGGATTTCATAATGTAGGTACACGTGTTTAGCTGTCAGCTCCATTCTTGCAACTAAAGGAAAACCAAACCAGTAATAAATAGAGAATTGCACAAGCCAATCTCCAAATAATGGCATTGGGTGGAACACGAGAATTACAAGCTGTGGCTACAAAGCAGATTGGTGCTTCCTATTCCTTCTGAAAACACAGCTCTTCAAACTGATGCAGCAACCAAGGGGGATATTGAAAGCATGGAGATGCCTTTGTATCCCTCCTGGTGCTCCTGATCCAGGTGAAAGTGAGGAACTCAGCCCCACACCTCATCCTCTGTCTCCGAGAGGAGTTTAATTCCAGGCTACTGAGCAAAAGTACTGTAAATTCACCCTCCTACTTCCTGCTATGAGAGTCCCTGACACTGCACAGACCTTTGAGCTTCCAGGTCATGAAAAACTCAGTAACCAGGCACTGACTTTTCAGTATTATTTTGAATGGTTGTAGAAAGAGATTTCTGAATGCATAGACAAATCAAGCATTAAAAATAGAGGCAAAATTATTGCAAAAAATATGGAAAAAATACTTTAAGAAATCACCCATAAGTTCAATTTTTAAAGGTCTTAGTTTAGATTTAGAAGGCAATGATTCATTTTTGTAGCATTTTGTTGTATCACATGAAATATTATTTTTTGGTGAAGGCAGGTTAACATGACCAGGAGATACGAATTCATCTCTCAGTACATTTGTATTGAAATCAATGAGTAACTGAAATGATTAATACCATTACAGATTTCTTCAAACAACATTAAGCTACAAATGTCTGATTTTTAAAACCCCAGAGTTTTCCTCAGATGTTTATTTTTGAAACTGTGGTAGTATTGCACACCTAAAATATGAATGCATTTAGAGTGGCGGAATAGGATAGAATTCTATTAGAATATATTTTACATAGGCTTCTAAAATATAAAGGCTTTCAAAACCATGTTGTGAAATTTAGATTTTGAAGCACCAAGTTCCTACAGTTCTATCCAGATTAGATTTAAAAAAGAGAAAAATACTGAATTTGAGTCTTTTTTATAGAATTCACTGAGACTTCTTACTTCATTATTTACATGCCAGCATCACAAAATTCCAGAAAAAACGAGGAGAAGGGGTTCTTTGGGACAGAGGTAAGAGATCCCTGCAATACCATGTTCCAGAGTGATTCTCCTCACCCCTAGCTTTGCTGTGCTTTTTTCCTGGGAGCCTCTTTGGCTTGGGCAGGGAGTTGTGCTGATGGGTCATTGTTGTGTCCCACAGCTGACCCCAAGCTCTGCCCTTCCCTGTCCTGAGTCACACATTGTGGATGGCAGCGTGTTGGGACAGAGCAGAAAGGGACAAAATCACCCTGCACTGTGGGGGGTGTGAGACAACCCCAGTTTCAAACCCTTTGCACCTCCATTTTAGGGTATTCCAGCTGACAAGACACATTTGAAACTCTTGTTCCTGACATGGATTTTTGCAGAAGTGCCCGACACTGAGTGATGATGGCACAGCAGTAATCCCAGGACTTTCTTCCTTAACAGATTAAAGTTATGACCCCATTTTGCTTGTAAATTAACTTGGATTATCACCTAAGTCAAATAATGCTCTTGATCGAAATATTACTGACAAATTTGTTGTTTACTTGAGTCTAGACATAAACATGACCTTTGAACACTGTGAGGAAGAAACTCTTTTTTCACACACATTTTTCACCAGAAAAACAAAAACTTGGAGATGATTTTATCCACAATTGTTTGCTTAATTATTAGCACATTTTTAAAATGAAACGGTAATGTTTTGTGGGGGAGGGAGGAATAATTTTCTGAGCAGTTCTATTCTGAACTGAACCCATCTGACATGGATATAATCAAGATTTTACAACTACTTCAGTGGATCAGTGCAGGAGGGAGTCATTTACACTCCCCTGGAAGTGGGAATGCTGCACATGCACCATCATCAGGGTACTCAAATAAACCTCAAAGAGAATGCTATTAAGCTTTTCACATTAATTATGCTTAAACCCATCTCTCTAGTGATACTGGGGCTAATTTTTAATTGGTACCCTTAAATAAATTCCTTCATGGACAGGCAGTAGTTGATGATGAACTCGTTTTACTCAGGGGCGCTCTCAAGGAAGGGAAACCAATATTGTCCCGTCAGCAGTCAGGTACATTACAGCCATCGCTGTACAACTCCTTCTGATGTGTTTTGATGGTGCTCATTTCTCCTGACATGCTTTTAGCTCCCAGGGATTCAGATGTGTCAGCTACTATAGCTGTAAGAAAACATCGATGATGGATTTATAACACCCAGACTTCAACTTACTGACCTGAAAAATGGCTGCGGATTTGCTTTTGCAGCAAAATTGGTTTTGCCCATACAAAACCCTCGCTTCCTAAGTTCCCTTATCTGTATTTTAATGAAACATTTTATCCTGGTTATAATTCATGACTCTTGTCAGAATAAGTTTTCTCAATGAGGCATAGTTGGGGTAGCTACTGAATTTATGGGAAGGAATCAACTTAATCTCTTTAAAAGCAAAGTCGTCTTCTGGAGTGTCAGTCGAACTCTACAAAATAATAGTTCTGAAATATCTCCCTGTCTGTGGGAAGGATGGGTTTCTCTGGCAGAGAGATGCTGGAGCTCTGTCAGGGCAATGGTTGGCCAAGGTTGTACTCCTGAACCAGCCATTCTAGCAAAAAACCCGATAGATTATTAAATAATTTATTAAATGTATCTAATATTTATTTTCCATCTACGTTCTCCCATTGGAGGGGGAGCTCCCAGGGGCAGTGTCAGCTCTGGGCTGTTCGTGCTAGATTTGTTGGGAGCTTTACTGAATCTCCTGAGAGAAAAAAGAATCTGCCCCACAGCAATCCCACTGGATGAAGTCAGGAGATCCTGGGTCTCCTTTCAGCCTGATTATGAATTTTCCTGTGTCCTTGGATAAGCTATTCAACCCATTCCTTCTCAATTTCCCATCTGCAAAACAGGAATGACAGTATTTCCCTCACTGACAAGGAACAGGCCTCTGCTTAGGTACTATCCCAAATCTGTAGGATAGATCTGGGATATATTTTTGGTCTTGTTGTTTTGTCTCAAGCAAAGAGGGTCTCCCATGTGCAAGTGAAATGGGATCTCTCTCCTGCAGCCATATTTTGAGGGCTAACTGGATTAGGGAGGACAAGTAAAAGGAGCAGCATTTTAGAATTATTTCTGTGCTGCGAAGCAGTTTAAATGTTTTGAAGTTGCATAAGATCAGACAGGAGACAGATTATTTGGCTTTGAAGAATATCAGAAAGTGGCTTCTTCTCCTCCCTTCTCCAGCAATTCCTCTAATATTTCTTCCACCCCACAGGGAGAATTTAGCTCCTAGAACAGGCTTTCCCCAGAGCACCTCGGAGTGCATCCCTAATAGAGTCACAGGGATGTTGTAGCATATAATTCATAACCAGAAACACTTCCCTTGTGGACAGGTTCCCTGACACACCCTAGGCTGAGGGCAGACAGCTGTGGTTTTCCTTCGGTTTCGGGAGACTGGGATAACCTCCCTCCTGCAAGTCACTAATGGAGATGTTTGGCTCCTGGCAACTGCTGCTGCAGTGGTGAGTGGAGAACAGAAGTTACTGAGCAGTGAACAGGCAGAAGAAGAGCAGGATGCCCAAATGTACTGCTCTCCTTGAACCTCTAGCATTTTATCTGAAAATTGACTCTGTCATTGGCTCTGGATTGAAGCCCCACTTACCAGAGTGGGTTTAGTGGGATCAACCTCTCTGGAAGCACAGTGGGAGCAAAGGCCATCTGGCCATGGTCAGTCAGTCGATGAGTTTGGTCAGTACTACACTGGTCTGGATGTCCATCCAGTTCTGGTGGCTTAGGACAGTGAATAAAGGAGCTCTTCTCTCTTGGACGAGACTGAAAGTGCAGATTTGGTGTCCTCACATAGGGTGAACAGGCCAGCAGGGAGAGCAGAGCTGCTCCGAGGTGCTCAGCTTTCTAAGTGGTGCTCAGCCCTGTTCCTTGGCCTGAGGAGACAGCATAGCCCAGAAAAGGCTGCTACTGCTCGGGGGGAGAAAGAAACTGAACCCAATTCCCTCCCCATCTCCACCCCACTGATTGAGCCCTTCCAGCCTCCTCGCAGGGGCCCCAGACACTGCTCTGCTCCGAGAGCCTGCTCCGGGAGTTCCCACCTCTTGTTTACAGCTCCCTGCTCAGACCTGGTGTCTGCTCTCTCCTCTCAGCTAATTTGCAGACAGAGGCCTCGAGGGCTTTGGGTTGGTGCCACCAGACTCCTGCGAGCTCCAGCGGTCGTGTTCTCTCCCAGACAATGACTTCAGTAGCCTCCGGGCACCCCAGAACCTCCTAACAAACATCTCTCCTAACTGCCTTATTAACTGATTGCTCTAGTAAGATAATAATTAACACCCTTACTTGTGCCTTGGCTCAGCCAAAAATATTCTCAAGTGGACTTAGAAATGCATAAAATGAATAAATGATTTATGTTTACTATTTTTAATGGAGCTACTTATTAGCAACGCTCTCATACAGAGCACCGTAAAAACACTCCTGGTTTCGTTACAGATTTAGAAGGTGGTAATGAAAAGCTGTAGGGAATGAAATGGGGAAACACTCCCTGAGCCAAATTCTGCTCTCAGTTGTATTTAAAGATCTTGCTGAGTTAAATTCTAGAGAGGACTTTGGCCAGAAAACCATTAAAATGGAGAGAAATCTCTGTCATCTGCTCATTGCAGCTCAGCCATTCAGAACATGCCCCAGCCAGGTGGAGGGTGCCTGCCCTGTCAGTATAGACCTAAAAACCCAAGGGCAGGATGTGTCTCTGTGGAGCAGATCAGACAGGCTGTGTTTACACATGCACTCTGTGTTCCTGACGGTACCAGGCATGAGAAAGTCAGAATTTTACCATGGCAGCCTTGCAGGAGCTGTGCTGGCTTCAAGATGCCTCCAGTACCTCTGACCTTGGTGGGAAGTGGGAAAGTTCATGCTGCAAATCTTCACTAATTTATGTTGTTTCTTCCTAAAACGTTAATTAGGATGGTGTGGTGGAATTCAGAGAAGTGCCCTGACACAGTTCTTGGGATATGTGCTGTTGCTGGGTGACAAGAAATGCCACCCTTCATCCATGTCCTCCTTGTCCTCCACATGGAAGTGAAGGTGCTGCCCTTAAAGGTCCAGGTGCATTCAGGAGCCTTGACACATGGGAATGGAGCAGGGGAACTCTTCACAGTGGGTGAGTTCACTGTGATTTGATTCTTCAGGCACAGTGTTTGCTGTTCTGTTGCTGAAATGAAGCGATGAGATCCATCCCAAACTGCCATGATACTACACACACAATTCACAAATTTGTTTGACCAACCACCTCTATCACATTGTTTGTTCCAACTCAAAGAGAAGTCCCAAGCCCTGCCTGTCACTCAAGCTCTGTGGATCTCTGTTCAGTGAAGACAGTGGTGCAGGCAGGTATTGAGCTGCTTTATCCTGAGATCTGTATTTAATATATAGGATATTTCTTTTTGCATCCACTCCACCCTAAAAATGCTCATAGAACACTTTTGCAAATACCTTTAAACACCTGCAGATATTTTCCTTCTCTCTTTGCTCACATCTGCTGTGGGAATTAATAATGTTTGTCAGCTGAAGTTCTCCAAAGAATTGGCAGTGCCTGATTTTTTTCTGGACAGGACAGGATTTTGGTGCTGCCTGAAAAATCAGAGCACTTTAAGGTACTGGAACTGCCAGATCATTAATCTCTGGAGATCCTACAGAATTTTCCAAGCCTCCATTCTTTCACTGATGTGTAAATGAACATCCTGTGGATACTATCAGCATTTCTGGGGCAGTCTTATCAGTCAGTCCCATACAGGCTAAAGGCTACAGACCTGCACTTGTCATGAAGAAATACTGGATTTTAAGATAACTCCCATACCGACCTCGCTGATGTTCCTTAAAATGATGTATTGCTCTATATTTTTAATTTTCAGAAATAAAAATGAGTTTGCTTCAGGGAAGAGACAGTCTAAAAGCTTGTGCTAATAAATCTCTGCAAGTTTAGTAGTGTTTAATACATATTCTGCTTCAAGTGCTTTTTAAATGCATTATCACCTTTAAGTAAATACAATGGAAGGCTGCCAAGTGGCTGGATGCTGCACTCTGTAAATTTATGCATTTATATCATTAACACAATGAAATGTTTAAACCTTCATTGAATTTTGCTCACTGATTTGCAGTTTGAATGGTAGTAATTTTATGCATTTATCAGTTACCATTTAAGTAGCTGCTCTAATATTGTTGTTTAGGCAGGCAAAGCACATTCACCAAAATACTTCTCATCTGAATTAGATTTGGGATGAAGGAAAACAGAAGATGCATCCAAGGCATAAAGAGTTCAGAGCTGCTTGTTCTTGATAGGAAACAGCATTGACAGGGATCAGCAGTTTGAGCTCTCCCACCTCCATCAGATTGTGTTCCCAACATTTTAAAATCAAGCTGTACCTGTTCAGAAGCTTATCCAGAGTTAGACACTACAGAAAAGTAATTTTAAAAGGGCTGTGTACTACCTTTTAAAATTTATACTCATTTGCTAAAACTTTTGGACAAGATATTAACATATATGTTAAAAATAAGCTCTAATTTCTGAGCTGATCCACCTTAGAGAGTGATAATTCCTCTTGAATTTTTGCTATAAGGAAAAAAAAAAGAATATAGTGATTCTGAATATTTTTCTGCCTGTTTTGTCCATGTTTCAAGTTTAGAAACAGGCAAAGAATGGACCAAGTGCCTCATTTGAAGATACAGAAAAACATTTCTCAGCTCCCACTTGGGTTTAGTTTTCCAGAGTGACTAATAAAAAGGTGGTGATTGCTTCATTAGCATGCACTGAACTGAGTGCACAATGTAATTATATATTCCAGTTGTAATTAGGACATTTAATTGATTTGTTTTAACTAAATTAACAGACATCAGGAAAAAACCCAAAGATTTGTGGCAGATTTTGAAATGTTTTCCACACAGCCAGCTGGGTTCAGCTGAGCAGAAAATATCTGTTTTATTTCTGGATAATGTTAGGAAGATCAAAAACCTTGTTATTGAGAAACTCTTATGAAATAATGTTGCGTTTCTTCAGCTCTCTCCTTTATTTTGTGAAAAATTTACCAGCTGAAATCCCCAGCATTCCTATGGATACCTTTGGGGAGAGAAGGGAGCAATGATGCCAGCAGGAGATGTTTCCATACATTGCCATAAGAAACAGGGTTAAAATGCAGATTTCCTTTTATTGCATTGGTCAGTCGGCAACTCCTCTGCCCAGCTAGACAAATACAGGCATCATTTAGAAACATTTTCTTCCTCCTTTTTGGTCACCTACTTCCCTCTGATTGTTCTCCTGGTTTTGCAACCTGGCTCCACACTTCTTGATTCTGACTTCTTCCACCAAGATGCCTTTTCACTTCCAGTTCCTAGCCTGAACTGCTGAAACAGCACGAGAGAGCCTCAACACCCAGCACAGCTGATCTTCTGGAAGTATTACAAGGCCTCTCCCATCATTTTACCAACATTTGGTCTTGGAGAAGAGGGGGAATATTTAAAGTAGAGATGAAAAAATCTGCAAGTTGAAATCCAGCTACATCCAGCCAGATGTTTTATTCATATGGACGACTTAATCCACAGGATCCACAAGGATCCTTCAGCTCTCTCCTTTATTCAGGCTGAGAGGGTTGGACACCCCAAAAAGTGTCTGGGTGTGAAACTCGTCTTTTCATTTCTGTTTCTATTGCTCGTGCCCTGTTTTGAATTTTCCCCATTTCAGCACAGCCATGTTGCAAAAACAAAGAGCAGCCTCCGAATCCATCCCATGGGACTTGTCCCAAGAAAAATGCTGCAAATGAGTGTGGAGACAAGACATGCCTCGGAGGCAGCCGTGGTTTGCTGCTCGTGCATATCTGCAGAAGTTGGCTGTGAGGAGCAGTTTAGAAACCTCTGGGGTGAGAATGAGGTGGGGCAGCTGAAAGTGTTGTGGTTCCCACATTTATTCTGCTTTTGCATTTACAAGAAAACGTGGAATTGAGTGTGTAGCTGAACACACAGGGAACAGGAGAAAGAAAAACTAAAGGAATGGCCGAGCTCCCTTCTGGTAAAACCCTTTTGAGCTTTTAGGAACAGCTCATAACCCACTGTTTACAAACAGAAGCAACATCAATCTACAGCACAAATTAATCACAGTGAGAAAAAACAAACAAAAAAAGCACATAAAATCCCCAGGTTGCTGCTGAGTTCTGACACTAAAAATAGGCAAATTCAGACTGAAAGACCCATCAGGGCAAACAGCTCCCCTCTTTTCCTGAGTCATGAGGGACTCTGCACGAAAGGGGGAAACACAATTTGTCTCCAAAATGTTTTTCTTTGAAAATATGGTTTCATTTGAACGAAACATTTTTTCAGGAACTTGTCAGAAACAATTTAATTTCATTGAGAGCTCTCGAGGCAAAGAGATCCTCTGATAATGTCAATCACTTCATGTCAATATTTTCAGAACGTGCCCTGCATATTTTTGTTTCAAGTGATTGTCCCTATTTACATATTTTTCAGTTCCTTCAAGAAATGTTTAGAATTAAGGTTGGAAAATAAGGATGAGATTCATTCATTTGATCCAACGGAAATAATTTAGTTGACACATAATTCCTTTCTATTTTTAATGACTTTATGTGGGAATAGCGGAATTTATTGCAACCCTGATAACACGGACTCAAAACCTATGGAAAAATATTTGCTTTAACAGCAATATATATTACCAGGAAGTCTTGAAATTAATGGTTTGTTCTAAAAACCATTTTGTGTTATGTATGTTTGCACGGAGAGTGTTGGCTGGATCATTATGGCTCTGCTTTAGGAATGAAAACAAGTTTTGAAATAACAGTTTTAATGAAATAATAATTAAGGGTTTTTTCCCAAGCTGTAGGAGAAAGCAGAGCTCCCAAACACCCTTTAAAGTGAGAGATGTTCCGAACTCTCCAGCCAAACCTAAGGAAAGCCATGGGGAGTGTGGGGAAAACTCCTCCATGTGCTGTTGATTTGCACAAGGCTTGGTTGGGCTCTGCTGAGAGCAGCCAGCTCGACATTTAGGATTTGGCAAAGCCTGTGGGGAGCAGGGTGTGCCCGGCCTGGGCAGGGCTGCAGCTGCATCAGGGAGATGCTGCACATCCACAGCAGGATCAGCCTGGGATGTGGGTCCTGGCTCTGCCACCCCTTCCCTAACCTCAAATAAAATCCTATTTTTCAGGCTTTCAGAAGGCTTGTTACTATAGTACAACAACAGAATGTACAGAAGCTCAGCATCTTCCAAAATATGACCTTTATGCGATGTCATATTTCCATTTCCAATAGTAAAATGAGGAGATGGAAACATTTTCTTGTTCCTTGCCCTCTCCCATCAGGTTAGATTATTGTCTATCTCATGCTAGCTGTCAGGAATCCAATCTCCATTTATGTCTGCAACTCAATTATATTATTTTTAGTATTTATCTATTATGCTTCTTTAGAAAAATATAGCAAAACAGGGAAGAATTACATATTTGGATCATCAGCACATCAGAATGATTCATAGCAAGGAAAGAGTTGGGCCATTTCACGACCTTTTCTATCACTTAGTAGCTAAAATTCTTAGTCCGTAAAATGTTTTCAATATCTTACATCTTCAAATACATATATTTTCTTCTAGAAGGATTTTTAAAAGAGTGTTACATTATTTGTTTGTTTCTTTGCACTTTCAGAAATCCAAACTTTGCATTTTGGTGCTATATTGCAACAAGAAGGAAAAATAAAAAGTCTAAAACCAAAAAGTGAAAGCACATCAGCCCATTTTGCCTTTCATTTGGGGTAGAAATGCAAGCTTTTAAAGTACAAATAGTAATCAGAGCTCAACTTTTCACTTTTAATGAGTATAGATTCCACAGCCAAAGAGTAAAATTAGAGAATAGTCCCATGTGCCCTTTTAAAAGTCTGAAGTTTACAGTCTTTTTCTCTTTTTATTGTAGGAAACCAAGAATCTGTTTATTATCTGTTTATTATAAAGCAAAAACACTTTCAAATGAAATGCCTTTGAATTAGAAAAGACTAAACCTCAAGTTAAATTGGGAGAGTTTGAGTGCACTATTGAACTCCTGCCTTCTGTTAGCAGAACACAGGAATTTCTGAAATCTGAAGGGAAATTGCTATAGGAGTAACTGCAGTAGTAGTAAATTACTCATTCCGTGGAGATATGTTATTTTTGAATATTGGACTCCAGTATTCATAGAATCACAGCATGATTTGGTTGGAAGGGACCTTAAAGATCAGCTCGTTGCCCTTTTCCAGGAATATTTTATTTGCTTCAAGCTCTTGGGTTTGGTGTTTCAGAAGGGAAAGGTGCTTGTCCATAAGCAAATTATTTGTGGTAACTCAGATTTCGAGGTTTTTGGACAAAGGCTTAAATAATTTTTCAGACACTCCCTTCAGTAGTCAGTTCAGAAAGATCCCAACACCTTGCACAAGGGTTACTGGAAAATGCTTAACATCATCTTAGTTCTGCCCATTTCCAGGGAAATGCTGAGTCTCACTGGTATTGCAGTAAAATTATAATGTCTGCTTTCGAGCCCTTCCTGAAAGTGTCACATTAATAATCTCCAGATATCACATCAAATACTTCAAACTGAGAAAAAAGTGTCTTTCTGGAGAATAGTGAGACTCTACAGAAAGGCACAAATCTTTGCATTTGAAAGAATACTGTTAATAACTCACATTCTTCCAAGAAACGCAACATTTTAGTGCCTGCTGGGTTTTGTTGTTTAAATCAATGGCGTGGTCTGTACGGGTTAAGCTTCCTAACTAAATTATGAGCTGTAATTAAGCTAAGAAATGCCAGCAAAAGCCCCCAGTTTGTGTTGAGGGATAACTGGGATCTGCAGCAGAGGAAGAATATACTTTATGTGGGCCTGGCTCAGAGACTATTTTACATTTAGCATAAGCAGCCTTCTGGCTACTCTGTTGTATAGATTTCTAATCTCCTTTAATTCAATTTCCTTTCCTCCCGTGGGCAGCTATAGCACCTTTTGCACCAGCTGAAAGGCTGTAAATCCTGCACTCACACACTCAGCTCCTCCTTTCCCCGGGGGCTGGAGGGAAGGCTCAGATCTGGGAGCAGGCGAGAAGGGCTGCTTTGACCCGGGCTGAAGAGTTAATCTGATGAAAACTTGAGCACGGCCTCGTCTGAGCTCTGCACTCACTTGTGGTGTCGAGCCAGGGCAGGACCAAGCCAACGAGAGTATTCTGGCATCAGCTGCTGGAGGTTACAAGAACCTTATGTATCATTTTATGTATTTTCTTTTCATGTGTCTATAATCAATTCCAGTGGCGAGGCTCGTGTTTTGGTTCGTACAGCCAAGCCAGGCAATGGACTTGGCTCCATTTTCAAACCTCTTGGCTTGCTAAATGTCAGAGCCTGAGCTGGGCTCCCCTTTGTACTCCCATCTCATACAATTGGCCTGAGTTATGTGTGTTCCCTGAGAGCACGAGCACGGCCCAGAATACAAATCAAACCTACTTAGGAGCCAAACACAGAGGTCAGCGAAGCAAATATTTGTGTCTCCCCAAACTACCTTTCCTGCCTCCTGGCACAGCCAGATGAGGCCCTGGCTGCACAACTCTCCCCGGTCCCATATGCCAAGAACTGAAAATGAAATAGAGTAATAATACAAAGAGTGTAAATGCATCAACAGTCTCTGATCAAGTTCCCCAGTGACTTACTGGATTCTTGCACCTAAGGGAAAACATAAATTCTCTGGAAGAAGTGAGGCACTGGAGATTTTGGTTGTTGTGTTTTTTGTTGGTTTTTTTTTTTGTGATGGTTTCTTCATAATGTTATCTTAGATCTCCTTAAATAAGGTGCTGGAGAATAACAACTGCTGTGCAGAAAAGTGATCAGTCCACCATGAGGTGTTTAAATCTCCAGTAATACCTAGGAAACACTGAGATAACAGACAAAAGAATATTTAGGGGATTAATATTAAATATCTTATCTTTAGAATACTCTTACAGGCTTTGACCGAAGAGACTGACAGATGCAATTTTGCAAGAGTTTTATTGGAGTGTGGTCAGAGATGCTGTTCCAGTTGCAGCTGAACTGAGTCAAGAAACTATCAATCTCAAGATGAGCTAGCTAAAAAAAAAAAATATTTTTTTTAAAAAGCTCAAACAATAAACCTACTAAAAAGTACTTAAGCTAAGCTGGATCACTCTGACAGAGCCAGATTTGGGAGTGTCCGCAGATGTGGTTATGAGGCTCATGGAAAAGGGTGGTAACCCCTAACAGGGGGCAGTGGATAGACAGCTGTGGGCAGGCTGGAGGTGAAAATGTCTTAACCTGGCTCAGCTGCTGCTGGAACAGCTTGGGCTGTGCCCTTATTTACACAGCACTGGGATTTCTTAAGAGAGGAATTCTTAGATGGAAGAGCGAGCTTGCTGTCCAAGTTCACAGTGGGATGTGCTGCATCCCAAAATCTATGCATAAATATACATCCCCCAAACGTGTGTCTGAAGTGAACATTCAGTCCTTCAGAGCACCAGCACATAATACTGGCTCTGATTCCTCCCATAGCCATGGTGGTTGGAGCACAGGATGTTCCAAACAGCACATTTTGCTGCAGGAGTCTCAGCTGTAGATCTTGAGCAGAGAGAGGCTTCTATTAAATGCATCTGTACTTGTGTGTCTTTGGTCTGTATCAGATTCTCCTTAGGTTACTTAAACTGCTTCCAGATTAAGCTCTCCTATGCCCCCACTGCTCCATGATATTTTTAACCCTCTCCTGCCCTGCCACCAGCCCTCAGGACGAGCCACTTGCCTGAAGCCAGCAGGGAGCCTGGCCTTTGCATCGTGGGAGGAGAGATGAATTGGTTAAGAGTGAAGCACCCAGGCTGCAGATGAGGCCCCACCAGCCTCTCCAAACACGGGAGGGACACAGGGCTGTGCTCTGCTGAAAGGTCACGGTGAGCTCACGCCACAGGACGGCTTTTGGGCAGGACCCTCGCTGGGTGGAGGGAGCTGCCTCAGTGTTCCAGGGCTGGCGTGGTGGGAGGGGAAAGCCTGACCACACCAAAGGGAAGAGGGGTGTGGGGGGAAATTGGATACGAGGGCTCCAAGTGTTGGGTTGGTTTAGACTTGATGTAAAGAGATGGAAAGATGTGGTTTAGCACATTTAATACCTTTGTTTCAGTTCTTGCCCCCGGAGCAGCTAAGAAGCTGTGACGGGATAATGACGACACTGGATGTGCTTTATCCTGAGATTTTTCCAGGGGTTTTTTGTCCCATATGCTCTCAATCTCTGGTGCACTGCAGGACCACAGTGTCTGTGGTTGTGTGGATCACAGAGACCCTGTAGCAATTAGTCCTGGCCCACTCCAGAGTCCCAAACAGGAGGGGGATTGGCTGCCAGGCCCTGACTTTGCCACACAGAGCTCCATGCTTGGCTGACTTCTGCTGTGTCCAGGAGAAGATGGAGTAAGGAAAATCCAGTGTCACACTTCCCAGTTGTCCTTCAGGCATCTCCCTTTGGCTGCTGAGCTACATTCAGTGCCCTGTAAGGAAGGAAGCTGGGTAGTACTGGGACAGTACCCTAAGGTACAGCCACTGGCATCGTGTCCAGAGCTCAGCAGGTCTCTAAAATTCACAAGATCTGACATCTGTGCAGTCTTATAAACCTACATCCCCTCCATGGTGGTGTGGTCCTCTGGTATCGTCCTCCTGTTTAGGAAAGGGCAGTCTGTCTATGGCACAAAAATTTGTGAGTCTCCAAGTTTATTTTTTACTGGTATGAACCTCCACATCAATTGGCATCAATTGCTTTTTTCAAAGGGAATGTTTAACACTGCTGGATAGGTCTGAGGAGAAGGGTGAAAATCAGAGATCAATATATTCACTTAAGGTTTTGAAGATGAAAGTTGCAGATTTAGGGTTGGTCTGGTATTGCTGAAGAAGGTGGTGCCCTGTGGAAGACCTCTTCCCACCTGAGAATCCTGCCCTGGTAGCCCCAGCAGCCTGCACCTCATCCAGCACAAAGTGCAGGTGCCAGACCTGCCTTTCCTGGTTGGTATTTTTTAATAAATAATCTCAGATACTTTGGTGATTCTTAGAAAAACTTGTGTCGTTCAAACCTGCTGTGCTACAGGACTTCCCTGGCACTGCTGGGCAGGACCAGGGGCCAGAGAGAATCACCCTGGCACTGCTCCGGGGCTCTGAAACCTCCTGGACCCCATAAGAGAGGAGGATTCCCTGGTGTATACAATTTTATAGGCTCAGATAGTCATCGGAGTGGCTTGAGAAGGGCACAGAGACAAATCCTCAGGGTGCTGGGAAAAGCAAACTATCAGGATAAAGCAGAGGCAGGTTTTTTTCTCTGCAGGGTGTCAAATGTATGTAGTTCTTGGCAGAAGTTTTCCCAGTGACCTTAACCTAGTGATATAAATTTTAATTGCAACTTTAAATGACGCTGGGACCAGATGGGTAAAGACTAAAGGAACACTGTTAGCTCTGCCCACCCCCTCTCTGTCAGAGCTTTGCTTGCAGAGTATGGAGAAAGGCTTTGGGAGAGGCCTCTGGCCAGAACCACTTGGTTTAGGGGTAACAGCAGAGCAGGAATACATGTTATCCCCATCACTTTGTATGGTTGAGAAAATGGCTTCAAGTTGCATCAGAGAAGGTTTAGATTGGATACTAGGAAAAGTTTCTTCACTGAAAGCGTGGTCAGGCATTGGAACAGGCTGCTCAGGGTGGTGGTGGAATTGCTATCCCTGGGAATGTTCAAAAAACATGGGGATGTGGCACTTGGGGACATGGCTTAGTGGTGCTGGGTTAATGGTTGGACTCGATGATCTCAGAGGGCTTTCCCAACCTCAGCGACTCCATGATCCTGTGGCCAGCTCCAGTGCTGAGATGTGTTTGCTGCTGCTCTAAAGGACAAACTGGGCAGTTCTGCCATCCCACAACACCACTTTCCAAAGACACAGGAGAACCCCTCTCTGTGCTGGTTAGCTGCTTTCTGGGAGTAGCTGCTTCCAAGGAAAATGAAAGATGAGGATTTTTGGGAGAAGCTGTCAAGCATCTGATGGGGTGCTGAGCAATTAATCCACGGCACGGCCCTGTCTTTGTTAGCATTTGTGAGGCAGGAGCGTTTCCTACCCAATGGCACGTTTTGAAGGAATGGGTAGTTTTTATTTCATACCTAAAATTTAATGGTGGTTGCAGCTAATTTCACACAGCAAATTAGACAAAATACTTGAGCTACTTCCACCGTCTGAACTCGACAACAAATGAAAATAGCTTTTGGGATGGTAACTTGAGAGGGTTAAATGTGTCTCACCGGTGCACTCAGTTTGACAGGCTGATGCACTTTGTCTAGATGATAGATATGAAAAACTAATATCTCAGTTTTCAGAGGGGGTTCTGAAACCTAAAATCAAAACCAGATGTGCAGCAAAAAAGAGCAGTGTATATTACAAAGTGTTGTGAAATAGCCCAGGGGAGGCAAGTAAGCAAAAACAGGCCTGTTCCTTAGCAACCCGCAAAACAAAACAAGTAACAGCTTGGCTGGCATCTGACGGGGCAGGTTTTGGTCTTTGCACTGGAAAAGAAGACTGGAGAAAATGTGGAATAATTCTGGAATTTTTAGTGACCCGGAAACACCTTTGTTTTCACCAGAGTGGGTACCTGATTTCTCTCCTTCCTTAGACCTCCTGCCTGTAAGTGCACAGCGCCTGAGAAACATGGGTGTGCTCTTACTGATTTCCCTTTCCTCCCTGATTTCCCTCTTTCTAAAGTCAATCACACCCATGGAAAGCGGATGTAAAATGGTACCTAACAGCTACCAAATCAAAAGAATGTTGAAGTTTTTGCACAACTCTAAATCATGGGATCCCTGATTGGTTTGGGTTGGAAGGGACCTTAAAGCTCATCCAGTTCCAACCCTGTGCCATGGGCAGGGACACTTTCCACTACACCAGGTTGCCCAAATGTGAGGAATAGTGGGATTTGTGTGTAGGAATGGAAAGAAGGGTTCAGTAAGTAAAAAGTTAAACTTAAATACATAATTAATGATTTCTAAAAGAGTATTTAAATCGGTTTCTGGAAATGGTGCTCTTTTTTTACTTTGAGTTCATTCAGTTTCTTAATTAAACTAGTGCCTTCTCTCAGCCGCACAAATGAAAAATTCATAGCTCAGATCCCAAAATGTTCTTAGCTAAAGTTTAAAATTCAGTCCTGAAAACGAGAGAAGCCTTTGCTCACTTGGATGCATGTGATGATCTTCACTGGAAAGCTCTACTGGCACAGCTGCCTCCATCCAGAGAGTAGGAAAGTCACCCCTCCGATCTGGCTGTGCTGCCAGATATGTGATGGGATTGGGCTTCCACCTTGATCCTCTCCATGTGGGGAACGAGCTTGTTCTGCACTACAATGTCCATCATAGCCATTTGCCAAGACAAATCTACTGACATTGCTGTCTGGGCCAATTCTTTCTGAGAAAATCCTTTCTCATGTGGGAAGTCATGGGGTGTTCCTGTAATCAGCCCGACTCCGGGACCTACAGCTGGAAGTGAAACCACAGCGTGCCCTGAGGTTGGTAATCAAACTGTGAGAGGTTGCCTTCGTGATGGAGAGGGAAGGTGGGTGGATTTGACTTGGCTCGGTTATTTTTAGAGAGGTGGTGGCTGCTAGGCAGACAGGTTTCGTGTTTTGGGGGTTTTGTTTGGTTTGTTTCATTGGGTTTTTAAATTTATTTTTAATTCTAACAGAATAAAGTTCTTATTGAAAATGCTGTTTTGGCATCAAAATCAGAATTTTGGGGGAAATTGATCTTGATGAAGTTTTCAACAGAAACACTGATACTACTTGAGATTGAAAACGCAACTTTCATTTTGACTCCATGTTTCAGAGTTCAGCTCTTTTCAGCTTCTAAAAATTACTATGATATTGAAGATTACTTATAGATGTGAATGGTTTGACATTATCAGACAGAACTTCTTAATGAACTAATTTTGATCTTTTCACTAAAAATAACTCAGAATTTCCATCCTGCAAAATATTTGATATTTTGCTTTTCTCTCTGGTTGCAAGAAAAGTCTACAAGAAAGATGGAGACAGTGTATTTACAAGCGCTTGTAGTGGCAGGACAAGAGGCCATGGATTCCCACTGACAGAGAGTAAGGTTAGATTGGGATATTGGGAAAAAATTCTTCCCTGTGAGGGTGGGCAGGCCCTGGCACAGGGTGCAAGAGAAGCTGTGGCTGCCCCTGTATCCCTGGAAGTGTCCAAGGCCAGGTTGGATGGGAAGTGCAGCTTCCAAGTGGAATGTGTCCCTTGACTGATTTTGGAGGTTTTCTGATTGTTTGCCAGTCTCCTCTTTTTGCTGATTACAAAACTCGAAGTGGGGAGAGCAGTAAAAGCTGTAATGCAGCCCAGGTCAAACATGGCCACTCAGGCAGTGCAGGTGCTGGTGCTGTACATTCCTTTTTCTAACCGTGGAGAGAAATGTGGGCATGTGAAGCATTACCAGTGCCTGAGATCCACAATGTTTAATAACTTAAAACTGTTCTTTTCAAATTGCAAAGGCTTTTACATTTGACTTGCTTTGGCCAATGAAGTCCATTAGAGCCTGAATAAGTGGTAATTAGTGGTAAGAGTCGCAGTCATTAGTCTGTCTTACCCTTCTCTGTAAATCACAATTTAATGTGGGTTTCTTTAGCAGCACATGGGGCAGGAAGGACAGGGCTCCGTGGGAGTGTTTGGGAAGTGGCTGTTCCGAGTGGTCTTTTTGCAGGGTTGGAATAGGGTAATCCACCTGTGGGGAGCAGCTCATTACAGAGCATGTGCTTTGAGAAACCAGGAAACTTCAGGAGAGGAAGTACCTGTGGGGAGATGGCAAGTCCAGGAGTTACAGGATATCCATGGCTCTTCTTCGGTGTCCAAGATCCACTGAATTCACTGCAACCCTCCTGTGTAAAAGCAGCAATATTCTCTCGAGGCAGCTTTGTCTAAACAAAGCATTAACATGCACATTTTATACAATGGGACCCTGTAATATTTTTAACTAAGTCATCAAAAATCTGGCAAGGAGATGCTTGAGGCTGTTGTGCATTGGTTGTGTTCTTGCCACTCCTGTTTGAGTGTCAAGGATTTTTCAGAGTGGAAGGTTTAGACGAAACATGTGGTGATTTGTTCTCTTATCCTGCATTTGAAAACAAAATATTTCTGTCCTTAAAACCCCTGTTTAAGGGATGGCAACCCCAGGCACTCTGTTATGCCAGTAAGTGCCTTCACTTTATCCTGGTGAGCTTCAGCATCTTTGGTGATACAGTGCTATCACTGATCCTTCCAAGAAAGATGAGCCAAAGAGATAGCCAGCCCTCGTGACTCACTGTACCAGTCGTGATCAGATTTAAGACCCCAAAGCCGGGTGTGGTGCTTCTCATACCTGTCCTGTCTGTGAGAATGCACAGAGATGGACAGATGAGAAACTTGTAGTCACTTTGCAGCTGTGTTTTGTCACAGGATGAAAGTGTGTGAGATACAGATCAGATACAGCTGCTGAAAAACAAACTGAAACAAAGAGTCCCACAAAGAGAAGGGCTGCAGCCAGAGTTCATAAAAGGGCTCTATATGCTTTCCCTTGTAATAGGCCTTTATTCTCCCTGGCTGGCCCTTTTAGGAATCGTAAGAGAAAAACTGACATCTCTTTTCAGTAGGAAAGAAGAACATTTATTTTATTCCTAACGGTTTTAACAAACCTCTCCGTGATGAATTATATATTTATTGTAGCTGCATGCTCCACAGCCACAAATTCCTGCAGTCTCTTTCCAGCTGAAAGCTCCAATGAAAGACTTCCCCAGACAAAGGCCAGAGGATTTGAGCCATGGGTTTTGTAGTTAGATTAATTCAGTTACTCTGAATTCTCTGGAGTGGAGATTTCACAGGCCAGATGAGTTGAGTATTGTAAATGTAGTTATAAAATATTTAAAAAATTGTAATTGTGGAGCCATGTGCCTCAGCTTCCACTAGCTTCCTTTCTTGATTTTTATTTTCTCAGTTTTCCTCCTAGCTATGGCTTATCCTCTCTTTCAGTCTCCTTTCTTCACGTAGCACTGAAAATCACATCTGAAAATGCAGCCATGAAAGATACTGAGGATAAAGGTCTATGTCCATGGAGGGTAGGAGGAAAACAGGCTTCCAGCTGTGAGCTAGGAGCCCAACTCCAGCTGATCTAGTCCTGTTTTGTGCTGGGAAACAAAACCTCATAAATAAGATTGCATTGGAGAAAGACCTGACACTGTTCCGCAGCTAATGGAAACATCTTAAAAGACTCTGAATATAGGCCAAGTATGTGGGTCAGTAGAGAAACTACTATTTATATTTGGACCTGCCTATGAATACAGTAAAACATCCAGCTGTTGAAAACACTAAGAGAAGTTGCAGAAAAGATTTTTTTTTTAGGTATAAAATGCCAAAGACTTTGTCAGGTGATGTTGCTGTTAGAACTGCAACTTTCTTTTCATCCCCTGTGAATTCAGTGGGCAGCTTCTTGAAAGTTCCCTTTTGGCAATGTTATCTTCAGTCCAGTGAGTCAAAAGGATCTGCTCCCAGAGTGAAAACCGTGCTGAGCCACACCAGAAAACCAAGATAGGAAATAACATTCACTGAAAGTGAATTTTGCTGTGGAGATTTAAATATTTCTACTGACTTCTGAATTCTAAGAATTCTCTCTCTCTACTTGCAGGCTTGTCAAATCCATTTCTATTTGGGAAAGTTCCCACATGTAGGTTAGAGGATCTCGGGAATTTTCACTGAGTTTGACCGTGCCTGCTGCAGGAGAGCCGTGTCCACTGCAAACCCAGGGATTTGAAAAGTCTGAGCTCCCTGCCCACACAACACTCATTGTAAATTATTCTAGCCTTGTAAAGAACATCTGTTACAGAATTTAGGATGTGATGCATCCCTTATAAAAAGGGAGAAGGGGAAAAGGTTGCAGGAGTCACTGACGCTGTGAAAAGGGTGTTCATTATAATTTCACAATAAGTGTTTGGGGAGATCTAGGGCTGAGCTCCATTTTGGAACAGGTTCATCAGTGGGAGTTTTCTGTTGGTGGGGTGGACTTTGATTTCCATCAGAGCTGTGGGGTCTTTCTTGTTCCTTATTATAAAAATGTATCACATTCTGTTCTCCACTACATGTACTGATGCAGGACAAAGGCTGTTACAGCCAAACTGGATGTAAGTTTATGTGGGTTTTTTTTCTCTAAGTTCTTTTATGATCCAAATCTATAAGAAAACAGCCAATGTGTAATTCTACACTCATAGAAAATGACTTTTTTTCCCTGCATAAATGCAATTTAGACAGTAATTTGAGTTAGCAAAGATTAAAAGGTGCAGCTGGAGAGGGAAGTAGAGTGCCCTGTGGAAGGGTGTAGCTAAGTAAAAGAAAGCTTTTCCAGAGGACATGGGGGCCTGGGAGGGGAGAAATTGGATTTGAGACCTTCCAGAAAAGGCCAGAGGGCACATGTATCACAGTCTTTAGCAGTCTGTACTGCACTGGTGGCTGGAGCTCCTGCTGATGGGCCAAATTTTGCTCTCTACCTCTTATCTCTCTTGCTGAGCTTAATATGCAACTTTATAGCTGTAAAGGTGTGACCTGTATGATGGGGTGTATGAGGGAACAACCCAAAGCAGAGTTAAATTCCTGGTATCTACATATTAGATCTATCTGAAAGTCTTGGAGATCTGCAAATAAACCCTTCCTGGGAAGTTAGAAATGGAGAAAATGATGTGCAGGAGAGGTCAAGCCACCCAAGCGAGATGACAGGGTGAGAGCAAGGTCCCAGCCAGGAAGCTCCGGTCTGCTCCCGGCCTCAGTGCACCCCATATTTCATCCTGTTCGAGGAAATAGAAGAAATGATTTCATAATCCTTTGTCATGGGGTTGGGCACTCTGCAGGTCATGCGGACAAAGCCATTTGTTCAAGTAGCTTGACCTGAGGACTCCTCAAAAGCTGTTGAAATCTCACGGCCTCTCATTCCTCAAAGGAGTGAAGTCCTGCATCCAAACTAAACAAGGATGTCTCCTTCCCCACTGAATCTTGATCGCTGACCAAGACCTGCCTCCCTCTTCTCAATGGGATCTTTTGTAGCTGAGAGATTTTGCTGCTTTTTCCACAGCATCCTTCAGGCAGAATAGGCCAAGATGAGCTCAAAAGTCATCTTTCACTCTGAAAATTTTCAATTATCGCAGTTTGTCAAACCTTTGAAAAGCAGAGACATCAATAATATTTGGTGTTTTGGCGGTTTGGCCAAGTCCCTCACTGCTGGTGTTGTTGTTGGTGTGTCGCTGTCAGTATTTTGTACTGAACTATCTAACAGCTGTCTTGGCTTCCTTCCCCACTAAAACAACTGCTGCTTCACAAAGAACACAGATAATTTTGTCTTCCTTGATATTAACAGATCAAGAGAGGCCTTTGCCAATACAAACTCATCCTTTATTTTTGCAGTCTGAGAGAGATCCTTGGTAGAATTTGTTGTTCTCTTTCATTCTGTGCTTGGAGACCAGTCGGCATCCAATCTTTTCATTTCAAGTGATGCTGAGTGGGTGGGACATCCAGAAGGGGGACGAAAACTCTCACAAAAGAATCCCAAGTTAAAAGGATTTTAACCCAAAGGCAAAACAAAAAGCCCTGCACAGGGCACTAAAATGAAAGGCTTGTTTAAATGCAGAACAGTGACAGCACAGTGTTGGTCTGGGCTTTAAAAGGCAGTGAAATGTGAGAGGCTGCCCCGGGATCAGTGTTCACCTCCCGCCACGGCCACACATTCCCTGTGTGCGCGTGGGAAGGGGAACAGCATCAAACACCAAGTGGGAAACGCTGCTGCTCCTGCTCTGAAAGCCAGACCTGGAGCAGGGTCTGCAGCACCCACAGCAGGACAGGCTCCTCCTGCCCTACAGAGCCTCTCTGGGAGCTGTCAGGGGTGTTCACCACAGAAACTTGAAATAATGGCAGTAGGTTAGAGGAAAATGTTACATTTGAGTTCAATTTTGGGATCTAAAATGGAGACAACCTTTGGGGGTTTTAATGCCATTGACAGCAAAACTGCTGCACAGTCTCGAAGGGCTCATCCTCCAGAATGCCCGTGGGTATTTGGGATGGTGAATCTCCCAGTGTTGAAGAGATTACTTGGGTCCTCTGCTGAGCACTTTGAAGACTCTGTTTGTGAGAGCTACTCACTCTCCAGGGACAGAAACTGAGTTTGAGGTCAGTAAAGTGAGAATTTGACACAAACCAGTCCAGGTTTAGAATTCCAAATTCAGGGCTTAGCCTTGCATATATCCCCATGCCTTGTCATGCACACATACATACATAAATGCCACTGGTATATTTAACTGTGAATTTTACCTCTTGGCAGAGTTGCTCAGAGATTGTTACTTGCCAGTTATCTTCTTGGAATCATGATGGCAAAAAAGTAGTACAGCAGTGAGGGGAGTCTGCTGGTTTCAGAGCAGTTAGGTAGGTAAACAGTAATATTTCTCACTCCCACATACTATGAGTAATTTGTTTTTTAAGAACTGAAATTGACCCCAAATCAGAGCATCTGTACCACACTACTGCGTTGTTGAAGAAACTGAAGGTTCATCATTTGAATTTTCTATAAAATGTAATAAGATGGAATTAAGGGAAAGGATCTTATGTGAAAGATGTAAGAGGTTATTTTTAAGGGATTACCAGAGGGCACCTGGACAGTATTACCTGCTGCCTTCCTGGACTGTATTACTTACTTGTGTGTGTACAATAAGTTGTTTCTTTACACCTGGTGTTATTTTTTCGTGCCTGGTTAAGATGCCTGCCTGTCACATTAATGTTTATTTAATGACCAGTGCTGGGTAGCAAATGAGCACCAAGCAGATTGTGTGATGTAATCTGTGTGAGGAGCAGTGTGTGTTAACTGAGTGTGCTGGTCACCAGCAGGTCACCCCTGACTGCAGATACCACACAAAGGGTGCCCAGAGAAGCTGTGGCTGCCCCTGCATCCTTGGAAGTGTCCAGTGCCAGGCTGGACAGGGCTTGGAGCAACCTGGGATAGTGGAAGGTGTCCCTGCCCATGGAATGTGATGAACTTTGAGGTCCCTTCCCACCCAAACCAGTGTGGGAGTCTGTGAATGATTATCTATACCTGTTGATAAGCACTTGGGTCCTGTAGAATAGTTCTTTATTTATTTTGCATCTTTCAGGGAGTATAAATTCATCCCTAGCCTAACAGGATCCTAAACCGCTTAGGTGCATTCAGAAGATCTCCTGTGAGTCTTGGGTTAGAAACATTGACCCATGAGAGATTTTAAGGTTTGAGTGGTTTGAAACAAGCTCAAGAAATCCACAACAAGTAAATTTAATATACTGAAACGTCTTTGTTCCAAAATCCCCTAATCCAAATGACTTGGCTAATTATTTGGTGAACATGTTATCCCTTCTGCCACTCCTTCAGCCATGGCTGTATTTCATCTTAAATCAAAACTTTGACTTTAAGGAAAAATAGAAACACAAAAGCAGCACTCTGGTATGTCTGACTGCTTACTAATATTAGCAAACATAACCTTGAAATAGCATCACTGTTCCTAAATCTGAGCACTGCTTGAGTCCAAAAATGCTCAGGTTACTGACCTCCACTGCAATTTTCTTCCCCCTACCACTGTCAATAGGTCTTGAACCAACCTTTGAATGTACTACTTGCCTCAAACTGCTGTAGGCAAATAAATATTGTGATGCAGGTGAGGGAAAGGAGCTGGGTTTCTGAGCACATTCCCTTGGACATTTTCCAGGCAGCAGATGTGCATATGCCCTCTTTTAGCTGTTTACAGATTTTCTGTTACAGGAGTTTGGTAAAGCATCTTATACCTATAGGTGGAAATATAAGGAAAACTTGGGCACTCTGGGCTGTTCTTCAGCTCATGAAATCATCATAGACGTCAGAGCTCTGTTCCACCTCTAAAGTAGTGTTCATGGTTTCACAGAAATATTTGAGATACAAGGAAATAGCACCTTGGGAAATGAAACATTTCAAAGGAGCACCTTTTCAGCCCCTGAAAAAGTGAGAGCACATCCTTGTAAGATGTGTTTGTACACAGTGCAGATTTTAAGGAAATGCTGAATTGTGTTACTTTGTCTTCTGAATGTCTTCACTCAGCCTAAGAAAACAATCTCTAGTTGTTAACTTACATACAACCATGTTTGTCCTAATTAGTGTTTGTGAAGTGATTCTAGACACCCATATATAGGAAGTTATTTAGGATTTAAAAATTACCATTTTTCCTAGTGCTCTCTCTGCACCAGCTGCTCCATAAAGCTGCTCCAAATAGCTCCAGAACATTGCTAGTAAAATTAGAAGGGACAGGCAGAGGAGACTTGGTTGTGTCTGGGTCAGCTGTGGTTGATGTCCTGGCTTCCCCATAGTGGGTTCCATGGGAGGACAACAGAGCCCTGCTCCCACATTCTTCAGTGTTCCTTCAGAAACAGAATGTGCTCATTGCTGTCACCTTCCACCTGCCCTGGGAGACCTCAGACCTGGCCAGAAGGGACACAAATGGTCACTCAGTGACTCCCAAAAGCTGTAAGTCAGCCAAGGATTACAAATGCTTGAACATAATAAGCAATGCATGTGGTGTTCTTCACAGTTTTATTCAGTGCAAACTTTGTGGTCCCATTTATTTTCTAAAACTCTGGAAATCAGAAGAGGTGATGGTTTCATTATACTGAATGATTTTGGTGACACCATTGACTGGTAAATGTTTATAAAAAATATACCAGGTAAAAGTACACTTAGAGAAAAGTACTTTAAATATAAATGGCCAGTTCTCACTGCAAAAAGAGACAGCAACTGGGACTTGCCCTCATTTATTGTTTCTTCCCTGCAATATATAAAAATTATGAGGCGCCTCATTTCAGCAAATACCTCTTTCCAGTTTCTGTAGCTTGCTGATTTTTTCCTTCATTGGCTTTGGAGTCTTGCATCCCTAAACAGAGCACCATGGGCAGCCATGAGTCACTGTACAGGAGCTAAATGTCAAAGTTGAGGTCAAGTTTACTGCCACAGTTGGTGTGAACAGTGTGACTGGTGTGTCATTCCCATAGCACGGATGTCTGGGAGCGCTGGGTGCCCCCTCTCCGAGGAGAGCCTGATTGAACAGAGATGCCACCCGGCAGCCTCTGCCTTGGTGATCTTTAAAATGTACATTTGAGAGGTTCAACAGACCTTGAAAACAAATGTGGTGACCCAAAATGATCTGTGGGGCAAAGTGCCCCCCAAGTGAGGAGAGTGGCCATGTCTCCGGCGTGACTCTGCGGCCTCTGCAGTGGGATCCTGTGTCTTCCACAACAGCTGAGTATGGATAACTGAGGCCTCAGACAGGAGATGCCTTCAGGAGGCTCTGCTGGGCTCTCTCCTGCAGCCTCGCACTGGAACAGAATGTGAAAATTGTCTGTCTTGGGTCCTTGTCTGACCTCTTCTTAACAGAATCCTCTGTAGCCTCAATGGGGAGAGCCAAAGGATGCTTCTAGAAAACCCTTCTCTCCTCTTGAGTTAGGAATTAACTTCAGGACACTTGTTTTGGCTCATTCCCTGCCCTAATGTCACCCCTGCCATCGTGGGACTTCTGGCGATTCATAGCATTGAAAATAGGAGCAGATGGAGGAGTCACTGTGACTTTGCAGACACTGGGGTATTTCTGCTCCTGACCTGCCCAGGGTAAATTCCTTCAGTGTGCTACCACTCTACTTTGTCTTCTGAAATGAGGGGAGAAGGTTTTTGAACCATTTTGAGACCAATGGCTGAAGCCTGTTGTTCACTATGAAGTGCAGAGGAAGTTAAAGAGGATATGTCAAGCGGAGGAAGTTAAAACACAAAAATGAAGAACAAAATGCAGAAACAAAAGTTGCAAGAATTCCTTACTACTTAAATTAAGACTTCTTGGAACCAAGGATCATCCTTTCTGAGCACTCATCAAGTGTCAAGTGATGACTGTAAAGATTTAATGATGGGTTAGGACCATGGGTTTGGGATAGGTTTTGCCACTGTAATGGGAACTCAACACAGTTTGATTTCTTGGGGCGTTAAAGGCACACAGCATCTTGCAGTTTGAATGTTAGGTTTTTCTCTTTTCTTATCTGGCTCTAAAGCTTCATTCCCATTCAGTGGAACAAAAATAAATAAAATCACTTTACAAACCCCAACAACTGAAAAAAAGCCCTTTTGGTATTTTTAGGTCTTTTTATGGAACCTTGTTTATAAAATGTTATTTATAGATCTTTTTTATATGCTCCCAGCTAACCTGCCCTGCTGGGTCTTTGCAGAAGCCTCTGCACTACCACAACACATTCCTGGGAATGTCAGCATTCCTCTGCAGAGGTGTCACTTCAGCAAGGACTCCCAGCTCAGGAGGTACATATTGTCCTACATAAAGTGCCTGTGCTGAGCCTGTTCCAGTTTTAGTAATTCCCCTTGTCTACATACAGCTTGAACGCTATAGACAAGGATTCGTTCTCCTGCTCTGAGTCTGTCATACTTCCTAAGGACAGGAGGGAAAAGCTGGGAGTAGGGCATCATAGAAGTCTCAGACTGAGGAATGAAATTTGGATCAAGAAGGGCAGTTGTCTGTTGCTAGAATTCCTCAAATCAAAGTGAATTAACCAAAGCTTTTAAAATAGGAATGAGACATGGTAGGATTCATGGTGGGGAAGCATCTTGGTAGAAAAAGACTTGGAGGATGCAGATGGCAGAGATCTGGAATTCTGAAGCACATTCCAAAGACCAGTGGTGGTGGTGCTTAGTGGTGGTGGGACTCGGCTGGGGCCCAGTGTCCCTGGTCACTGAGAGCTGCCAGGTCAGAGTGGCAGCGTTGCTGAACTGCAGCAGCTGCACTGTGGCTCAGGATGCTGTCGGGATATTCCACTTGGCCGTCAGGCTCGGAATGTCACATTGGATCTTTGGGCACTCCTGGCCTAAAAAAGCCAGGCAACCCTGCTGGGACAGAGTCCTTTCCACAGACTCAGCAGGAGCCAGCTATCATGACACTGAAAAGGCTGGGAGAGCCATGGCTAATGGAAACAGGGCTTAGGTTCAGCTGAAGGAGGCATGTCTGAGAAGAAACTTTTCCCAAAACTGGAGAAAAGTTGAGCACGTGGAGCTGGCACTTTGGGACAGTCCTACTGCTCGTAACTCATGTAACCCTATCTGTACAAAGCCATTCCCAGCTTTCACCTCCTTTCCAGGAGAAACTGAAACTATTTCAACTTTGTGGAAATGCCTGGACATCACACTTACCTTTCACCTCTGTCTCATCAGACTCTAAAAATAGCTAATTTTTTTGTCTCCAAAGCCTTGATATCTCTGCAATCTTTGCTCTTATTGCTTTTGGACCTCCAGCTCTCGTGAGTCATATCTGCAAATTACACGGCTCGGGTTTCAGTGGTGACCATCTCAAAAGTGGCTGGTGGAAAAATTCACCATTACTTCATGGGTTTTTATTTGGTCCATGGCCTAGCTGTGGTGAATCTTTGCCATTTCTCTTTTAGTTTTTAAAGACATTTAATTGTATGTTGGCATTCAGGTCGATTGTAAGGAAAACTTTCCTCTGCCGGCCTTGGAGGCTTTATTAACTCAACTTAAAGGAGAAAGAGGAGTCTTAAGTTCTGTGTGGGGTCTGCAGGTAACAAATAACACGAGGAGCGTGGCAGGCGGAGCAGGGGTGACAGGCACAGACAGGGACAAGCTGTGGGAAGCATGGTGGTGCCTGCAGCTCTGCCAGGAGTTTGCAGGGACACCCAGACAAGATGCACTTGCCATGCAGAAGGTGACACAGGAAACATGACGTTTCCCAGAGCGGTGGCAGGGAATGACAAAAAGCGTCCTCTATGAGCTCAGATGTACAAAAAGGAAAGCATTTTGTCAGCTGCAGTCTCCGACAGAATGAGGATTGTGGGCTTCTGCATTCAAAACCAAATTTCCTTAAATTGGCAAGCGGCTCCTAGTGCTGCCGTGGAGAGTCCTTCCAAAGCCGGAGCGAGGGAATTGACACCGTGCTGAAAACAGCAATGAAATCACCCGGCTTCCTTCCTCCCGAGGCAGGCTTTGTGCCGGGCCCGCCGAGCCCGGCCCGGGCCCCGCGAAGGCCGCCCCGGCCCCACACAACACGGCCATTCAAGGGCTCCGGCTGCCCCGCCAGTGATTTATGGCACGCAGCACAGATTCTGATGTGTCATGCTGCAGGGGGAAAGGAAAGCGGGACCGGGGTCATGAACAAAAAGGAATTTGCTTATCCAATTTCCGTCTCTTTCTGAGTTTGATTGGAACTCGCAGTTGTCAGGCTGCGTTTAAGTCTCGTCTTTACCGACGCCTCCTGAACTGCGGAAGGTCAAAACCAATTATTGTTTTGCCTCCGGGGACTTGCCTTCTTCAGAGGGACCTTACAGTGGATATTCTCTGAACCCTTTTCCTTCCAATTAAGGCAGCAAATTCCTCTTTTAGAGGGTTTTGCAGGGGGTGAGTGGGACAGTAATCGGGAGACTGATAGATTTATCAATAGCCTTGAAAAACAAAGCCTGTATGTCTCGGGAAGCTTGAAGTCTAATTCCTTTCAGTGACTTTTCTCACTCTGAACTTTAAATCTGTCGTTTCATTACACCGGGAATGGAAAGTCCCTAATTTTCCCAGGCTACAGATTTCCTCTGTTTTTTAACCTTCAAATACCACACGGATTTATGCCTCTGACTACCTGCTGGTCAAGTTTCTCATGTAGATAAAAATGTTGACTTTCTCTTTTTGGAAAGAATTTACAGCTTCATGGACTGCAGGCAGTTGAGAGAGGCTGTACCTAAAGGAGCAGTTGTAGTCTGACTAGTCCTGAAGAAACCTTTCAGGTCTTCAGGGTGAAAAGGAAAAACATCCTGACATAGTTTTAGACTTTTTTCCCTTTCCTTTCTGTTTTGGACAGCATTGTTTTCAGTTTTATCAGAAAGTATAAAAAATTTTTATTCAGAAAGTATCTCTTCTGCTCCAATCCATTGATACCACGAGAGCCTGTGTCAGCAGATGGATTTTTCAAAATTAATTTATGTATCACATGCTGTTGTACTTATTCCTTCATCCATTGGAGGGGTTAAATCTCCTGCTTCCCCTATATTTTGCATGTACTGTTTGTTGTGGGACAGGTGAGCAGAAGAGCAGACAGAAAATAATGTCTCCTGCAAGAGAAAATCCAATGCAAGGTCAGGGGAGGGAGGCTATGGAGGAACAGTGAGTAGAGGAAGCAATACTTTGATATTGCAATTGGTACAACACATTTCAAAAACACTTATAATTGCTATTTGTATCAGGATGAACTGTGAAACCACAGTACGGGTGTGGGATGTAACCCCTGCTCCTCACCAGGTACTTCTGGGTACTGTAATGTTTGGGTGGTTGCTGGCTTTGCTACACTGGCTGCTTCTGTAAAAATACTGGATTGTGGACAATATTGAAGGAAGTCTGTTTTTCTGGATCTGGCAGATTTAAGGCCCTTGATTAAATGCATTCACAGCTTCTCTGCAGAACTGCAGAGCTCTCATGATGTGATTATAGGGCAGCTGTGGTCTCGTGGACTCAGAACTCAGAAATTAGGAATGTGAGTTATCTTGATCTGCCACAGTCTGTTTTGTGAGATCCTGAGCTGGTCACTTAAAATATTTTGGTTACTTCTTGACAAACCTACTTTGGATGTTTCCTTTTGGAGGACTCATCTCACTCCCTTGACTGTGTTGCCCACAGAGACTGTGGACTGACTGGCTGAGATGCTCAGGTTTCCATCCCAGATGCCTTCATTCAATCAGATAACAGGACTGATGAGTGCCCTGTAGGTCCACTATTTGCAATTGGTTTATAAAGCGTTAATCTATTAACCCTTTATAATCTTGATCATGTCTTTCCATACCAAGTTGGATAAGTCTAGGGAGTACTGATAAATGACTTGCCTGTACTGATAAATGACAATTCTCTCTGCCATGTGTGTGTAACAAAAGTCAGCCAGGTATTAATCCTTTCTAAAACATTTATAAATAAAACTCAAATACTGAATGCAGCTGAAATCCCTTAGATATGACTGAAAGCAGAGGTGCAGAGCACTGTTTCCCTGTGACACTGCCCTTAGCCCTGGGATCACATCTGGACACACATCACAGCAGCAGCAGTTTTCTGGGTACAGAAATAATTTATCAGTTGAAAAGAATGATGCCCTTTTTACCCAGAGTAAAGAAAATCATCCAGCTCTAATAATAACTCGCTAATCTCACCCCACTGGAGCAGCGCAGGGAGTGCAACGGAAATTTCCTTCCCAGCTGCTGGGAGAGCCTGTCCCCAAAGAGGGCTTTTCTTTTGATAAGGTGTCTCCTCTGCCGGCCTGCTGAAACAGCCTGAATCAGCACGTCACCCTGGAGTGCAGGAAGATCCCGGTCTCCGCCGCTGAGTCACATGAATAACTGGAATAGTTCTGCAAAGCAGAATTAATTCCCAGAACCTCTTCAGGCATATACCAGCAGGCACATGCTTTTGCTTCAGTGTTACTTTACAGCTCCGTGATGTAGTGGGAAGCA
The DNA here is from genome assembly GCA_013396875.1 of Vireo altiloquus. Taxonomy (NCBI): domain Eukaryota; kingdom Metazoa; phylum Chordata; class Aves; order Passeriformes; family Vireonidae; genus Vireo; species Vireo altiloquus. Next base: position 194,730 of record VZRF01013111.1, on the reverse strand, counting down.
CACTACTGATATTTTTAATTGAGATAAAGCAGTTTACCTGGTGTTAAGAGTGTTAAACCTTACAAGTTTATTGTTGACACTCTCCTGCTTCCAAGAAGATTTAGGAATAAGCCAGGACATAACAGAGCTATTAGGGTTAAGCTCAAATCAACTGTGCAATGACTCAGAGCTTGTAGTCCTTTCAAACCAAGTGCTGGGGGGAGAAGCTGCTTATTATTAACTGTTGAGTAGCTCGTGGTTTGTGCAGCCTGTTTAGCCAGCAGACATCTACGGAAACTCTCTGGGGGTTTTGATCTATTATACTGTGGAAAAAAGTCTGATTTACAAGAAAAGCAAATCAACAGCACTGAGATTGTGGTTTAGCAAAGTCCTTAGACTACATTCTGGAAATTTGGGCAGAGCTATGAAATTCTCTATAGAATCTTTCAGTATATGTTGCTGGTATGTTAAAGAAATGAACTCGTCTGAAAGAGGGGAATGAAGGAAAAAGGCTCTGAAGCAAAGGCAGGATCCAGGTGTTGCTCCAAAAAGTGGACCAGAGTTGGGGAGCTGTAACAGGGAAATAGGATGAACTAGAATCACAGGAAAGCAAGGAGAGGGTTGGTTAGTGGTTAACGAAAATTTTTGAGATTTTTTCCACTTAAGCTGTTATTTTATTATCTGAATAATAATGACAAGCTGACCAGACACACAGAAGAAGCACCAGACACCAGAAGCACAGAAGAAAGCACTGGTACTTTCACCTGTTGCTCTGGAATGCATCATAAATGAATACAGGATAACCTGTTCTGCACTCCAGCATCAATGATAACAGGAACTGATTACATGGCCTTGATTTCTGCTCTCTCTTCATTGTTCTAGAATATTAAAATCGAAGTTTTTGCCATTTCTCCAGAAAATCTGGTGTGTGGTTACTCCTGACCGTTTAGTTTCAACAACCATCACAAACAAACATGAAATCTAGAAACTCAATGCAATTGGGAAACATTACTGAGGAAGAGCTCCATGCCCAGTGTTTAGAAGTCTGGATGTTTGTACTTTATGTTTTGACCACTGATGAACTTGTGCCACTTCCTTGGGCTCCAGGTCAGTACCTGTTCCTGTGGCGTATCCGGAATGAACGCTCACCAAACCCAAACAGTATTTCCGACATCTGTTGCTCGTTTGGATGGCAAAATTTGTGATAACAGTCAGAAGAAAGTAAACAGTCTAGTAGCCATGGAAACCTCATATCGTTTTTTCCTGTTTCTTTTTCTGCTTTTTGCAGTGAATGAGTCGGTGCTGAATCCAGCTGGATGGCAGCCCAGGAGACAGCCGTCCCCAGCTCAGCCACGGCAAGGGACAAACCCCATCCAAAGCCAGGAGCGTTCTCTTTGCACACTCTCACCAAAGAGCTTTTTTCAAGGAGCAGCTTTTTCAGGAAGAGTAGTTCAGTGCCTCAGGAAGAGTGACCATTCATTCCCTGGTCTCTCTGGCTATGGCTAGAAAATAAAATAACCCAAACACAAAGTTTGACTCACATCCACATGATTCAACTCTTTCCCCCCATTCCTGCATCCCAAGCAGGTGGCCTCATCCAGATGGTCTACAGGGAACAATCCTTGGACTTTGATGTATTCCAGGGCATTGTCTGGGAGAGCAGTAGCTGGTACAGGCCAGTGCCATGTCAGGGAGTGTTCTAACAGTGACACAGCTTGGGAGATCAGGGGTCAAGACTGTGCCCTTTTCCTTCTGGATTTGCAATATAGATAGAAGCTCTGTGAAAGCTGGGAGCAGGGCCTTTACGGTTCAGACAACAGATCTCAGTAAAGCTCAGTTTATGTTCCAAAATGGAGCAGGACAGGTATTTATTGTAGGAAAACCCCCAGAGTGCCATAGTTAGTGGAATGCTCTTTCTATAAAATTTTACAACCAGTTGATAGAATTCCACAGAGAAGATTGTCAAGATGCAATCTTTATTATATTCCAGTCCAAATCTCCGTGTGGCTTCTAAATATAAGCAGTAAGTGTGTCTCTAAATGGACTTGTCCCTGGTCACATGGGCACTGTGTCATGCCAGAACTGATATCATCATTGGATTATCCTCCTTGTTAGCACTTTGAATCTCTGTAATGCACTTTGAAGTCTTCAGAGGAAGAGCTTCATGGGAGTATTTGGAGAGCCTGATTCAGTTTTTAATTGGACTGACTCATGTTGAGTCACCAGGATATCCATTAGCTGCATCTTTAAAATCCAACATGGAGATTTTCAGTGGTCTGTGAGGGAATCAGACACCCCCAGCAGCTTCTGAGATTCCCTAGGATGGGAATATCTGCTTCCATTGTAGGAAGTGCTGATTTCTGGTGCACCAACCAGCACAGCTCTGGCTACTAAGTCATCCCATGTCTCTGTTCTCCTGATGACCAACTGCTTGCCAGGAAGCTCTTGGAAATATCTCCTCCTCCCTGGCTGCAGCATCACTGGCATCTCTTACACACACAGAACCCACCACACCCACACCTCCCCCTCCTGCAGGGAGCACTGGGCTACCAGAAGCAAAGTTAAAAATGCAAGGAGCATTCTCCTTTTCATTTTTAGGAAAGGCTTTTTACTCTGTAAATGCTCCTTGAACAAAACAGCAAAAGGCAGTGAGTAAGGCACCTGATGACTAAAATAATTTAGACTGTGGGAAGCAGCAGGATTTGATGTCGAGTACAAATCTGAGTGTGGTTCATGCAGCTCGAGCCATCTGAAGTTAAGCATTCAGCCTAAACAAGCCACCCAAGTCTCGAGCTGTTGGCAGAGGGGACAAGCACCAGAGGTGACTCATCCCCCCTCACTTTGTTCTGCTGGGCTGAAATGAGTTGTCCTTTGAATTTGCTTCCTAATGCCACTTCCTAATACTCAGCAAAACATGTAGAGAATCTGGAGAGGGCAGTTTATTGCTGTTAGGCAGCTGAAGTTAGATGAGATAAAGCTAACATTGATACACTGCCATGTGCCAAGGACTGCAGGTCCATAGGATCATAGATACCATGGAAGCCAGCAATGCTTCACCTAACCTTGTTCCAGTCTGCCCATCTACTACGACTGTCTTGGCAACTTTTTTTCCCTTTATAGATGGCATTTGTAGCAGAGTTTTGGCTCACTACCACTCCTTATGGGGTAGTAAAAGAGGAAACAACTACTTTGCAGACCAACTTGGGAATCCCTGTCCCATATATTTGCTTCATTCTGTAGCAACAACACCACAGAATGGATGGCAGAGGAGAGAATGAGCAATTCCAACTTTTAGGATAATGGAGGGAAAAAAATTGGGCCACTCAGTCATAAAATTAAACTTGGGAACCTTGACCAAGTATTTGTGTTCTACACCTACTTTACTGTTCTTTAAGGATGGAGAGAAGGATCTACAAACCCTGGCATCTTATGGGGCTGCTGAAATTTCCATCAGGTAGATTCAATATGGGACAAGACTTGCAAACCTTTGTTTGATGGAGTAAAAAAAATCCCTACAGAGTGTTTGCAAAATTGAGGGTAAAGTACTAATGCTACAGCCTTACATAGGGTGTGATTTTCCTTTTTCATTTTTATAGATTAGAAGTCTAAAACTAAGAAAATGAGCTCTTAGACTCACTAAAAAAACCCCATGAAACAATGTAAGTGATCTGTGTCAACTCTCTCCGAGCAGCAGAAGGTTTGACTAGAGAATAACTGTGAGCAATTAAATATTGAATATAATGAGAAGAATATTTTCTTTGTGTTTCTTACGACATTTCTTGGTTAATTATATCATGCATCTGTTGAATATGTAAAGCTTGCTGCTAAAAATGTTCCACTTCTAAAATTAATAAAAGTATGTCAGCGAAGGAGATGTGTTGTGAATAATACAAGAAATGTTACAAATAATGACGACGATGGAGCCAAGGGGCCTACTCCCACAGGCAGAAATTATCAGGGATGAGTAAGAATTGTGGGATGACAACTGTAGTACCTTAAATCTTTGAAAACACTTCACATGCTTTCACCCTAGAGACGTCTTGAAACAACAGCAGAGGAGAGATGCAGGAGCTCATCCTGTGCTGTTACATCCCAGAGCCCTTTGTGATGACTTCAGCAGGGCTGGGATCAGGCTGTGGAACTGAGGTTGAGCTGGGTGTCAGGGGCAGGATGAGCTCAGGCTTCTGCTCTCCTGCTCTGTGTGCTGTCCATGAGAGCTCAGACCACTTACACGGTGTTATCTCTTAGCACAGGGGTGATTCTATAAATCACTTCTGCCTTCCAGCTTATCATAACATGACAGGGAAGGTGCCACCATGCTGACAAAGACTCTGTACATGGGAAGAAATAGAGGTTTTAAAATTAAAGAGAAAGGTCCAAATGGAAAGGCACAAAGATGCAGAGGTGGCAGGAGAGGAGACGAGTGAGGGATGCTGAGAAATGGTGCCTGGAGCAGCTGGGTGGGCAGTGCCTGGCAAAGCTTTGGGATCCAGAACTTCATGGTTGTGTCAGAACAGACAAACAGGCAAAAGGATCGAGTAGGAGAGGTCTCACTTGCAGGAAAGGCAGTGAGGAGTTCATCTTAACAGCCTCCCACGTGCTGTGTCCTGGCAGAACCACTGCACGACAGAGCTGAGGTGTAACAACTCTGAGTTTGTTGGAGGAACTGGTACAGAATGGGACAGGGAGGACTTCCAGTTAGAATGGCTGGGTCTGCCCCTCTAGGCAAGAACCAGGGATATTTTTTCCCTAAAAATACCTCTTTTCCTTCTTCTCATGCTTATCTAGACCCTGTTCTTACTGACAGCAAAGGGAGTTTCCATTATATTTCTTCAATTTTTGCTGGGTTTTCACATCTTATTCTAGTCACATATGAGAGAAGTTCTTTCTAAGGCTTATTTCTTAACAAATGTTTATCAGAACTGACTTTTAGTGCCAAAGTAATGTGCTTGCTCTGTGCCTCAGTGAGAAGGGGAAGGTGGGCTGTGAACACCCAACAGTTCAGCAGGTTTGTGGTGACTGCCTGGATGCTCATTTTCCCCTTGGAAAATGGAAGTTGGCTCACTTCTCTTTTCCTGAAGGCAGATTATTTTATGTCTACTGAAAACAAAAGCAAAGCATTAAAGCCATTATAACAAAATTCTTCTACTCCTGGAAGTTCATCTCTGCCCTTGTGCTGCAGGTTCCAGGCTCCTCTTGGTGCCTGTCCAGCTGTGTGCAGAGCTGTGCTTTAAATCAGATTGTGGACATAAACTGGGATAAATAAAACAGACAAACCCCGAGTTTTATTTGCTTTTTTTTTTTTTAAACTTTTATTATTTCAGTGCAATTAAACATTGTGGCAAAAGTAGCTTAGAGGCAGGAGCAAAGGATGGGGAAAGCCTTGCTGTTGTGCTAAGGTATCCCTGAACCCTGCCAGTGTGTGCTCCCTACCCAGCAGCTGAAATGCTTCAGTTTCACCCTGTACCTTACCTTTTTTAAACTTGGTTCTGTATTCCCAGCCAAGGCTCACTGGTAGCTAATAGCTATATCTTGGGAAATCATCTGAAACTGTTTCATGAAATAACTTCAAGCCTCACTAAAGCTTTTTTGACTTGAAGACCTGAGCCTGCTTCCACTGTCAGAAATGACAGAACTCTCTGATAGTGAGGCTGCCATGAAATTGAAAAGTAACTGTAAATGCTTTAATACCAGTGGATTTAGGGATTTCCTCAAGCACTTTATAGTTATGTTCCCAGCTTTGTCTGCGTTTCACTGTCAATTGTCTACTGTTCTCCCTAATCCTCCCTGGGCTTTCTGGAGCTCTATCTTCCTTTCCTGCTGACAGATAAAAATTTATTGTTGCTACCTTCAATGTTCTTGACATACTGAGATCTCATTCCTTTCACGTAGACATAGGAATGTTTTGGTGTTTTAGTCTTGAATTCTTCAAGATAATTCTTTCAGTCTATTATTCTGTTCCCCTTAGCAACCTAACATCTGAGTTTTAATTACTCTAACCTTGCTGTTTAATTAGTTAAAGCTTCCGTAGCCCTTTGAAAACTGACAGTGTTAATTACTTTTGCAACGTGATTATTTAATATTTCTGCACAATTGGCATTTGGATGTTTTAACCTTCTCTTATATCCATCGATGGAGCAGTGTCCCTTGTCACTTCCCTGCAGAAACCAGAGATGCAGACCTAAACCATCCATTGTGTAATCTCTCTAACATCATTTGACTTCTGACAGGGAGAGATTTAGTATCTTCTTTGCCTCATCTTTCCCCACTTTCTGCTACGGATCCTTTTCAAGTGGTTGCTTAAATGGATCCCAGACAGACTTGGGATTGGTGCTGCTGATGCATTTGGCTGTGGCAGAACCCACTGCCCGTGCCAGGAATCCATTCATGATGCACTGGTTTTCATTTATGCATGGAGGGACTAAAACTCCGTGCACCTTGGTTGATTCTAACTAGAGAATTCCATCTCCTGTCCAGGAACAGTAAATGTGGAAAAGCAGTCCTGTGTGGGGCTTTGTCAGGGAGAGGAGAGCAGGCGGTTACAGATCATGAAGCTCTGTCAGTGTTCACCCTGAAAAACTAAACCCCCCTCAGAACTCAACCTTCGTTAAGGCAGGGTTTTTTTATCTGCCAAAGAGATGTAGATTTATTATTCAACAATAGTCATCAGGTGATTCTGATATCTGCTCTTGTGAATCACTGGTATTCTCCAGGACTATTACTTTTAAATGTCAGCTCTTCACATCTCTGCTTCTTATCTGCCACCTCAGCCACCACTTATTGTTTCCTTACCACTATCAGTTAACTCCCAAACCCACAAAGACTCACCGCTTCGGGAAGTACTTTTTTCTTTTGAGGCTGATTTATGCAAAGAGAGTTGTGTGGATACTCACAACAAAGCCCTCCCTGAAGGTACTTCCCCCTGTAACTCTGCTGTGAACACAGTGAGAATTTGGTTGAGGTAAATGTAGTTGCTGTGCACGTGAACCTTTGTGTTGTGTGTGACACCAGAGCTGCAGGAGGTGTCAGTGAGAGAAATAGCTGAGTTTCTACTCTACACTAACTTTGAGACATGGAGAAATTATGGCAGTAATAGAAACAGGGAGTTCTTCAGATTCAATTTTCAAGAAAGCATTAAAGACTTTTTTTTTGGATATAATTCCCAATCTTTTCCTACTCAGCTTTGATAATAAATATCCCTTGAGGACAGCAAACATGAATCTACTGAGAATCTTGGACGAGGGGTTTTAATGATTTCATTTAAAGTGCTGTTCATTCAATTCTTGCAATCTGCCTGTCTCTTTCCTCAATTCCTTATGTTTTTACTCAAAGAATTCTCCCTTCCAATTAAGTGAATGAAGCTTAGAATTAAGTAAGGCTGTCATAGGAAGTAAAATGAATATGACTGATTTTCATAATATAAATTGGAAGCAATTACCAGTTTTCTATCTTCATTTTTGCTTGGAAAATTTACACTTAACCCAGCAATACACCTTAATTAAAGGCCTATCTATCTATCTATGTAACCTTCTCTTTCTAGCAAGAGTCCTTCTGTGGGCTATATTAAATTTACTATGGTTTCATCTCTTTGTTAATAACCTTTTCGTATATTTTCAATTAAGTTTCTGGTCACATTATAGCACTGAGGTAAGAGCTCTGGCTGACCTTTAATAGGATATGGATAATAGAACATCTTTGGCTCATGTTCTCCTTTGGTAGCACAACCTTCCACTTCTACTGAAAACATCTCTGGAATTTGCAGACAGCTAAATGAGCTCCTTGCATGAAAAAATTCTATTCCAGACTGCAGTAAAACTGGATAGACACCCATCCACATTCCCTGAGACCAGACAGTGCTGAAACAACCTCACTTTGTCTTGGTTTTATGGCAAACACCAGTGGGAGACTGTGAATGGCTCTCTATATACAATAAAAATACTTTACTTTGACTGATATGTTCCATATGGCAAGTGATGCTTCTCCCCACATGAACCCACAGGACTCTGCTGTGGGGTAAAGGGTGACAAGGACCACTGCATATCTGCATTCAGAGGTCAATGTTCTGGTAATTGGACAGAGCAGGACTGGCAATTAATGATGTAGAATGATAAGGGATGTTTGTGCTCCCTTGAAGCCCACAGGATTTCGGGGTGGGAAGGGATATATTTGATATCCAGCCAGAGTTTTGTCAATATGAATATCTGAACCAGCTGCTTTTCTTGCTGTTCTCCCATGGTTGGATTACTCTGTTCTTCTTTATGTCTTTGTCCTCTTTCTTTTAATTTATAGCTCATGATGCTCTTATGAATTTTACTGCCAGAGTATCACATATTTGTCTTTTGATAGGGGATTATCGTTTTACTTCCTCGAGTATGGAACCCCCAGCTCCTCTTCAGCTCCATTTTTTTTTGTTCTCAAATCAGCCTTTCCCTAATTTAGTTCTACAAATCATCCACCCAGCCTCAGCTGAGAGCTGGCAAAGCACCGAGGGGACACAGTAAGTTAAATTTGCCAAGGTGACCTCTCTCTGCATTAATTCCTGTTGGTATTTCTGTCTCCCTGGGTGAGTGCTCCGGAAACCTCATCTGGCATGTCCACATAAAGTGGGGTCTGAAGATCAAGGCAGTAAACTTGTCCCAGATGAGGGAGAGCTTGGTATTTCAGTTAGAGAACTTCATCTGTGGCAGGCCCTGAATGGATGAAGAGGGAACAGCTCTGGGATGGGCTCGGCTCAGGGGTGCCACTCCTGCACGATGTGACTCAGGCTTATTCCCACATGGTTTGTCCCATTGCCTTGAGTGCTTTGTTCAATGAATTACTGGTTGAACCTGCTGGTAAATGTGCCATATCAAAGGGTTGTGGAGCAATATCTTCCCCAGGCAGGTGCTTGGGTTCAGCAGTGCTTTGCAAGTGGCTGAGATCTGAGATAACCAAGGTTTCTGAGGTGGCCCTTGCCCTGCAGCAGCAGAATCTCCCAGTCACCGTCTGGGTTTCACCCTGACTCAGCAGGACTCATGTTCCATCACTGTGCAAACTGAGAAGGGATTCTTCATCATCATCATCATCACCATCATCATCCTTTGTTCATCTCTCACAATACCACCTTCAGTTCTACCAGTATTTCCAGCCTGGCCCACCCATTCATCAGCTTCTTCCACAATTATTTCCATCCTTCCTTCTGTGTCACAGCCTTTGTTCCCTGGGTGAACTCCCTGATTTTTTCCACCAGGCTCTGAATCTTTTAATATTTAGCCTCTCTTAAATACACATTTCAGCTTGTTTTCCTACAGAACTGAATTTACTTCCACACACATCAGGTTTTGTTCCCACTCAGCTCCACACTTTCTACTTCCCTATCTGTCCTGAGCGTGGGGGATGAGGAACAATCCTTTATTTACCATGCAAAACATGCAAACACATGCTAAATAATTATGCAAATATTTTTCAATTGCTTTTATTGTGATTTTTATTACCATTGTTTTGGTTTTACCATGGAAAGTGGAAACCAGTGAGCTGAAGTGTCTGAGTGGAGCTGGACTAGAGCCTGAATTTCCCTATCCCTGTTTAGGCTAGAGGACATGACTGTCTCCTCTGTATGTTCTCCCCTGGAAATTTTTTTTTACAGAAACAGAAGATCTGGAATTTGCATAACTTTGTAGCAGCAGTTCCTGCAGTATGCTCAAAATACTGGTTTTTTTTTTAGAAACCTGAATTCTCATGTTGTCTGATCACGTGAGGCTTTCAGCCTTCAATGAAATTCTACTGGTTCTTCAGGTCATAGAGAAAATCTTCACACAGATAAGCTGAAAGCCTGGAGTGAAGTGCATCCCTTTGGAATGTTGTGTGGGGTTCCCAGTGCCATTCACTGTGTTTCTTCTCTAGAGCCAGTCTGAGCTGCCACACTATTTGGGTTTCCAGGCCGTGCATTCTACCTAAAATGTGGCAGGTCTGTGGGAGGAAGATGGAACAGCCCAGAAATGGCATCATTTTGACACATGGAAGACAGTGATTCAGTTATTTCACAGGTACATGGACTTCTGCAAATCTGCAGCTCATAAAAACCTTGACAGCATTTGAAGAAGCAGTTTGGTAGTGTCACTCTGCCAAATGGCCAGTTTGGTTTCCATAAAAACCGAGGGATTGAGGAGCAGGTGAGCCCTTGGTTGGCCTGAGGAAATATCATTGCCTTCCAAGGCAGCTTTGTGCATGAAGCTTTAATGCCATTTCTTGATCTGGACTTGTTCTGTGAATGAGGAGAGGACCTCAGTCTCTGCAGATGCTAATCCAGCACTTCTTGCTGACCTTACATTGACCTACATCATTTAAACCAGAGTGATGTGCAAGCGACAGAGTTTCTGCTGAGAAAGTGCAGTACGTGCCAGCATTTTAGTATTACTCTTTTTTCTCACTCTGTTTAACCCAGTATCTGATGTGAATAGAGGGAAGAAGTGATGTACAACATATTCCTTGCACCAAGATCTCAGAAAATAAAATGTAAATGTGTGAGTATGACACAAACTCCCATTCTGTGAGCACACACTCACAGAGTTGCTGGAGTTGCCAAGAGCACAGCGAGCCAACCTACGGCGTGTACATCTGTAATTTACTGAAGGGAGGGGACAGGTCTAATTTATGCACTTGGCCCTCAGACCAGGGTTTACCTCAATGCTTTTCAATGCACAAATTCTGTAAATCTTTCTGGGAGAAGGAGTGTCAGCTCCCGCCAGGCTCTGGACATGCCGAAAATGTCGCTCACACAGATGATGACTTGTATTTAATTTGCTGTTGTGGATGGGCCTGAACCAAACTCCCTTTCTTGTTCCAAGCATCTCTAAATTTAGGAGGTTTTGGCAACCCAGTCCAGATATGAGTCAATAGTTCTCTGTGTTCCAAAGAATAAGTATTAGGCTGCAAAGGTGGGAGTCGTTATGTAAATGGGATAATATAAAGTAATATCAGTATTAATACCTTTGTTATGCTCAGAGCTAGAGGTTTGCCAAGGCTTAAGTGGACTCAGGATGAGCTGGACACATCCAATTAATATAAGTAATGTGGCTTTTCTTGAACAAATGTGACTTCTTGGTGCACATTACAGCTGCTGAGTGTTCCAGCTCTGCTGCATCGGGTCCTCAGAGGGTTACAAATGTGTATTTTAGTGCTACAGCCTGCTCTTACTTCTGCATTTGTTTGGTACTAAATAAATGGTTTCTGATTTTCAGTGCTTCTGTCAGGGAAGTAGAACATACTAGTGTGGCTTACTGATGGATAAAAGCCACAGGGAAAAAAACACAGAATATGAAATTAAGAATTATGTGTCCACATGCAAAGTAAGTGCTGGACCTCCCATCCCTTTCCTGATTTCACTGCTGTGTTCACAAATTCTGCATCATGTAAGTGTCTTTTAAGGCTTCTCTCAGTAAATGTCTCATCTGAATTTCTTCCAGTGATGCCACAATTAACACTGAACACATTCTGCTGCTCCTCTGTCTTGTCCAGAGGGAAGCCATCTGTGTGTTTATGGTGGGACTGGGGTGCTGGCCCAGGCAGGGCAGGTGGAAGTTGAATTCCTTGAGCTGTGCAGTTGTTTTGTCAAGTGTGCAACTGCTCAGTTTCAGGGAAAGGAAATGGGATTCCACAGTCTCCTGCAGAACCCTTCATTTTCTTTAATCATTTTGTGATTCACCCACCATCACGTACCAGCCTCACTCCAGGATGTCTCCTGAGCGACTGGGATTTACCACTGGCAGATAAAAAGGGAGAAATGCGGTGGCACAGAGGAAGATTATCCCAAACCCTCCTCTGGTTTCCCAGGCTGGCAAGACAGGCAGATCCCCCTGCTCCTCCACTGCTTTCTCCATGGCTCACCATGATCTCCACCTCCACTCCCTCACAGGGCCCCTGACTGGAATTGTCCTTTCCCCTCCAGTGCTCCCTTGCTGCTGTGCACCCTGCTGGCTGTACCAGTGGGGGAGAAGCAGGTCTGTCCCCTTTTCTGTGCTGACTGAAGTGCTGAGCACTTTGAATTACCCCCCCTGGAAGCAGTAGGCAGAATCATGGAGCAGGCACAATGTGCCACATAAGGATCAGCTTAGCGAGTTGGATCAGTGACACTTTGCAGCAGAATAAAAACTGCTTATTCTCTTTCCCAGCTGTTCTCCCAAGCACTTTGAGCATTCATTTGCCTCAGCGTGCAGGAGATTTACGTATTTCACTTCCATAGACATGGCAGAAGAGATCCTCCTCACTTGCAGATTTGTTCTTTTAATAGGCATCCAGCACAACTGGGAATTAAGTACATGTGTGTGTCCAACAGAGAGGAGACCAGAACCAGCTGTAGGCACAAAGAACTGCTTAGGAGGCCCATTTTTTGTGCTGATTTGGTAACTCACAGCACAGCCAAATCTTCCTTTTTAGGAATGGGGACAAGAGGAAAAACAGAGGACCTCATCTTCACATTCTATCACCGTGGAAGGGGAGAGATAGCAGGGAGAGAACTCTCCACATGAGGTTCTGCTCTCCCTGATGGAGCAGCTGGAGCAATAAGGTTCATCGTGGGCAAATGTGAGCTCATTGTGCCTCCACTCCAAGCTGGCAGAGCAGCCAAGGTGTTCTGGGCTCTGAGTCAGTGCCGTGATAACTTCCTCGCGTGACTTCCTAATTGAAGTTAGAGATCCTAAAACATACTGAGCGACTGTGGCACAGACCTGCTGCTCCCAGTCTGAGCTGTCTTATACTCCAAACGTCTTCGATTTGTAGGTCTTACTGCAAGGACAACATGGATTTTGGGAGAGACAGGTAAGGCCCTGTACCATTCTCAATACTGGGAGACGCAGGGTTGAGTCACCTGTGCCATATAATGACAACACAAGCCCAAGGAACACAATCCTTAGCAAGCTCCTTTTAGAATTAGCCACACAAAAAGGTGAATCTTAAAGACAAAAGGAAATAGTATTAGGAGGGAAGAAGTGGCAATGACTGGAGCCCTTAATTGGATGCCAACGGTATCTCAGAGAAAGCAATTTCCCAGAGGATTGTCAGAGATGTGAAATGAATTGTAAGAGCTGCTTTACAGGCATTTGTGAGCACACACACCTGCTTACTGCAAGGGGAAAGACAGTGCGTAAATGTCTGGAATATTACATAAAAGCTGTCTGGTAGACTGGGCAGAGCAATTAAAATCCATCTCGCTTAAACGAACCCTGAGTGCAGGTCAAACAAATCTAATTTTTATTGTTCCTTAAGGAGATGTCTGTACAGGAGACAAAAGGGGGATGCAGCCGTCAGGTTAAAAAATCAAGATGCCTTTAAAAAATTAAATGTTCACAATAGTGCTACAGCAAGCTGGATAAATGATATATTACAGCGATGGTTTAAAACTAATTGATGACTAATGTTGTAATGCATTTGTAGCTACACTGATCTATTATATATCTTGGCCAAGCTGAAGGGACACTTCAAGGAGAAAAATTGCTAACTGTTTTAACCTGATGGAACTCGGGGAAAAAATAGTTACTTTACGAGATAAATGGAAAGGTTATGACCTCCTAATGTACATCTGGGTCTTGCAATGCAAAATCAAATTATCATTAAACAGAATGGGATCTGTGATGGAATTGAAACAACTACAAACCAGCACAGAAGTTTCCTCAGAGAAACACAATAGCCCAGTTTGAGCTGGGAGCAGTGGCTGCAAAGCTGCCTGGCTAAAGAACTGGTGTAACAAGTTGGGATGGAATCGTTTTGCTCTGTAATGAAAGTTGGTTTAATTGGAGAGTGCAGGAGCATCTTTACAGCCATTTACATATGTAAGCCATTCTATAAACATTACTTACTTAGTGTATAAATCATTAACAATTTACCTTAGATCCTCAGTAACATGTGTCTCTCTGGCTCTTGCAGGGGACACAGGAAACCTTATTTTCCCCTCCTCATTTTTGTCATGCCTGAGGCTCATGCCCTCTGGGTTTTACCCTTACAGTTGGAATTTGGAGGAGATGTCAGTCAGGCTCTGCTTATTTTCACATCTAATTCATGCAAAAACCAGGTTCCCTCCTGAGGCAGTAAACTGGCCCAGATTTGCTTCAAAGTTTGGCCCAGGTTCAGTGAATGACTCACTTGAACTAAGGTACATCCATCTTCCTGGCTGGAACACATGGTGGGAAGTGTTGTCAAAGAGCAGAGATCCCTGAGAACCAGAGCTCAGGGCTTCAGGACCTTACAAACCAAAAGCAGTGGCTTGTTCCATCCCCTGCTTTCCTGTCACCCAATGTTAAGGACATCAAGGACATCTCAAACATTGCTACTCAACCCAGAGTCCCAACGTGGGGTTTTGCCCACTAAACACACTGCAAAGGGCTGGGATGGACTGCTGGGAGCTGGGCTGGGAGGAACTGCAGTCAGAAGCCTCCCTGGTCCTGGGATCTGTGCAAAATTCTATGGAATAAATCTGGCAAAAGGTAACAAATGAAGATAACATTGTGGGCCATTGCCTAAATATGGATTACCTTGAACAGACCATGATTAAAAGTCCAAAAATACCACTCTCAACCTCTGAATTGAAACAAGCTAACCAAGACACCACAGGTGACACTAATTTTCTTCTGCTTGAGAATAAGTTAATGTAGCAAGGACATGACCAGCCTGTGATATCATCTGAGAGCAACATATTCCTCCATGTATTCCTCCGTGATAGATTAACCTTCCAGTGGGAAGGGAAATGCCTGCAACACCAAACTGCAAATATGTTGTACTTTGAAGGGTTTGATGTACCAAAACCTCCCAAATCCTCCACATATTTTAACTGCTGTACATCAGGCTGCCTCCTCTACAGTCACTCAGTTTTGGTTTGAAGCCCAATACAGGCAGCAGCTTGGAAAAATAGTTTTATAGCTCAAGATGGAGCAGTTGGAGTTTTAATTTGGGAGGTCTTTCTTTTACAGGGGGACATTACTATTGGTTCAAAATTTTAAGTTATTCAGGTTATGGGATTGGCGTCAATTTTCAGCATTAGAAACTCAGTTGCACAAGTACCACTGAGCTGACTTAGAACATTTATTTTCTCAAAGGATGGCAAACAGTCACATCCACAGCTCTATCTGGGATTTTGTCTCCTTCACTAACATTAAAATAAAACAACTCAGATATTTTTTTATGCCAGATCAATGTGGTTTCCTAAAGCTTCATGTTGAGTAAGATAATCCTTGGATGGGCTTTTTTTAAAGCAGAAAAGCATTTGAAACAGCTTTAGATGAAACTTTGAGCTTCCAGTTCATTTAAAAGCAAAAAAGTAAGGAGGAAAAATAACCAGAGTAAACTTGAAGCAGAGCACTTGGCATTCAAGGTGACTGTGATGGGTGGTCCAGAAGGACGAGGTTGTGCTCTCAGTAACCACATGGCAAGTCCAGTGCCCTCCCCCAGTGGAGTTGTGCCCTGCACATGGATTTGCTCCTTAGCTGCTGACCCTCGGTGGCCAGGATCCCATGAAAGGAAGTATGGGATAATTATGTGCCATTCTGATATTCCAGTCCCATTTGTCCCAAGATGACAGCTTCCCAGTGAACGCTGTGACTGTGACCACAGGGATGAGGTGTCCCATGGCATTTCCATCATTGCTACAGACTGTGGGTAAGGGAACTCTTCTGATGTTTGGATACACTCATAAACAATGATCCCAGCAATTCTTGGAGAGGGTGGAGTTACATACCCAGTCACATATTCTTCCTCATTTTGGAACAATCAGACATAAAATACTCTAAAATAAGAATGAAGTTACCACTTATTTCCTTCCTCAATTTCTTATCTTGCTTTATCACAACATTCCTAGTTGTGACTGACAGAAATGGCAGGTATGTCCAGTAGTTCTGATTTTTGTCATGTCTTGCTTCTTATTTCACTTTCAGCTTTTCTGACTGGCCAATGATTCAAAAAGTTGATTAAAGCCATGATGATTTTATCGTGGCTTTGATAGGACAAGCTGTAAAATCCAAAGGGCACCAAAACAGAATGGGATTTTAAAGAATGCCGAAAGCAGGTTCATTCTGCAGCTGTGCCCAAGTTTTCTGTAACTCTTGCACACACATTAAAACATATTCTGCACATATTTCTATCTATATTTGAATTTACTGAGAGCGTTTGCTCCAGTTGATTTAAACCAAGGCTTTATGCTTGTCAGATTAGTGTAAGAACGCAAGTAGGAAAGTTAAAATGTACCTCCTATCCTTTTCCATACCTTTTCAAATATGAAGTCAATAGTCCAAAGGAGTTTTTGATGTGATGCACTGAATATTCTGACTTGTAAGAGAGCTCAGCATTGGGCACATCATTTACCAGCTCACTGCTGTCAAAAGCTATTGCATCCTTCTTCCCTCTTGACCCAAGCTCGATTAATCTTTCCATAGTTACGGTTTTGAAACAGTGTTGATTTTCCCAGGAAGTCTTAAGAACCTGAGCATCTGCTTCATGCTGTCTGGGCAGCTCAAACAACTGCAGAGGGAAGGGAATAATCTCCCCCAGACCCTTGACAGCATCCCATTTCCACCCCGTCACGGTGCCCGGTACGTGCAGCGCTGGCAGGAAGAGCTGGGGAAACTCCTGTCTGCTGGGCCATGACCTGTGGAGCTGCATGATTTTAGGAAATACCAGGTTAGCTTCGGGAGCAGGGAAGTGTTACAGCTCTTTGTTCCTGCACAGAAGTTTTCAACATCAGTGAGAGCATCAGTGTGTGTATTCAGATTTCCATCTGTCATGTAAAGAATAAATCCAAAGCACTCTGTGGGATCAGTCACACCCAAAATATTTGAAGTTACCTAAAATGTTGGAGAATTAACATCTTACATTTTCCTCCAGAGTCCTAAGTGGTGCAGACATTCTGTTCATCATATATTGCAAGCTCAGGCAATACATTAAGTATGGAAAATAGGTTTATATAACAAAGATGAGGCAGAATTAACTGGATCCACAAACATCTTTGTATTCACTCTGTCTATAATAATTTCTTTGGGGTTTATCCAGTTTTGCTGTGACCACCTGCTGACAACGTCTCTGTAAGGAAAAAAGAAAAAGCACGAAATTCTAACGTGCAAGACATACAAAATAAATTCTGTGACGTTTTCTAATATGGGAATGTTCCTAAATGCCAGACTAAAACATCCCTCCAACAGTTTCTTTTACAGACTTCCCTTGTTCCAGAAACTTGGCCTGACTTAGGAGGAAACCCCATAGCTGTCCCTTAAAAGTTCAATTGCATCAGTGTGGGCAAGACATTGGGCCAAATTCCTTAATGGTGCAATTCCATGAAAATCAGAAATCCTACACCAGAGCTGAATCTGCCCTGTGGTATAAAATTATCTCCCTGGAGGCAAGACTTTTGGAAACAGTATCATATTTTAATTCTAAACAGACAATTTGTTTTGGGTTGTATACAGAGCATGACAATCTCACAGCTACATAAAAGGTGACTTTATCCCCGTGTCTTGTGCTGTTTGGTTTATCTGTGTGTGATTTGCAGGTAGCTGCATGATCCTACAAACTTCTTTTTATGTAATGCAATGAGCCCCTGTTCCGTTTGAGATTTTAAAAGATTACAGAGCTGGCGTTGGAACATTTGTACATTTTGCAATGAGTTAAGGAGAAAGGCTGCGTGTTGTTTATAATCTGGGAAGTACAGATCCCGGTTAATCTTACCCTTGGAGAACAGACAGTTATATTTTTTACAAATTAACAGATCCTGACTGATTGCCTCCCATGACTGTGTTCAACAGTTCTGGAATTCAAAGAGCAAAATAGGATCTGCCTTTTGTAGAAGGTGCCAGGAATGGCATCGAGACACAGTGCCTGGAGGGTGGCTGAGCCTTTTTAGTCCTCCTCACACCAAGTGGATTTGGCACCACATTTGGTGATATATCACCACTCTAACAAAGTACTTCATGCAAGCTGGTCATATCCTATGGAAAAAGTCTTGTAAGGATGTTGCAAAAAAAAAATACCTAACCTCTGTTTGCTGTTTTTCTGGAGATGTAAGATATTGTGAAATTTAAGGAGATTTTCACAGCTTGGCTTGTGAAACTCATTTCCAGCTCGACAGATTGTGATTTCACGATTTTGCACATCTGGATTTTGGCACAGGGCTGTGGTGGGAGATGTCTCTGGCAATCTGCCTCTCAGGACAGTTTGTCTGTTCCTGGTCAGTGAAGAGCCCACTCCTGGCTGAACTGTCACCTGCCTGCTCTGCCCTGTGCAGTGTCTGTTCCACAAAGGCCAGGCTGCACAGCTGGAGCTGGCCCTGACATCAGTGAACTCAGGAATCACTTGAATATAAATGTTTACGGATAAAGTCATGTTTCTCAAATTTAAGGAGTGTAAAGGGACAGAAAAAAAAAAAAGTTGCAGGGGTATCTGTACTGTGTGTTCTGGGGAGCAAACAACATTTTCACTTGCTGAAAACACTGTGTGCACAGACTGCTGAGCACCCCCTGTGCCACACTGCACCAGTGGGCTGCTTTTCTGGCCAGGCATTTTGGGAGGGGGTCTTCTCCTTCTGGCAATCTTCCCAAAGGAGAACCAGTTGAGGAAAACAGGACTTTAAGCCAGGATTTTTCCAGCATTCACACCACATAAGGAGAGTTTACCAAGGTGGCAAGAGCCATGCGCATTTTCCCTTTGTGTATTGCTGTGTGACAGCAAAGTCATCCTATTTTCCCACCAGGATCACACGGTGTCACAGAACCTCACTTATTCTTATGGCATTGGCAGTGTGGTTTCAAAAGAAAAATCCCTGTGCTGTCTGGAATGCTCAACTGTTGGGTACCACAGTCGGAAAACATCCTGCCTGCCGCGAACGTTAGGAAAACAGAGCAGCCCTGAGTCGAGTGCCAAGAGGTTTTTTGGAAGGCTGACTCCCCTGAGAATAAAGGATATTGGTGTCCAGCCAAGTGGGCAGGCAGGAACAGGCCCTGGGCAAGACACTGGAATTTTGGTGGAGCCTGAAATATTGTATGCTCGTTTGTATCAGCTTCTGACTTTGGTATTAAAAGGTGAGCTGCCCAAAATGTGAGGAAATGGGACACAAATTGATAAAATCTGAATTATTTTTCTAGCTATATTTAGAGGTGCTTCAAATTGGGATTTCCCTTTTTGGCTGCTCTAGTATCCAAGAGTAACTTAATATTTCTGTTAAAAGCAGAAAAATTCCCCCTAAGGAAATTTCCTTTTTTTCCTGTTGTACACTCAAAAATCCCTTCTTGTTGCAGAGAATTCAGTTGGTTTTACTTCCCCATTTCCCTGTTTGAATGAATAGTTCTGGTCTAATGGCCCAGTAAGCATTTCATCCAAAGTATTCCCTAGCTTCTCCCTCCTTTAACATTTGGAGAAGTGCTATACTTGTTCAAATGAGATTAAAACCCACCCTCGAGTGCCTGTATGAACTGCCTAAGCACACTCGTGAGCAGGAACTTTTATAAATACTTTTTTCCCTCTCATTTTTATGCTAATAAACACCTAAATGGAATTT
Source organism: Vireo altiloquus (assembly GCA_013396875.1). Taxonomy (NCBI): domain Eukaryota; kingdom Metazoa; phylum Chordata; class Aves; order Passeriformes; family Vireonidae; genus Vireo; species Vireo altiloquus. Next base: position 175,244 of record VZRF01013111.1, on the reverse strand, counting down.
TTGGGTGTTCAGAGGTCCATTGCTGCTTGACATTCACCAAGAAGTCAGGATGTTGGGACAAAATCTGCATCCACTGAGCTCGAGAGACATTTTTGTGTTGATGTCAACAGAGCAGGGCTAAGTCTTTATTTCCTCAACGAGGCTGGAAAATGTTCGTTCTGCCTCTTTCCCCTTCACACACATATCTTCTTTTCTTTACAGAAGAAGTCATTTGTCTTTATCTCACCATTCACCTCTCCCTCTGATTGCAGTTAATGGAATTGTCACCTTTATGGACTCATGCTCCATTTCTCAACCTGTCTGGACTTTGGCCTCCAAAGGTTACCATGGCTAGTGAAGTAATATGATTGAGTCTTTTTCGACAGATTTATGCAGGATTTCTTCTCCAGCAAGTGTCACATCTAGTCTAGTTCTGCAAAAGAGAATATTTCAAAGATGCCAGCTGTCATCTAAACCCACTAAATTGTTCTTTGGGGTTGAGAGGACTGAGGGCCATCTCGGGCAATGCTGATTTACACTACCTGGAGCTGTATCCTGGCTGCTTGAAATATGGGCTCTGGTTAATCACGAAAAAAAGAACATCCCTGTCTCCCAGAACGCACATTTAAAATGGAATTTTCATTACTTACTCTGTAATGAAAAGGCGAATGGGTGTATTTAAAGTGAATCTGTCCAGAATCTTGGAAAAAGGGTGAGTTATTTGAAGGAAAACTACAACAGCCACACACGACACAGGAAAAATCGGTTTTCTGTTCCATTTAAAGCACATACATCCACAGAATATTTTCAACTTTATGAAACGACTTTGGAATTATAGAGGATTCACTGCACATGTATCTGTTCCTCCTGCATTTGATACGAAGCACAAATTAATCATAATTATTCTGCACTAATATAACACCTCTTAACCCTGAGCTTTCAAAATATTTCAGATGAGCAATGAATTAAGCCTCATGTGGGCTTGGGAATATGTGCTAATCTAAACTTGGATTCTTTGATAAAAAAAAAAAAGCATTTTCAGGACTTTGATTTTGGAAGCTGGAGATCTTATAACTGTTCTTGAAAATATCTTCATTTGTCACTCACTTGGAAAGAAACCATGTGAGTACTAGAGAAGTGAGATGAAATGGAAAAATGTATTAAACAAAAGTTAATAAATTTGTCTGTACTTATTTTTGTAATTTATTGGAGAAAAAAAGACCTGGCTGAGTCGAGGTGCTAATGTGATAAAGGTATAAAAAAGGCAAATTTGATCCCTGTCTGTAACTAAAAAAGTGCAGGGGGAATTATTATTGCCACTGTACAAGTCTCTAGCAAGCCATCATTTTAAACATTACACAGTATGTCAGGCTCTGATCACTCACGCTCAGAAAAGATGAATTCTGACTGACAGAAGTGCAGGGAAAACTATTAGATAATCCACAGCTTGCTGTTAGGAAAGAAAATAAATGATTAATATTTAACTTGACAAAACAAATAAGGGACTTCAGTGGTGTCTACAAATACATTGTGGGAGAAGAACAAGTATTATACTAAAAGCAAATGTGAGTGTATGGAAGACGAACATAAATTTGTTTTTAATGAATAGAGGAATAGGATTCTGGAACAGAATCAGGTGTATTTCTCTGGGCTTCATTTTACTGCTTTTCAGTCGAACGAAACATTTGGGTGTCTCCCCAGTCACGGTGCTTTGTTTTAGGCCACTGAACTAATGCGAAACAGCTTGTTTGTGTCTCTGAACTCTACACTTTCTCTCCATGGAGCCCTTCCCTGCTCAGAGTGGTGGCCCTACGCTAGGATTTGTCCCTGTGGGCCAGGTCTGACTCAGATCGGGATGTACACGTCTCAGAAAAGAGAAATTTGAATCCCACTACACTGCAGACCTCCTGGGGAGCAAAGCAGAGCATAAGAGCACACACTCACACCATGCCGTAATACGACTTGGAATTACAGCCAGGAAAGGGTATTTTATTTTTTAATCTATCTATTCAAAGCAAAACATTTGGACTAATGCAATAAACTTCCCAACATTTCAGCTTGGGTCTAATGTCCTTTCTGACCCTGCCCAGACACAAGGTATTCCCAAAAGAAAAATGGATTTTAACCCAGATTTCAGTTTGGTAGGAGCAGTGTTTTCCATCAGAAAAGCATCCCAACGGAAAATTACTAACTGGTTCTAGTACAAAGTGACTTGCGAAGCTCTTGAAATGATTCAGTGGCAAGGCTGGAATGAGAACCCACAGCTCCTGACCACGAACCCTGTGCTCTAACCACGAGACAACACTCATCTTTCCCTTAGCAAGGTTGTTCCTGCAGCATTTCTGCCTGGGCCGAAGTGGGAATACTCTGGAAATGTTGCAAGAGAGCTTTTTTGCTGCAAGATTTCCTGTTGTAGAGTGTTTGGGGGGTGACGGGAAAAATCCCTGGTGGCTCCCAGGGGCCAGAAGTGTTTGGACACGATGGGAATGTGAGAGCTGCCATCGGCTCCTCCCTGCGTGGGTTGAGGAGGGTCCTGGAGGGATGTGGTGGGATCTGGTCCCAAACCGCGGAGTGCTCAGCCATGGCTGTCCCATGGGTTGGATGTGATGATCTGAGAGGTCTTTTCCAACCTAATTGATTCTGTGATTCTGTGATTTCTCTGTTTTCCCGGGATGCATTCCCAGTGGCCCAAGCTCCCTCCACGCTAAGCAAACCTTAACTAAACCCAGGGTTTCTGTTCTCACATCAGCAATTCTCCAACACAGAAAACCTAACTCATGGGTTGCAGCCCTGTTTTACTTATTTAAGGAGCAATTACATATTTATAGGTCAGGGTGGGGATGTCCTTAGCCCTGACATTAACTTTTGCTTATTTATTCTTCACTATATTTATTTGTCCACGTATTTTTATGTATTTATTCTTCTATATTGTATACGCTCTTCCCGGGGCTCTCCATGTGGCTTCTCGCATTGCTCCAGTGCTTCCCCCGATACTTTACAGTCCTCCACGCGGCAGCGGGGCTGGGAAACAGGATTTATCAGCCGTTTACCACACCGCGGCAAGCCCCCGCCGGGCTCCTGGTTCAAAGCCGGGCGAAAGGCGATTCCCCTCCCGAGCCCCTCAGCCCTCAGGGCCGCTGCCGCCTTCCCGCCCGCCCCTTCCCGGCGCAGGCGCGGCCGGCCCGGGAAGGGGGAGTCCGGCGTGTTTCCCGGCAGCGGCGGGTTCGGGGGACGTCCCCGCCGGGCTGTGCTCGGCCTGGGCAGTGCCGGGGGCACAAGTAAGTGATGGGTGCACGAGGGAGCGATGGCGCTCGCAGGGCACGGCGGCCCCCGGCCCCTCAGCGAGGCCGCCCGTCAGGGGAGCGCGCCCTGCCCCCGCCTCGGCCTTGTCCCCGTCCCTGTCCCTTCTCCGCCGTGACTCCCGGAGGAATCCGTCCTCCTCTCTTGGGGCTCGGATCCTGCTACTAAAAGAAGGTGTCGCGTTCGTGTTGTTTAATCACCAGCGCCGCCTCCTTCCCCCGGGAGCCCCTCGCCGCAGCCGCGGGCCCCGTGCGGCGCGCCCCGGCTGTGCGTGGGCTGAGCGGTCGCATCGCTCCAAATCAGTTCTCGGCCTGCTTTTCGTGTAGCTGATGGGATTTATATCTCCTGCCTGTCCCACGTTGTCTCCTCCTGACGTTTCTCTGCAGCACGGCCATGTGTAACTCCTACGTTCAGCGGGAGCGGGGCTGCCCTTCACAGCCCCCAGGCGGCCCGGGGGTGCCCAGGGCCAGGGGAGGCATTTGAGGCTGCTCAGGGTTGGGGTGGGCACACAGATCCTCCCAGAGCCTCCCGTGGTGCTGAATTACCCTTACCCCAGCCGCCTTCCCCTGTGCTTCAAGTACAGCTTCCTGGCGAGGGGAAGAGGAGGGACAGAAACTCTTCGCATCTCTTCACGTTGCGCAGTGAAAGGACCCGAGGGAATGGTCTGAACGTGTGTCAGGGGAGGTTGAGACTGACTATTAGAAAAAGGTTTTCCCCCAGAGGGTGGTTGGGTGCTGGAACAGGTTCCCCGGAAGGGTCACAGAACCAAACCTGCCAGAGCTCAAAGGAGCATTTGGACAATGCTCTCGGGCACATGGTGTGACTCTTGGGGTTCTCTGCAGGTCCAGGAGTTGGACTCGATGATCCTTGAGGATCCTTTCCAAACTCAGCTTATTCTGTGATTCTGTGAAAGTACAGCACTCAGGTGACCTAACCTGGGCAGGTGGGACATGCACTCACACACTTGCCTAATCCTCCACATCCCCAGGAGATTTCCATAGATGTAGTCTCCAATCTCGTCTCTCTGGCACAGGTGCTGCTGGCGTTGGTGTCCTGCTTCCACCGCTGCCTCCCTCATCCTCGTGCAGCTCCACTTTCTGGCACCTTCGCAGCCCTGTCTCCTTGTCGTGCCCCTGTGATCCCGAACGGCTCCTGGGCTGGCACAGAGCAATCCCAGGAACCTGCTGGAATTCACTCGTGTTTCACTGCAGACCTTCCAACAGGGCTGTGTTACTGCTGGTGCTCTGCACCGGTGAGGAACTGGTGACTTGGCAGATTCCTTCTCTGCTGAGGTGCCTGGGATTTGTTAGGAAGTTTAATAAACTTAGCGCCAGTGCTCTTCTGTGGAGAACACTTACGAAACAAATTCCAGGGAAGTAGAGGAGAGGGCTCGGTCATCTCTGAGGTTTTTAGAAAGTAATAAGCAGACACATTGTTGGGAAGGTGGTCTTGTTTTTCACCCTCATGTATTTTTTATCCTGGAAGACCATTTGCTTAAGTAGTTGAGGTTAACTTTTTTTCTAAATGTACTTAAATATAATACAAAACCAATGGAGTTTTAAAGGCTCTGTAATGTTAATGATCCCTTTCCTTCAGGAATGTGTATGAGCATATGGAAAAAGAAAAGAGTCATTTCTTTTTTCCTGGGAAGGGTGTCTGGGATAGGAGGATAAATGCAGAGAGAATTGGTTGCTTTTAGGGAGAGCTGTTCCCAGCTATAAGAATCGTGGCAGAGATAAATTTACAGTGTCAGAAGAGACTAAATAAACTAGTTCTATGCTAGGAAGTTTTTATGTGTATTTGTAGCCACTTCTGTTACTCCATTCTATGTTTCTCAGTTAAATTATAATTTTAAAATGTTGGTTCTTTTGAATAAATAAATAACTGGTTTTGTGAAGAATTAGTATTTCTTTTAACCTAAGCTAATATGCAACCCCACTTCCTCTTAAGTAGTTGTGACAGGAACTTCAGGGCGAGTGTTTTTGGAATTGCAGCCCAAATAAATGTTTAATTTTAAACTGACGCATTACTTGGGGCTGTCATTCTTCTCAGGCTTTTACCATGCAAGAGTGAACAAATCCTGTATAATAAACCATGGATTCGTCTTATGGACACGTTTGCTTCTGGGCTGAGTATCTTGAAAGAAGTGGTTTGCAGCATGTCTTTAAAAATTTATTTCACTGTTGCATCTACTGCTGGCCTAAGTGCTCCAGTATCTGCCAGGAGTAATTATAGGCAGTTGGTTCAGATGTTGCTTAAATGTGTAAGCCTTGATGGGAAATGCAGTGGATTTCAGCCAGAATGCTAATTTTGATGTTTTATCATTTCATAAAACTGTGAACTCAGAACAAATTATTTTTATACTGATCTGCTGATATGTAATCACAGGGCTAGTGCCAGATTCAACCATGATGTAGCACCGGAATCTAAAGATGGGATTAAAGTTAGAATATCAGCATTATCCTAGGTTGGCTAATTTGGTATCCACAGTGGCATAATGGCTGTATTTACCCATGTATCCTGCACAGAAGTTCCTGGTGCCAAGGCTGATTTGCTGCAGGAATGCAGTTTAAAGCTGTTGTGTGAACTGTAATTATGCCTTTTGAATTACATTCTCTTCCAAATTACATTTTATAACTTCAACAGATATTTTGCAAATTCACATTATTATGCTAGGCTGTGTTTACTGTATGCTGCTTTTATCTGGCATGTGTTTTGTTGGTTGTTTGGGGTTTTTTAGTTGTTTCTCCATTTTCATCATAGCATTGAAGGAAAAAAATAAAAAAGTCACAGTACATGAATCAGTTTTACAGGCAAAGAGCAGAGATTATTCTTTCTGTCCATCATGGGTAGGTTAAAGTGATAGAGACCCAGGGATATGAAAGATCTTCCTTAGCATTAGATTGATAAGCTGGTGGATCCAAACACTTGGGTCCATCAGTCATTTTGGAGCCTGTTACCTCTTTTCAACTAGTCATGAAGCTGCTACAGCCAGAATTTATGTAATAATTAGATGGCATTTTTTTCCCCCCTCAGTCAACGTAAACAAGATAGTGTCTTCTTTCAGGGCTTCAGGCATTCTGCAGTGTCATTTGGGACGTGTCTGCCTGCCAGGTCATTAGCACAGCCTTTGGGGATGTGTGCAGCTGCAGTGTCAGCACAGAGTGAATCTCAGGAGCATGGTGAGCATGGGTTGTATCCACTGCCGTTGCCAGGCTGAGGAGAAGAAAGGGTGCTGCTATATACCCCCCTTATTCCTTAGGTTTTCCTGCCTGGGAATTGTGTCCTGGAATTAACTGATCAACATTTCCTCTGCTTGACAAATTGGAGGTTATGGCAAGTGTTCAAACCCTGCCACCGTGTGAGAGCACCTGTGATGTTCACGAGCATCAGGGGTTTAATCCTGAACTCCTGATACTGGCTGGGAGTTAATGGGTGCAGGATCAGACCCTGCTTTTGAAGGGATGGCCCAGTCCCAGCAGGGCCCAGAGAGCTCCGGAGGGAATCAGAGCTGTTGGTTTTCCCCCATAGTCTGTGCCTTCTCATCTGACGTTGTGTTTTCTCGTAGCCCTTTTCTCAGCCTTCCTTTTTCCTGAGAGCTCCTCTCTGCAGCTGTTTCCTGCTGTTGCCGGGGTCAGGTGAGCTCTGAAGCAGGGAGAGCTGCACTTGTTTCCTGTGTGTGGCTGAGCTCCAGGCAGGGAGCACTCGGGGCAGCTGGGTGTGCTCGCTGTGGCCTCGTGCTGTGGATATGCAGAGCCCACTGGGACATGCTGCAACCCCAGCAGGGACAGGGAATTACCAGGGTGAGCAGTAGCCCCAAGCCTTCTCCAAGGTGTAGTTGGGAGGAGCTCCTGGACCCCTCTGTTGTAAGGCCAGTGTTTTGGGACCTGCCTGAAGTCCCTGGCCACCTCTGTGCTCCAAAGCAGCACCTCTCAGCTGACACCAACGTATTGTTTTCCTACTGTAGCATCTCTGAGCAGTATCTCCACTTGCCCAAAGTAGCCTTGGTATCATTCCTGGCTGTTTATTAGTACTAACTACTGCAGTGTGTTATGGTGCTTGTGTTACTGCCACATCTGTGAGCAGTCAGAGAGCAGGAAAATGCTTTTTGGCTTACCTGACCATGTGGAGAGTTCAGCTCAACACCTATGGTCTGTGAATAACTGCAGTGAGGCCTTTAGGGGTGATTCAGAATGCAATGGAATTGTGACTGCATGGAGAAAGTAAATACAGAGCAATTGCTTAATGTCTCCTCTAGCTCAGGAACCCAGACACATCAAACAAAACTAGCAGGTGGCATACTCAGAACAAACCAAAGGGCTTTTTCTTGCATTGTTTACACAGAACTTTATAACTCCTTACTACAGTAGCTTGCAGTTAGGAAAGTTTCCCTGGATTCACAAAGAGCACAAACAAATTGAGAGAGGAAAAAGCCTTCAAGGTCTGCTAATCCTAAAGATAAAATTTCTGGCTCAGGAAGTGCCTCTACTATAGATAGCAGGAGGAAAGGTGTCCTGGGGAAGTACTGCTGGATGAAAAGGGCAGGCATGTGCTTTTCTTATGGCTTCTGCTGTTTGTGGGGTATCCTGGGCTAGTGGGACCTTTCATCTGACCCAGCACAGCCATACTCTGCTCTTTAATCAGGACCCAGAATGCCACTGCTCCTGTCTGATCATCAGTACCACAGGCTGTGTCTGCCTGTGTGAGCTGAAGACAGGAACTGGAAGGAGAGCTGCTAATTCTTTTATTTAGTACACATCTCTTCTCGAGCAGAATATAGAGAAAACCAACTCTGTTGTACATTTAAGAGCTTGGTATTTACTGACACTGGTCATGCTGACATCCTTCTGCTGTTCCTGAGTGAGATACCTATGTAGGCAGTAGAAGCTGAAAAGAAATAACTTTTGGATCTAATTTCTTAGAATAATTTAGTCATTTTCACTTCTCCACTTATTCGTTACACCAGGATAAACCCAAATATGCCTTGCTTTATGTCAGAGCAGGTGGAAGTAGTTTGGGCTGAAAGTATTTAAAATCCAAAAGATAGAATTAGAGGGCAGAGGGCAGCAATGAAGTAATGACTTTGTCTTGGACACTGAAAGCAAGGGGAGGAAAAAAGATCTGGAGAGACATTACAGCAAATTAGTACATGGTGAATTATTTATAGAGAGAAAAGGAGATAGTAGAAAATATAATATTTTCAGTCGTGCCCATGCTGGGATTTATTGACACAATGTTAAAGTGGTAGGGGGACAATTAGGAAGGTTTTGGTGGAACAATCTAGATATTATTGGACTGGAGTCAGGGTCCAATCCTGCTACTGAAGTCTTCCACTATTTGAAGCTGTTTTTCTTTGTAAGATGTAAGAAACCTCCACAGAATGTACCAGAGAATTGATGAAAGAGTCTAGAGGTGTTTGGTTTTCAGTGAAGAAGCATATTTTCCCCAGCTCCATTTTTATTTATTCCAGTTCTGTTATTGTTAACACAGTCCTCACATTCCTAAGACAGAGATCCTGCATGTACGTGTTTCTGTTTGGGGAAGGGAAAAGGGGAGCTGAGGTGTGCTTTTGTTCCTTGTTTTTGTTTTTGTTTGCTGTGGGGTAGGTGAAAAATAAATGCTTGTTGATAGTTATAGCACAGTCCCTTGGGCATTTAAGGATATTTTCTATATTAGTACTGCCCTTCAACACAGTGTTAGAATTCCCCATCTGCTCCTGCTCTCCCACACAGACATGTGCCTTCTTTCTCTTTCTATATTCAAATAGGAATTACAGAAGCTGGAAGAGGACAGGGAGTTCACTGTCTTCAAGGAGAGATTGCCACTCTACCACCACCACTTGCAGGGGTTACGTAACTCTAGAAAGCCAACAAAGTGCTGAATTTCCAGTATACTGTCACAAGTGCTTGTTTTGGTTTATCTCCTTCCTGCAATTGAAAAGCAGCTTTTCTTTAGCATATTTACATCTTTTCACACGAAGCTTATGAAGCCTAATTTGAGCCTGTTAATCTTTTTCTTGGTAACCCCTAGAAAAGCACAGCTGCACTAGTGAAAACACACTGTTTATCCACAATCGCCGGGTCTGGGCAGCCCGCGGCGTTCCAAAGATCAAAGTTTAAAACAGACACGCCAGTCCTTCCTAATTCCTTGTGTTTAAGCACACAGCACCACAACGTCTAAATTGCTGCTGCTGAAAGCTTGTGCTGAGCTTGGGCCTGTGTTGATGTGAGAGTGCAGCCCTCCTGCACCCTGGCTTTCACAGAAAGGTACGTCCTGGCAGCTCGATAAACGTGAAGTAAAGAGGGACAGACGAGTCTAACAGTGCTCATGAAAAAGTCATCTGGTTACTTACTCATTCCTTCTAAATTAAAGTAAATAATGTTAAGGATTTTCTTTTTTTTTTTAAAAAAAAAAAAAAGAAATATTTTTTCAACTCAGTTTCACCGCTCCTTTTTCTTTCTTCATTGCCTATGTGGGAAAACTAACACATTTGTATAAGGATAAACTGGGAAGTCTGTGGTTTCCAGCATGCACATTTTGAATAATATTTATACAGACTATTATTTAATGGGCCATATAAATATTTATAATATGCTGTAGCCTTTTGATCATAAATGCTTGTTTGAAAAGCCATTCTGTCCCTGCTGTGATTTGCAGAGAAAGAGGCCATTGCTGGTTTAGTGCTTGGAGGGAGTTTTGGCTTCTTGTTCTAACTTAGCAGTTACAGTCAGGGACTAACACAGTCAAGCTGGACATGTCTTCTAATTTTGTTTTTCTTCTCTGCCCCTCTCCTTCTGTTTGCAAATTCAAATTATAAATTGAAAATATGAGACCTGAATTCTGCAGTGGGCAGACAAGGCTGTATTGAAGTTCTGGAGGCCTTTTTTCATGGCTGCAAGGAGCCAGGCTTCTTGAGCTAGATGGTTCAGGGATTTAGAAGGTACCATCTCCACTGCCTTCCACCCCTTGCAAGTCCATAAACATGCATCACCCATGCATAAAATATTTTGGTGTCATGTTATGAATATTATGCTTGATAAACTGACCTGTCTGATTGGACTTTTAGGACATTTTATTTCAGTCATTTTTCTGGTTCACAGTTTTCCTCATGATTGTATTGCCTGCAGAAGCTAAGAATCAAGCAGATAAAAAATCCAAACCCAACGTTTTATTTGCACAACAGTTGTCTTTTCACATGACAATGAATGCTGGTGTCCAAATTCCAAAGCAAGAAGCTTGTGCTGGGAGCTTCTGCTACCTCTGAACTCCATTAAAGAGTTCCTGCATCTCTGATTTGGAGCTTCCCCTTGCACCAAAGGAATCTTCTGGAAACAAAACAGAATGACAACATTCCTCTTTAAAATTCTTATCACTGTACTTTGGCTAAATATTTTCCACCAACTTTTCTGCAGAGTTCTGAAGGTTCTCAAGAAATACCCTTGGGCAAAGTCCATAATTGCTGACATTTATGACCTAGAGATGACAGTGCTTTTTGTGGATGGGGTTGATAAGTAGGTGGCATACCAAGTGTTTGGTATTCCAAAAAAACTCTTGGCATCAAAATATGTTTTTGCAAGCAGATCAGATCCTGTTGCAGAGACACTTTACTTTTAACAGCCTCTGTAACTTAGTGCTTGCTGTACTCGAAAAAGGATTAATATTTACTTTTAGCCTTCTTTTTTCCCATGAGATATTGAGCTCTGCTTTGTGGATCTAGGTGAGCTTTATTCAGAAAAAGACCTGTTAAAATAAGTTTGGGGTTCTTGGTTTTGTACTGTCACTTAGCTCTTTCCTATTCCCTCTGATTGACAGCAATAAACTGGTGGATGTGCAAAGGCTGATATGCACTGCTCAAGCACATAAACAAACTCTGCTTCCTGCCCAGTCACTCACACAGGCACATCCTGGTTGCTTAGTAAGGAAAAAAAAGGAAAGTAAACATTACATGGGCAGATTGGGTTCCAGGTTTCAAATGTTTGTGGGAAGAATCCAATGCAAAGCCATAATTTTAAGTGCTGAGTAGGAGGTACTGTGAGCTTAATTCTCTAACATCTGTTAAGCTTGTTCTCTAAGTAGCAAAAACACATTAATGAGCTAAAATCAAGGCTGCCATACAAGGAAGAGAAATTTGGAGTAATACTGTGTGTGTGAGCAGGAGGCAGGATATAAAATACTCCTTTTGCTATTTGTATTTTGTGAGAAGCAAGTAAGAAGGATTTGCCTATGTTTAAAAAAAAATAATCTGGTTTGCAGCTCGTGGTTTATTCTCAACTTTTTATGAGTCAGCAGCTAAAGGCAGAGCCGAAATAGGGGAAAACCAGGGAAATTCGTGAGATAGTATCAGGAACAGTATTATGCAATGTCTTTGTAGTAAAATTTCTCACAAGGAACTTGCAGCACCTGCAGCCAGCCTTTGGAGCTTTGGGGAGATGGAGTGCAAAATAAAGAAATAAATACCATGTTGAAAAGAATGTCTTAAAATTGCTTTTCCAGCCAAGGGCTGAGAGGGAGAAGCTGAGTGCTGTCACTCCCCAGGTGACAGATGCAGTATTAATCACCCAGTGCTGCAGAGTTGTCCTCTCTGGCAGAGGAATTGGCTTTTGTTCCTCTGACCAGGTCACAGAGCCAGGGCCAAGAAAATAAAGCAGGCTTTCTTGCCAGTATTCCTAGGTGTTAGACTCATGGCACACCATTATTTTTAGCTGATTGCTCATCGCTTGGACACATGACCTTGCTTAACGAGATTAGTGTGTGTTGCACCTAATCTGCTGGGCAGAACCGGCATGCTGGGAGGCAGGAGCCAGGATTTCCAGCAGGTCCACAATATGCTCTGTAGCTTGGAGTTTTTTTCTACTTTCTGACATTATTAGAAGCTCATGATCTGTGCAGCTACTCCGGTGACCCTGCACGGTGTGAGCAGAATGCAGTGTGGTCACTGCTTTGGTCTGTACCAGGGACAGAACTCTCTGGTGCTGGCCAAGCAAAGAACAAAAACTCGGGCCCTGGACCCAGCAGAGGGGTCTGGGCATGAAGTGCCAGATTGAAGCAGGAAAAAATGATTGTGTGGTTACAGATCTCCCCAGGCTGACCACATTTCCATGAGCTGCTCAAGGGGTGGGAGGAGGGGAAGCCTCAGTTGGTTTCTTCAGCCAAGGTGTTCTTATGTGCCATTTTCAGTGCAAATGAAACTTTGTCCTAATTAATTATTATGCAGAATCGTACTTGGAGTTTTCTGAAATAAGAGGCTCTTTTTTTTTTTTCCTTTTTCTATTTCACCTGCTGCCTCTAACCCTCAGTGATTGTAGATTTGTGATATCCATCAACAGCAGTGGTTACAAGCCAGCCATGGATTTGAACCACCTACAGCCACCTACATTGTGCCAGTTGATCCTGACCTGTACTCAATGTTACTATTAAAAAAAAAAAAAAAACAAAACTTGAAATGTGAATAATCATATTCTGTTAATTAGGACTTCCAAATCTTTCCCCCTTTGCCTCTGCTCTTCCCTCTAACCACCCCATCTGCCAAATCCAGAAATTATCCAGGTCACTTCTGGGAGAAGTGGGCTGTTTTTAAGTAGAGCCATTTTGATGCTCTGTAAATACCATGTGTTCATTAAATGCCAATTGATCTTTTCATTTTCTGAATATCAGAAGCTGTGTGTCAGCTGAGTTTCATGTGTTTCAGAGATGTGTGAGGTTCATACAAGCACTAAACTTGGTACTTGTCTGATGTTTCAAATACTTCTATCAGCTCTTATTTAACATTCTCACAGCTCGATTGAAATGGAAATGTTAACTATTAATTAAGAACAAACTGTGAGAAATTAAGAACAGTGAATTTGTCACTGTATTAAATGTCAAATAGGTAAACTTAATATAGTGAAATAAGCAACTCATAGTGAATAATTAAATCAATTAACTTAACCTCACTTTGTTCTTATAGGATGTCAAAGAGTAGGCAGAGATTTCACACCATGCTCTCGTGGCTCAACACATTCTCAGAAAATTACTTTGTGAGTCTCTAAAGTGGTGTGAACTGATGGTGGAGAGCTCTTGGAAACGTAACTTTATTTATTCTTTTTTTCCTCTGGGTACTGTGTACCTGATTGTCACATGGGTACTTTATGAGATTCACACCACAGGTAGCATGTTTGGTGTGATGGGATGCAGCAGCTCTTGGGACTTTTTCCATCAGTCATTTTATCTGCTTTTAAACTCCCCCACTTTTTTTTTTCCTTCAACAGATTTTATTAAAAATGCCCAGTGAGAAGCAGACTGCAGTGAAATACTACGTTGGAGTTGACGTGGGCTCAGCCAGTGTTCGTGCAGCCCTGGTGGATGGCTTTGGGACAGTGGTGGCACATGCAGAGCAGCCCATCCAGATTTGGGAGCCCCAGCCAGACCACTATGAGCAATCCTCTGCAGACATCTGGGCTGCCTGCTGCTCTGTCACCAAGGTGGGCAAGGACAGAATGAAGGATTTGTGTTGCAGGTGGTGCCTCAAGTTGTGAATGTTCACAGTCCTGCAGTCCCTGTGCCTGTCATTTCCACTGAGGTCTGTTCATGCTGTAACTCGTAACCACCCTTGTGCATTAAAGGCACCTTGAGGCTGATGTGGCCTCACAATGTCTGTTTTATTGGTGAGGAGCTGAAGGCCAGAGTGAACAAAACTTGGGCTATTACTGCAAATAGAATGAAAAGCCTTTCTTTGTGCTGTTATTGCAGGAGGAGGATTTACCCACTGCCTTCAGGTATCACAGCTGGGAGCTTTGTTTAGCTGGTGTGTGCTCTACCCACAGAACAGTTCTTGGAGGAGTCAAGGCTGCTCAGAACCTGGCAGTACATATATATGGAGATGTGCTCTGGGCTGTTCTGGAGTCACAATGGAGAATTTATTGTAGAGAAATTGTAATCTGGTTTGTGGATGGCTCCTAAAGTAAGACTTGTGATCCTCGTTTTAAGAGGATCTGGTATTATAAGACCAAAAAAAAAAAAAGTCAGTGGATAGTATCAAGCATAAAACCAGATTGAAACAGTCTTTACTGTAGGGGAAAATTTGTATCCTCTGATCTAGGGCTGTGCCTGTACATGGTGGAGATAAAGGTAAATTCTTCCTTACTAAAGCCCCAGCCTGCTCCATGTTCTAAGGTTGGCCTTTTAAATATTCATGATACGCTTGGTAATTTGCAGATGGACTGTTCACCCATTGTCTTGTTATTGATCAGCCTTTTCAAACATTAATGAGCTTGGCTCTGCAGAAATGCCCTGAGATGGAGAAGAGGAGGTGAGTGGGATGGAAAGAAAAGAAGGAAGTGACAGGAGTGATAGGGAAGAACAGCTTGATGTTAAAGCAGAGCAAGTCTTCCTCTGCTTACTTGAGTTTTCTCTGTCTGAGTGGCTTTGTTCTTGCTCTGGACCTCTTTAAATGCAATCTCTTATATGTAAGCAATAAAATGGTTTCAGAAACTGCAGTTTTACAGAGCCAGTAAGAGACTGGCACTGTGCAAGTCTACTGAAAGTCTTTCCTTGTAGTACTAATTAAAATAATGATATTTTTATTGTTGCCGAGAAGTGGCAATTTATTACTGTGCTACATTTTAGGTGTCTTGCAACCTCATTTGGCACTTCATCCTTGTGGGTGTTGTGGTTTTTTTTTCCAGTGCTGCTGGAAGCCATAAAGTTCAGGCATTTTGGGGGCAATGGTTTGGGTTGGTTTTTGATTGTTCTTTTTTTTTTTGAAAACCATCCAAAAAGTGTGCTATTCAAACTCTTGGGAGCTGAGTAAAGGTGTGCATTGCAGAGGTGTTATCACGGCTACAGATTTTGACTAATTTTTTTTTGGGACCCTTCAGTATTCTAAGGCAAACACAGTATTACCAAAGCAATTCTGGGAGATTGTTGCTTCCACAGGCAGGAGGTTGGCAAAGTAACTGAAGGAAACACTTTGGTCCTAATCCTGTGTCCATGTTTCACATGCAGCTCAGCTCCAGGCTTTAGAAAAGAGAGAAAATTAATGTTGCAGGTTTTCTGCTGCCTTTCTTTACTGATATTTTTCTGCTTCCTGCTTTTATCCAGGGCTGTGGATAAAGACCTCTGAATCAGAAACCCAAAGAATTTCTGGTAACTTGCTGTGTTTATGATTCGAAGTTTTAAACAATACTGAATTTAGGAAATTTCAGAGTTCGAGCTGAGTTGTAGCTCATTTGCTGTACTCACTATTCACATGGTACTTGCACATGTATGGATATATTTGTATTCCTCTGTGTTTTTGTGTACCTTCAGGAAGTTGTCCGTGGAGTGGATGCCAGCCAGATCCGAGGGCTCGGCTTTGATGCTACCTGTTCCCTTGTTGTGGTGGATAAACAGTTCCAGCTTTTGGCAGTCAACTCTGAGGGTAGGACTCCACACAAAACTGGTGTTTTACCAGTGGTGTTACACAGTGGTGTTACTGTGTGTGTTTTACCACTGATGGGAGTGAACTTTCCGTGCCATCCAAATGTCAAGTGGTGAGGCTGACTCTTGTAGATGGCACAAACTCTTTTTTACAAGAGGATTTTTTTCCTCTGGTTTTACCATTTTAATTTTACTGCAGAATTAAATTTGAGATGAGAATTACTTACTGTTTGATTAAATATTTGGCATCCTAAGATCACATTCATTCATCTTGACTCTGAGAAATTGCTTCTTAGGGAAATGTATGCTCATTTTTCTTTTCTGCATGTTCTCTTCTCCTTCAGACTGTACTGATCATGGCTTTTATAGTGTGTGTAAATGCTCATCCACACTGGATAAAGGAATGTTAAAAATGTTAGTGTTAGTGTAGTCTAAATGCTTGCTCTGTCATGGAGCTGCAGGCAAGAGGTTCAGTTTGTGTATTTTCTTACACTGGAGTTCTGTCTTAGTCTAGGACAGTGCTGAACTTCAGAAACAGTCCCTGACCTTTTTCTAAAGATCTGGGGGGTTTTATTAGTTTTTGGGTAGATGATTCAGAAGACTCACAAAAAGTCTGTGCTGTGCTTTTTCCCAGTGAATCCCACTTAAGGTTAGGTGTGTGCTATGTCAGTAGTTACAGAGACATAGTTCTGTGTGTGTTCCCTTTCTATTCTCAGATGTGTTTGTCATCCTGTCCTTCTCAAAAAAACAGCTTTGCCCCCAAAATGTCCTTCTCTAAATTTAGATCCGATTATTTATTTTTCAGTTTGAGAGTCTCTTAAAATCTGTTCAATGCCTAATGATGTCTGGGGCTATTTTGGGTCTAGTGAGTCAAATTCAGTTCTCATTTTTTGTGCTCTGATATCCCCAAGAACTTCGAGTTTACACAGTGGTGGTGCTAAACAACAAGACAAGAATTCACTCAATACTGTAATGCTGTGAAGAGCCTTGCAGTGGTGGGGTTTCAGGCAGTTTCACAGTTCTAAGTTGTATTTCAATCTATTTTAGAAATATTGATGTGCCTCACACTTCTGCCTTGTTTTGGACTGTTTTTGAGATGATGCTTGATTGGCTGTGCCATGGAGTGTGCAGTGTATTTAGCCGGGGAGGAATCTGCAGTGTCACCTGGATTCCTGATCCCTCTGTCTGGCAGGTCCTCTGGAGGTTAATTTGGATAAAATGTTCTTTGCTTCTTGTTCTCATTCGTATCTAATGCAGGCTTGCAAAATGCTTTCCTCTTGCACATCCAAAATAAAAGCATTTCAGCAAATTATCCCCCATGAAGCAGTGTTTTGGAAAGGAATTAGGGCAGTTCTTCTCATAACCATGGAAGAGGAAAAAGAATCCCTGTAGCCAGTTGAGTTAATGATTGTTCAGATTTTGTCACATTTTTAGTTTTCGGTCACCAAAATGTTCCTTTATATTTTCAACTAAATAGTGAACTTTGTCAAGAAGTTTGGGTCCTTTGAATGAAATACAAGAGAACATGATGTTTCACAGTTCTTGGATGCCCACAAGCCTGATTGGTTTCAGTCATCATTCTCAGTGCTCAGCATGTCCTGAAGTTGGCTCAGAGAGCTAAAATTTTATTTCTAGATATCCACTGTGAATTATTAACACAAGTAGAATTTGAGTTTTCAATGTAGAGGTGAAAGTGTGAAGCAGTTTAGAGCCTAGTAACTTACAGTATTGAACTGGGGCTAAAATACTCTTTTTTTTCTGTTTTTCCCCCAAGGACAGAACCATAGGAATGTGATCATGTGGATGGACCATCGTGCAGCGAGTCAAGTCAAGCGCATCAACGCAACCCAGCACAGGGTTCTGAACTATGTAGGGGGAGCCATGTCTGTGGAAATGCAGCCACCTAAATTGCTCTGGATAAAGGAAGTGAGTACATTTACCACTGTGGTGCATTTTTCTAGTGATTAGTGCCCCTTGTTCATTCCTGAGAATGAGATTTCTAGAACAAAAGCCTTCAGTCTTAGTGTTGAACCCCAAGGTGTGCAGAATAAGGTCAGGCTAAAGTTGTGATTTAAACCTTTTGAGGTTCTTTTTTCCTCTCAATTTCATGTAAATATGTTTGCTTTTGTTGAAATGGAGCGTTCCCTGATGGAAAAATTCCAAATGCCTTTCTTTTCTAAGATTAGCTATACATACAAATTGAGGTGTAGGTAATAAATGAGTCCTCAAAGTATCCTAGGATTTAGTTATGGAGGTGTATTTCCAGCTCCTGGAGCCTGGAGTGCCAGAGGAGCTGCTTTTGAGGCATCCAGCAGTGCAGGGTGTGATGGCTTTGGCTGCTGGTAGAGGAACTCTGCACTTCCAGCTCCTCCATCCGTAGGAAGTAAACCATGTGTAGAGGGAAGGTGCCCTGTGTGTAATGTAGCTCTGCCTCTGTCTCCTGTGTTTAAATTTTGTGTGTTCCAATGACATATGGCCTCTTAATAACAGCTGCCAGATAAAAGGAGAGACACTTGCCACTTGAAATTTTTATAACCTCCTCCAGCCTGGCTTCTTACATTTGGCCTCAGTGATGGTCACTGTCATTTTAACAAAGCCCAAATGTAAATTACTTGCTGCCAGTTTCAAGCAGCCAAATTCTCCTGTCCTTACAGACATGAGACATTACAGTTGTAACAAGGTGCAGATTGGGGAAAGTCAAAGGAATTAACTGGTGGAAGCAGGTACTGACAGATTAATGATGTTAGAGGGTAATGAATGTTGACAATGAAATATGAATATCCATCTACTAGTTCTTCCCTTCTCGAGCTATGAGTATCATACATCAGTCATTTTATAAATAATAAAATGTGAGCTGTAAAAACATTAAAGGAATGCTTTGCATTTAAAGCATTTTTATATGGCAAAGTCTGGGATATCAGTACCTGACTGCTCAGGAAATCCAGATTATGGAGTGTCCATATTGTGGTCACCTGGAGGTGTGAGTCTGCTGTGACCCCAAAGCCCTGTGACATAATTGCTGTGCTGTAAAGGGGAGAGCACTGCAGGGCTTGTTCCCTCCACGGGACACAGGATCTTCCTGACCCCAGGTGCCAGCCAGCAGCAGGGATTTCCTGCCAGAAGGGTCCTACAGAGCAGGGCTTGTTCATATGTCCCTTTTCAGCTGCTGACATACCTGCTAAGGAGATTATTGTCCTTAGGAGAGGGATTTTTACCTCAGTGTCTGCCTGCTGAGCTGCCCACGCGTCCCGAGAGGTCTGGGCATGAGTCACCATTAAACTGCTTGAGCTTGGCCCTCTTAGCTCAGGCACCTCAACACCTACAGCAACACCTCTGCTGCTGAGGAGCACTAACAGTTATCCTGGAGTGGGCTGTAATCAGCTGAGATTTGGTTAAACCTTTTAGCTCTGGAGAGGTGAGGGATTGAGTGGTTTTACTGCTTCTGTACTCCTTGCAAAGTAGGAGGAGGAAAGGAATTAAATGGAGAGGGATGGTTTATTTTCAGTGCCAGGCACAGTAATGCATCCATGGCTTACCTGACTTCAGGGCTCTCAGCAAAGGGTCATGTTGGGCTCTGACAGCTCAAACTCAGCCTTATGTATTGCAAGTGTCCTCATTTTCAGCCCAGGAAGGCAAATCTTGTAATAACTTTGAATGTCAGGTGGTTCAAATGAGACCTACCAGAGCAGTTTGCACATTTGTTGTTTGTCAGTGGACTGTCTTGAACTGGGCTACAAATATAAATTACTTAAGTCTCTTCAGATTCTTTGTTATCAATATTTTATAGATCAGTAAACTGTGACACAGGTATTAAAGGTATGGTTAGGAAAACTACTTATAGAATGATATTTAATGGTGTCCTTCCTGTTTTTTGTGTTGTATCATCTTTATTTTCTGTGTTTAGTGTATCTCCCAGGGCAGAGGGAGACTGTGATCTAGCTCACACACCAAAGGGGAAAAAATGCTTTATTCTGACTGCAGGATTATTTCTTAAGCTAGTAATAATACACAGGCTGGCAAAAAGGAAGCTTAGTTTTCAAATCCCATGGCAGCATTGCAAGATTAGCAGGTGGAAAGACACATTTTAGTTTTATTCTGTCCTTTTCAACTGAGACTATCTGAGGGCTTTGTAAAGTTGAAACTGAAATTCCCATCATGCTTCTACTCAAGTATGATAACAGCTGTTCAGAAAATGGCTGCACTGTACTGGTTTCACCTGGGAAGGTTTTATGCAGTGTCTGCCCACACTGTGCCTGACTTTGGTGCTCATGGCTTTGGGCTCTCCAGCTTTCCTGCCTACTGAATGTAGTGAGATGTGTTGTTTTTTTCCTTTCCTTCCTTACTCCTTTCTCAATATTCCTCCCTAATGTTGTCATATACCTGACAGTATCCCGGGAAATTAAGACAAAAACAGTGGATTGGGCACATTCTCCTATGTCTGACCATAATCAAAACTGGCTAAACCAAGGTGTATCCAAAAGGTACTTTGAGCCTTTGTCCCTTTGGTTGGCATCATGTTTCTGGAAAGTTTTTGATCAGAAGGCTGGACATGGCTGCAACACGTTCAACACAGGGATGTTTGTGAAGAAAACAAAGCAGAACGAAACCCACAGCCAGACACTTTGCACAGTCATGCTCCAGGTCAGCATGTATACCCTGACATATGAAGAATCACTGTTGACTTTTGCTTTGAATTCTCTGGACCTTATTTTGAACTCCCCAGGAATTTAATGTTTCTGCTATTAAATGTTTTTGCTGCTTTCCCTCTGTACATCTTTGCCTGGATTGGTGCTGTATACATTCCACAGCTGCTTGCATTCATATGGGTTTTGCAGACAGGGTGCAGTGGGGAAAAGTACTGCTTTATGTCTGAAGTGAAATAATAAAACAGAAGTTAAATAATAAGTATAAAATAAATAAAAAATAAACTCATGAGTTTAACTAGATGCAATTTTGGAAGGAAGTTATTTAAAGTAATTGATACTAAATGATTGTTGGTTTGTTGTTACACCAAGAGGTTAATTGTGTGTATATTGTCACCAAAGCCTCCCACTACCTTTCCATGGTGCTCACCTGAGTCTGGAAGGCCACATTAGGAGATGTGTGATGACAGGATACTCTTGTCTCGTGTTTTACCCTGGGTTCTCCTAACAACAGTATTTGCAAACCTGACCTGTGCAAGGAAGATCTGACATGGGTCAAATCAGCAGTGCTGGTAAATCATGAGTGATTAGGGTGTCTCTCAAAAGAGGAGTGGAATTTCTGTGGCTTGAAGAATTTTCATCTCAGCAGTTAAAAGTATTGCTAAAATATGACTTTGCAAATTAACCCTGACTTGGTTGGAAGGAATGAAGGGGAACGAGAAGGGGGAAGGACTAAGGGGAGCTACAAGAAAGTTGGAGAGGGACTTTGGACAACGGCCTGGAGTGACAGGACAAGGGGGAATGTCACACTGACAGAGGGCAGGGATGGATGGGATATTGGGAAGGAATTCTTCCCTGTGAGGGTGGTGAGGCCCTGGCACAGGTTGTCCATAGAAGCTGTGGCTGCCCCATCCCTGAAAGTGCCCAAGGCTGGGAGGGGCTTGGAGCAACCTGGGATGGTGGAAGGTGTCCCTGCCCATGGCAGGGGTGGGACTGGGTGGCCTTGAAGATCCCTTCCAACCCAAACCAGTCTGTGATTCAATAATGACCTAACTGTGCTTTTCCATTTCCATCGCCTTGTTCCTAGAACTGAAGCTGCAGATGACCTCATTCAGTGTTAGGAATGAGCTGACACCACTGTAAAAGAAATAGATATTGGTCCTTATCTCTTGTGGCTTTCTTCTTCCTCACCCCTTGTATTTATTTGTGGAGGGATGCTGCAGGTTTTCTTCAAAATCACAAGTTATTCTCACTGGCTTCTTTTTGACTTTCTTTTCCATATAATGCTTTCTCTTAAACTTTTCATCTCCCTGCACAGCATAGAAATTTATCTAGAGACTGGAGACTTCAGGGTGTATTCTCTTCTTCCAGCTCTTCATCTCTATTCCATTTTGAGTTTGAATTAAAAAACTAAATTTTTAAGGCCATAATAGGCTTTTTGGGATCTTCTGTTTGATTTGTATTTGCTTACATTCAGTTCAGTTTGATTGGGGCTGAATCATTTTACCCTCTGGCACCTCTTAATTAGCATCCATGAAATTAATTGGTTGGTCTTGATGTCTCTGATTGGAGATAGTTGTTCCTATGGCAAAGCCATCCCTGAAAGTGGAGTTTGTGTGTCTGGGACAGCTGTTGGCAGTAAATGATCAGCTGAATGCAGCCACTGTGAGGCCTCTGGGGCAGTCTGGTTAAAGTGTGCACATCTGTGGCTCACTTAGGAGTAGCATTGTATTTTTCTGCCTGTGTGGATCATGTGTGGTGATAGAGTCCAGTGTTAAATGCAGAACAAAACAAATACACAATTTTTTATAAGGCTCACTGCTGGAGATGCAGCCACATTTGACTTTTGAATGTGGTCAGCTGAATTAAGAACATCATCTGTAAATGAGGGTGAAATAAAGAATCCTTTGACAAATACTTAGGAACTAGCTGAAAGATGGTTTTGACAAAGTCTTCCTGAAGTCAGTAAGGTAAGTTTGAATATAACCTTCACTAAAAAGGAAATAATTCCTGGTTACTGGTTCTTTTAAAATAGCCAATTAAATTCACTCCTTTTGCTGTGATTTCTTTAGATTTCTCAATTTACAATTTTCTTACAAAATATTATTGCAGTAGTTTTTTACTTCTGTAGTTACAGGTATATTTTTGTGCAGTTTAATAAGCAGGTTCTGTACTTGTGGTGACTTTGGCTAAAAAAAAATGGATGTTCACTGCCTGACTGAGTGCATAGGTAGTTCTGGGAGGTAGATGCCTGCATGTGACCTGAAAATGTGAGTACATAACTCCTTCCCTTGGGAATTATTTTGCTGCAGGTTGTCAGTACGACACAACAGTACAGATATCTATGCTGTGGCGAGCCAGTGTGAGAACAAGCTCAAACACAGCCATGCAAAAACTGCAGGGAAGGATTGTCCAGCTCCAGAATTAGCCTGTTAGTATTTTTTTTTCCTAGAGATAGCAGGAGAAAAAAAATGTTGTTTACTAATTTCTGGCTGCAAATGTTATTGTAGCTTGTGCCAAAACGAAAGGATGCATGTTATGTTTTCCTCATACTAATGACATTACAAACCAGCTATTTCTAAAAAATACTAGTCCTATTAAATCAGAGATGCTGAAATTTATTGTTTATTCTAAGTGGGTGGGGGGTGTTGGACTGGGGGTAGGTATTTGCTTGGTAACTGCCTCCAAATGAAGTGCAGTTTTCTATACTCTGTTTTCACAACTTTGTTCTTAATGTCATGTTTAAGAGCAAAGAAGAGCCTCCCTTTAGGGAAAAAAAACCCAAAATATGGAGCAACTGTTTAGCATATCATTCCTCTGCCATTAATAACTAAAATCAATGAGTTTGTGAGTAGATTTTTTTTTCTGGCAGTCAGTGATCTTCCTGTGTGTTACAGGTCACATCCTCAGTTAGAACTGTCTTTTGATCCTTCATCTTTATTCCTTCTGTACTCCTGTGACTTGGAGCTACCAAGTGGGATCATTTGCAGAAACAATTAAAACCTCTTTCCCTGGCAGTGGGGGGAAGGATGGTGGAGTTGGTGGCATTAGCTTGGCAGCAGCTCCTTTGCTGGTGCATGTCTTCTTCACTGCTTGCTGGCCTGGCAGCTGCCTTTTTGTCTTGTTGAATGCGACTGAATATTTTTCCATTAAAATGAATAATAAATTCTGTGTTAAATGAGAATGACTCCAGGCTGTTGAGTTTGGAACTGAACTCTTGTTTAGAATTGTTTATAAATGTTTCAACACTCTGTGTTATCACAGTCCATACACAGTGCAGACACACATGCATAAGCTGTACTTCAGCCTGGGCTTGGCTTGTAGCTGCAGTTGCTAATCAGGCAGAAGTGCCATTTAGAAACAGCATTCACAGCTGGGAGATTTGAAGCACCTGCACCTCTGAGCATGTCCTGCTTGGTCTGTCTCCCCTCTGTGTCTCTCCTCTGCAGTGGGACAGGGCTCCCAGCAGGCACACACTGTCCTCCCTGCCTTGTTCCAGCTTCTCCAGCTCTCATTTCATGTGCCTGCTCTGTCCCTCTGCAGCCCTTTCTGGCCTGGGCTCTGGTGCTTGCCTGCCTGTGGTGCCATGGCTGGGATGCCTCAGGGGTTTAAGGATACCTGCCCCAGTGTCTCAGTGGTGCAGGCAGTTTGCTCCCCTTTCAGCAGCAGCCTTACACCACTTTCCAAGCCCCTTCTCTGCCCCCTGCCCCAATTCCTGACTCTGATAATTCAGTTAATCTTTTACCGATTAGAGTGAAAGTTGTGTCAAAATTGATAAGTTTGCAGCCATGGCTCTGGCAAGGATGGAATTTCTGCTTGTGGCCTATCTTGTCTGGGAATAGCTCTATCACATGGCTTGGCATCCAGTCTGAAGTGTGGGAGATCCAAGTTGTAAGTCCTCACTTTGAGTTGGAGCAGGGCATGGGATATGAGTTTGTAGATCCCTTTGAGTGTGTGCATTAAGTATTCCATTGTTCCCTTTCTTCCTTTCACACAATATGCATTTGTTTTCTGTAATTTAGAAAAAGACACACTATGTGTGTATTTTCAGTCCAATTAAGAAATCCCTAATTTTCCCTCCTTGCCTAGGAATGCATTAAAATACATTGCACTACATAATTCTTAAACTCCTCATCCCCACCTCTAACAATCTCAAAAAATCATTCTGTGAAAGTGTAGTTGTTAAAATAACCCAAAGCAATCAGAGAAAGAGAGAGATGAAGAAAGGGCACCCCATAAGTACCTCTGGAAAGCAGAAAGATTGTGTGAGATCCTTTGCAAGTGAGTTTGGAGGGTGAGTCGCAGGATGTGAACACAGCATTGGGAACGTTCCTGGATCTTTTCCACAATCCTTTTAATGTGGTCACAGACTCCTGACTGGGTGAAAATAAATTTGAATTAACTTCAGTGAGTGTCGAAAACATGGAGACTTTAAATTTGTTTGGAAAAAGCATCAGGGTGTGCAATGATTTTTTTTTTGTCTGTGCTAATTAGTGATGACACAGCATCAAGATGGCAAAAAATGAATCATTTGGATGTTCATGAAACAAAGTATTTTGAGTGTCACTAACGTGTGGCTTTTGGGAATTCTTGAAGTAATAGAATAAGGATCCAAGGAGTATCTTTGATGAAACAGATCTGTTTGAAGAGGACAGTTATTCTTAATCCAGTTTCTTTTCTGATTAAAGTAACAGCCAGTATGAATACAGTATGAAAAGTGCTCCTGTTCATTCTTGAAGGCTGTCAGGTGTGTTAACAACACATAATGGCTTTTATTCACGAAATAATCAGGCTTAATGATCTTTGGGCTAAACTGTGGAGTACCTTGGCTTTCACATAGGAAGTTAAATTTGTGTGAGTAGCAACCACGTATGTCTGGGACGTGACCTAAACCTGAGTGGTCAGGAACAGACATCCAAAAGTTGGGTGTTTTATATTAAAATGTTGTCATCAGAGCATTTCTTTTTTGAACTCAATGGAAACCCAGTAAGTTTTAGAGGCTTTTCAAGGTCTAAACTTTGTACTTACCCAGTTGCACCTTAGTTTCTTGAATTTACAGATTCCATTTCAGCAACTTTCTGGACTTGTAAGATTTCGGTTTGGTATCACAGAGTATCTGACAATGATTATGGAATCACAGAATCACAGAATGATTTGGGTTGGAAAGGACCTCCAAGCTTCTCTCATTCCAACCTCTGCCATGGACAGGGACACCTTCCACTATCCCAGGTTGCTCCAAGCCCCATCCAGCCTGGCCTTGGACACTGCCAGGGATGAGGCAGCCACAGCTTCTCTGGGCAACCTGTGCCAGGGTCTCACCACCCTGACAGGGAAGAATTTCAAGAGCCAAATATTATTTCTTACAACAGAATTGTGTTTTATTTTAGTTCAGCCTGTTCATCCTTGATACTGCATGGAAATTTTGCTCCTGAAAGACCCCAGCAAGGACTTGTGTTTCTAGTGCAGCAGCTGATCTCAAAATTCACACTTTTCAATTATTTAAAATGCTGGTGGAGGTTTTTCAAGCAGTCTTATCTTCCCATTGAAGTTTGATTTGTGACCCTTGTGGGCTTTTATTTAGTTTTGCTGTTCTTTACTTATTTTAATGTACTGAGGTCAGAGGTGAGCATTGGGATTGCAGGATGCTCACTGTCTGTCACACTGCAATACAACATTACTCTTGGGAAAACTTTCTTCCCATTCATTCAACTACAAAGTTGTTCTGTATTTAGAATATGTAGGTATCTTCTGAAGAAAACTAGAATTCTGGTATTACCAAATAAGAGTCAAATGCATCCAGAAATTTTAGCTATCATCTACGTGTTTTAACAGTTTAAACTTGCAATGGAATGAATAAACCAAATCTAACAAATGTTATTTGAAAATTAAAGGTCTGATAAATCCACAGGTCTGATACCTGTGAATGGTGTGGAGGTTGTGGAAAAGCAATTTTGAGAATATGAATTGCTAACACAAGCTGAAATCAGACTGAGCTTTGGAAATGAAAAGAAGGACTAGAGCCTGGCCCAGGTGATAAGACCAACCTTTTCTTATGGTCTTCTTGCTTTCTGGACCATCATCTCTCTGCAGAGAACAGTGGTAGAAACTCCTTGTAAATGTTCTTTCTTGGTAGAAGAGTTTGTTTTAGGAGTTTGGAAATGTTGTGTGGCTTTTTGGAAAGCCATGTGATCTGCAAGCTTTGTTTGTGTGCTCACTTAGCTCTTTGTTTTCTTCCTATGCTTATAATTAACAAATAATACATTTTACATCTTAAATTTTAAATATTTTCATAATGGTTTATTTTAGGAAATAAAACATTTTTCAGGCAAATGTTTTTTGATAAAGTTGTTGACTTTGAAACTGTTCTGACATGGAGCAGCTGATGGGAAACAGAGACACCCCAGGTTATGGATCTGAAACTTGTGCCTCCATGAACTCCTCATGGGGAACTTTGCTTATGATCAGTCTGTGGCGCAGGAAAAGGTCAGTTCTCCAGGCAGTAAATCAGAGAGTAGAGCTGACTGGATGATCAGAACACTGGGTTTAAAAAAATTGTCTTTTTTTACCTAAATATCAGGTTTAATTGCATTAAAATAAGGACATGACCATGCCTGACCTCTAATATCTGCCTTTCTAAACATATTTTTATTAGAACTTGCCAGAACTGTGGGAGAAGGCTGGCTACTTCTTTGATCTTCCAGATTTCTTATCTTGGAAAGCCACAGGTGTCACTGCAAGGTATGTTAATTATAACAATATGATTTTGTCTATTTTCTTATGTACGTTTCTGCTTTAATTCATTCTGACTGGACCTGCTGTTATGTACATCTGTCTGTAATTCAGCTAGCCCCAAAACATCTTGAACCTATCTCCTGCCTCCATCGTGCATTCCTGAATGCAGTTGTTCCTGGGAGCAGTGGAATTCACTGTACAGTATGTTGCTTCAAAATGTCATGTTGGAGCATAAATGTGATGGCTGGAGTTCCTGTGAAATACACTTCCAATAATTCTTTGAAATCTGGTTTTGTTGACAAATTTATTGACTTTTTTTGAGAATTGGAAGTATGCACTTCTTTGCCATGTGGGAGGGATCTGGTAAAATCTAATTTAAAATGGTCACTTCACTGTAAAACATGGCAGCTGTGCTGCTCCCCAAAAGTGCTGCTCCCCTGGAATTCTTGCAGGAACAAAGCAGTTGAAAAAAACCCTCTGAGAGAACCCCTTAAAAATCTGGATTAAAGTGACCAACACTGTTGAAGAGCATTTGCAGATCTTTGTAAGAAGTGAGGCACAGTATTATTTATTTAAAATCATGCCCAATTCAGTGCAGCTCACAGTTACATTTCCATTGTCGTTTCTGGAGTGGAATCTGTGCAAAATGTAGTCTCAGATGAAAACTGGCCACAGGATAGTTTTAGTCTCTCTGGAAATGAGATACCTTCCCATCAGATACAGTTCTTTTTATTTGAGTGCTCTATTTCTCCCTAGTTAGTGTTTCTGTTTGACAGCTATTGTTAGAGCATTATATATTATATATTCCTTGAATTATACAGCAGGGAAGTGCTAGGATTGGATTTAAAAAGTCAAAAAGAGGAGTTGTGCAAGGACTTGCCAGATGATAATTGATAGATGGTATCTTAAATCTTCTTCCTGTGGACTTTCAGTCAGATTTTGCTGTCTGACTCTGAGTTATGTAACAGAACAACTCCCACCCCACAGATCTTGCAATCTAAACAGTCCTGTCACCTGACCCAACTCTACCTTCAAGAGGATAAATCCCAGGCTCCCAGATGATATTCCAGGGTCTGCATCTTGTGAGAGGACTCAGGACTTTGATTTAGCATTAGCCCCCTTTGGCCAGGGCACGAGGTGGCTCTGAAAAGGGAGGGCACAGGGATCCTGACAGCTCCATGGTCCTGCCTGGCTTTGGCTTTGTGTTCTTGGCTGCAACTTCCTGGGGGTGAAGCAGAGAATCTCTCCTGAAAAAAGATAGTTGCAGAGGATTGTATTCAAAGGTTGAGATGCCTGAATTTAGACTGGCAAGTTCATTTTGTTAGCAATGACAATGCTATTACTCAAAACCATTTAATTGTATTGATGAAGGTTGGAAGGGAGAAAGGAATGTTTGGGAAAGACTCTCTGGATAAAGTCTTCCCTCACACTTCGGTTGAGAGTCTTCTGTTTTGAATAAAATAGCTCCTTGTTCATCTCTATCCTTAGTGTGCTCCCCAAAATTAAGCCCATTGTTTTGGTTCTAGTGGGTTGTCTTGTAGGGTAACAAGGAAGGGAGAAAAAGACAGGAAAAGAGGGACAGGAAACATTTTCCTGGATTCAAACCTGATTTTTTTTCCTTTCTCTGCTTTACCCCGTGCACACCTGTTTTCTGAGAATTTTCTTGTAGGTTGGTGGAGTCAAGTAATTTGTCCTGCATATGCTCATAACGCAGGGGAAGTGTGAATTTATCAAGTATGAGCTTCTTACCTCTTACCACCCTTTCTCCCTTTGAGCACAAAGGAGTCTATTCACAGGGCAAGACACAGTGTTAGTCACTGTGAATCATACAGAACTTGGCCCTGATAAAAGAAGGATTTATTTTTTTAAAAATTTGTTTTGGTGATGGTGATTTTACCAAAATAAATGCAATTCCAAAGGCACTTTTATAGCAAAGACCTTGCTTCTTTAAATTTTTAAGGGGCTCTCTAAAACATTTTATATGTATTTGACATTTAGAAATTATGTAGTCTTTTTGCCTTCAGAGAGGTCGCTGTGCACAAAGTTAAGTAGTGTGTGAGATCAGAGTTTGATGTATTTGAAAAGCAGTTCTTGATGTGTGTTTCTAAGTATGAAATCCTTTGTCTTTCACCTTTAATTCTGCTGGCTTGAACTGCCTTGTTGCCAAGTTTTTTTCTCAGTGGACCTATAATAAACAATAAATGTTTCTTACCTCCAAGGTGGAGGCTCAAACATCTTCTAGGGTTTTTTACCTCCTGGCTTTTAAATTGCTCTGTATCTCACTGAACAACATCCACTTATCAGTTGCAAAGGATGAGTTCCAGATTGCTGATTCCCATTTTTCTTGGAAAGCTGTTGCAAAAAAAAGTTGCTCCATATTTAATACAGTTATGTTTTATTATTTCTTCTTTGGGCTGATGGAAGACCTTTGACTTGTCCTGAATGATCTAGGCATGGTCGTTCTGACTATTCTACATTGAAAAAAATGTTACTGACAGCTCTTTAGTTAAAAAATTTAAACCTGGAACTTTTCAGCTTTGCCCCCCAAAGCTGCAGCAATGAGTGTTGGTTTTGCCACTTGAATACTCAATTGTCTTCTCCCAGAAATGCTGTGGTGGAGAGGAAGAGCTGATCCCCTTAGCAGTGCCTTTCAGAGGCTCAGCACTGCTGCTCCTGGTGAGGGTGACTCACTGCTCTCCCTCCCCCATCCAGAGCCTCTGGTAACCTTTCCTTTATATGGCACTTCGGGTATCTTAATAAAATCTAAACTCCTCTCTGGTGTAGTTACAGGCTACTGTGTTATGGATGGGGAATTCTTACCAGAGATGCACATCTGCAGTCCTAGTGTGTTTCTGGAGTCTTGTGAAGGGTTACATTGCAGATAAGAATAGGGCTGAGCTGTTGAACTGGGTGGAATCCACACACAAATTTCTCAGAGGTCATGTGTATTTAGACCCAGAATTCTTCTTCAGGGCCACTTCCAATCGTAGGCAACTCACTCACTGCAAAATGAGCTAGTCTGCACTGGAATTTAAGATGAATTCTAACAGAAGAGAGATTAGACCTGTGAAGGAGGATTTGGGAACATAGGGAATAATGTCAGGCTGACATTACTGAGATAGAGGGTGTCCAACATTGTACTACAAGCCACCTCCCAAAATGACCAAAAAAAGTTGGAACAAATGGAATATTTGTGCAGAATATTTTTTTTCATATTATTATACTGTAGATACATAAATATCTGCGGAAGGTAATGTGCTATCTAGTAGAGACTTCATCTCATCTATGAATTTGACCCAAATAATTTTCTTATGAAAATACTTGTCCAGTCAGTCTTCAGCTGCTTGCCATCATGACATGAGAAAGGGTGGAACAGCTGTTTCATATACTTCAATTTTCTAAATGATCTCCTTCCAACAGATCTCAGGATCATGAGTTTCTGAGTTTTATAAGAAAGAAATTCATACTGTTTATGGTAGTGACAGACTGCAAAGTGAAAAGCAAATGCTTGTAGTTGATAAAGAGCATTTCTGGGAAGCACATGACTAATATTTGTCTGTATCTCTGTGAGAGAGGGGGATCTCTTTTCACTATACAATCTATTTTCAACAGGAAGATACTTGACAAATTGTTTTCTTTCATTTATGAGTTCCTTGGCTTGTTCACGTTTAAGTAGCTGGTTCTTTATGTAAAGCAGTGATTGAGTCCTTAAGTTTACTTGTAACTTGTTTTGAGTTGCTTATAATTAGGGCTTGAGATGGCTTTGTTGCACTGATGGACTTCCAGAGAACTCCCTGGACATTATCAGAGTTGATGCCAAGTCCACTGGGATGAAGAAGTAGAGTCTGGTCCCTTGTTGAATTGTGAGGGAATAAAGCCAGGGAGGTGCTCTAGAATCCAAGAATCTGGATTCAGGTCTCTACCCTGTGATGTCCCCTGTGTGTTTTGGAGAAATGAATTAAATCTGTGTCTTCGGAGGTGTTCAAGCAGCTGATTACATGTGGGGATTTGATGTTTGTTCATCTCTGTATTTGTTCTTCATCTGTTGAACTGATGCATCCACACACTCCTAGGAGGTTGCTTACTTTTACCGCTGTGAGGTCTCTCATGGCTGTGTCAGTGGAGCCCTCACCAAATATTTTATCCAGAATAGGCTGGAAACTTTGAGAAGGGAGAGGGAGTTTGGAAGAGGAGCTTATGTTTAGAGGCGCTGTTGAAAAAACAAACTGGTGCGAGTTAAACGATTATCTGAAGGATGTCTGTGTCTTTTTCAAGGATTGGGCAATCCTTTCAGAGAGATGTGGTAACTGCAGCAGCACAGACACCACTTTTTGGGGCCAGCTGCCCTTCCCTTCCTTCCTAGCCCTGCCATGACTAATGGATACCCTTTGGCTGGGATCTGGCGTTTTGATTCTTGTTGATATTTTGTGCCTACTTCAAAAGATGCCCGGTCTAAAAATCAGGCCTGTCTCTGGAAAGAAGGGGCCTAGGGAATACTGCAGAAAGCTGTTGTGATTAGTGCTGAGCCCATGGGGCACTGACAGTATCCTGAATTGCACTCGGGTGTTGTGTCCTGTTTATGAAATGAAACCCAAGATTTCAGACTTGCAGACTTGTTTAGAGAAGTCTCTGGAGAAGGGAGAATTATCTTGAAAGGCTGGGTGGGAGGGGAGGGATGGTGTTTTTGTGGATTGGACAAAGTACTATGAATTTCTTGTCATGGAGTCAAAAGCAAGTGTCCCTGTGATGGTATGTTTGCCAAATGAGAGAATTCTGCTGCTATCAGGCTTTTAATAAATTCAAAACATGTTCTTTGGAGACCGGTGACACACAGACTGATCCAGAAAATAGGAAATGTGTAACTGGAAAAGTTATCAGGACTGTGAAGGGCAGGTGCAATGTGGGCCATTACTTTTAGATTTTTTTTTTTTAAATGTAAAAACGGTATGTCCTTGAGTCTACCGAGTAATCTGAAAGAGTTCTGTGTGCTGAAGGAGAAAATTGTCAGCAGGTCTCGTTAATGTTAGCCAGGAAGCACACAGGCAAACAGGAAGCTTTAGCTATTGTTATTGTACAAGTGCCCTTTACAAAATATTACCAAAAGAAGCTTAATGTGTTTTCCACAAGAACAGGAGCCCTTCACAGTGTCTCACTGTATCTGCCAGTGAAGAAAAACTGCACTGTCCCCAACAGCTTTGGATATACATTGAGAGGTTGCACTGCAGAGGCTTGCATTCAGATCTTCAAATATTTACTACTTTATTTTTAGAAGTTGTTAGGATTGTTAATTAGCTGTGACAGTATCTAGCCCTTTGTTTTCTATTGTGTTCATTTGCTGCTAAAAAAAAAAAAAAAATCCAAAAAACCAAAAGCCAGCTAGGTCAGTATAGAAAGGATTGGGGGCAGTGGATGTATTCCTGGCAGTTTGCCACGGAGACACTGAACTGAGCCAACCATGAAGTCATCGTGAACTCAGGGAGTCTCACTAATCCAAGGCAATGTGTCTTAATTTGACAAAGCAAAGGCTGCTTGATAAGCAGGCGCAGCTAGAAGTGCTGTGAAATGGGGGTGTTTGTTAAGTGGAGATTGTGGACGAGAAATGTGGTGATATGAAAGGAATCATCTTGGTTTCAGGTCCTTCCTCCCCCAAACCCAAAGGCAGGCTTGGCTCCCTTCTCCCCTGCAGCTCGGGCTGTGCAGTGGCTTGATGTGAAATTTGAGAAACATATGTAGTTTTCTATTTCAGGAAAATGATCTCAGGGATTGAATGTGTGTTTTGTTGGCTGTTAAGCTCTGATCTTGCCTAGTGTGGTAGTTTGGGAGTGTGTGTATGTGAGTGTGTGTATGATGGTTAAAACGTTCTCCAGCACTTAAAAAACATAATAAAAAAATCAGAATTTATATATTCATTGTTGTTAAAGATCTTATTTCTTCAGTCTCAGAAGGCAGTTAAACGATTACCTGAATCCTAAGAAGACTCTTAAAGAACTGTACCATGTGTATCAGAAAATGTCTTTTATTTTTCCATAATAGTCATGAACATTTACTTGAGCTGAGGAGTGGTGCATGCACAGTTTTCCATCGAAGCAAAGAAGCTGTGTTTAAACAACCATTTCATTGTTGGTCCCGTGCAGAAGCAATGTAGATTATTAACTTCTGCAGAACACTGTAATTATTAACTTCTGTGACGTTGGGATGACAATCTCCCCTTAATAAAGTTCATAAAGAGGGGGCTGGGAGTCTAAGATTCCTCTTGCTGACATCCTCACTGATGGTGGGACTGGATAACTGTGCTTCACTGGGGCTGGAGGGGAGTATTGAAGGAGGTTGTGGTGTTACAGCCATAAATTCTGAGGAAAAATGAGACACAAACCACAGAGGAGTTTGTTCTTTCAGTTCTCTTGATCTCATTTTTTTTACAATCATTTCAGTTCTCTTCAGATTCAGGCTGAATGCTCAAGGTGTTTCTTTTGCATTAGCTCCTGTGAACACCATCAGGGATCAGACCCTCATGGTACAAGGGATGTAATAAACAATCTGTCATCTCCTTTGAACTCTTCCTTATGTGAAAGCTCATGGAAAGCCCCCTTGTCCCTTGTGAGATTGGGTCTCTGTTCAGCCAGAGCTGTGTAACAATTGCTTCCTTGCATAAATTTGAACCAGATAAGAAAATAGCCATGTTTATGAACTCCTGGGTCATTTACAGCCCCAGCAGTGTTTTGGTGTGCACATATATAATGCATGTATTCACAGTAAATTCTTAAAAACCACCCCCTTGAAAACAATAACATTCCAGGGCTGTTCTCATCCAGGGAAGGGAAAGAAAGCTGTGTAGCATGAAGTCTGTGCATTGTGTGTGTACATACAGTGCTTAGAAGTATTAAAACTCACAGAAATTTATTATCCCATAAGGAACTCTTTTGTCTTTTCTTCCTTTTTTTTTTTTTTTTGAAACCCCCAAACCTTTACTCCTCTGTAATACCTTGCATATGAAAGAACCTTAATAAATTCAGCCCTTAAACGTGCTCTTAGGCAAGAAAGTGGCATTGTTATTTTACAGCTGGGAAAAGAGACGTATAATTTGAAGGGTAACATTCTTGAAGTGTTTAGCTGGGCATCCAGCTTTCTGTCTAACTTGCAGTGAGAATTAGGTGTCGTATTCCATAGGCATTTTCACAGATCACACTATAAATTATTTATTCTGGACCAATTCTTCCTCCAGACTTCCCAAACAAATGCTTTTCACCACTGGAGTGTTCTTCCTCTCCCTCTCACTGTAATACATGGCTGTAACAACAGTCCTGGCCTGGAGGGCAGTTTACCTACAGGTTTGCTTTATTTTTTTTGGCTGGCTCTCTAAATCTGTTTAATGTTAGTAACTTTCACTGGAAATTCTCGGCGTGCTTTAGGATGACACTGATGGTGTCAGGGTTGATTTACATTATCTCTTTAAAGTAGCATTAGCTCGCCTAGGACTTTTTCTCTTATTTGTTTTAGAATTCATGTTCTCCAGAGAGGAGCCTTTTAACTGTGAAATGTAAATAACCTGACAAGGAAGACTTCAAAAGAAAACGAGTCTTTGTCCATGGCAGTGATACCAAGCTTGCCAACTCCGTAACCTTTAAAACAGAGCACTTCTATGCTTGACCTGTCATCTGCCTATAAAAATAATCTTAGATCAATGATACAGTGCTTTCAAGAATGTGTCTGAAGAAAGCAGACACTTCTATGTATGTGTTCTGTCATTTCTTCATTGTGATAGACCATCTGCTGCTTTAACTCTCAGTAGGATCTGGTTATTGATTCGGTGTAAGTGCCTGGCTCTGCCTTTTGCTTGTGCTGAGGTGATGAACACTTTTACTGCAGCTTGCAAATTGATGCTGCCAGATAGCCAGCCCGATATTATATAAATATATAATGTGTTATATGAAATCACCAAGGGTTTGTTTTTGCCTTCCCCCGTTCTTTATTCCAGTGCCATTCCATTAAGCTGTTCATTAGATGAAAGGTTGTAATTCAGTCTTCGGTGGATGAAATGTATATGTACTTATGGAATCAAAGACATTCCAAGAAAGGTTGTTTATTTTCTTACTACCTTCTTTAATTAAATGTCGATGGTAGGATTCTGACTGTCTGACTTCAGAGAAACAGATGAAGCAATAGTGCTTGCAGTGTGATCCAGCAGGGATGACTGGAGTTATGCTTCTTGGTTGTTGGACACTGCATGCACAGGAAACTTAATTCTCCTTTCGATAGGAGAGTTGGGATTTCAGATTTCACCATGGCTGTTAGTTTAATTTTAAAGTGAAGGGGAAGTTCTGTGTTTTATATTTTATTATTACGTAACTTCAGATACTATTTGTGTTATATACCTATTTGGTTCTGCTTGCTGCCACTCAGCTTTAAACTGGAGCTGGGAATCTCAGTTAAAACTCGTGTTTGTCCACTTTATTTTATTTCTAGTGCTCTGTCAGAGTTGTCAGCCTGAGTTCTTCCTTTGCTGCTGTTCTGCTTTGTGGATGTATCCTGGGACTCTCCTGAGAGGGGATTAGAAAGCACAGGCATTCCTCAGAGAGCACATCCCTGTGTTCCCTGGCAGGCTGGGGCTGTCCCAGAGTCACTCCCAGGATCCATATGCCAGTGCTGGGAGTAGATGAGAATTCATGGAAGGGGACCCAGCTATTGCCTCTAATATCCATGCACAAGGAATTTTTGTCAAAGTGGGAAAGAAGGTAGGAAAACCCTTCGTGCTGTAGGTGGTTGGGAAGAGTTTGTGGATGTGCAGGGAGGTGTGCCTGTTATATCCAAAACTCTCCCCACCCCAAAGCCCACTGGCATTTCTCCATACATAGTACATGGAGTTAGGATGAGGGAAATAACTTCAACTTTCACTCACTGTAGTTTGAAACAGTTTTGAAACTATTTAGATACTCTCCTCTCCTTCCAGTCTCATTTTCCAAGGTGAGCTCGTTCTTCTGAGGGATGAAGCTGGATCTGCACAATAAGGTGTTTTCATATTTAATTAAAACTGATAAGAGGGGGAGAACGTGCTACAAAATACAAAGAAAACTATTTTTCTTTGGTTTCCGTCTTCTGAGCTTCCCTCCATGAAACTATTTGGAAGTTTCTGATGCTGGTTTGTCGTTGTA
This sequence comes from Vireo altiloquus, assembly GCA_013396875.1. NCBI lineage: Eukaryota > Metazoa > Chordata > Aves > Passeriformes > Vireonidae > Vireo > Vireo altiloquus. The sequence continues at coordinate 139,045 of VZRF01013111.1, read as the reverse complement.
TATAAAATACCTCAAACAGACTCATTGGAGTAAAAGAAACACCATGATGTAATTTTACTTTCAGAAAAGAAATTGAGTGTTCTTCCTGGCTTCATGGAAAAACTAGGTGTGGTGGTGTCCTCAATTCCTTGTACACAGCATCTCGACATGATGTTAATACCCAGAGTGCTTTCATCTCCCTATAAAGAAGGGAAAACAGGGAATGTGTGAGAGCATGGTACACTGTTGGCACCTTTTTTTCACATCCATCCCATGCCATTCTTGCCCTCTATTCCACCCCCAAGCTCTGTGGGTACATGTGCAGATTTAGTCTCCTTCACAAATGGCTTCTTTCATGTGCCAACCTGGGCCATGCTGCCCATGAGATAGATACATAAATACATATATAAAATTGGAATGTGTATCACAAGGACAAGTTAAAGTCCTTCAGTGCTCACCATTCCTGATGCTGTTGCCCCAGTAGCACCAGGTGTAAATCTAACAGGGAGGCTCTCCAGAGGGGTTCCAGTTTGTTTAAGAATTTCTGGGTTTGTGTATTTTGTCCTGTAGCAGCTCTTTGCTTTGTGTATAAGGACAGTTCATAAACAGATGTTGAATCTCAATGTGGTGCCTGCTATTTCCTGCTATTTCTGACCTGCCTGGAACCACACAGGCAATCCTTATTCACACCAGTTAGCTCCACTGGTGTTCTACCCAAGTACATTTCCTGCTCGCTCTTTTTCAGGTTTTCTTTCTTTTTAAATGTGGATCAAAGGAAACTTAGACCTACTCAAATGTTAAGAGATTTCTGATTGCTCAACCTATCAAGAGACACATTAATTAATTAAAGTAGGTGCTCATTTGCTTTGGCACAAACAGAGAGAAAGGAGGAGGTAGAATATAAAGGATAACTAGCACAAATTAACCTTGTGACTGTGATACCTGCTGAGCTGATGGAAATCACTTCAGGCTGATTCAGGCTTCATCCACTATCTCATTTGCTGGTTGGTTTATCTGAAAGGGCCTCTATTTGTGTGTATGTGCATAAAATAGGGAATACAGTTTTACCTCATTAAATGTGAAACTCTGCTTGGAGGAATATTGCTCAAGAAAACCACATCAGGCCAATGTTTTGAAAATGCAGAGTGGTTTAGAGAATGCATTTTAATATATTGAAGCCTCAAGCCATCTACCTCTGCTCCTCAGAGCTCTACCTGAAAACTTTCAGGGCTGAATAATTTAAGGTTTGGGGTTTTTTTTTTATTCTTTCTGCAAGAAATACTAGTCTGATGTTTTATTTTCTTAAAGTCTGAACTTCACATAACTTTTTTTTTCAGAACTGTTTATCCTCACTCCAGACATGAACCTTGGAAAGGTGGCAGAAAAAACAAACAGCTGCTGTGTTTTTGGGCAGTCTGCATTCCTTTAAACTCTCTGAGATCAGACTTGTGCTGAGATTTTCAAATTATTTGTCCTAGGGCTTAACCACTTTCACTCCTGCTTAAAAGTCAGTGAATTTGCCATACTGGTGCTTGTGAGAGCTGTCATGCAGAGTCTTAATGATTCAAGAACTATGAATATATGATGTGTTCTTAGGGCTTTTTATTATTGTTTCATTCAAACTTCACCTACCTCCCTAATCATCTTTCCATTTTTGGACTCCAGTTCTTTTTTTAACTTAAGCACATTGCTTAAGATATTCTAGGGAACTTTGTTTTCATTTTGGTTTTGGGGATAAATTTGATACATATAAAAATGTTATTAATGGACCAAGGTGTAGGTAGTAAAAAAGGCTGCCACATTCCCAAGGCCCAGAGTCAGAAATTATCTTCTAAAGTTGGGGTTTCCTTCCCAAGTGAGAGACAGGAAGAAGAGCCACCAGTCCTATGGCAGTTTTGTGCCCTCTTCATGAGGTGTCCACAATATGTTCTGTGAAGCTGGTGGATGAGTCAGGACAAGCCAGGCTTGTGTGGTAAAAGAGTATTTAATGGTTTGGGCCCTCATGTGGATTTTCCTGCAAGATGTGGAGATGCTGCTTCTACTTGTGCCTTTTAACAAGCCTAAATCCCAAGTGTGTCTAGCAGTGCTTTTCCAGTTCCTGGAACTTCCCTGAGTGCAGAGATTGGTTGTACCAATCTCGTGATTGATACACTATTCTTGTGGGGTGGGTTAAATCCAGAAGTGTGTTTACTAGCAACTGGAATGGACAAACAAAGCAGTCAGGCCAGTTCTGAAGAGCTTTTCAGTTAACTGTGCTCATTCTTTTCTTTGGGCCCTTTTCCAGCAAAGCACTTAGGCACGTGCTTAAAGTTAAAACCTGTGCTTAAGTGCTCTGCTGGTCTGGGTCCTTTAATTGCTGTTCAAGCATGTTGGTATGAACAGGCTGTTGGTTGGAGGAATGTTTGGGGAACTGTTCTTCTTACACTGCTCATTTTCCTTCTCTGAACATTTTGGCCACCTCTGGCCCAGAATATTTAGTTTGTCTTTTTGGTAGGACACAGAAAATGATTTGAAAATGGTGTTTGAAAACGATTTCAAAACCAGATTATTTATTAATTGGCACTGATTATGAAGAAGCAGTGTATTTGGAAAAATCAAGGTCATACCAGCCAGAGAAGTTTTCATCTGATGTTTTGCTGGCAGCATTTGTCACATGACAAAAGCATCTTCAAACTGTTCAAGTACTATGGATTCAGTATCCAGAAAATTCTCCTTAAGTAACTGCGATCTTCTGGGTGGCACTTAGTGTTTTATGATCTGTATGCAGATTTTCTTATTTCTTTCTTTCTGGTTTTCAGTGCTGCAGCCCAGCATTGCTGATCTCTGATTCCTGCAGGCCAGGAAGTCTTGTGCTGTCCCTTCTCATCATTCCCATACCATCCATGGCAAGTCAGGACAGGAGAACTCAGTTAAATTCAGACCTTGGGAATTCTCTCTGGGTTTTGCAGCAGTGAAAGTTGGCCTTTCACCTCTAGAGCCATATTTGGACACCAGGGAGTTGATTTTCTTTGTACTTTTCTTTGGGAGGGTGCAAAGTGCTTTGCAGCAATGAAAATGGCAGAATGTGCAGCCTGATATTGCTGACCTAACAGTGGAGGTAGCAAGGAAAATCCATATGGGATAAGCCAAGCACAATCCTGCAGTTGCTTGTGCAGACACGTGACTTACAGAAATGCCCCAGCTGACGTCAGAGACACTTTTTGTTCAGGTCAAGTTACTCACACCCATGTCTCTTTGGGACCAAGCTCATAAATAAATAGTTTACAAAATGGCCTTTAGAAATTTTGTTCTTAATTTCTCTCAAATAAAAATGTACAGGCTCTCTATGAACAGTGATCCTTTTAATTCCATCATTTAATTTTGGTGAAACACAAATGTGGAAATTCTTTTTGTCTTTTGTTTCATTAGAAACATATACACCATTAAAGAGGGAATAAAACATTCATTTTTTTAGGCCTCTAACACAGGGATTTTGAATTGACTTTTAGTCCATTCTTCTTTGTGCTTGCAGCATTTGCGAGTGTATTTTCTGCAAGTAGTGCAGTGTAATTCAAGTTCCAAGAAAGGGAAAGACAAATATTTAAGTGTTGTTAGGGCTGCATGAAAGGGTTCATTAGAGTTTAGGGCAGTGGTAAACTCCACCCTGCTGGTTCAGCCTCACCTTTCCCAGTGCTGGGTGTGAGACAAGCTCAGGCAGTACCTGGGAGGCTGAGCTCTGGTTCTGAGAGAGCTGTGGATGTGCATTCCCAGGTGAAGTTGTTTTTAAGATTTAAATGAATGTAAAAACCAATCGTGTCCACCTTCCTTGCGTGACAGGCTAAAGCAGCTGAAATTAGAGGAGCAACATCTTTATTTTAGCCACTCTCCCAAGGGCCCATGGTTTGGTTTGGTCTGGTTGGTTGTTAGAACAAGTGAAAGTGGAGTTTATTTAACACAGTCCCTTCTCTTTGGCAGAGGCAGCAGAAATGCTTTCAGAGGAAACAAAGGGAGAGAGGAATCCTAGAACTGACAACATGTTAGCATCCACTGGGGACAGTGCTTTGAAATCATAGTCTCTTAATGAGCATTTATATTCCCTCATGTTATTTCTCTCTGTTATTGTGACTGGAAGCAGTCTAGGTATCCATGTAATGTAGCCTCCTTTTTGTTTTTATTTTATTTTTTCTTGGTCCCAGCAATACCTTTTTTCTTTGAATGTCTTTATTGCTGCCTTCTGAGGAATAATGACACCTGATTTATCTACTCTGTAGCCTTCCTTATTTTCTGCATTGATCTCCAGTCCTCTGCTGATGTAAATAAGCTGAAATGTTGTTTCATTCTTACTTTATGGAAATTTATGTGTTCTTTTACTCACTTCTATTACCTGTTTCAGAACTCTTTGGTGGGGTTTTCTTTGTTTGCTTTATGAAATCCCACAGCTGTCCAAATAATACTGTTGATGCCTTTGCATTTTGAGATTTGCTTAAAAATTTACCCTCTTTTTTAGATAAATGCAATTTCAAAGGGCTGTAAATGCAAACCATTATTATTATTAAAGATACTCTAGAAATAGATGCACTGCTGCCGTCATTTAAAATATTAAAATACAAGCATACAGTACATGTATGATTTATGTGAAATGAGCCATCTTGCTTTTTCTTTGATTTAAATCACCTCAAAATCTAATAAAACTTGTTTTCAAAAATTAATATTAATGACTAAATTTTGACTCAATATATCTCAAGTATTTAGAAATGACTTTATGAATGTAAGAGTTTACACTGACTGAACTGATTTTTGTGGTGGGAGGTAAGAACAGAGCTTGAGTAGGAATCTGCAGTGTGCATCTCTGATTCAGGTGCCTGTGGCAGCTCTATCCTGTCATGCAGACTTCAGTAAGACCTGAAGGTGGTTTCCCTCAATAAAGGAGGGCTCAATATTCGAGTTTAGCATGTGAAATGGGATCAGCCTCCATCAAAATGCAGTTATTAAGACTTTCTTTTATTGCAGTACTCTTGGCAATTTCCCTGCTTCTGTTCTGGTTTCACTTAGGCTTTGTCTGGCCACAAGTTCATGACAGCCGAGGTTCCAGTTCAGCACAGTCTGACTAAGCTGGTAAAAACTCCCATTAACCCCACTGACAGCTCTTCAGGACTTTATACTCACACATGTGTTCAAGTACTGTGCTAAATTAGACTATCAGCAGTTTGATGTTAGGAATATATACATTATTTACTCATGAATTAGTAAAATGTGTCTTTATAGCGAACGTGTGAAGAGATTTCCGGACTAACAGTTCTCTCTCTCAAAATACCACTGGTAGGGCTGTAAGGGTGGGGTTTTTTCACACCACTGTAATTCTACTCAATTATATGAAGACAGCAGAAACCACATAATGAAGTGTAGCTCTGATCCTGTGGAGATTTGTGTTCCTGGTTGGTGTCTGGAGTGTCAGGGTGCACATGGCACTGGCCAGGCAGCACCCTCAGCATCTGCTACCCTTCCCAAACTGCTGGAGGAGTCAAGGACTCCCCAAATCCTTCTGCTCCCTGAACATGGGTGGTGGATGTGCATGGCCTGCATTTGCTTTTCACCCAGAGGAGTGATACAGGGTCACGGAGCAATAACTGCGGTCTTGCTGTAGCCTGCCCAGTTATTCCCTGTGGGATAAGGAAGTCTGGAATAATGCAGGGCCGTGTGTCCGTGGCTGGGGCAGTGACTGGTGCTGGCAGATGTGCTGGGTGATGCACATGTGGATGTGCTGCCATTGTTGTACTGGGAGAAGCTGATGTTGCTGACAGGAATAATCTTGCCCTACCCAAAGCCACATGGGAGGGAGGGAGCTGAGACCCAGCTTCCTTTCTCTCAGTGACTTGTAGCCTTTGCTTAATCTCTTCACCAGCTTCCTTGAGTGTTTGCTGAAGCCTTGAGCTGTGGTAAATTTGCTCAAGCTCAGACTTTCAGAGGAAGCTGTTCATTGGCTCTGTGTACCAATACTTCCGGTTTTAATTGTGTCATATTTTTAACTGCCAGAAGGTAACAGGAGAAAATGTGTTTTTTAAATACAAGCTCTTAATTGAAATAAATATTTGACTTCCTATTGCAGAGTGGTTTGCTTGAAATACTGAGCTTGAAAGAATATATTTTTGTGACTAAATTGAACTGAAACATTGCTGATGTTGCAGAAGGCAGGAGGAATGTCCCAAGGCTGCTGGACTGCAGTGACTGGAGACGTGGTCTCTACTTCCAGTTTTCCTTTTCATTTCCCTTCCCATTTTTGGATAATGTTTTTTTTATAAACTCTCCTCTGCTTATTAAGCTTATAAAATTTAAAACAGTGGTTACTTAAAACAGTGATTCAATTTTATATATGTGCACGCTTTTTGTTCCCTCTCATATTTAAAGGTTTAAACTATAGTTGTCCATAGAAGGATTTTTAACACGTTCAGCATCGGCGTCTGAATGGTGTCTTTCTTTTTGGGTCTCAGTCTCTAGACTTAGCCTCTGGAGTTCAGGATTCAGTTCAGGTGTCTGAATGAGGTTTACTCTCTGACCCTTGGCCAAATCCCTCGATTTTCTTTGCCTCCGTTTGCCATCTTTTAAGGGAATGGATTAAGATTTCCAGCCCCATATGCTATGTCTGATTTGTCTAGACAATACATTTTTTTGTCTAGGACTGTGTCTCGTTATGAGTTTTTCAACAATGCCGAAGACAATGGGCTTGAATCTTGGTTGGGTGTCTGTAACATAATACAGAATGAAATGAATAAAAAACTCAGCAATCTGCTGACTGTTGGCTTCCCCTTGCCTCATGACATGGTGAGGCGTACGTGGGTGGATAAAATGGTCTTATTTTGTACTTTCTGGTCCAACTCAACATAAGTGCATCCACTGAAATTATTAGATGCACACAAGGGATTAATCTGACTTGATAAGCTGCCCTTCAGATGGGTGGTTCCCTCTGGGTTTGGTGACATAACTTCTAGGAACACTGAAATCAAGACTCTCAAGTCTTCCAATCTTTTGATAGTGTGTTCCTAAATAGAAACACACTTCTGAAAAGAACTGGACTCTGTTACAAATAGTAGAAGAAACATCGTTTCATTGTGGTCAGTGTGATTCACCTTCTCTTGGATGACTTTTTTGACATTTGCAGTGTTTGATGCATTATTTGTATTTTTAAAGGACGGGTTTAAATAGATTACAGAGCACACAAACAGGCACATTCTCCCAGTCCAAAGTAAATATCTCCTTGTGTACATACATACAAACACGTCTGTGTGTGTATTTATGAGAAATAAAACAAGCCAGTTTCCTTACAATACTTATGTATCAAACACACATTTCCACATCTCTAACAAGATGTGCCAAAATTAAATTTTAAGGAACCTTATCCGACACACTTTTAAGTGGATTGATCCTTAGAGTCTGAGTGTCACAAAAGGGATTTTCCCAACAATCTCTCACTAAGTTTGAGATTATGTAATATAACATCAGTCTCATACCTCCTCTGGAATACAAGAAACATCTACACTCTACATTTCTCAAGAGACTTCCGTGCTTATTGTGGTGGTAACTGGAGGTCACTCTTCGCTCTGGTTGGGTGGTCAGAAGGTTGATGCCAGAGTTTAAAGCACTTCATTGCTTTGAAACTTTGTGCTGCTATGTAGGCTTTGAAAATGATCCTATTGTTCTTCTTTTTTTCCTTTCAAAGTGGCACCCAGAGTTTAAATATAACACGGAATCTCGTCAGGGAGTGGCTGTACTCAGAGGAGATTAATTATAGATGTGGGTGTAGAAAATTGCAAATGCGAATTGTATTTTTCATACAATAAAATCTGTCCCTTTAAGTAAGCAACAGACTTGCTTAGAAAATCCTGTGATTTAAAAAGCCAGCCAAAACCCTCTAAGTGTTACAGCATGAACACCAAATATTAGAGCAAGGTTTGAGTTAATTTATAGTTTTTTCCCTTTACAAAAATAGTTTTAACTTTTTGATTTGCTGATTGAAGGACTTTGTTTCTTGCTCGCTGTTTGTTGCTGAGGGCTGAGTGACTTCCACACACACACAGGGTGGTGTGAGCTCAGGAGAATCACAACTCCTACACCCTGTATCCCAACAAAAGACCTAAAAGTCCTGTCTGGATGAGTTTGGAAGTCCTGGTGTAATGCCTACACCTGTTGGTGAGGGTTTTGATGGATCCCAGTCCCTCAAGGGCTCTGATGTAGCTGCCATTCCCTAAGGGCCTCTCTCTCACCTAGAAGAGAACATTGCTCTTTCATGGGCTCTGCTTTGGCAGGGAGATTTATGGCAGGGGAAGGGAGACCTGGCTTGTATTTTTAAATAAAAGCTGTGCCACCAGTCCAGTGAGAATTCTGACTTTCCAGATGTGAGGCCAACAGAGCTGCTGAATGCGAGCTCACAGATTTTTAACCCCAAATTTAGTCTCGTTGGTTGAGAAGGAGTCTGGTAGGACTCTGCAAGTTCCCTGAGTCAGTAGTGTTCAGGAAAAAATGGGGGGAATTGTATATCATTAAACCAATGGTTTAACCACAGCTTTGAAAGGAAAGCTGTGAAATCTTTGCACCATATGTAGTAGGTCAATAGGACTTTTTTGCAGCAACAAAAAAATCACCAAAACTTGAAGAGGTTTGGGAAGGTATTATATAGTCAAATATCAGTATCATCATTAGCTTCAAGTATGCAGCTTGTAGGTCATAAGCTGTTCACTGTTTTTTGGTTGGTGGCTTTGTGGATTGGTGTCTTCAACCAAACTTGCACACTGACTGGAAAGAGGAATCTTTTCTACTAAATCCTTTCTCTTTGAAACTGAAGAGCAATTTTCTGATGCTCAATTTTCCTCATGGTGAGGGAAAAAAATCCAAGTAATTTTTTGAACATTAACTTTTAAAGTTTGAGATGTGGAGTTTTAATCCTGTTTCACCTTTGAAATATGACAGAATTGCCACTAACCTCAGTGTGAACAAATATTGGCCTTTCATCAAGATATTGGATCATTCTTATTTGTATTATTTTTTTTTCTCTGCAGCTTTAGTGAAGATTACAAAGTGGGGAGAAAGCCTTGCTTTTGCTGTGGTATTTAACTTCCTTCAAAAAATCTAAATGGCAGCCAGACTACTTTTAATTATTTATGATAAATAGAAGTGTTATCCAGAGCATAGGAAGACTGAAGCCCATAGAACTGCTAACACTGATTACAGTAATTTCCTTGCTACCTTTTTTGAATAAGTTTAAGTCCTCAGACATGCAAAGACTGAAAGTCGAGGCCCATGAGTGCAACTGGAATGTGTCTGCTACTTGTCCCAAACAGGCTTTCCCACCTGTCTTCTTTGTTTGGCCTGTTTAATGTTTTGTTGGAAGAAGAGAACCCTTTTCAGGCAAGAGTCAAATTGCACGGCTTGCTAAGACAATGGGCTTGGGCAGGCAGGAATTTCATAGGCTTTGGGTCAAAGGCAATAATCATAAAAAAGTAATGTGTTGTAAATGTTAGGAACTTGGGATTTGCATGGCTGGGTGTCTGGAGGAGCCCCTGACAGGTTTTGCTGTGTGTACCTGCAATTAAAGAGCTGTTGAAGAGGTGAAAGGAGGGGAGTGCAGGCAGCCGGTGTGAACCAGGGCACACCCAGACCCACCCTGGACTTGCCAACCAACCTGCCCCAGAGATGGGCTGGGGAGCTGAGAGACAGCAGGGACAGCTCTGCTGCACCACCCTGAGCCCAACCCACTACCCTGGTTCCTTTTAGCAAGCGCTCAACAGGGGCAGCATCTCATACACTTCATATAGTTCCAGACTGCATGATCTGATGTCAGTCTTTTTCTCCTCTTTCTTGAGAACTATTCCCTTAGGACAAATTCTCCCTATTTCCCCCAAGCAGCCAAATACACCAAGCAGGCCCTGGCGTTTTTCCTAAATGCCAGTGGTGGATGTGGATCCAGCAGTCTGGTTCTGTTTCAGTGGATTAATGGATATGGCATTCCCGTAACAGAGCAGAGAATAATTACATTTTTCCTGTTGCTCTGTGATAACCTCACTGTATTTTAGGTTTTTGCAGCACCAATGCCCAGTTCTGTTCTTGGATGCGAGGAATATGTGTGCTGGGTATTAAATTGTTTTGCCTGGAACATTTTTGCACAAACCACAGCCAGATCTGTGACTGTGTCAGAGCTGTAAATTGCTCGCTTTTGTGAAAAGCCTTGAGACTGTGGGGTGCATAATTCGGGAGGACACTGGCAGCCTGGCCCAGACGTCAATATGTGGAGATGTTCACTTGAGCAGAATCTATGCCCCCGTTTACAATTTGAATTCAAAATCTGTTTTAAATTTAAAGTTTGCAGAACAAAAGAAAAAGCATTTGATGTTGAGACAGTCACGCTCCATTGTTTCAGGTCTCCTTCTTGCGTTCACAAGGTCATAAAGTTTTCTTCGCTTTTGATTCTTTGTAGCTTTAAATAAATCTCCCCAACAGACCACAGAGTCACTTTATCCTACTGCTTGCTATTCCTTTTGGGATCTAAGTGCACCCTAGCCTTGCTTCTGTAGGATTAGCTTTGGCACAGCCCTCAGCAGGTGCACCTGGCTTTAGTTCAGTGATCCAGTCATTGAACTGCTACACTGTTAATGATGCCTACAAAATTAATTAAGTTATGAGTTTAGGTTCATTTCTGAGCAGTTGGGATGAATGAAGCAGATCCTTTTGCTTTGGAATTGAGAACAAAGCTGCCATTCACCTCAGGATGCCCCAGCCAGGGGCTCTCAGCCTTTCAGGCTGGTGGCTGACTCATTTTCCAGGCTAACTAATCTTGTACCAACCCTCTGGAATGGAAAGCCATGTAGAAATGCCTTATGAGGTCATTTTCAGGAAAAAAACCTGTTTCTTTTAGTAACCTTTGGTTGATGGGACTTACCTTTCAACCTATACTCAAAATAGGGATGACTTCCACAAGACAACTGCAGTTAAGGAGTAGCCCCCAGGAGTATTTTCATAGCAGCTGTTCTCCCAGGCAGGGCAGGACCTCTGCAGGAATGGGAGCCATGCCCATGCTTGCTTTATCCATTTTGGAGTGTGGGAGATGTATCAACAAATGATGGACCGAAGTGGGAAGCTCTGGTGATTCTTAAATAGCTGTGGAGAAGATTTTTGTGACTTATATCTTTTAGATACATTTTTCTGCAGATAAGTTCGAGCAGTAATTCCCATTTTCAATGAATATATCTGATTTCCTTCTCTCCAAGTACAGCAGAGTGAGAGAAAATATTCAGAATGGGTAGATAATGTGAGAAGAGCCACGGAGAAACAAACTTTGATCACCTGAGTGGTCACAAGTCCACTTGCCCCAGATCCTTTTGCAGGTTAGTTGCCTCCAGACATCATTTGGGAATTACAAGTGTGTGTTCACAGATTCTCTGTGTTTTTAAGACTCCTGATCATGCAGAACTTCAGTACATTGAGTCAGTCCTCAGCAAGAAATTTGTAAGAAACTATAAACATAATCATTTTCCTGTTGAAAATCTGGTTTAAATAAAAATTTTCCATGCATGACGGTTGGGATTTTTTCAGTAGGAATATTCTAAGCAAAGCTTTTTGTTCTGAACAGAGGGAGGAAATCTTTCATTTCATTGTGCTGGGAATATGCTTGAGGAGAAGAGTCTCCAAACTCGTGGTATTTCAGACTGGCTAAATAGGGCTCATGCTACTGAGGGGTTCCATGCTATGACTCCTCAAATCCCGTGTTGGATTAGCTGGGAGAGGACTGTTGCCTCTGGGATTGCCTCTTCTCTGCACCTTTGAACCCAGATGATCCTGGGAGTAAAGTAAGAGGAACATTTGCTTCAACCCATCCAGTTCACCTAGCTTCAGCTAGCACAAGTCTGGCTTTTATGGCCAAATAATTGAGGCAACGCTGCCGAATAGGGGAAATGGAATATACCTCAGCAGATATCAATACTATTTCTGTTTAATGTCTGCCTTCATCTCATCAGACTTGGGAGTTCTGTGAAACATAAAATTTTCTTGTAGTTGAGGCTTTCTTTGTAAGGTGTAACAATTTGGTTCCTCAGGTGGTTCTTCACCATAGTGTCCTTCTGGATGCAGTTTTCCTAAGTTAAGAGTTGTGCTATTCCCTTTTCAGGGTGATTCTCTGGAGGAGAAATTCTGAGTGATTTCCTATAAGTTAGTATATATTTTTTAAAAATATAAATAAATGTAATATATGTAATATACATCTATACCATAGGCTTCAGCAGTGACAAGCTGTGAATGAACTGCTCTCTCTATGTGTGCATAGAGCTCTCTAGGACATATAAACTGAGCACCTCATGAGGTAAGAGGCAGGGGGCTGAGTTCAACCCATCCAGGTGCTTTTGAAGCATGTGGTGATGTTAATCCATCATGGCCATCACAAAGAAATCCTTTCCTCTTGAGCTGTTACCTAAGAGAGCAGAATGCCTTTCTGCACTGTAACACTTTTTCTTTGATATTAAGGATTTGTATAAAGCCACATTGTTCCATTAAACACCTCCTTTTTGAGTGGCAGCAAGAGTGGACGAAGGAGGTTCAATCCCAGAGAAGTGTAAACACTCAGACTGTGCTTAAAACAAGCATTTTGGGTTTCTTGCTGTGGCCATGGGAATGAAAACCTGCCAACATGATGTTTTTAGTACTTTAGCTCAGATCTGAGGTTGGTTTTCATACCAGAACTTAAGAGATCTGCCAGTCAATTCATTTGGGAAGAGTGGTCCTTCCCAGTTCCTTTTCCATACTGTGTTAAACATTCAACCAAAACTCCTCTGCTTCTCCTGGTTCTGTAAGCACTTTGCATTTATAAATCTGCAGGGTATGTTCAGTCCAGCCATATCCTGCCAGAGAGCTCTGACCTGCTGGAATTCCGTGGATTGGCAGGGGCTGGTGTGTCCCCATTGTGTCCCCATTGTGTCCCCATGCACAGTGATTCCACTGGGCTGTGTGTGTGCTGTGGTGTTCCACAGAGGGAGCTGTGAGGGACAGCAGGCCCCTGTTTAAAACATGTTCTTTGGAGCATTTTTCAGGGTGTGGCATTAGTTCAGAGCGTCAGTCTAATTAGAAAAAGACATACTCGGTTCTGATGATAATTTGTTATGATTTGGTATTTCCCATATTTGGGAAAACTTGATGCATTATTGTTTCACTCTTTATGTCTAAATTTTTCCTAAAGTGATGAAATGCTTTTTATTTCAAATACCCCGTCTTTATTTTTCCTTTTAACAAGAGTTTTGAACTGATTTAGGGAAAATGTTTATTTTTTCCCAGTATTTTCTTCAGCCTAGAATTTATTTATTCACCCAGTTTTTGTCAAAGGTCCTAATTAGATTTCTGTGTCTGGCTTTTAAATCCTTGGAAATTGGAATTTCTTATATCAACATTGTCATTGCTGTAGTTACAGGTCAGGTGCTTCTTCTGTTTTCAAACCAGACACTGAGTTGTGATTGTGTGATCTATTCTTAAACTATTAAGAAGAAAAAAAAAAAGGGGGTGGGGGTGTCAGAACTGTTTTAAGAGTAGTCCTGAAATAATCCCTGCATTTATTTACTGCATTTATTTACAGGGATATAAATAGTTAACCAATGTCTTTTTTTCCCCCAAAATATGTAATGTTAATTATTCTCTTGTAGCATAGAGCAATCAACACACCTTTACAGCCAGTGGGATGTGAATGGCCATCACCTCTCCTGTGGGTGTAAAAACCTGGTCACTCCAGTAGAACAGGCTGGAAGGAAACATAAAGCATTTAAAATACACATTTCTGTCCCAGATGAGGAAATGGGAGTTCAGAGAGTCCATGTAATCATCCCATCTTCTGCTCAGTGTCATATAAGAGTGTCATGTAAACCCCCAAAACATGGAATACAAGTCCCAGATAGTTTTCCAGGTCTATGGAAAGACTCTTCCTGTTCTTGTTTGGCTTTACTCTGTTTGCAGTATAAGTGTCTGTAGGCTCTAACTTTGATTTGCAGATAGGAAATAAAAATAGCTTCTCTTTTTCTGTTCCAGGCCAGGTTGGATGGGGCTTGGAGCAACCTGGGCTAATGGAAGGTGTCCCTGTCCACAGCAGGGGGTTGGAACAAGATGAGCTTTAGAGCCCCTTCCAACCCAACCCATTCTGTGATTCATATTTCAGTCCCTGGGTAGTGGACTTGGATGAAAGGGAAGATTTCCTTTTACTCCAAAAAAAACAATTTTTGTAGAAAGAAATTTATTTGGTTTTTACTTAGGCAGAACTGCAAGAAAAAGTCAAATGCTTCAGTAAAATTGAGTTTGCTTTGAAGATTCACATTCAAACTGTACCATCCTAATAAAGAGAATATGTCTGTGTAAGCTCACCTTGGCTAAACATGAGTCACAAATAAGCTGTCTTGTAAAACATCAAAGAAAATCCACCTCTGAGCAGGGTTTCTCTTTGAGAACAGTTATGATGTTTCCCTGAGATGCATCTGAGCTGTCTTGCACTTGCTGGTACTGTGGTATTCCCAAGACTACACAGAGCTGCAGTTTTCAGTGGTATTTAGCATTTCTAATACCTTTTAGTTGACTGACTTTTCAAGCACAGTTTAATGCTGATCTTTTGACATGATTCTTAGTGTTCAGACAGAAAACATTCTATGTAATACTAAAGCATCAGGAGCTCTGTTCGTATTTTGGGGAGGAATGAGGTTGGGGATGTTGATAAAAACCATTCTGTGTGTTAGGACAGACTTTCCTGCAAGTGTTCTTGTCCTCTGTGTATATTCTGCTCCTGCTTGTGCCCTGTGGTGCTGTCCTGGCACAGCAGAGTTTAACATCAGCTTCTCTGGAATGAGACTTGGCCATGTGACCCCATCATCCAGATCTCCTGGAAATTGCAATTCAGTTGTAACAGAAGTAATAATACAAAGTTTTCTTAAGGACAAACTGTGTGCAGAGCAGCCTTTAGCCTGGAACAGCAGCATTCTGAGCTGCCTGCTCCAGAGCTGTTGTGTTCCTGCCCTGCTCTCCCCCAAGCACATGCACAGCCTGTTATTTGACTGATTTATGCAGTGAAGTGGCCAGACCAGGAGTTATTTCAGCAGAGAAGAATCTTAAACACAAGGTCCTTTTAAGGTCCTCAAGACGTGCACTCCAAACAGTAACCAGATTTGTTTTTAATGTGAGCATTCTGCTGGAGTTTTTGACCAGTGGAGAGGAGATCCTTTTACAGGAGCTTGTTTCTAGTCACAGGTTTCAAGCCAAATGTGTTCATCTGCCTGACTGTGCCTGTATTGTCTCTTTTCTAGGTCCCTCTGTACAGTAGTGTGCAAGTGGACATACACGTCAGATAGAGGTTGGGATGACAGTTTCTGGAAAATGATTGGTTTGGAAGATTTGGTGAAGGATAAGTATGAAAAAATAGGTATATCAGGGTGTTTTTTAATATATATATATATTCATATTGATAAAAAGCTTTATGTGTATATATAAAAGATATAAATATATATAGAGAGAGAAATGGGGCTTTGAGCAACCTGGTCTAGTGGAAGGTGTCCCTGCCCATGGCACGGGGTTGGAATGAGATGAGCTTTAAGGTCCCTCCCAACCCAATCCATTCTCTGATTCCATGAATAAAAGATATATACATATAAAAAGATATTTTTCTGTATTATTGTGAATGTCAGCAGCTTCAAATAGCTTGCTGAGGTGGCTGGATGCCCTATAGGGAAAAGACTTCCTAAGTGCATCCTTTACTTTGCATTGTTGTGAGAAGCTGTGTTTAAATTTTTCATCTGCTACCCTTCAGAAAGGCATGGAAGGCCTTTCTGTGCTGTTCAGTGTCAACAACAGAGGAGTAAAAAGGAGCCCCAGCAACTGATGACATGAAGGACACACTCAATATGGGTATATTGGATGGCAGGCTACAAAAAAAGCTACAATACAGTAATTTATAGCTGTTACTGATAGCATGATTTGTGACCTGTACCAATCTCCCTTATAGTCATTTTCAAAAAAAGTGCTCCTTCTGCTTGTTGTTATCTTTATACATTTTTTTTCACTCTCAGAGCCCAAGTTTAATTAGAATAGTAGCCTTGCTAATAGCAGTTCCTACAGCAGATATTCATTAAAAGTCCATAACGTTAATATACCAGAAAATTTCCAGGATAACTTTATTAGACTTTCCCTGTTAAGTTAATGGACTTTTAATGGATGTCCTAAGCAGACATGTCATTAACGAGAATATTACCAGACATGAATTAAAATATGCTCGTTCATCAAAGTTAATTATCTGAAATTTCCTTTGATTTTTTTTTTTCAATGTCGAGCACTTTGAACAAGTTTGTACAGCAGTTTAAATGCAGCAACATGAAATGGAAATGATGGAGGAAGGATTGTAGTGAAAAGAAATGTAATGAAATCTATAAAGTTTTCTGATCATCACATAATCTGCTATCAGTCATTTTCGGGTTATCAGAAGATAGTGCTTGAAAGCTTCCGTGAATAGATTTCAGCTTTTCCCCTGCAAATGAAACTGCTTATGCAGAGGTACAAAACCTGCCAGGAGAATGAGGCTTTCAGCTTCCTGAGGTTTTGGGTTGAATACAGTTCTTGCAACATCTGTCACACGTGGCTTTTAGCAAATCTTCAACAAGTTAAAATAAGACTTGCAATAAATATATGTTTTTTACCAGAAAACTGAACATCTTGCCAGCTGGTGGTCTCATGGAAGGGTATTTTAAAAATAAATTATTTATGAAGTGGAAGCTAAGGCTTGAATACAATATTTATGCAATGCACTTCAAGGCCAGTGCAAAGCAATTTGCCATTTTAAGTAACAACATGCATGTTTTAAATGATAAAGTAGCCATTAATAAAAAGGGCCTTTTGTTGTGATGGGAGCCTCATAACACTGGCCTATATATGGCTCAACATTCATTAAGAGAGAAGTCATCAATTCCCAGTATCATGCTTTCATGTTTGTTAAAACACAACATTTACAAAATAAATCAGTAAGTTATCTTCTGTTGATATGTTTCTTGCAAGGCAAAAGTGTTTTTGTGAGTTACTGGTGAAAGTGTCTCGTTCCATGGAAAACTGTGTTTTGGTTTTTTTTTTAAAAATGAACCATAGAATCCCTGAGTGGGTCTTGGCTGGAGCTGGAGAAGCACAGTCTGACCTCCAAAACTGCACCAAACCTTCGGCCAGAACTTGGAGCTTGTGCTCACCTTGAGAAATCCTTTGGTTTAAGGTTCTGGGGCTGATTCCCTCAGGTGAATCGAAAGCATAAGACAATTTCTATTTGCATAATAATGCTGAAACCTGGCCCTAGGGAGAATCTGAGCTTATTTCCCTGACCATTTGTCTAACCTCGACTTTTTGAAAAAGGAAGGTGTTGCTTTTGTTACATTTAGCAGTGTGATAACATCACAAAAAGCAGGAGAGTGTCCTTCATTCCTGTGTCTGTGCAGAGGGAGTGAGGAGCTCGCTGCACCAGTGTGGAACCCAGATGGCCACCACTCCATCATTCCTTTGAGTTTCTCTCCTACCCTGCACCTCTTGGAGTCTTTTGGAAGAGTGTAGCTTCAGAAGGAGACAAAACAAAGCACTTCACCCTGCCTGGGAGCTGCTCTGTGGTGGTGTGTCCCAGGGAAGTGCTGTGCTTTCTGCCACCCTGAATCTTATCAGTGTCCCTGAATGAGGGGGGATGGGAATGGGAACATTGTTCCAGTGAGAGTTGGGGGTTTTGCTTGTTTTAATGAGTGTTCAGTGTTGCTGGACTCGGGAGGAGCACTCTGAATCAGCTCAGCTTTCCTCAAATTAATCAGGACAGTGTAGATGCACCTACCTGGAAGGTGATACTCAGCCTCTGAGCAAACTGCAGCTGGAATGGTCGTGGTTTAGTGGGAGATTGCTTCCTACACAACCCATGGTGTCAGCATTAGTGGTGAGGCACAATCCCTGCCAGCAGCCCAGAAATACCACGGGATCACACCTTGCACCAGCTCACCTCAAGCTGTATTTCCAACATTGCTCCAGGGTGCTTCCCACAGGGGAGCAGCCTCAGCTGCTGGAAGTGCATCCTGTTATCCCAAGGGAAGGACCTCCCTGGACAGTGTGTGCTTCCAGGAGCAGCAGCAGAGCCTGCCACGGCTGACAGGGAAGGATGGGAAGCAGGGCACTGAGCTGCCCTGCAGATTAAGGAGCTCGAATTTAGATAACCCAGGTAGGAGGAGGTTGAAGGGAGGTTGTGCATGCTCAAAACCTCCTCCTGAAATGAAAACAAAACCAAAAACCTGACGGGGCTGAAGTAATTCTGGTGGAATTTCCTCTTCTGTTCTCAAGCTTCTCTAAGCCCGTGCCTGTCTGCTCAAGGTTTGTTTAGCTCAAAGACAAGGATGTATTTTAGTGCCTGCACGTTCCCCTTGTAAAGAGAGATAATGGCCTTTTCCTCATATATCTCTCCTAAAAGATTAGCAGGCTCTGAATCATCATATCTTTAAAACAAAATGGCACAAGATAAAATTAGCAAAATTTTCTTACTGTAACAAAAGTAAATACAAAGGTTACCAGTTGAAAATATGCAGAAAAGCTATGTTTGTTTTGGTTTGGGTTGGTTTTTTTGTCTCTACGTTATTGTTTCCAATCAGAGGGAACCATAAATGAATAGTTACAAATAGATTCTTTATATTTTTGAAAGTAGCTTTAACTTTCACGCCACTGGAAATACTTATGGAAATTACACAAGGACAACTTCTTTAATGTACCTATTTTTTTATTCTGGTAAATATGCTTTCAAGCATCACTTTTAAAACTTCTTGCCCTTTAAAAATACATTTACTGTAATCAGAGTGCTGTGGTTCCAGGGAGTACACTCCTCTTGGTTTCAGTTTAACTTAACATATGACCTTGTTGATAAGGGGGACCCTCACATCTGACCTTTAGGATCTTCCACAAACCTTTCCCACATCAGGGCGTGGGTTCACAGCTGAAAACTCCCAGGCCTTTGACATTTTCTGTTTCTCAGAGCAGACCAACCTTTCAGGGAATCCACATAACAAGTTGTTTGTGGTCCCTTCTGTACATCGTGAATTCACTGATCAGGCTCGTGAAGATTATCTGGAGATACTGAAAAATTTATTGATCCCATTAATTTGCTCACCAAGAGAGTGAAAGATGACTGGTATTTAAACCACTGTGAAAGTGTTGTGTACTACAGGCATTAGCATTTGTCTGCTGTGGTAAAAGCACGTGATGAGTCTCTTTGTGGTACTATAAAACCTAGAAAGGCATTAACAATTCCGTTAAAATTTCATGTACTGTAGACCTCGTAGGGTACTGGAGCGTATGTTCCATTTGGAGGAAAATGCCTGCTAAATTTTCACCACAGCCTTCTACTTCAGGGCCTACTTAAGGGACCAAATAATGATTTTTTTATTGAATGGTAATATTTCATAGCAGGTCTTTTTTGGGTTGAAGATGTTGGCTTTGTGTGCACGAGCGTTGTGGGTACTTCAGCATAGGTTCTACTGATCTTACAGGTTTTGTAGCTTCTGTAAAGGGCAGTTTTTCACCTTCTTTCATCTGTGCTGGAGCAGCAAACTGATATTAATGTAGTAGCTGTAGTTCTGCTTAATTTGCTTTAGTGTACGACTGGCAGAATTCTTTCATGTGTGATTTTGGTTTTGGGGGTGATGGTGGCTTAAGGAAGAACAGCCTCTGCTCCTTACACATCTCTTTACTTAAGTCCCACTCTTGGACTTTTCCCCACTCATTCTTCTCAGCCACCTTCTAGAAGAATGCTTCCCATTTTCCACAGATTGCCCCTATCCTCCTCCAGTAAAATTTCTTTTTAATTAAAAAAAAAAAATTGGTACTGTGTTTTCAGTTATGAAGGGTTTTATTTAACTCTAAAGTGCATTTCTGGTTAGTGGTCTTTACTCCCCTCCATCAGTTCACCAGTGCCACCCTCCCTGTTCCAACACTCTGTCTGTGCTTTAGTGTACAGCCCCAGCACTTTGCAACCCCATTTTTAACTCTCTCCTTAATTCCAGGACTTTGGGGACTGCAGGCTTGATGTTGTCATGGACCTGGGCACTTGCATATGCCACTTTTCAACGTCCTGAAAAGATGGATCTTTATAATTGGAAGACTGGATGTTCTTTTCTAGTGCTCTTTCATTTAAATATTTATAAATAAATTGATTTATAAATATATAATATATATAAATATAAAACATGTTATTCATATGAATAGTTACATTCCTGCATGAATGAATCCTTCCATATACAAAGCTAATAAAGGCATTGGATATCTCCCTTTTTACACTTTAAACAGAGCCTGCTTAGGTTCTCTATTTTGTCAGTAGTTAGCTCTAATACTTGGATGTTCTCTTAATTTATTTACATTTAGGCTGAAAATGGGAGATTCAGTGCAGGGTGGGAGAATATGGTCAATATTAACTTAATGCTACAGCAGCTGGGAAGGGAATGGTCAATCCATTCATTCTGCCAGTTTTCCCTGTCTCTTCCAAGGCCTTTGATGCCAGATGCTCTGGAGCATATGAAGGATTTCCTTGAAGGCTGAGAGAAAGGGATGATGATTTTTATTCTTTTTCAGGTCGGTTTGTAGCTGCCAGCTTCATAAAGCTGGACTGCAGCAACTGTACTGTGCTAGTGGTGGAGAATAATAAGTAAAGGGATCCTCTGACGTGTGGGATGCCTTTATCTGTCTTTCCCTGGTCTTTTGGTATCCCCCATAAATTATAACACATTGCAATTTGAAACAAAATTAAAAGGATGAATCAGAGGATATTTACACTTACATGCTGTCAAAATCCATGGAATTTACAAGTGAATAGTGTTCCAAATATGCTAACATTTTTCTGGCTTCCTGTCATTTCAGTCTGTCCAAGAGCTGCAGCAACTGCAAAGGAGCTGAAACTGGCACAGTGCAAAGAGGTTTTCGGGTTTCTCCTTCCTGAGAGCTCGAGGCATTATTTCGTAATACATGATTCAGCAGGAAGAAGTTGGGCTTTTCCTCAGAAAAGCTCCACACTCCTGTGATTTCTGTTTTATTTTATAATTTTTCCATCTTGAGATCACTGAATCATATGAATCATTGGGATTAAAGTGTTGTCTTGAAATGATCAGAGCAGGGTCACCTGCAGAAGGATGTTCAGGGCTGTGTCCGGTTGAGTNTTATAATTTTTCCATCTTGAGATCACTGAATCACATGAATCATTGGGATTAGAAATGTCGTCTTGAAATGATCAGAGCAGGATCACCTGCAGAAGGCTGTTCAGGGCTGTGTCCGCTTGAGATTTAGGTATTTCCAAAGGTGGAGGTCCCAAAATCTTCCTGGGCCACCTGTTCCAGTGTCTTGACCACTTTTCTCTAACAAAAACATCTTTTATTTGGTTTAAATGTAATTTCCTGCATTTCAGTTTGTGCTTTTCACCACTTGTAGTGTCACTGTGATGTCCCTCATCCTCCCTCCCTCCCTCCCTCCCTCCCTCTCTCCCATCAGGTCCTGATAAACACATGGATAAAATCTGTCCCCACCACCTCCACTCCTTCTCCTTGCTGTCTAGTCTGAGATATTCTTCCTCTTTCCAGTAACTGTTCTTTAACAGGCTGAGCTGAACTCGGGTGGCTCAGGTTTCTCCAGGATGTTTCCTGGGTGATATTTTCCATTCCTCTTCCACCAGGAAAGGAACCATCATTCACCCTGCTTATCATCAGCTTGAGTCCTGCACTCAGGTGGTTCCTTTCCACTTCTCCTCCTCTCTGCTGCAAGAAGTGGAAGAGTGCTCTGTGCTGTCCCTCCATTCCTCATAGCTTAGACAACTCCTGTAAAAGTTTAGATCTTTTAAAGAATAGTAATAAAGAAATATTCCACTGTCCACTCAGAGTTCTGGTCTCACACTCTGTCTGCCTGAGAAGTCGTATTTTCTTCTACTCTGCCAACACTGGGGACTTGTGAAATTTCAAGTATGAAAACTAGGAGCTTTTTCTTTGAATTTCTGGTTTTAAAGTCCATGGAAACTTTGAGTGGACTTGGACCTGTGATTGTTCAGTTTTTAAATTTCTGAGATATTATCCTCCTTTTTTATCTTTCATACTGTTGTTAAAAAAGAAAAGAAAAAAGACATTTCTCAGAACAGTTCTGGGTCATTCCTTCTTTTTACCTGACTCTTCTTCTCCCTGGTCTCGATTTGTTATTCATCTTCCTGGTTTTGGCTTCAGCCTCATGCTAAGATAACTTTTAAAACAGTGCTGTCTGCTTTATGAGTCAGGATTCACAAAATCAGAAGGACTGTTTCAAACGGTTTGCTGACTTCCTCGAAGTCAGAGGCTGTTGGACTCCTTAAAATTAATGTTTAAGTAGTTTAAAGTGTATCATAGAACCAATCTTGATTTTATAATTTCCTGTGATGGAGAGCCCACTTCAGACTTAAAGGTTACTGATTGTTAGTTGCTGTCATGACTCAAAATTAATGAATTAATTAACATACTTCATTTTTCATCTGATCTAGCTTCCTACTCCTGCCTGGCAGACCGTAGGGACATGCTTGACCTGCACTGACTGAAATTTCCTATGATCAAGGAAAACACTGAGCTGCTCGAGGTTTTCCCCCAAAACACTTGGGTGAACTGTCATACTTCTCAATCCTTGTAATTATTTTCCTGGCTCATTTATGAACTGTTTACAGCATCAGTATCTCCTCAGTATGGGTATTAGAACTGGATACTGTATGAACGTGGTGAGGAATAAGCTTGGCTGAAAGATGTAAAAGTGTCCTTTCAGTAACTGATGAGATTATTTTTGGTCTGTCATTTATTTCTGTTTTGAAAAAGGGGTAATTATTTCTTCGAAGAGGAGTTGTTATTGTGTGAGTTGCTAAAAAACATCCAGTAAAAAGAAACCTGTTAAGTAGTAATCCATGATTAATACAGGCTAAATTGCCTTTACAGTCTTAGCAATGTACTGAACCAACACAGAGCAACTCTGAAAGTAGAGCAATAATCCTGCCATCTGCACTGATTTTTGTATCTAGAGAGACTTCGAGGAATATTGGGCTGTGAAGTGCCAGAAATGTCAATTATCAGCCTAGTGAAATTACTGTTTGCGAGCGAAAATTTGAGCTCAAATAGCTGAGTTTGGATGTAAATGAATTCTCTCGAATTAGTAAGGCATCAAGATACTGCATTCTATACCTTTAGTAAGACATCAAATAGATGTGTTTTATACCCAGATGCAGTTCAGAGCAGTGAATCAATCACACAGGGCAGGACATGTTCATTCTGCACTGTTTCACTGCAATCTAGCAAAGAAAACTCAGTCACGCCCATCACAACGTGCCTGTTGATCCAATCATGCAGAATTTCTTTTTCCTTTTGACCTTTCACCAGAAGAGCTTAAAATTTATAGGTGGAGTATCTCTCATTCTGTGGGCCAAGAAGCCCAAGCAGTGTTTGGAGAAGTAGGCACCTATGGTTCACTGAACAATTTGCTGCTGAGCTTAATGAACCAGGATCTGCCTGATTTGATTGTGCCAGTATTTAGCAGCCTAATATGTCTGCCTGGAGTATTTACACGTTAGGTAGTTGAGAGGTAGTTCAGCCAAAGGCTCTATGGGAAAGTGGGATGGAAAGGCCCCAAATTAGATTTGCCTCAAGCTACTGAGGCAGCTCGTGTAGACAGAGATGAATTTTGAACTGCAGAAAGCCAAAGTGATTTTGTTTAACCATTTGCCTCACTTTTAAATTGGCTGGCGTATAATATCACAATTTGTTTTGGTTTTCCTCGGTGAAAATTCTAAAGTCTTTTACTGCCTACTAGGAAGTTTTATGGAGGTTATTTGAAGGTTAAAAAGCCTGAAATCTCACTGTTTCTAACATCTTTTAACCACTGTGCATTCAGTCTGGAGAAAAAATTACTATTATAATTTTACAGTCAGCATCATTATTCTGCTTCCTTCTGATCTTAATGCCATTTTGGCTACTCAGCTGGGGTAAAAATCGTAGAAAAATCAGCCACACACATCTCAGTTAAATGTGAGTATTGTCTGTAATTGAGAGGGATATTTGATAATGTACTGTGTGTGAGATAGGGTTGGGACAATGTATATTATTTATTGAGATTGCAAGAATTATTACAAAACACAAAAAAATGGAGATTGTCTGCATGGTTTGTAATGAATGTGGAGGGGGGAAATCCCTTACATTTCTTGTTACATTTGGATGGACAGTGCTTTTTTTATCTAAGGTCCTGCTTCCTTTGATGCCTATTCAGCACTGTTTTGTTTAATGAGATAACTTCTTCAGTGCATGTTCTCCATCACTTATTTAACAGGATATCTGTTTTCGGTGTTGTCTTTTAAATCAGAAAGCAGTTTAGTTGTTCAGTGTGGGTGGGGCTGTGAAACGGGGATGGGATTTACCCTTGGGTTGTGTTTCTTTCTGAGGCTGCTGGGATTTCAGCAAGGCATTGTTCTATCCAAATTCAAGTTTGTTTGGGCCTCAGTGAAGGGACATCTCCTTTGGATTTTCTTCCCTTCATATTTTTATGCCCCTATACAGCCAAATATACAAAGTTCTGCATGATAGATGAAAAGCTGTGCTGGAGTCCCTGCTGCTCTCACCTTTGTTGTTTGAAAAGGGGCTGCATCCTAAACTACCTCATTCTGTTAAATATTAGTGAGCCAATACAGTGAATTTGGATGACTAAAGTTGACTGAAGATGCATTGTCCGCTTCGTGTTGTGTCTGGTAAATAGCTGGTTCCTGTGGGAAGCACCTAAAAAGGTAGAGGGTCTTTGGTAGCACATAAATTCTTTAAAAAAAGCTTGATCACGGCAAACTCTAACATCAGTTCGAAGAAGGATAAAAGAGGAGGAAGAGATTCAGACAGCTTTTTCCTTTTGTAAACTCGCTGCTTTATAGGGGAAAAAATAGCTGGAAGTAGCCTGTCTTACCCAAATGAAAGGTTGTGGATTAAGGCACTGCATTAGTGAAACAGCTGCACCAATGTGAAACAGAAAGTCCTCCAGCTTCAGCCATCATGGGTTTGTTTGGTTAGGTCTAATTTTGGAAGTCATTATAGCAAAGGTAAATGACTTGCACAGGAGACTACTGTAAACAAAAGACTCGATACATTTACTTTGGCAGGAGCCTCGAGGAGTCTCGGGCCTTTCACTGCCTCCTTTATGCAGCGCCTGTCCTGCTCTCACTGCCCGCCTGTGTGCAGGCAGCTCTCCCTTCCCTCCCTCCCCTCTGACAGCTTCTTTCCCCTCACAGGTCGGATTTAAGGGTGGCAGCACCTGCTGCTGAATTGCTGGTGTGGAGCTGTAGAACACCTTTATGTTTCGAGTAGCTGCCCCAGGATTTCTAAAGCTGCTGTGTTTTACTTGAGTAAGAATCAGCTCCCTCCCAGTCTAGTACTGGAATACAATCTGTTTCAAAAGCTTCACTTTTAATTGTGTCTTCTTATTGGTTGCTTTTTGTGTTTTTTATTTTATCATTTAATAGCTTTATGCTTAGCTATTCTAAGCATGCTGATGCTTAGCTGAGTTTTCTAGTTTTTTGATGAAGATTAATGATAATGAGAATGATAATTCCTTTCCCAGGTCTGTGCCCATGTGGTTCAGTGCAGGCTCTGTCCATTCCACATTGACTGACACTTGTATAGATGAGGAGGCAAATTCTTGATTACAGAATGAGAGTGCCTATGCAGAGCCTGCTCCTTCCCTTTCACGAAGCTCCTTGGGCACAGCAAGCTCTAACATCAGTCATTTCCTATGGGCCTGGCAGAGCTTTCCAGCATCTGTAGAGCTGGGAGGGTGAAGGAGAGGGGCAGTGAGACTCCTCTCCCTGTGCACTCAGTCCCTCAGTCCTGCACTCCCTGGCTGCTGGGTGACCCAGGAACTCCCCTTGGCAATCCTTGCCGTGGGTGACTTCTGACTGCTCCCCTTTCCCAGTTGTTGAGAAGTGCTTTCAATCAAGGAATATTTGTCCAGGCATACTTTGACTTCTAAAACACACGGAGCAGACTACTGTTAATTATTTTGTTTAAAATACAAGATGATTGTGCTGCATCTCCAGATGACAAGAGGCCCATCCCTGCACATCCTCAGACACTTTCTGCCCACAGGGGTGGCAGTGCTGCTGGTCATTCTGATAAATAACCACTACCAAAGGAATTAGGGCCATTTTCTTGTGCAGGCTTAGAGGAGAGGATTATCTTTAGCTCAGAAATTGCTCCCTTAGTGCTTATTAACTAGAAATACAGTAATTGAGAAGCTGGCAGGAAAAGATTTTGTCTGATAGTAGCCCTGATCTCTGAAATGGAGTATAACTACATAATAATTACACACTAAAGTGTTTGACTGGTGTGACAGGTATAAACTAGCCAACCATGGAATGGCATGCCTGGAAAGAAGTTTTATTTCAGATTTATTTCATCTCATGCTGTATATACACCATGTTTGTGCTTTCAGGTCAGGCAGTTGATTCTGAAGAAAAAGATGTGGGTTTATCTGCATGAACTCTTTTGAACTTCCTTCCACCTGCAGGGTCTTGGAATGTCAGGAGAAGCAGACAGCTTGGGTATTTTTCTCCAATGTCTTCAAAACCCAGAAATGTAATGGAACAATCTCTTAAAGAGAAATATCCTGTACTCCAACTTATGGGGGAAAAATGCAAAAGATACACCTCTTGAAAAAGCCAGCACAATGTTTTGACTTTATAATAAGTAACTAATAAAACACAGAAATAAAATACAGAATTTTTTTTTCCCTGTGAGGAGGTGACTTAATGTCACCACATCCTTCTGTATAAAGCTTAATGATCAGCTTTGATTACCCAATATTGAAGATAAACCCAATGTCAAGTGCAAAAGTTTTGGCTACACAGACTTGTTTTAAATTTCCAGTGTGAGATTCAGCCTGGAATTTCAGGGGTAGTGATGTGTGGCTGTCAATAGAACAGAAACTCTTGGAGTAGTGAACACTGTGAAGTTGTGTGTGCTGATCCCAAAATGCTCCATGCACTGCATCCATCTGAAAGTGGGCAGGAGGAGACTGTAACTTCTAAAAATGAAGAACCAACATAATTTACAGCAAAGATCTAAGTGATATCTGAATTGAAAACCTGTGAATTTAATATCATGACCTTCTTTTCATCAAACAGTAAAGTCATATAACTGCATTTCTAGGAGTTTATGCTCACAGGCATTAGTGTATTCCTGATTATTTTATGATATGCTATTCCTCTTAATTAATGTCTATTGTGGAGGATGTTTTATGTCCTTTCTACACATCACACATGCTTCAGGTGTAACAGTCGCAATAAAATTGACTGTGAAAATAGTCTTGTTTTATTTTAATAAAAAGGAGTTTTGCCAGCTCTGCCCAGATGTGTTGAATTTAGTAAACACTTCAGGTAGGTGCTAAGAGCCCTGGCATTGGCAGGGAGGTCTGTGGGGGCTCCCACTGAGCTTTCAGTGCCTCTCACCTCCCAGCCTTTGGGTAAATGTGGAGGTGTGTGCAGTCCCAGGAGCTGTTGGTCTCACTGCTTCAGCTGTGGGGGGCTGAGGGGAGGCTCTCAGGGCTGCCTCTGCGTTCTGGTACTTGAAAGAATCTAGATTTGTCCTTCTAAGCTCAGACAAAACTGGGTGTGTGCTATGGCAGGACCTGCCCCTGGGCTCCCTGTGACAGGGTGGGGAGGGAAGGGTTGTGTTCTTTTCTTCTTCATACTGCACAAGGCCAGAGAAGGCTCAGAAAGGGATTATTTCAGCCTGTGAGGAAATACAGCTGCAACAGGAGGAATTTGCTGTTTAAGCCAGTTTCTTTTTCAGAGTTTCTGTTGCTATAGCCACTTTATTCCTAGTAGAACTGCTGGAAAGGCTGGAAATGGAAAAAAAAAAAAACAACCTGGCCAATTCCTTGTGCATTCCTTGTGCAACAGGTGCAGTGTTCATTTGTGAGCACAGACTGAGCTGCATCTCCTTCCATGCCCAGAGAATGCCTGCAGGCAGCACCTTCCACTAGAACCTGGGATTTCTGCATTTCATATCTCCTGGAAGGATGCCAAGCAGAATTTAATTGCTTGTGGTGAAATCTTTCTCTGTGGCTAGATAGGACATTGAATGCTTTTGAACTTCTAAATTGCCACGGGACGGCCTGATCTGGCATGGTTGTGATTAATCTGCAGACAGATAATGAAAGATACTTCATCACACAGAGTTCTTTGATGCACTTCTTTGTTTTATAGATACCAGGCTTAACTGGAGGGAGAAGAAGGGAGCTCTTGCAGTAACACACACGTTTGTTTTTCTGTTCAGTAAATTGACAGGTGTTTGGTTTGTCTTGTGTCTGCCCAGGAAACCACATCTTGTCTCCTGGAGAGGCAGTTGGGAAAGGTCTCACGCCAGAAGCTGCCAAAGATCTTGGACTCCCCGAAGGGATTGCAGTGGCAGCATCTCTGATTGATGCCCATGCTGGAGGACTAGGTACTCACTCATGGATTTACTATTCTTGGAGACAGGAATTGTTGAATTAATTTCAGAGAGCCATTTTTGTCACAGCCTGCTTTTATCCAGTCATTTGCTCTGATGCTATTCTTAAAAAAACCCAAAATCATCACAATAGCTGCTAATGCTGCAAATGTGTTTCTAGAAAGGGGATATATCACTGTTATATGTCTTTTCAGCTGGATTTACGAATTGTTTGTTAATTTCTGCTAGTTCCACTTTTGACCAAAACACCATGGTGTTGGAATGCCAGCATGCTGAGAGTTTGCATCTTCTGTTGCTCAAAACTTTGGGGATATGCAAGAAAAATGAAAAAAAACCCCAAAACATTCTGAGGGAGAAGCCTCATGTTCGAGCCTTGTTTATAGTCAGGCTTCTTATTTGTTTTAGAAGTGATTCATGATTCAAAGCTTTAAGTCCTGATGCTTTGACTTTTTTTCTTTTCCAGCACAATATTCTGATGTTCAGCCCTGGTTCATCTTTTTTGCAATACATTTGATGAGGCTTAACAAGTTCATTTTCTTACTATGCTGTTTGGCCTTATCTAAATACAGTCAATAACAAAGAGATTCGGTGTAACTTTTTCAGCAGGAAATTGAGGGTTTTTTAGTTTGCTGGTTTAGAAAACAGTCTTACCTCAGGAAGTTTCAGTGTTATTGAAACAGTACTCTTTAATGGAAATGTGTTGCTCATCAGAGGATTTTTTTCTAGCTCTAACTGAAACATGATTAGCTGCTAAACTACCAGTTTAGTTTCAAATGTTTTGCGGTGTTTTAAATCTCATTTATCCTTCTAGAAAACTGTGGCCTGGAACTTTTTAAATGTTTAAATCCCTTTACTTCGCTTCTGGTGAGGTTAATAATCATAGAGATTGCTTTTCTTGCTACCTGGGAAGGATTAGATGTAGATCTGTCTGCAAAAAGGAAGACTGAGCTTCAATGTCATATTTGTAGGTGTGTTGTGACTGACTTAAAAATACATGTCAGTTAGCATCCTAATTGCATAAAAATATGTTTAAAACTGTGTGCCCTGGCAGTTCAGTGTTCTTGGAAAAGAATATAGTAATAATCTGACCTGAAAGAATGAACTTGCTGCAAAACTGGGTTGTCACAGAGCATGTGAAAGTGGCAGTGGAGGGTCCTTGTTTAATTGGCATCATTTTGTGATGCTGGATCCAGAGCACAACAAGTTTGCCCATTAAGTTTCATGTGCTGAAATCAATCAATTGAATTTCAAGAAGAATAGAGAGCAACTGTTTGTTCCTTGATACAGACTTCTGTAAAGAAGCTCTGACATTAGAAGTACTCAGCTGCTGGCATCCCTCAGAGAAGGTCTTCAGTGGATAGAGACAGTCTGCTAATCCGAATATGTTTTCCCAGATGGCACCACAAACACCAGCAGACTCCTGAAAGGATTGCCAGGAGGAGAGAAACCACCCAGGTTGTTGTTAGAGAGAAGGGGGCACTGCAGAGGGCAGAGTCAGGAAGGCAGTGGGAGAACGTGCATGGTAATCACACCAAAGCTCAGTGCAGTCTGGGACAAGAGGAGGATTTACAGTGGAACTCATCCTTCTTGAGTCTAAGAAAGGTAATAAATGTGTGGAAATGATGTGGAAACTTAGTAGAAAGGACAGTAAAAATGAAAAGGTTTTGATAGCAAAAGTGACAGCAGGAGCAAAAGGAAAGTTGAAGAGTGCAAATATGTGAAGGAAAATATCCTGCAGGCTAAACCAGAATGACATGGTGGACATCTTGTTTTCAGTGTTAATAACTCTTGATGCAGTTCAGATCTGGTTTTGGCTGGATGTGAACTGTGGTTTGGCTGGGCAGGTTCCTGAACTTTATGAAGGCTTCAAAGTTTCGAGCTCAATAAGGAAGAGATAAAGAATTATCCCATGTGTATGTTTGAGGGGGTTGTATGTGGCTCCTGAATCAGTCCATCTGATTCCTCTTATGGAAAAGGGAAGATCTAAGAGCCAAGAAGTGATGTCTTACATTTTGACCTACTGTACCAATTTGAAAGAGTGAACAGATAAAACTGTGAGTATGAGAGGCCAGGCTTGTGGGACTGGCCTCATAAAAATACTGTTTGCATTGCACCTTTTCAAAAAGCACTAGCATTGTTTCAACAAAAGCAGATGATTTATGGTGCAGTGTTTAAAATACCATGGCACTGTGGAAGAGATCCAGAAGTGCACACTGCTAAGCACTGCCTGCCTTCCTAAAAATCTCTCCTCTGTTCTGTGTGGTGCACAGACTTCTTGTTCTCAGTCTCTGATTTTGAGTCTGCCTCAGACTATGAAAAATTCCATCTAAGCTAAAGGTGAAAGTTACTTATAACAGCAATTATATAACTTTTAGCCAATATTCCAGACTTTTTTGTTGTCTGACTTTAATTAGTCACAAACAGGAAGACTCTAACAGTTGTAAACACTGGCGAAGCCACTAAAATTCCAAAAAGGGCCATAATTCCTGTTTTGCAAAATGCATATTCTCTTGGCGACTAAAAAGATCTTTTCATTTCTATATTGTTTATGAAAATACATTTGCAGCATATGCTGACTATTTAGTTTAATAGATTTCTTCCCTCTCAAGTGTGAACAGTATTTTTAACTCAAGAAATTCTAATACAGTGTTACTTAATGCAGGAATTTGCCTTGTAGACAATCCTATCCAAAATTCCTAATATGCACTCATCATGTTGGAGCAATGAAAAATAAAGCATGAGTTGAAGCCTTACTTGCAGCTTTTTGTTGTTCCTGGCTCTCTTTATGATAGCTGTGCTACTTCATAGTTACAAGTCAGTTTGGCTAAAGGGACATGAGGATGGATTTTTTAAGACTTTAAAATTTTAGCCCTTAATTTTCTGATTATTTAGATGACTTCCAGCCCTGATAATACCAGGATAACCATGATGATCCCAGTAAGAAAAACCCCAGCAGACTGGTTTGATAACAGAGTGTTGCAGTGGTGACCTAAACAAGAGGCTGTTAATAAAAAGTAGGATATGAACCAGCCCTAATACTTGGCATCATTTACAATGTCCAGCAAATGTTTTCCTAATCCTTCTAAGCAGAGAGGAAAGGGTTATTTTTTAGCAGGATTGACAGACTGGTCTCCAGATTGAGCTTTGCAGATGCAAATGCACAGTCTGGTCACCAGTTTCCCCTCTGAAAAGCGATTTTTAAGAAAAAAGAAAACCAATATAAAAATGTTACTTGTTGGCTGCTGCATTTTTCTGGGTGCAGCACAGCCTCATGCCAGGAAGCAGCCTGGGAGAGGAGGAGGAGAGGGCAGATTCCCTCTGTAGCCTCTCCTGAAATGAATCAAGCAGGATGGGATGTGTTCTGAGGCTTTCCCTGGCGTCTCCTGGGTGTGTTTTCTGCTGCAGGCTGAGTGTTGCTGACTTTGTGTTCCAATCTGTGCTACCCTGCACACAGAGCCAAGCTCAGTTCCTCGAAGGGGAGGAATAATCTGCTTTTAGATGGTTCTGACATGGACACAACAGCAGCAGCAGTGAAGACAACAAAGCTGGCAGCCTTCCAGCCTCCTGCCAAGTTACTCCTTTCTCCAACTCATCCCCTGACAAAACACATCATCCAGGATGTTCATGATAAACTGTGAACAAATAAACACATCTGCAGCCTGCCAATACAGCAGGGCACTTTTATTGTGCATGCCAGTGAGCTACCTAAGAGAATAAATGTCAGGTTCACCATAAAATAACACTTCAAAATTATGATGATAGGCATGAATGTAGAAGAAATCATCTTGGGTCCTTATATCTGGAGTAAATATTTTAATCTGATGGATAAAATGATTTTCTTCATTGTCTAAGTGGACGTTCTTGATTTGTGGCAGTGGTGTGAGATACTCAGCAATTATTTGAGTGCAGGAAAGGTCTGTTTGGTGAGGGGTGGCTAGTTCTTCTTTAACAGAGAATTTTAATTTTATTTTAATAGGAGTAATTGGAGCAGATGTGAAAGGACACAACCTTCCATGTGAGAACCAGCCGATTACGTCCCGCCTCGCTATGATCTGTGGAACATCTTCGTGCCACATGGGGGTAGGTTGTGTGTGTCATCCTAATTTGTGCAGAATTTACTAACTTATGTTTTTGAAGGGAAAATTGACCTTTGTCCTTCTCACCCAGTTCTTTTTTCCTTGAATTTTTTCCTGGTAACTCTATATTTGCCTTCGGATATTAATTATAAATTACCGTGCATTTGCTATTAAGCAAGTACTTTAATAGTGGTAGAAATCAATACTGAAAAATGACATGGAAAGTAAAAACCACGATGGCAGAGTGGCTTAAAGAGCAGCCTGAAATCTGAGCCAAAGCCTGAGCCTGAGTTATCTGTGACAAGCCTGTCCCTAATGTGTTGCAGAAGAGTGTCTTTGGAGAAGGAGTGCACGTTTTCAGGCACAGCCCTGCTCCCCCACCTCTTCCCTTAATCAATATAAATCCTTCTCCCTCTGCAAATTGCCATGGTGTATAGAATTATGAGACATATCATGACTAAAAAGAAAGAAAACCCCCCAATAAGCAGTTTTTACTTTGCTAATTTTTCTCAGTGAATTAATACAAAAGCCTTTTCTGAGACTGCAATTAAAATTTAGTGTCTGCTTTTGAAATTTATACTGTTTTAAAATGTATGAGTCTGAGAGCATTCCATTTAGATAAGTACCCTTTTCTGCCACATTTTTTATTTAAATCTCATTTTGGTCTTAAATTTAGACTGATTAGAACTTGGAGTTTTCCAAAAGGAGCAAATGGCACTGGGACTACTAGAGGTGTTGGAGAGGACTGACATGCTTCATGGAGAAAGCTCCAGGAGAGAAAAAGAAAGGAGGCTGATAATAAAACATCAGTCTTAACAATAAGTTAAGTTGTCTCTGTAGTAACAGCCTGAATCCATGGTGATCTTGAGCATGAATAAATGGTGATCTTGTCACATGGATTGTCGTTCAGCAAAGCATTTTAGCACATGATTGAATTTAAAGACATGAATAATCCCACTATTGTGAAGCAGAGCATTGAGCTTAAATCCTGTAGACCAACTGGAATATAGTTTGGTTCCTTCCTAAACAAAAGTTTCAAGCTTCAAACTCCACCACTCTTGGCTTGCTCTGCCTTTGAAAAATTCTACTGGTACCTGTCTGTCTGTCATAGGGCAGGTGGGGCACCCTGGGGGAAGAAGTCACCCTTCAATCCCTGCCTCTGCTTTCATTATTTCCATTATTTTTTGATGGAGGTTCCTGCCCTTTCAGTAGGAGCTGTTTGAGTGAACTCTTCCTAACCTGTTTCATTTAGCTGAGTTCATTTAAATGGTTAAAATCAGTTAATGGAGACATAGTACTGGACTGCAGCAAGGTGAGGAGCTCTCAGGCAGCTTTCCCCAAAGGTCTAAGGGCAATGTTGGGTAGCTGGCAATGGCCCAGCTGGATCTGCTCATTCCTTTAGTACAACCAGCCCTGGAGGAGGACATGTGTGGGGTTATTTATTAATTTTTAATATTTGTACATTGGTGAGTTCTAATGTAGACTCAGTTCCCGACTGCAGATTGTTTGGCTTCCCAAACTAGAGCACAGCACATTGATATTAACACATTTTGGGTGCACACTTCACAACCATGAGGGTTGGGTCTCCATTAAATTTGTTAATGTAGCAAAGGGGATGGGATAAAGTCCATGTTGAGGTTCTGCATTCAAAGCAACCCCGAAGCTGAACACAGACTGTACAACTTTTTAAGGCTTTTAATCACTTCAATGCAAACTCGGGAATAGGTGCTTGTGCAGATTGTGCTAGATTTAAGTAGATTTTTACTTAAATCTACCTACTCAGCATTTTATAATCATTTCCTTAACTGCCTGCCTTCACTCATCTGCACAGGGAGGGGTATAACAATCTCTAACCAGCAGACAATAAGTAAATTCTAAACTTCTCTGGATCTAATCTGTGAAAGGATTTTAGTTTTCTGTTCTTTTATCTATTACCTGCACAGCCTGCATGAAGTGAACGTGGAGCACACAGAGCAGTTGTATTTGTGTTTTAATGAGACCTATATGCAGCTGCATTTGGCCGAAATTAGCTGTTCCTTTTTTTAATTAGGGCTATAAAATGAAAGTATATTATACTTGTGTTTTGATAGAAATATATATTTTCTCTCTCCGTGTGCACCAAGGGACCCTGAGGGCTACAGAGATTAATCATCGAATTTAATTTAATGCAGTGGGAGAGAGACCTGTGTGGTCAGGCGGGCATTAAAAAGTGCCTTTGATGTGCCTCAGGTGCACTGAGCCACAGTGAGCCAGCAACAATAATACCTTTGTGAGATGATCAGAGACGAGAGAGGGAGAAAATGGCCTGTGTGGAAACTCAAGGCCGTCCTTTGTTGTGGTTCTGGCAAACGAAGGAGCCAACTGTCAGGAGAAATTCAGCAAACAGAAAGCAGGGGGAAAGGACGGCTGGGTTTCTTTCAAGGGGCCGTAACAGGAAACTGTTCAAAATCATCTGCAATGCCTTTCTTTTCCACCCCTTCCTCCTCCTCTGGTCAGGGCAGGGGAACTGCTCTTGGTATATGTGTGTTGGTACAGTAGTTCCATTCTCTAGTCCAAGTACTCCATGAGTCACAGGAGCAGGTGATGCTTGAACACAGCATTTACTTTGAATTTTCAGAGAAAGTGCTCCTCGACCCAGTTTTCATTACCTCCAGGACTCTGGAGATCTTAAACAAAAGACTTTGCTAATCATGCCTTTGATATTTTAGAAAGTACAAATGCGGAACCTAATTTTACTCATGGCTATAATAGTGTAATTTGTGGTGGAGCTGCCATTTTTAAGTAAGGATATGCTTTTGGAATTAACCACTGACAGTTTGGGGTGATCAGACGCACACAGAGAATTTCTTGTTTCTGTTGAATAGCTCATGAAAGCAGCAAAATGCATGTTGCAATTGGGTTATTAACCCCAGCCCAGGTTCTGAGCTGTTGGTTGCTGAAAGTCACTGCCACCTCAGGGCTCATCCATTATCCATGAGGAAAAAGAAAAGAAAAGATGGTTTTCTGAATATTTTTGGACAGTTATGCATTTTACATGATTCTCTGCTGCCTCCTTTGCCCTAGCAAAAATCATGGGTAGAATTTGCATTTGGAATGGCAAATAAGCTGTTCTTTCACTTGTGAAGCATTGTCCCTTGGTTTGGGGCTGGGATTCATCCCTGCAGGTTTGATCTCTTGTGCCCAGGGGTATTCCCTGACTTTCCTGGGTGGGTTGCCACTGCCATTGTGCTTTTCAGGCAGGGGCTCTGAGCTCCAGCACCCACACTTGGCTTTGGAACTTTTGGGAGCCTTTCCCTACGTAGCCGTGGTGATTACACAAAATGTGTGAGTGGTTCTTCCCAGCAAAATCGCACCAGATTTGAGGCACTGAAACAGGAGCTTGCCTGTTATTCCCAGCTTGTAGTTTGCATGGGTCTAACAGACATGCCCCAACTTCTGGGAATAAGGTAATTGGCTTCCCTAAAAGCCTGTCTTCCTGCCAGTGTCTTAGGGTTTTATGGGGAATTTTAACAGTTTCGAAATTTCTTTTTCTTCTGAAACCTTTATGTGATCGGGAGGATTTCAGGCAGAGATTTCTGTATTGCCATGTCCCAGTCCTGGGCACAAGCATGCTTTTGCAGGGCAAAGTTTTACCATGATGAAAATATTGGTTGTTCTTTCTCCAACACCTTTTGTGATTCCCAGCTGAAGAAAGTAGCCAGAGCTGCTTCCAGTGGGAACATTCTGTGGCCTAATTCCACCTTATTGATGGAGGGAGTCTGAATTGGCTGGTATTTTGAGTCCCAAATGCGCAAGGTTTGTGTTCCTTTGTGTACAGAGTCTCTGATATATTTTTTTTTCTGTCTTCATTTGGTGAAGTGGTCTGTGTTCTTCTTCAGTCATTCCTTCTTTATCAGTACTCTGTACTCAGCACCTCATTTTGGGGATTGTCAAGGAATCTCTTCAAGTTTAGATGCAATCTCTTCTTTTGCATCTGTGTTCGTTACTTCTGTGACTCTTGGCATTGGGAACAGACTCACCTGGCTTGGTGCACAATCCTTTTTCCCTGGGTGATAATATGCTTGTGGTTGGAACTGTATAATTAAGTTAATTTTAAATAAAAATAACCAACACAAGTAATTTATCTTCTATCTTTTCAGATTTAATACATGAACTAAAAGGCAGAGCGACTACATGAACAGCAAAATGCGCAGATCATTGCTGTCCCAATGTTTACTATGGATTATTTCAGGAAAAATATCCCATTCTCTCTTTCGCTAAGCCTGACTAGCCTTTGAGTGTTTTCTGCTAAAGGAACTCCAGCCCAATTAGCTTATTCTAAATTTGTTCATTTGATTCTCATGATGACTGGCAAACACAATAGAGCTTCGTTGCTCCACAATATCCGCCCGAGCTGCCAGCTTTGTTCACACAAATAGAGTGTAAAGCACGTTTCCACCCCCAGAGCATGCACAGTACGTGTCCTTTGCAGTACATCCTGGAGAGGAGACAGCAGAGACATGCTGGCTCACAGTGTTCTCAGAGCCTGATCTCTAATCTCAGTGGGAGCCAGACCAGCAAGTGGATTCAGTATATTTTGGCTCTGATACGAGAGTCTCCTCTTCAGAACATGCCACGTTGTTAAAGCAGCAGCCTCTGGAGTAATCACTGCTCAGGGACTCCTGAGCTGCTCGCAGCGATGTGTGACGAGGGGAAGGCTCGCAGGGCCCGAGGCTGGTGCCTGCTCCGGCAGCTCGGTGCGGAGCGCTGGGGTGGCACTGCGGGCCGTGCTCGGGGAGAGGGAGAGCGGCAGCAGCGCCGGAGCCTCGCACGCTCCCCTCGCCGCTCAGGCATCCCTGACTCGGAACGTGCAGTCTCCGGGGGGACAGGGCAGGAGCCCAGGGCAGCAAAGCCCCTGCCAGCTGGCTGGGACCCAGCGTTTAGCAAAGGCAGCAATTTGTCCTTCTCCTGACCAGGGGAAAGGCGCTGGGGTTGGGAGGGTCAGGCGAGCGGGAGAAGGGGGAGGAATGCAGGAGGGAAAATATAAAACCAAACGCAAACCTAAGTGAGGCTGGGGCAGCCTGGGCAAGTTTGGGAAATCATCTGTGTGAGCTTTATGAAATTGATAAGCGCCTGCCCTCTTGCTTTTTTAAATATTCCTGTCTTCGGTAAAGCCTGTTCTGCTCGTGAGCCACAGAGCCAGAGTGTTTGGAGTGGGAGAAAGAGCCGAGTGCCGCAGGAGCCTCTCCCTCGCCCTGTCCTCATTCGGCACAGTTCTGCTGCCTTCTATATTGCATTTGGCAGCAGTCACATTGCTGACTTCCCAGCTAATGAAGATGTTTTACATTTAGGGAAGGCTGCATGAAATGAAAACCACATTTACTTAGCGACTGTTGTTGCAGGTTGCCCATCCTTAGTGCACACAGATTTAGGCTTATGTAGAAAAGGTCACAGAGCCTATTTAGGTGCCTTTTCAGCCAATGGCCGTAGAAGAGTTATAAATCCATAAAATTGCCACCTTCTTTTACTTGTCCCTCAAAGAACTCCTCCACACCCTTTTTAATGAAACTCTCTGGTTCCATGTTCTAGCATCCTCAGTTTCAAAAAGAAACAAACACAACTGTAATATCCCCTTTGCTGGCATTAATTTGCCGTTGTATGCTTTTCTTGCTTTGTTTTGTTTTTAAAAGGCAAGAAGTAAAATATTTCTGCTAGTAGGGCATATAAAAGATTGTTGCTTTTCTGACCTCCCTATTATATTAATAAAAGCTAGGAAGACTTCAGTAGTTGTGGAAGATCATGTGCAGGCAGCCTCCAAAACCCAAAGCACTTACTTGCAGAACTAGTAAACCACAAAGCTTAAGATCTTGAAATGTAAATAGGAAGTTGGAGAGTTTACTTTAGAGCCAGCAGTGGTGAGTCTGTGCAATGTTTATTTCTGCTTGCCTCCCAGCCTTTCCTAAAGCTTGGCAGAGATGAAAGAGAGGCTTTCTCAGCGAGTTATTAAAAGTTTTTGTTATGAGCAAGATTCCTTTGTTCCTGGCCTGGCGTAATTCAAAGCTCAGGTATGCCTTGGTGATGGGGAGAATGGGACGTTCCTATTTAGCATATGCCTGTCCAGAGACATCAAAGTTTTGTACCCCAGTGCTCTGCTGATAACCAACCTGTGCAGGGGAATGTATCTGAAAGCAATTTAATCTCTATTGTACATAAACGAGATAATGCTCGGTAACATTCCCACAAAACTGTACCCTCAACTCTCCTTGCCTTTTGTGAACTGATCAGTTGAGTTCAAAGACACAAATAATAGATGTGGACTGAGAGAAGGCTTTGAAAAATGCTCTGCTTGGAGAACCACGAAGGCTGATACTCAAGAGGCGACTCACTGGCATCAGTGGAAACTTTGAAAATTCCAGCACACAGGGTGCTTTCCATGCTGTGGTTAACTGCAAACTGCCCTGTGTGACACAGAGGATCAGGGTGTTGGATTTTGGGTGCTGAGCCTTTAGAATACTTGCCCAGAGAAGCTGTGGCTGCCCCATCCCTCCAAGTGTCCAAAGTCAGGCTGGACAGGGCTTGGAGCAGCCTGGGATAGTGGGAGGTGTCCCTGCCTGTGGCAGGGGGTGGAACTGGATGATCTTTAAGATCCCTTCCAACCCAAACCATTCTATGATTCTGTGATCCTTTCTGCAGTGTCTGTTGTGAGGCTTTCCAGGTCTGACTGTTAACAGGACTCCTCTCCTGTTCTTCACTCCTTTCCCCATGTTTTGCCTTAGAAAGAGTGAGCAAGAGAGACTGAGCTTCTGACATTCCTGTGTTGGCACTACAAAGATTTAGCTGCTCTGGCTGCTTGGAATATTGAGCTGCCTCATTTGGGCCTCTCTGCTTAAAGCAGTGTGGGATTGAAGGGTACCTGTTATTAGATCAAGCCCTCAAGCCACCTTGCACCTTCATTTCTTAACTGTAACAGCTGTATATTTAATAGGATGTGGGGGATTTTGCTTCTTCTGTTGCAGGAATGAGGTTTTATTCTGGATTATGTAATTCTTGGAAAGTTAAATATTTATCTTCCTTCACTGATGCTCACATAACAGAATCACTCCGTTGCAGGGGACAGGACAAAGAAACTTACTTTTGATTTGTTGTTTAAGTATCAATATTCTAATTTTTGTTCATGAAACAAAATGCAGCAGCAGCCTTTCATTGTAACAGAAGATTTTTTGGTTTACTTTCCTGTATTCTTCAGAGTGATGCTATCAGACCTGACAGGTGCAACACCCCCATCAAGGCTGCAGAGTAACCAAATCTGATCACTCCTCTCTAGACCCAGAAGGATGGATTAGCCTGAAGCCCAAAGTCTTGAGCAACCCCAAGTGTCTTCCTGGAGTGTTCTGCTCCAAGGGCAGCTGGATAGGGGATTTTTCTCAGATCACAAGCATAAATATGTGTAATGAATGACCTTTCCAGATCCCTTCTCTCTCTTGTTTCTGTGAGTAGGTATGAATTCACTGAACAGGCTGCTTGCTCTGCGTGTCTAAATCTCATGGTAAACAAAGAGCACAACTCAATGTTGTGCTCCTTTTCTTAAAATAACTGTAAAAGAATAACTAAAATATAAATTAAATGAGATATGATAAGGAATATTCTTGGCCATCTCGTAGATTGTTTCTGGGCCCTGGAGCAATGAAATGGAATTTTCAAGGGAATACAATAATTGTATGAAAAACAACTTAAGAGTTTTCTGCTTGTTTTAAAACTTTGGAACTAGCCTTATTTGCAATGAGGGTTGTGAAAATTGGGGTCAAAATTTTGTTTAGTGAGCTGGTTTGCTCTATGGTTCTATCAGATGATTGCCTTTCCTTAGTTCTTTTACTTGCACTATGAACACGAAGCTGTGCAGATAAACATCTTTCCAATGCAAGATGTGATAAGAGAGTGCTGAATATTAAGGGCTCCATGGTCAAGGGGGTTTAGATGCAGTGCTGTTTATTCTTCTTAACAGCAAAAGTTCCCCCACACAGGCAAATTCCATCAGTCTTTGGACATCAGACCTCTTGTTAAGGCTTTTTTCTTCCATTTCCAATTCTGTGCATTGTCTCATGAATCAGTAGTTCTTTGTCTTAAGTTCCTTGTTGCTGTTCCAGCTGTGGATGGGGCAATATCTTGGATGGGGCAAGTTCTTTTAGGGAGAAAGTAAATCTCTTCTCATATAATCACTCTGGAAGCAAAGTGGGGAGAAGCATAAACTGCTGCTTTTCTCCCAGTGTCAGCTGGGAATCACAGTTTATGCTGAGTTCATTGTTTATAGCTGTGGGTGAAGGCCTGGGGTCCTCTCTCACTGTTTACTCTGTCCTTGGGAATCTGTCTCAGTAAGTAAGGGCTGAATAAACACCGAGTAAGGTCCTCAGGACTTACCCATTTAGTTATTCAAATGTTTAAAAATATGTTTTAAATAGTGTGTGAATGCATATCCCATGTAATGTAAATCTGCTTCCAGCTCCAGGGGTATTGCAGAGGATTTATTGAGCTGTAGGCATGACTCTGTTGTTGGTAGTGGCCTTCATTGATGTAGAAGGAACACTTAGATAATGGGGGAAAAGGAAAATCTCTAAAATGAACTGTATTATGCAATAAATAAATAGGAAAGTCCTTAAGGTATGTGGGAAGGGCATCCAGTCATGGTGACAAGGACTGGGCCTGCCTGGGGTTCCTCGGAGTTTGGCTGGGGGTCCTGGAGGGCTTTTCTCAAGTGGTGTTTAGGGGTAGAGTTTGTTTTGGTATTTGTGACACAGCTGTTCCACATGGACAGTTCCCAACCTGAAAGGCTGGGATGAGGTCTCAGTAGTCTCCTAAAATAAGATTCTGCTGCAAGAAGTATCTGAGACATGTTTGTTTAGGAACCAGAACTGAAGTTAGAAGGGCTGTGAGCTAAAGGAATAATTCTGAGACACTTAAAAAAGTCCAGTGTTCTTGTAAAAGACTTGCACTCATCTCTAAGTTGTCATTATAGTAAATTTATTTTCTAGTGCACAAATGGAGCTTTTGTTCATGAAAACTGAAAACTGGGGTCGGTTTGCAGTACCAGTCTCTTCTGAAGACTTGGTTTCTTGCCCTGGTGGAAAGTAAGAACAGAAATTTGCTTGAACTTCTTCTCACTAGAGGCTAGGAAGACTTTTTTTTGTGAATTATTGTATGTTTGCTGTGCTCCTGTGATCTTCCCTGAGCCCCCTGTTACTGCCCACTCTTAACAACAGCTTAGAAGGGACTATATGGCTTTTGGGGTTTGATTTTATTTTTTAAACATAAGAACAATTAGTTCATACCGTGATGAGCTTTAAGGGATTTAGCTTACCATAGCAGCAAATTGTAGTGTTACCAAGTGCATAGTTAAAATGGCCTGCAATTTGTTGTCTGTGCTTGAAGATTTATAATCTTCACACAAACTGGCATTTCATGACAGTGAATATCTATCATTGGAGGAGAAGTAAAAATAAATGGGTGGAATAAATGGTTGTAGCTCATTTGAGGCCCTGGATCCCCAGTGAACTATTGTTTTGAGAGGCACAGAAGTAACTGCTGTGAGTCATGGAGCAGCACTGCTGCAGAAGGGTCCAGAACAGCATTTCAGAAAGGACACAAGCAGAAGCCATGGGGTAACCAGACAACCTTTCAGTCCATTTATCAAAGCACTTGCAGTTCCCATTTCAAGGAAGGCGACACAGTAAATATGAGCAAAAAAAAAAAAAAAAAAGGTTAATGTGTATATCTGTATCCAGACATTTCACTAAATAAAACAATAAAATAAATCAATGCAGAACTGTTAGTGCTTAAGTGCTTAGCAAAAACCATCTGAATCCATCACAAATGTGGGAGCTTTTTTTGTTTGTTTTGGATTTTGAAAACAATTTAGCAGATTAAAGGTCTTTTTTTACCAATTTCTGAGAGAAACCTTGACCTTTGGGAATACAAAGAAAAGGATCATAGGCTACTGTGTGTCCATCGTGTACTTTCCCAAGCTGAAACATAAATAAGCTTAGTGTTAATGGATACTGATAAAAAGCAGAAGTAAATGGATGTGAACATTTAAGCTTGGAACAGTCAAAATTCATCTAATTTAAAGGGTTTATTGCAAAGCTGAGCATTCAATCAGGGTCCTTGACAAGACTTTTGAAGTTCTTGCATCTCTGATTTAGGCAGAAGGAAATGGTGGATGTTGACTGAGTCTGGAATGATTACCCCCGAATTCAATCCCACCTAACTTCTTCCAGAGCTGAAACTCTCAAGTTGTCTCAGGCTTCATTCCAGGTTTGCTTCCTGGAATAAACACAGGAGGTTAACCTCACACACCAGGAACAAAAACGTGACAGGGGTGCAGATGTTCTGTGCAGGACACCAGGACTGTTTCTTTCTGTGTCCACGGGCAGCAAACCCAGGGATAGTTCCAGAGGCAGATGCTGTGCTTAGTCTTGTCTGTGCTTCTGGAGACTCCTCTCATCAATGACTCTGAGTGACCTGATGGTCTGACACTGCTCCCTAGACCCTCCTGCACTCTCCTTGTGCTGATACAGAACTTGTTTGATGCCCCTGCTCCAGCCCCTCTCTGGGAATGATTCCCTGTTCTTGAGTCCAGTCCCTCAGCCATCCGACAGTGCCTCATGACACCTTTCATTCTGCAAAGCAAACAGCACCATTACTCTAGAAAGGAAACACCTACACCTCTGACCCCTTTCAGGTTATGACATTTTTTAGAAGATCATCTGTTGAATCCCAGGCTGATCCAGGACTTGTCTCTTTCTGACAGGAATCTGAGGATCCAGCTTTCCAAGATGGCAGAGCTCCCTAACCCCAAGCTGCTGTTCTCTTCCATCACGTGTGGGGTTCGTGACCCTGATTCACGGAGATGATTCAGAGTTTTTTGATGCTTCATGGGTGAATTGCACCCACATGAATGGAAACCTGAGAGTCTGCTGCTCACAGTGGTTCAGGAAAGTCATGGTCAGGAGATTGTTGGCAGAAGGTCTTGTAGAAGGTTGAGAACTTTGTGTCTCTTCCACAGTATGGACTTTTATATATATGAGCAACAATTGTTTCTCCAATTGTTTCTCTCAGAGTGGCTGCAGGTGGCCTTGTAGGGTGGCTAATTAACGCTCCTGATACAGCTGCCATTAAGCCATGCTCCTCTTCTGGCTTGTGCTTTAAGTGGCCAACTTCCAAAGACTCATGTCCCATTACAGCTCCCATCTTCTGCAAACAGCAGGTAAAATTCAGCAAAGAACTGGAACAGAACTTGAGGAACACATTCAGACCTCTCAGCTTCAGTTTTATTAACATCTCGCCATTTTTACTTAGATAATGGTAAGGCAAACAAAAGGAAGAGTGCTTCTTGCTTCCAGTATAATTTTCTTTTTTTCCCCTTGGTTTTATATTCTGCTTTTGGCTTTAGAGGTTTGAGTGCAAAGAGAGGAAGTCAAAAGTTTACAGTAGAAGAGGTAGGTACCAGTCTTGCACTCTATTTTCCCCTTGGGAAAATGGCAGGATTTTATAATGTGAAAAGTATTGTTCTACTTAAAACAAATATCAGTTGTCCAGCTTGACTGGTTAATGTTTGAAGCTGATATCATTACCAGCTTCTTTCTAAAGACTGGTATTAAAAAAAAAAAGGAAAAATAGGATTTTAAAATCCTTTTGTGCGATCGTGAAATAAGAGTCGGGGCAGATGAAGAAATGCACTGAGTAATCCATAGTGTGTATTTGTACCATGTCAGCAACTCCCCAGCAGCACTCCTGGCCCTGGTTTCCTGTGGAATGTGCCAGGTCCCTGGGATCTGTCACACCATGCACCACAGAGAGATGATGAGTAGAGGTGGTTTTGCTGGGCAATTGACCTCCAAGTTTTGCCCAGAATAATTTATTCATGTGGCTGTACCCTAAGACGTTCTAATACCAAACATACCTTGGGCTGAAAATTGATGCAGCCTGTTGGAAAAAATACCCACAGGCAGCTCAGATGAAGAGGCTGGACCTGGCTTCTGCCTGCAAATGGGCCTCAGGAGGTGCAGGGGGTCTGGGCTCTGTTGGGGACAGCAGT
Organism: Vireo altiloquus; assembly: GCA_013396875.1. Lineage (NCBI taxonomy): Eukaryota > Metazoa > Chordata > Aves > Passeriformes > Vireonidae > Vireo > Vireo altiloquus. The sequence continues at coordinate 94,427 of VZRF01013111.1, read as the reverse complement.
GAGTTAGTTCAGCCCCAGAGCATCCACTGTCAGAAGCTTTTCTCAGAAATGCAGCTTCAAACTGGTTTTAGTGGCAGGTCTCCAGAAAAGCTGCTCATATCTCTTTATTCCCTGCCTGTTCTGTCGCATTTTCAAAACACTTCTGAGTAAAACAGAGGTGGTTTTGGTTTTTCTAAGTATGATTTTTTTTTGTTGTAGTCAGTTTTAAACTATATTTCAATTGATGTGTTCTGTTTTAAGAATCAGTATCTTCCTCCTCTTCTCTTTCTTCTGCTCCTCCCCCTTCTCTTTTTCTTTCTCCTTCCCTTCTGCTGGTCTAGATGAATTCCTCTTTATACCAATAAATATAAACTCAGTACAAGTTGACTAATATTATTCGGAGTCCACCTATTCTTTTATTAAAAATCATAAGTTTTAATTTTTTTTTCAAATACCTTTCCTTATTTAGCCTTGACAAAACTCTAACTGTGCAAATGTTTAATAAACTCAGTGAAGTTTTAGTGAAATTATTAGTTTTTGTTAGATATAAGGCTGGTATATAGTCCCAATGATATAAGGCTAGTATATAGTCCCAATGTTTAACTCACCTGAAATATTTTCAGAGATGAAGCAATCAAGTTGCCCTGGGAGTGTGGTTTCTTTACTGCACAGTAATCACATACCTGGTTTGGTCTCTAGTTTGTAGACCAGTTAAATGTTTTATGGGGAATTCAGAAAATTGGAAATAGTTCTGCATGTGTGTCATTCACATTTTGTTGCCCTTCTCACACAGGTTGCTGCTTGGAGTAAGAGGTAACAGTGGTCCCTAAGAATTCATTTGTGTCTCCTGGTTTTAGGCTGTACAGAGAGTTTTGTCTGGGAAATAATTACAACAGGGATTGAACTTCCCAGGTCTCTGTGGCATAGCCTTGGCAATAAGTGATGAGGTTCATATTCAGTGAGGCATTTATGGAAGTGTTTTGTATCCCCTAAGCCAGAATTCTTCAGCTCCCTGTAAACAGGTTACCAAAATCATCTGTGGATGGCTGTGCTCAGGCAGAACCCCAAAGTCCTCGTTCTCTCTCTGTTGTTGTTGTCACTTGTGCAGCTTCCATCCTTCCAGTGGGATAAAGTGAGCTCTGTGCAAAGATTTTTGTGGTCTGGTCTTAATATCATTGGAGAGTAAATCTGTCACCGAGGATGGCTCAGGGGATGCCAGCCTGTCACGTGGAGCAGAGCTGGTGACTTGCCCACCACAAGCTATGCAGCTGCATAGCAAACCCATGATGGCCAGGGGACCTGAGCTTAAAATATAAGCAAATAAATTGCTGGCAGTATATGACCTGTAGGAATTGGAGTATTAATACATTTTAATCACCTTTGTGTCATGAAGTGCATTTCTTGTGTTCCAAGACATTATTTTCTTAAATATATCTTACATTGGGCTGAAGCTAGAATACTGTTTTGTGTTTAATATGTAATTACTACTGCTAATGGATATATTTGAAGAAGTTCACTTGGTGCAACATACATTTAACTTAGAAAATTGCCTCCAGACTTATGGGGAAGCTTAGTTTTAAACCCACTTAGTGCTTGAGAAATAATGCCAGGATGGCAATTTCAGAGTAGGCATCAGTTCACTGAAAACACAATTTCATGCCCCAGCTCTGCCCACTTTATATATATTTGTAATACATCTGTATGCCACCAGCAAGTGCTGTTATTAAATCACATAGTAGCTATTACTATGACCTAAGTTTGAACCAGAAACCTAGAAATGAAACATTCTTGGGTTTCCCTTTGAGTTCTTTCCTTTTTTTTTATGAATCTCTTTCATTCTTTTCAGAGAGTTGGGGTCGAGTAGCTCTATAAGACCCATCTGTCAGCAGAAGCAAAATGATACAGTTTTCTTAGTACAGGATTTTATGCATCGATGTAAAGCCTCTGAATTGAGTGACTGTCAGTATTCTCAATCCACAGTCAGTCAGAAACTTTGAAAGTTAAAAGTCAGCGGAAAAGTTAATGAAAGTATTTGACTTGTCAATGATCAAAGTCCAGAACTGTAAAGAGCATTTGTTAGTTGGTGACTGATGCAGTGCTTTTCCTTGTTTCTTTCTCTGCTCTCTCCATTAATATCTTAGATCTTTTCTTCATACCTGTCTTAGCCTAACAAAAGCAGCTGTTATTCTGAATTTCTGGCTATAGAAGCTGATAAGTGAGGTGATTTTCAAACAAATTTTCTGACCTAGCTTCTCCTTAGCAAATAATTACCTCAAAAAGTTTTGACTCTAATGTGCCTTGACTCTAAAAGTAGAATAAAGGATTAAACTTACTTTCATGGGAGTGAGTGTAAGTCAAGAATAGTCCCACAGAAATGTGATTTCATGTCTCTGTGGCATATTGCAAGTAAAAAGAGAATCTGATAGCGATACCAGAATGCTGCCACGTGTCAGAAGCTCGATATTAGGAAGCAGAAATTAAAATGGCAGAAGATAGATATAGCAGTATGCCTTTCTAATAGAAAGACTTGCTTTTCAGGTAAGTTCTCCAAATTCTCGGTCAGTGTTACTGAAGGAGTTTGTGTAAGCTTACACCAGCAACAGATGGTGTCAGCTAGGGAAGAAAATTCTGCTGAAATTCATGCTTCGACAAAACTGCTCTCTCCAGCATGGTGTGTTTTATTTTATCTTGTCTCTGACTGCTGTAACATTTACAGAAAGCTGAGGAGGAGACACAAGCATGTGCCTGATTGTTATGGCTGGTCCAGGAAAACAAAGCTCAGTAAAACAAATCTCTCAGTGCCTGTTGCTCATTCGATGGCCTGGCTGGATGCCCAGGTGCTGCTCGTCTGTGAAGGTCTCTGTTCTGTCCTGTCCTTGAATCCGGGGACAGTCCTGAAAGCTGAACTTGGGTTAAAGGCTCTGACTCCCCTGATCCACTCATGTGAGCTGTGAATTAGCTTCTCCTGCTTTTTTCCAGGTAGACTTTTATAACAGAAGTGGATTTTTTTTGACTGCCTTTGTTTTAAAGGGAGAGGCAAGGGGGAAGGACTAATCTAAATTAAATACATTACAGATCTCATATTAGTGCCATTTAAGCAGGTCCTTTCTTACTTTACCTTAATTCTAGATAGCCTTTTGTATTTTAAAAACATTTTTCATCTCTGTGGGCTGCCAGATGTGCTGCTGATACCTTCTGATCTTAGGTAGTGTGACATTGATTTCCCCAGCGCACGCCAGGGTTCAGGTCTGGCCTGTAACTCATCCAAATGATCTATTCATAACAAAAAGTGCCTTCTGGCAGTTGCACCACAGCTGAATATTGTTAAACTGAATTCATCCTTTCATTTGTTTCTGATTGCTCTATAATGTTTACATATCTTACATATTAGTATGATCTTTTATAAAGCACATGCTGAGGTTAAACCCACCCAGAGAGAACTTTATTTCCCTTCTTCTCCCTTTCAGAAGGTGTGGGACTCTTTTTTTTCCCTTCAAGTGAGCAGGAATCTTGGAACTGCTTAGAGCTGATTGCATCCAAAATGATGGGGCTGAGCAAGTAGGAATGTGTGTGTTGGGGAGACAGGGAAAGGTGACATTTCCTTGCACTAAAGGATTCCCCTCCCATCCCCAGACAGAGTAACTGTGAGATGGAATTGCATGTCTGGGTGTAATCCTTGTCTGAGTTGGCATCATCACCCGTGAGGGCAGCAGTCTCTGTGTGAACACGTTCAGCTGAAATATTTATAGATGCAGCTTATGACTCAAAGTCTCAACAGGTTCAGATTCCTCTCATCTTCTGTCTTCAAATTCCTGCTGCATTAATTGTGCAGAGATCACTCTCACCTCTAGCAGAGGATATCCTCTCTGTGTTTCAGTTTCACTCTGTATAAAAGATAGTAGCTGTTACTATGTCTCGCAGTGGGAGTGTGTCACAGGAAGAATTTCAGTTAAAGGGAAGGCAGAAAATCTTGGGCTCCCTTTGAATTTGTATTTTAACTTCCAGAGAAGGATGACATCTCTTATTTGCTTTAAAAATAAAAATCAATTGCCCATAAATCTGAAACACATGTTGTTTTTCTTCTAAAAAGATTAAGGATTTTCTTAAGCTCATTAAAGGAAAAAAAAATAATGACATTGATCCTCCTATATCACCGTAAGAATGTCTGAAGGCAATTGAAAGCTGTAAAAGAGACGTGGTGTGAGTGTAACCAAAATAGCCCCAAATCTGGCAAATTGTGTTTTGCTTTTCTTCTGGGTTCTGCAGCAAACTTTGCACTCTTTCTCCAACCTTATGCCTCTGTCTAGTCATGTGTTTCAGTGGGATTGGGTGGGATGTATACTCAAACAGAATTAGGATTTCTTATTATGAAAATACAAATGCCAGCTGCTGCATGGCTTGAAAGATTTAATCACCATCCAAATATTTCAAGGAGGGGAAATGGAAACCATTTGCTGTTTCTGATGCATATAGCTACAGGAGGATGCTCACCCTGTTGCTTCTCAGAGATTGTGTGTCTGTTTTGGGGAGTTTGTTATTCCCAATTTTCCTCCTTTCCATGTGCATCAAAGCCCAGAGTCTGCAAAATGTGAATTAAACTCCTTGAGTGAAAGGGGGAAAGGGGAAATCTGATGATGGCCTATCAACAGTAAAGCCCAACATGACAGCCAGTGATCTTTATTCCAGTGAAAAGTTCCCACAGCAACAAAACTGATAACCAAGTGCCCTGCTGGCTTTGTTCATCAGTGTGGCAATTCCCAACGCCCTCGTTTGCTCTGCTCGTGTGTTGAAAGTTTGCTGGAATGTGTACAAACGGTACTTCAGTAGTAAGAGGATGGGAAGCTCTCAGTGTAATGTGAGAGGAGCCAGCATGGAAATATCTTGTCCTAAATTCCTGTGAGTGTCCAAAACACTAGGCCAGAAGTACTGGCTGCAGGGAGAATTTTGTCTTTTCATGAATCTGAACATTTTGGTGGTGTCAGACTTACAGGACAATTTGGTAAATTGTGGAGTAATGACAGAGAAAAGGTGTGGGTTTTGTTTTTTATTTTATGAACTCTATTGCCCTTCCTGATGTTTAGACTTTCTCCTGATTTCATAAAGCATTTTGATGCCTTTAACGTCTTTTGGCTACTTGGTTTTTTCAGAGACACAGCAGCTGGATTTTCAGCTTGATCCCTTTGGTGTAAGCAGATTTTTCCTTCAGCAGGCTGCAGAACACTGCAAAGTTAGCTGCATCACAAATGCTTTGAGATAAGACTTCAAAACCTCAGGCCCCTTCTGCCCTAAATGTTCCTTGTCACCTGCTGGGACACTGTGCTGTGTCCACCCCTATAGGATGGGGATGAGTTGGGATGTTTGGGTTCTCCCCATGCTTCCATCACTACTTCAGAGCAGATACTGACTTTGACCACATGCTGTGCTCTCAGTAAGGTCAGTGAAGTGAAATTGGTCTAAAAATCAGCTTGTTTCAGGATTTGCTTTTTGTTGCACTTCATGTTGTTATTGAAATCGTAAAAGAAGGCTTGCCCCATCGAGGTGATGAAAACTCAAAGCTGTATTAATTTGTAGTTTTAAGAGAAAACAAAACAAAACCAAATGTCTTTGCAATGTTTTTGACGTTGCTTCGTCCACTTGGAGTCATAAATGCCTTTGTAAATTCAGTGCAGCTATTCTTGCTCTTTAATGGGTTTAGTCAGCCAAAATCTTGCACAGACACACGGAGGCATGTGTGCACATCCATGTGTAGGGAGAGTAAGTCAGGGCATTAGAGCTGATATGGGAGAACCAAGCAGGATTCCCAGATTTGTTAGATGTGTTCCTGAGAGAAACCAGCATTTCTTGACACTGTGGTGATGGATTTTGAAAAACAAATTTTTGTTGTTTTGTTTTCCTCCTTAACTTCCTGACAAGAATCAGCTGTACTGTAAGTTTATGGCTTGAGCAGACTATTGTTTGTGCAGAAACCTCCCTGCTGCTGTATTTACTAAACATGTGTGATGCACAAATGCCAGTAAACTGCATCTTGGAGCATATTCCCTTGTTGCTAGTAAAAACTGCCTTTAAAGTTCAGCCTGTTTAAATATAGAGAGAATGTGCATCAAGTTTAACAGGAACAGGCCTGAATTTTTAAATTATTCTCAAAACTATTTTGATGTGAAGTCCAGGCTTTATTGAATTCAACAGCAAACCTTGAGCATCCTTCACTGGATCTAGAATTTTGCTATTGAGGAGGCTAGATACAAAAAAAACCCCATTGTCCCATTGACCGAGACCTCTCTTTTTGCTCTTCAGCACTGGAAACACACAGACTGATTTTGTTAGGGAATTAATTCTCTTGTTTCCTTCTTTGCTAGGAGTTCCCACCTTCCTAGACAGCACAGTTGCAGATTTAGCCATCAGCAGTGGGAAGTGCAGCATAAATCATAGGACGGTGTAGGACTGCACTGCTGTTCTCTTTTCCCAGTGAAGTCATGGCTGTGTCTAACTTGGGCATATATATGTGGTCCTGGAAGAGAGAACATGGATCCTGCTTCCAAGAGAAGCAGGTATCCTGGCAGGGCATGGATGGTCTGTCTCCTCCAGCCCCTACTGCAAGAATTCCATGTTCAACCAGTGGAGAATTGACAATTAGTCTTTGGAGCAGGTACTGGGACCCAAGTGCCACCATCCCAGTTCCTGGTGTGTGCTGGGCCTTACTTGCCAGACTGCACAGTGTTACCTTCTGCTGAACCAGAGCAAAAGTCTAGAAAGTCTGTCTGGTCCACTGAAACTGGAACCACTTTGTGAGAGGAAGGAAAATGCCCTCCACCCTTACAAACTGGTTATTTGCATCTTCTGAAGCAGAGAAAGGAAATGAGCCAATGTCTCCCACATCCTGAGTGGTGTAACCACTGAAGCAGGGAGTGCAGGGGCCAGGCTGTCACTGTGCTGGGGGGGATTTGCTCGCAGGTGGTAGAGCAGCCCTCCCTGCTCCGTGCCTGGGAGCCAGTGCTCAGGTACCTGCCTGATCTGCCCTCTCAGAATGGTTTGTGGAAAGCTAAGCCTAAGTAAGTGGCAGAATCTGGTGTTTACTCAGGCACGTTACCTGTTGAACCCAAGCAGATCCTGGCCCAGGTTTGCAGCTTCCACCCGAGGCACCTGACTCTCCTGGCAGTGCTGCGAGGGCACTGGGGCTTGGGATTCCAGTGCCAGCCTCGGGACTTGATGGCAGAACTCGAGGTGACATCATTGTCCTCTGTCAGCAGGGTTCCCTCCTGATTCTGAGCTCTCCAAATGTGCAGAATGGGTGCTCTGGAAACTCCCGTTGGCAATTACATTGACTGTGTTTGCTAATAACAGTCAAGCAGAGTGTTGTATCCCACTGGTCACTCTAAATAAGGCCTTTTTCTGGTAAAATGAGGCAATTTCCCTCTCCCTGTAAAATGCAGCTCCTATTCCTGAAATTTCTTACTTTCTGTTTGGCCAGGTCCAGCTGTTCTGTCAGTGGGGATGAGGAGGGGCAGCTGTGTCTTGTCATACAAAAATTATGTAAATAAGGGAACACATTTCTCCACATTTTTTAGAGGAAATCTCTACCTGTACCTCTCCACTTCGATTGGTAATTCCAGTGGAGGAGCAGGAATTGTCTCAGTACTGGACTGTGATAGCTGCCAAGCTTTAATTGTGAAGTTCACACTTTGACAAGCACTTGGATTCACTAGAGCTTTCTGTTGCTTTTCCAGGTCAGTGAAACCCCCATTTTTGTGCCTGGTGTTTGGGGTCCTTATTTCTCTGCGATGGTTCCTGGACTGTGGTTGAATGAGGGAGGCCAAAGTGCTACAGGAAAACTGGTGAGTGTTTGGAGACATGGACAGGCTCCAAGCCTGCTGCTGTTTGGGATACCTTCACTGGCAATTCAGACCTGAAACACCTCCAGAAGATTGTGGGGTGTACCAGGCTGCTGAAAGCAATTAACAATTAGATGTGTGTTATGTCTCTTACATAATGTTAATTTGCATTAGATAGTGGATTACGTACAGGGCACGTCTTCCTTTTATGGTGGTGGTGATGATTATTGTAATTATCTTACAGGCTTCATTCTCTACTTTAGCAGGAGGCTGAAACAGACTTTGAGATGAAGAAAATGATACCTATTGCATTATATAGATCAGTTGTGTTCATTTATGACCATAAATGAAAGATGTATGGACAGAATAGTAATACAGTAACATATTATTCCATCACCTCAGTTCTTTCCTCCCTACAAAAGAGTCTAATAGTATTAGGTTGATTTAATTTACCAATAAAAATTAAAGCCAAGCTGAGTTCACTAAAAAATGGATTTTCTTATTTACAGGAAGGCAGTCAGAACTAAAACACTGGTATCAAATGTAAGGAAAGGCTACATGTACACAACAATATTTAGGCTTGAGTCCAAAGCTGTCAGCAAGACTTTAGTGACTGCTTAACCCTGGAGCTTCTGGGGCTCCCTGAGTCATGTTGCCCAACCTGTGGAAGCTCTGGCTGCCCTCGGGGCTGAGCTGCAGGGCCTCTGGAGAGGCTGCAGGACACAGACCTAGGCCTGTGGGTGTCACCTGGAAAGCCCCAAGGGCAGGTGGGTTTGGTCTGTCACCACCTGCAGCTGTAATCACTCTGACTCAGCACCACCCACCTCTTTAAAAGCCTGGAGATGGGAGTACATGGCCAGGAAATGCATTGGGGCATCACTGCATTTATACATTCCATATGGAACAGTCACTGAATGAGAGGCAGAAATCCTCCTGGATCAGGAAGCCCAGACACACCCCAAGCTGAGTTGTGAGTGGGGATCCTTTCTGTTCTCCCTCCTTGGCCACGTCAGCCTGACATTCCCGTGTGTCACAGCTTCAGTGGCACAGTCATTCCTCCTCCTGCAGCCTGGCTTCCCACCCCACCTCCAGCCCATCCTTAGCCCTGTGGCTAAAAACTGCTTTTGCAGCAGATGGGATGTGTGTGCTTTAAATTTTTCAGGTCGAGACTGGGCTAGAACCGAAAAGTGTCCCATTTTACAAATAACTGCTACAACCAGACATAAAACTAAACAATATCTATATAAAATAATAAATATGTGCTCATAACACCACCATTTTTCAAGGAAAATGGCAAATCTTGTGTGTTGCTTTGCAAGAGCACTTTTGGGAGGGAAGTTTCTGTGTGCTTAATCCCAAGCAGGTAAATACACTTATCTAAGCTCCAGACAGGATACAGCCAGGCAGTAGTTTTTCTTGGCTGGCTCACAGTGGTTCCACACTTAAAATGTACACTGTATTCAAAAAGATGATTTAAAAAATCCTTTCCTTTCTTGTACCAGAGAACAAAACGTTCCTGAATCATTAAAGAAATTACTGGAAAAAATGTAACAGTCTTGTTAGGACCCATGGCAAAAGTCAGCTTGAAGTACTGTTTGGAATATTAGGGAAAGTGTTTTACTAAAACACCCTTGGAATATCCCATGTGGTTTTTGTGAGGTGGTATGAACAGAAAACACATAGGGAGCCATGGGAGGAGACAGTGCCATGTGCACTGTGCAGGATACATTGCATTTATTACCTCTGTCATTTCAAAGCTCCTGCTTTCTCACACTTTAGGTTTTCTGAAAACAAACAAACAAAAAAGGACATGTTTAGGGATTCTTTCCATTGCTTGATCGATGCCCCAAGGTGAACTATTTCCATAAAATTTGAACAGTCTGATCAAACTTCTTAAAAGTAAAATGGATACACTTCCCTTTAAAAAGCTCTATTTTTTTTTTTTATACAGCTGCAAAAGAAATCAGTTGAATTTTGAAAACTGTTTTAGATAGAGTCCAAACAAAGAATTAAGAGTTCCTCCTTCTGAAAATTCTTGTTTAGTTGTATATTCAGTGAGGTTTTACACTGTATTTTCAAAATTTATAAGAAGAAAGATATTGCACAACGGAGACAATGGATGGCACGACATCATTAAAAACTGTGAAATAAAAAATAGCAGGAAAGGGTTTCTAGATGCATCCCTCATGTGGCCATGGCTTGAATTAAGGGCATTTAAATCTCAAACTTCATAACTCCAGTAACAGTTTTGTGTAACAGTGTTTTCATAGCACACACCTATATGTGATATTTATTTATAGATTTATTTCTGAATTTATGAGCTGCCCCTGTGTTCTGGAGAGACGATGCAGGATTGCAGAATTCAGTCCTGAGCTGTGTTTCTGGTGTGTGCACACATTTGAACTCTGTCCTTGATGCCAACCTCAGGAAGAACAGACATGCATTTTTTTCTTTGCTATGTTCACATGGTTATGCTTCATCATAAGGTTCAGGACTATGGTTCATGCTGTTAAAGATTAAATACTAATGTGATTTGCTGCCAATAAGTATTGCCAAATTTACTCAGTGCTCTTGAGTAGCTCTAGTTTTGCCTCCTTAGCTTTTACTGTCACCTCTGATGGGATATTACCAAGAGGCCACAAAACCTCCTGAATTAATGTCTTAAAAGCCCATATTATTCTACCTGATACTTTGTTTTGTGAGTAATGGTAACCACTCTGGAGTGGAAGGACAAGCTGATTTATAAATTCAGTGTAAGACAGAGCTTGTATTGATCTTCTTTTATAGCAATAATTGCTTCTCAGGGTATACATTTTGCTTCCTGCAATGATTGTATGAAGCATCTATCAGGATGACAACACACCTCGTGTTTTATCATAACAGTGTGATAGAGAAAGGTGTAGGGATTTGGGCCAAGAAGATGCTTCTGGTAGAATTCCAATGAGGATATCCATGAAGAATGGGAGAGACAAGAGGACATGCTCTCAGGTGGTGTTGGGCAGGAAAAAAGTCATCCTTTCTCCTTGCCCTCCTGCCTGAGGAGCTGCATGCTTAGCATTTGGCCTGGGTTTGGTGCAGGGTTGGTTGTTTTTCTTACTGTTTATATGCCAAATCCTGAATGTCAGCGGGAGTTTTGCCATTGGCTTCTCTAGGTCTAGGGTTTAACACTTCATGAGTAATTTAGAAGCTCTCTTGTCTCTTTTAGAGCTATGACACTGCCTTTTCCTTTTCCAGGACTGAATTTTTAAGATGTAATCATGCCCAAAATGTTGCTTTTCTCTTTTTCAGATTGATCATATGGTGCGAGGCCACGTCGCCTTCCCGGAATTAGAGGCAAAAGCTGCAGCCAGGTCACTTTTTTATTCCTTTATCACATCTCTGCCTTACAAACTGATGCACACTGTATTCCCAGCAGTGTCCTCATTCTGAATCAGGGGAATTAACAGTCTGATAGTGAGCTGGAATATTTGCAAAGACTTGCCAGGAGATGCCTCAAAAATATAAGGTTTAAACTCCCCTCAGATACCTTAAGCATATCTAAGTAATGATATTAACTTTTTACTTTTGAGCTTCAGGGTATTTCTTGATTTCATAGCACCAGCCCTGTCCAGCAGATCTCCATGCCTTGGGCTGAAAAGGTGTCTTAATTTGCAGATGAAACAATTAAGGTCTAAGGAGGAGATATGGCTTTATTAGGCATTTATTATTCAGTATTTTTGAAGCAATCATCTAAAGGACGGTGCAGCCACTGTACGAGAAACTCCTGCTTGGCAGCACAAATAGAACAGAGAAATCCAGGATGAATTTTCAGACAAAAGGTAAAATGGAGGGGTGACTTGGAGGTGACTCCAGGATTCCTTGAACCAGAGGCTGTGTGTGATGTGGAATTTGAGCTTGTTCTGCTTTAGAAGTGGATGAAGACAGTTCAGACACTTCTGGCAGGCCTGGATTTTCTCAAGCTTCTTTGGCTTGGATTCATTCTAAGATGGTTCACATCACTCCCAGAGAGGTCTCAGCTGAACAGTTGGGCACGTTGGATGAAAATGTGATTCTCTTGTAATGTCTTTTTCCTCCTTGGATTAAAGAAAAAAACCAGCAAACTTGGCATTTTCCCTTCAGTTACTCCCTCTGGTCTGAGAGGCAGGGTCAGTCCTGGCAGATGGATTAAGCATGTGCAGTTACAGAGCTCCTTTCAGTCCTCCCCTGGGAGATAAAGCTCTACCTGGATTCTCTGGATGACCCTTCCTTGCCTTGCAGGGCCCACTGCCTCACTTGTTTGTTAAGAACTTGACCAGGATTCCCAGAAATGTATTGGACTTCATTCAATATGAAACAGATTCATGCTTCCTAGAATTCTCTCTGTTGTTCTCTGCAAAAGGAAATCAGGAAATAAATGCATCTGTATATGTTTGGAATAAAGATTGAACTGGGTCCTTTTCAAAATCTTGGCCTCCAGGCCATTTTTCCAGTGCCCCCATTTGAAGCACAAGCATAGGACAGACAGTTTAGTCTGTAATGCCAGGATAAACCTCTTTTTTTTGTGTTGGAAAAAGGCCTCTGGAGTAGCCTACTTGTGTCTGCTGGGTCTGATGCTGAACTGACTGACCACAACTAATGCCACAGTGCAAAAACTGAGATTGTGATGTGAACAGGACACTAAACATAGTGGGAGTAGAACTCTGGATTAGCCGAGGGTTTGGTGTCATAACTTTGGATTTGAGTCTCCTGCAGTTGGTAACATGGTGGAGAATAGCCCTGATAGTAAGAGCTGTAATGTTTTATAAAAAGAGTGGTAATATTTTATTAAGTTAATTTGTTCAATGGTGTTTTTGTAATGCTTTCCAGATATCACTCTCCTAATGAAACATTGGTATAGCTATAAATTTACGAAACAAGTCTTGTATTAATTCTCTCATCCTCTTTCTCCCTGTCCTTCTCAAATATTTGTTAAATTTGAAGAATTTAATTTGAACAAACAAAAATCAAGAACTTTGAAATTTGAACATATCCTTTCTCCTTATTTTTTCCTTTCTATTTTTACATGGTTCACAAACTTCAGCCTTATCAGAGGTACAAGTAGTATCTGCTGTTGGCCCAAACTCTGGATTATGTGTCTACCTACATTAAGTCATATAATTAATACACAGAATATTAATAATACCAGAATCACAGAATGATGTGAGTTGTGAGGGACCTTAAAGCCCATTGATCCCACCTCCTGCCATGGGCAGGGACACCTTCCACTATCCCAGGCTGCCCCAAGCCCCATCCAACCTGGCCTTGGACACTTCCAGGGATCCAGGGGCAGCCACAGCTTCTCTGGGCAACCTGAGCCAGGGCCTCAGCACCTCACAGAGAAGAATTCCTTCCCAATATCCCAACAAACCCTTCTCTCTGGCAGTTTGAAGCCATTCCCCCTTTTCCTGTCACTCCAGGCTCTTGTAATTGTCTCTCTCCATCTTTCTTGTAGGCTCCCTCCAAACGTCGTATCTTGTTTTGGAGGATTATTGGTGATGATAAATTATTTCACTGGAATTCTCAGCAGAACAGTTCAGAGAATTTGGTTCATTTTATTTAAGGACATTCTGTGTGTGGGTGTAGGAATTTGAATCTGTTCAGCCATTGCAAATAGCCATGGAAGGGAAACCAAATGAGAATTCCATACTTTGGTGTGCAATTCCATGTTGCCTTTATTTCCCACGCCAGGTGCAGTGCAGTGAAGAGCCAAGCACATGCATGTCTGGATCATTAAAAAAAAGAACATCAGAGGTCACAAACCCATGCCTCTTGTTTGCTGCTGCCTATCACCTCCTGCCTCCCCAAACCTGCCCTCCCTTTCTCCTCGTGCTGCTAAAAGCAGGTTTGGAGTGGCAGGTCCCTGCTGAGCAGCTGATCTCGGGAGTTTCCCTGTGCAAACTCTCCTTTGCCCACACCAGAGCAGATTTCCAGCTGTGTTTAGCACCAGTGCAGATTTGTGGTGACTTGTAAGGGCGTGACAGGCTTGGACAACCAGCTCTGACCACTGCTGCTGAAGGCCAGGCTTGTGCAACCCTCCCAGTCCTATTCCTGGGTTCTTTTTTTACCCTTCTTTTACTGGAAATGGAGAGGGTTGAATTACATGAGGATTTTCTGGACAATTTAAATTTAGCATTTGGTCAATCTGATGGGCAAAATCTGTGAGCATCAAACTTGGGGTTTTTCAGGCAATTCAGTGAGTAGCAGAAATTGCTGTGATGTATCACTTTTGCTCTTCATCCTACACATTGTGGACATCTGACATTTAGTCATCACTGCTCTGTTAGATCCTGTACAGGTAGATTAGAGTAGGAAATTAAAAAAATTTAATTTTTGCTTTAAAGTTTAAATAATTCTGTTTTCTAGAGTGACCATTTCTAATCTCTGGAAAAGTGTCTAACTGACAGCAAAGTTTGTATGTCCTTTGGCACTTGGTGAAGTGCTGTTTTAGGGCAGAATTCCCTTTCCTATAGATCTCAATGCCATTTCCCCATCTAAAGAGATAAAGAAAGCATTGAAGTTACACACATGGGATCTATCAGCATTTCTGGGATCTTTCTAGCAGAATATAATAATCATATTTGGCAGTTTTCTGTAACTCTAGATGGTTTAGAACCTTATTTTTCAATTTAGAAATCTAGAATTTTTAGATTTTTTTCCCCTGAAAGATACCTGCTGGCATCCTCCATGATTCCTGCACAGATTAAATACCAACCTCTGGTTGCTTTCTGAAGTTGTGTCCCAAGTATGAACATAATTCTGGGCAGACTTGCATTGATTTCTTGTTCTCCTCTTTCAGCACAGTTCCTTTTTCATGGCAACAGCTCCTGCTCAGCTCTGCAGGTCAGAGGCAGCTGCCACTGATACTTCCACAGAGAACTGAGTAGAAAAAGCTCCAGGAGCTGATGGTGTTATGCTGTGTTAAACACAAAGGTGGTAAAACAGGAACTGGCAAATTTGAGGGATTTTGTTGGTCACTCAGTCCAAATGTAGTGCCTTGAACCCTTATCTATATTCAAGGAAAAAAAAGTGAAAAGGTGTGGAAAAAAGTGTAATTCTGAAGTTATGTGGATCTTAAGCATATTTGGCTCAACTTCAGCCTCCTTTTGTTCAGTGCTTGTGTTCTGACAGAGCTGCACAAATGGCTAATCCTTGTGAGAGCAATCAGCCAGGATGGAGATGAGAGAGAAGCTGGGATGTCTGGTGGGTCTGTGGTTGAGTGAAGCTTTCCTTTTTTATCCTTCCCAACAGTCAAGCCATGACTGAGACTGGAATTAAAATTTATCCTTAGCATGTACTGCTTGTAGTAGAGTCTTTAGGGATGGAGAAAATAGGGCCACTTTTACAACAACAGGAAAAAAGTGATGGTGACCTCCAAATTATCATAATTCAGGTCCAGGAAGACACATAAAGTACATTTTAAAGGATGTGAATAATGATGTAAATTAGTTATTTTAATGTCTTCCAAGTGTACTTCATTTTGAATGATATCCTCTGATAGTGTACACATGGTAAGGTATAATTGAAAAAACATGCAGCTGAATGGTTGAATGCAAAGTATAAATATACAGCTGCTAGTGGGTCAGAAGTCAAACTAGTAAAGCATATGCCAAATTCCCTTAGGGATCTCATTAGTGCATGATTGAATATACATGTAGAGGCTAAATGAATATCACTGTTTGGGTCTGCAGTGGATGAGACAATGACTAATCAATTGTAATTAGGGTTAGATGCTATTATTGACCCGCATGTCTAGAATTAAATGCCCCACTTGGAGATTTCCGTGGAGTTGGAAAATATATATGGGTTTGTCTGTGATAGGATGAGTGTTTGAAAAAAAAATATTCTGAGTGTAATTGCAACATTTTTTAAATGGAATGTCACTAGAGTCATTGCAAGCCAAGGCACTGAAGAATTCACCATTAGTCCTAAGTCCAGGAAAAAAGTCTGTTGGATATTGTGGAGTTGGGTGTAGCATCTGAACTTAGATACAATCATATTTAGGCCCATGTTGGGCTCCTCCCTAAAATAGCAGCCACTCACTTTCTCTCCTCCACCCTTAGTGCTGCATTTTAATCATAACACACACTGAAATAATTATGGTTTAAAAAAGGAAAACTGTACATCCAGCACTATTGATTAATCAGAGAAATTTTTAAACATTTGCAAAGGAATTTGGTTTTCATGTCTGTCTGGAATCCTCCTTACTCCTCCCTCTCAGCTGTGGGAGAGGAGCAGCAGCAGCAGCCCCCAAATCTCAAACAGCTCTGGGGACCTTTAGGAGTCTGTGGACAAACTCAAGGTCACATTATCTGCCCTCATGCTGGGAAATTCAGGAATTCTGATGGCCTGTTGAGCACACGTGCACAGAGTCATCCCCGCAGTGCCACGGCCTTGGCAGCAGTGGCATCTCGCCGTGCTTTGATGGGGGTTCTGCATTTGATGGTAGTACAAATGTTTCATGTTTGATGAATAACCTCCCCCCTCTTTTCCCAACTTGTTTCTCTTGCAGTGCTCACAGTATATATACATACTTGAACAGTCACCTGGATCTGATTAAGAAATCTTTGCCTGTGGGTTTCCTCACTGTTGATTTACATGTTTGGCCAGATTTCCATGGTAACAGATCTCCCTTAACAGATCTGACACTAAAGGGCATGGTAAGAAACAGCTTGTCTTTGCAAAAAGGTCAATACAGGGTAAAAAAAGAGAAGAAAAAATCAGTTTGGAAGGAGCTTTTCTTCAATTTTGAGCATACTCCTCTTTAGCTATTTACACTGTCCCAAAGGATTTGGATTTCTTGCTGCATGGCTGATGTTTCAGTAAAAAACCAGAAATAATGGTACTCGAGATATCACTACAACCTCATTAATTTTCTAAAAACATGAGGAATGCTGTGTGTGTCCAGGTACCTTTCCTAGGAATCACAGCTCTTGCTGTTGTTATCTCACCTGTGTACCAAATTCTGCATATTTGTTGCAATGAATTTCAACACGAATTTGGGTAAAGCAGTCTGGGAAGGGAGTGAAATATTCTGATCACAGGTGGTTGATTTAAACAGCTTTTCAGCCCATCTTTTAGAGATTGGGTGTTCCTCTTCATTAAATTTAAGCTGAGTGGTAGATCAGCTCACTCACAAGCCAGGGCTGTGCAGAACTGTAACAGATGGGTATCATAAGGGTATAATTTGGTGATAACAAAACACCTGGTAATTAATGCAAAAATCTCTTTCAAAATGGAAAATTGTCCTTAAAGTAAGCCTCTCAAGCTACTCACCAGCACCAAAGTCTGCTGTATTTAAGGCTGAGATAGTAAAGGCATAAGCACTGCAGCATGCATTAATGTGTTAAAGGAAATATTTAAAAAAAAAAAGGCCTATATATTTTTGGATCCTAATAATACCTCCATTAATTTATGAAAGAATTATATGCTGCAGCAGAATCAGAATTTCCTTGGTATGATGGCTGTATGCAAATACTGGTAATAGCAACCCATTTTTTCTGTCACAATTATGTCTGCATTCAGGTTTTGCCTGATATTAATCCAGAGTAACTACAGTGCAGTATTGATTTATGTCAGAGTAAAGGAGGTTAAGATACAGTATTTAATTATTAATTGTGTTTCAGTGTTAGGGTGCTTGGGAGGGAGGGGTAGAAATGCTTTTAAAAAGTTATTTTTATGTAATAGCATCTTCATATTATTACATTAAATACATTCACGAGCAATATCTGAGTCATAACATAAAACTGTCAGAGTTAATCTATCTCTAATCCCATACAATATGCTGTTTGTTCTTTATTTCTTCACAAGGGCAAGGATAATTTATGTGGTTCTTCCCCAGATCAGGAATAACATGTTTAACATAACATCATGTGTACAGCTCACAGGAGCAGGGCTTGGAGTTAGCACTGAGAACTTGTTACAACAAGAAGCCATAGAAAATAATAGAGTTTTACTTTGGCTGGATTTTTACATCTTCTTTTTGATCTTTGCACAGGTTGTTGGACTAACATTGTCTCGGGGTCTGGATGAACTTGCCCTTATCTACTTGGCCACAATCCAAGCCATTGCTGTAAGACATTTTTAGTGCATAAAAGAAGAAATGAATTGTCTCGTGTTCTGTGCAGACTGATCGTTCCCTTCTGCTAACCAGATTTCTAATCATACATGAATTCACTTAATAGGCTTCTTAAAGGAGTGAGATGCTGTTTACCCACACTGGTGACCACTCCCAACTGGAGGACAATCAACAGACTGTGGGGAAGATGTTCCCCTAAAAAATCTTGTTCTTCTGGCAATTCTGTAAGCAGAGCTTTTGCCTCTGGTGCAGATGTGAGGGAGGAGGCTGACGGTACAAGGAGCAGTGTTAACATCCCAGCCGTCCAGAGGGAGGCTGAGAGAGGGGGAGAAAAGCTTTGGCAGTTGTACAAAGGGCTCTGTGCTGCCCTGAAAAGCCTCAGCCTCAGATTGTTGCCATGTCCGTGGATTTGCCCTGCCTGCCCGGTGGGTGAGGCAGAGCTCTGTGCCAGGCTGAGCAGGGCTGTGCTGCAGACACACCAGGGCAGAGCTTCCCCCCTCGTGTCCCTGCCCTGGGGGGAGCAGTCCCAGCCTGTGGCCCTGGCTGGACAAGCAGGCAGGGCAGGAAGGCTGGGAAATGTCCCTCCTGTTTGCCAGCACGCAGGGATGGGGAATTTTATCAGAGTACTTTTCTTTCTGCCCTGATTTTCTCTGGAACTCAGGATTTCCAGTTCACGAGAAGTTCTGTTTTGAGGTGAAACCCTGGCTCACAGAAGTGGTTTGGAAAGCCTGGCTCAGGGTGTTTCCAGTGGGACGTGCTGTCCCCAGCCCTCTGGTGACCGAAATCCACATCTCTTTAACATCCTTTCTGTCAATTTTTTATTTTTTTTTTTTTTTTAAGTTTGTTGAACTTGAGGTGTTTCTGCAAAACATGAACAGTCTGATGAATTGGGGAGTTATCCTGACAAAACTCTGCTCAGCTGGAAAACTTCCAAACTCCTCTCCTGGTTAAACAACAACTTTTCTAGGCTGGGTCAGCCATCTGGGATGGAGAGGGTGGGCGGCTGCTGTGAATTTACTGGGAATTGTACATCTTGTGTGTTAACCCTCCCTCTTCAGCAAATAACGAGAACTTAACCCCAGCCTGGGATTCCTTGTTGGGAGTTTGGAGCCTTTTGCAGATGAATGCAGCTGGGTTATACCTGATGCTTCAGTATAATCCCACCATTGAAATAAGAATGCGGAGGAGAGGTTAAACAATGCCAGGGACTGATCCTGCCCCTGAAAGGAACTTCCCAGTCTGGGACAGGTGCCCTGCGATTATCTCGTGCTAACGAGGCGGAAACCTTCTCTGCTGGAAATCCTGGGAAAGTCACCTATTATCTCATTATATGATACAGCTCAAACTTTCTTGTAAAACACAAATACTGAATACTTGAACAGTAAATTCAGCAGCTGCATATCTTTTGGAGAGCCGATTGGGCTGATTTGATATAAAAAGGCCATATTGTAGTTTTCTTTTCATTATAAGTTAAGGGAAATTATTTTTTCCCAAAGCGTTATTGAAACAGTAACTAGAAAGTAGACAGAGAACATTGGTTTTGACTTGATATTTGCTAGTTGCTAATGGGATACCTAAATTTTCACTCCCGATTTTAGCTTCACTTTTATTGAAGGAAACAGTTGTAGTAATCCTATACCATTAGCTGTCTTCAGTGGGTGTAAGATAAACTTTAAACCTATGTAAAAACCTTGTACAAAGTGTAGGCCTGCCCACAGAATGTTAATCTCTAGTTTTCTTTTCAGCAGGAGATGCTTTTTCCTTTTTATATAAAATTTGCATTTGAAGCCCCTCAATTTGCATTTTCTCCAATCCAGGATTAAATTAACTCCCCCCCACCCACAGTGAAATAAGTCTGGCTTTAATTTAAATTGCTGTGTGAATACAATTTTCCAGGCAGGTAAACACAAAATAATTTTCACAGCGTGTTCTTTCTCAGGGTCTTTGACGTGTGTATGTTGTGAGAGAAGTTGTTAATAAATTTGAATTTCAGAAGCCGTGAAAGAGAATCTCCTTTTAACTATTGACTGCAAAATGCAGTGCAACAGTTGGACAGATGAGAACATGATCAGAGATGTAATTGTGGCCGTCCAGCCCCTTCTGAGCAGACAGACTCCTTTCGGAGCAGTTTATTTTTCCATAATTAAAATCGTGGCCGTGCAATTTAGAAATCAGCCCTTTGTGTCAATAGGGAAGCGATGGATTTAGTCAGCTGGGGCTGCTCAGGTTCCTCTGAACTGCTTGTCTAAAAATCAAAATACATTGGAAGGCCTGTCCAGAATAGTGCTGGGTGTTCATTGGGGATGTCTCCAGCTTGGTGGAATCCTGCAAGTTAATTTTTTATTAGCTTTTATTTGAAGAGGGGTTTGTTGCAGCCACACACCTCTTAATGAACTGCAGCATGGCCTAAAGAAAACTTAAATAACAGTTCATGAAAACTCTGACCAGATTGTGTTTTGTCGGGGATTTGCCCACAAAGAGTCAGCCTGGGCAACATTTTACCTTGAGTTTGACATTTTGTCAAGTCTGAGCTGCAAACTTAACTTCCAAGGTATTATAAAGAGCTGGGAATTATTTTTGGTCAAATAGTTTGTCAAAGAAATGGAAAATATTCTTACAAAAGGGAAATAGGGAGAAGGTTGACTTCAGTGAGGAGGGAAGCAAAGGAAATAAAAAAAGATTTTTTTTGAAAATGGCAAAGCATTTGCTTCTGTCATTCTGATTTGAGTTTTCCAGAATGGAGACTATAAATGAAAAGTTTAAAATGTGCCTGCATTTGAGATGTTTCAACTAACCCAGCCATGAGGTGGAACATTTTATTTTGCCCAGGGCAAAGGCCAAGAGAAATAGTTGAGCCAATACAAAATTCTTCGGGTTTTCCTTTTTGCTGAAAAGACAGAAAACACATTTTTTTATTTGCTGTTCTCTTTTTGTTCTGTTTTGCTATTTGGCTTCAGAAACCTCTTTATGGAGATGGATTTTCAGCTGCTGTTGTACAAAGTAAAGAGAAGGTTTTGGTGGGGATGTCTTTGCAGGTGCAGTTCTGTTCCTGTGGCTGCTCCCCTGTGCTCACCTGGTTCTGTTTCTTCCTCCCTTTTTGAAGTTAGGAACAAGACATATTTTGGAGGCGATGCAAGCTGCAGGACATGAGATCACCACGCTGTTCCTGTGTGGTGGGCTGAGCAAGAACCCTCTCTTTGTGCAGATGCATGCTGACATTACTGGTAAGCTTGGGGAAGTGCAGGGAAAGGAGGGTAAATACTTTTATTGTACGTGTCTCAGTACTTAATCTTTGGAATAATAAAGACTTTCTTTATATAGAGCTGTATTTTGCTGCATGGCTAAAAAAGTTTGCAAGGAAATACTCAGTTGGCTTCTTCCTATTTGACTTGTGACACTTCCTGCTCATGCTGGGCATTGTATCCATTCTGTAGAACAATTGTTTTCTGAATTGCTTCCATGTCTGTGTCACTGATGTGGTTCAGGGGACAACGTCTGGATCCTTGCTCCCACAAGGTGTTGCACTTGGTTTTGTAGAATTCCTGGTGGGTGGAAGGCCCTGGGTATGTGTTTCACTCCGAGAGGAGCTCTCAGGCCTCCATGGCATTTTTGGTCTCCCTTCAGCCTGTGTGTGTTGGACATCTCAGCACACCTGCGAGTCAGTTGAATATAGTTTAAAAAATGTGGAAAAAATAACAAAGTTTAGTGTAAAGGACTTCAGAGAAGCTCAGTGATGTGTGTTTTGGGTATATTTCAAATTAAGGTCTGTTAAGCTGTCATGAATGAAGTTTAAGGCCTAAATTTGGGATGTTTGGTCTGGAGATCTGACTTGCCCTAACAACAAACCACACTTTATTACCCTGATGTAGGAAGAAAGATGAAAACGTGCTTTATGTACTTACCTGAGAGGAAAACAGATGGACAGGCAAAAACCATAATGCTTGTTGACCTTAAAATTCACTAAATATATTGTACTCAGTGATGCTTTGTGAAAAATGATGTTAAGTCCTGGCCTTTCCTTCAAGAACTCAAATGTTTTAGGTGAATTTCAGCTAGTGTAGAGTTGGGCTGCTGGGTTGTGTTGTGGAAAAGAAAAGATCTGTGAAAAGGTATTCTGATTAAAATGTAATCACAAGTTCTTTGACTGTAACTAATGGCCAAGTACAATTCAGTACAAAAAGGCCTTTTTGCAGTCTGGAGTTCTCCCCCATTTGTAAAATCAGTGACTGACAAGGGATGTCAGAGTTCATCTGACTGAAATGCTCTTGGTTATGTTGAACTCATTAGAGCCTATCAGATAAAATAACTAACATTCCAGGATCAATCCCCCATTCTTTCCTGAAAAGAAAAAAATCTGAATATATTATTGTTAGCTACAAATGCCCATGACTCAGCCATGCAGACATCCAATAGATAATTCCACAGGCCACTTAAAAAGTATCTTGATCTTTTTGTTTGCCTGGTAAGAATTCCGTATTCATTCTGACGATGCGGGAAATGGGCAGTAAATTTTAGAGCACACTGAAAATTGCTCACTGACGCCTGGCAAAGAGCCACAGAGCTTTGAGCTTGAGCTTTGGATTTGCTGTTCCAAGCTGACCCAAGTCCTGAGCTGTGCTTCAGCTGAACTGGAGGAATGCTCAGGTGACAGAGCAAACTTTGCATCATGTAGCTGGATGCTCGGTGTGAGGTGAATTTGCTTTGTGTCAGTAATTCCTTTTTATATTAATAATTTTATTTCTCATTTTGCAAAGTATGCATTTGCCTTTTTCCTCTATAGGAGCTGTTTGTGGCTGACTTTAGGTCTTCACCCAAATTTCATCTCCTTCTAATCTTACAGCTGGCTCTCAGAAGCTGCCTTTTTTTGGGCATGATATCCTGGAGACTGTTCTGAGCTCCCACCCCTGTGTTTGCATCATCATTCACTGAATGACATTATCTCAGTACTGGAAATGCAGACACATGCCAAATACTGCAGGAATATTAAATTTTTCGGCTTAGTGAGGATAAGCATCTGAAGTGCAGCTAGAAAAGTATTTAGATTTATGCTGTTGGTTTAGATTTTTCAGGAGAATTAAGAAAACCGGCTGATTTTTATTTGTTTTTTAGCCTTTTCCTGCTTTTCTTTACACTAGTGAAACAGGTCTCAGAAAATTCTGCTTAAACTAAGGGAAAGTATGTTCACAATTGTACCCATGGGTGATGAAACACTACCTTTTAATTCCACTTCAGAATATATATTATTTGCTCATTTTTCCAGCGTTTTAATTTTGTTTTCAGGCATCTTGCACAATTTGGAAGGCAAGATTTCTCTTATTATTTCATACATAGCTTGAGAAAGTTTGCTACTCATATTTTCACTTCTTCCAGCAAAACCAGACTGGCTTTGTTGGCTGTGTGTTTAAAACCAAACACAAACAATCGTTTTTTGTTTGTTGCAAAAGGAACAAAAAGGAGACCGCCTTGTTTTCCCCTCCAGGTCAACTTTTAATAGGCACGTGGGTTTGGAGGGTGTGGGTAACAGGTTTATACCGAGCCCTTTGAGTGAGATAAATAGCCAGTGTCAAAGATCTGGGGGGGTTGGGGTTTTTTTGTGTGCTTTATGTTCTACATTAATATTTTGCTGAAGTGATTTTATTTAAATGCTGCATTTTTCTTGGAGCCTGGAACCACAGAGCAGAGAGATTTACATTAACCTACAGCAGGATGTAGCTCTGAGTGGGGTTTTGAGTAATGGTTTTCAAGCCCTTTTTGATGCCTTTTTTGTTTGTCTTTTTTGGTTTTAATTATTTATGGAGCTGCTGGGTGCAGCCCTGCTGTGTTCCCTAACACAGAGGCCTGGCTCTTCCCTCTGCAGGCAAGCCTGTCGTGCTGTCCAAAGAAGTGGAGTCTGTTTTGGTGGGTGCTGCTATTCTTGGAGCTTGTGCTTCTGGGGATTTTGCATCTATCCAGGTATGCACTACCTGATTTTATGTCGTTGTTTTGTTCGGTTTTAATGTGTTTTACACCTTGGCTTTTGGCACCACGCACAGACCTTAATCCAAGTGGAAAAGTTTGTCCCATCTGCAGAGCCAGACAAGAGCCAGCATGGCTTTCTCTCCACCCTCTGTGTAACTCCAGATGTTACTTAGGAGCACTGAGGATTCATTTGTCTTTGGGCTGTGGGGATGTGTGTAGAAGCTGCTGTGTATGAAGTTAGCCTATGCAATTTTACAGACAAAACAGGGAATTTGGCAAGGCTGTGATCCTGCAGGAAGGTCACACTTTGATCTCAGTTACATTTGTCCTACTTTCCTTCCTTCATATTGAAGAATGTTAAATATAAGAAGCGCCATAGCATTATTTATGCAGCAAAAATTAACACATCTTAGCTCTTGTCTTGCCCCCAGTGAGTGCAGAGTTAATAATGAGGATGGAACTTCATGTTCATTCATGTCATTTCAATCCATTAACAGCTGCAAAAGTAGCAGTGAGGCTTTTATTTTCAGTGGATCATAGCTGCATTTATATGAACAACAGTGGTATCAGAAACCCAAAGAAGGGTCTGACTGTCCCAAATCATGCCTGTTTTCCCACGTGGCAATCCCATGAGCCGTGTCCTCTCCTCATGCTGCACAAGGACACTGAACAGCACAATGCAGTTGGACAGAATGATTTATCAGGATGGTCCCTAACACATTTGTTACATTTTCCTTTATAACATCAGGATCAGATATTCGTAGATGAAATTTTGCACAAAAGCTTATCTGGAGATACTTTGTGAATAGGGAGGTCAACTGCTCGACCTGGTTAAATTGGTGCAGTTCCACTGGAATCAATAAACAGCTCAGCATAAGCAGAGGAGCTGGGCTGTGCTTGGCACTTCTCCAGATGGGAATATTCTACAGTGCTATGTAGGTTAGCAGGAAGAACAGTTTCCTTTCTTAGGAATGTTTCCATTGAAATGAATCTCATTGCAGCAAATAGAGAGTGCAGCATATATGTCTGTGTGTAATAATGCTAGTGCTTGTAAGGAGACCTTGTTCTGATAAATGTAATTTCAGTAGCAGCTTTCGGTGACAGGACTTCACATTTAATTCTTACTCTTCTGTTAATCTTCTGCCTTCAAAGACATATTTCATTCCAAGTCTAGGATGTTTTCCACTACTGTACAATAACTGAACCTCTCAAAACTGATTTTATTAGAAAAACCTAATGCTGTGAAGTTTTCTGTGTTGTGTTTTATACAATTTTTGTATATTCACTTACCTTTAGTTTTTAACCCTGCTCTTATATATAAAAATATTTCAGAAGACTATCCAGTTATGTCGGAACAGATATGAATATTTTTTAAAGAATTTAAATGCATGGGATCACAAAGGAGAAACTGAATACATTTATTTTAGGGACAGGGAAGTGTAAATGTGCATCTACCATTGCAGTTCAATAACCTCCCTGACATTTATTTTTGTAACACATCTTCCAAAACAACCTTTCCTTAGAGGTGCTGCTGCAAACATTCAGCATCTTTGTAGACTTTGAAAATACAGGTTATTACCTCTCCTCTAATAGATGGTTTGTGCTTAATTACTGTGCTTTCCAAAGCTCTTTGTTTGCTCAGTGTAATAGTAAAGGAGAAAACTGTGGGTTTTTTACAACATCTCTCCTTATGTCTATGGTTTTTTGAAGGGGATTTTTTACTGTATTTTTTTCCAGTCACTGGTCACATTTCTCAGAACAGTTTTTGGACATTTCCACTCAATGTCAGAATCAAAACGTTTAAAAGCTCCCTGGTTTTTATGGGTTGGCCGTTCTCCACTTTCTAAAACTCAAGCAGTTTTAGGGCAGCTTGGAAGTAGCACCCAAATCTGGATCCTTCAAAATCACTTCTGCTAATGTTAGTCCATCTTTCCCATGCTCTGCTGATGGGAGCATTGGCTGCTGCCAGACAGTGAATGCCAGACAGAATCCCACCAGGGATGCTGAATCCTGTAGGGATTTGGGGCACAGGGCAGCCAGGTCAGAGCAGCTGCCTCACTCAGAACCTGGACACAAAGGCAAGATCCTCAGAATCTCCCAGGACATCCTTTTCAGCAGAAGAAAGGCAAGGTGGGTCTAGGGAAGAGCCAACTCTGTGGTAACCTTATGGAATAGTCAGAGTTAGGCTTTATTCAACTTAACAGGTAAGAAATGTGTTGGAATTGGGTGATGTTTCCTGGGGCAGGGATGTGGCTGTGGTGGTTGCTGTTCTCTCATCCTCCTGCACACCCCTGGTGCTCAGTCCTGTGCTGTCCCATCAGTGGGGTTTGCAGATGGGGAAACTGCTGATTCAGAGGATGGTTTCTCCCAGGACAGGTAGTCACTCCCCACACGTGGCTGTTGATGCACACCCACCCCACGTGGAGCCCTCATCCTGACCTGTCTTGCACTGAAGAGCTTTTCCTTTGTCCTTTCATATCCCCAAATAAGTTTATTCTCACAAAGAAACAAGCAGCAACATGCCTCCTGTCTCTTCTCCTTTCCCATACTACAGCTCTTTGAACAATTCAGCATTTTGTTCTAATTCTTAACCTTCATGATTTTTTCTTCATGTTTCAAACTTTTTGTGCAAACTTTTTCATGCTTTTTACTGAGCACATCTGTATTGGCACCAAAATTCTCAATATGCTGAGCCTTTTTGGAGAAGCCTTGGAAATGAAGGTTAATGCAAAAGCTGTGACCAAACAGGTTAATTTGCAAGCTCCTAGTGTGGATTGAAAAGTTCAAACCCCTTGAAGCTGCAATTTCATCTTTAGGTAATTCTATCAAGGGAAGATTTATAACCTCCATCTCTCAGGCCTGGTCACCATATGTTGTTGCTTCAAAGAATGTTGACTTCCCTATTTTCCTCTTCATTTACTCTCCCTGCATTTTTCTCCTCTGTGGTAAAACAATTGGTCTATCCAAAAAGAAAAAATAAAACATTCAGTGTGGTGAGTTCTTCCCCATTTCATCTCTTGGTTATTTAGTCTCTAGAAACTCCAGAAAGGGGAGAAAATATCTGAATTCCTTCGTGGTTTATCTGTTAATTTGCCCCTACAAATGCTGCACACTTTTTCTCTGAGTGGTTTTGTGGGAGCTCTAACACAGCCTGGCGGGGCCCCAGCAGACAGTGCTGTGTAAAACAGTGTGACATAAAGATTTTTGAAATATAGACTGTATTTTTGGGGTTTGGATTTTTGAAATATGTGCTGCATTGAATGAAATAACCTTAACATTGCTAGCTTAGATGGGTCAATTTATTGGTTCTAGCCATTCCTTTCATGCTGAGCAGCAGGATCCTGCTTTTCTATGGGATTGTTTCTACAGTAAAAATATAGTTTCCGGTTTAGCCAGCCAGCAATTCCTTCTCAGTAAAAATGTTCAATAAATAAATGTCAAAGTTTCCAGTATATCCTCGTTACTCTGCCTCACTCGTACGTAATTGAAAGTGGGAAGAAGGTGCTGTTTGATTTGGCAGTCATCCAGCTAATTTTTTTTGTTGGATAGCCCACTCTTTGGGACAAAGCTGTACACCAGGGAACAAGATTATTGCCTTATAAAACCCTGCAGCCCACTGACTATTCCTTAATTGCGTATTAAAGCAATTAATAAAATTACCTGTATGGAACCAGATTACCAGATTTATTTTGGATATGCTGCGTTCACGTGGGACATTGTTACTGGCCAGCATGGGAGAGAAGAAACTCTGATTTTCTGGAATGCATTTTGTTGGTAACTCTCTGTAATCAGCTTTCTGTGAACATTTTTGCTGTGAAACACTGAGCTAGAATTTAGAATCTACATGGTCACAAGATTTTTCAGGTATGAAATGGACTTTTAAAGGCAGTTTAGTCTTTTCTTGGTTAGTTTTGGTTGTTATGCAAGTTAGTGTGATATCCTGCAAAAAGATTGGGAAAAGCTTTTTCATTGTTCTTATAAAGCAGGACAGAGGTGTGTAAAAATGAGCTGGATTCTCTAGGAAAAGGTAATTATTTTATGTGGATTAGATGGATTATTTAGCAGCAGTAGCAGTTGAGCAGATGAAGGACTCCCTGGGTCCAGAGTGAACCCCTGGAAGCAGCCCCAGGAGCTGTGGGGATCATGGCCCCTGGCTCAGAGTCTGTGGACTATTGCAGGTGGGAGTTGAAATTAAGGTGTTGCAGGGAAATAATTCACTCACAACTCTGGACTAAAGGAGCCTGGAAGAGTTTGCTGCTGGGTTTGTTGCTGCAGGATTTTGCTTCATTTAATGGACATCTCTTCTCAGTTGTCTCTGGATGGCATTGGGTGGTAGAGCACGGAGGGAAAAATCAAATAACAAACCCCACAGATAGCACAAGTTTTATAAAGATCAGCCAGGAAGAACATGTGATACATGTTGTGTTTGCCTTGTACCAATTAGTGTTACAGACAGTCGTGAATGTAAAGAAGTTCCTGAGTACAATTAGTCCACAACCTTGGTAATGGACCAACTGGCAGTGGGGAAGAGACAACATTTCATAAGAACACCCATAAATAGTACTGGGACATATTCAGCTTTTGTGCTGACAGAACTGGAGGGGGTTAGGCCATTTCCATTTCTGGATCAGGCCATTTCTGGTGTGATTTTGTTCCACTTATTTCAGTGGATGCACTGAAGTTGATGATCTGATCCTCTATTCCTCTTCCAAAGCATTACCTGTCAGGCCATGGATTGAAATTCATACAAGCGTCTCGTGATTTCCATATTTTCAAAAGCAAGGACCAAGTGGAAGATCAGGGAAGGGATAAGTTTTTCCTTAGAAATGGTAATAACTTGGGAAATCAAAAGAGGAAATAAAATTACTTCTCCCTGTTGAGTCCGGGAATGTTGCTTTCCCTCATCTCATTAAAAATTTAAAGCACTTTTGGTTTTGAGCAGGTTGAATTAGTAATTAAGTGCTATAATCAACTTGTGTAAACATAATATTGAAGTAGAACAGCAGATTAATCATTTTGTTGGCTTGCCTTACCTAATTAATGCACCTTTTAGCACAGGCCTCCCTGCCATGTTGGTTTTTTTCTCCCATTCCCTTAATCAGAGGATTTTGGAAAGGCAGAGGAAGGAGATGGTTGTTCTTAGGCACCATGATGTACACAAGGAGTGTGTTAAGGTACTGTGACCTTGCCTTCCTTTCCTTCAAAAACTCCAAATCTGGGGCATGTAGAGTTTGAACCCAAGGTTTAGTGGAGACCATCCTTGGGCGAAAAATAAAAAGCTCTTGCTTTCCTAGGTAGGTATTGGCTGGTGTGGCCTCTTCTTCTAAGTGACTTTGAGACCCAGACTTTTCATTTAAGATGTTCAATGGCTGTGCAGAGTATTTCTATCTAACCAGGCCTGTAAGGGCAGTGACTTGGCAGTAGAACTCCATCCCTTTACCTCTTTTCTTGGTGTTTTGACATTGAAATATGTCTTTCCCTAGTTGAGAGAGGTTTTTTTTCTTTGTGTAATAAAGTTAGATTCAATATGGCATGCATGAAACCACCAAGATACTGGCAGTGCCTCTGGCTTCTGTGTAGAGTCAGCTGCCTCCTTACCAGAAATCTTGAGAGAAATATAGATGAGAGAGAGAAATGAAAAGACAGTGATTCGATGGCCACTGTCCAGTTCTTTGTGGCCTAGTGTTTATGGTACAAAGAGTGCCTTTTTAGTTAGCATATTTTGGCCTTACTGTCAGAAGTCTTTGCAGTGAGGGTAAAAAGCAGATGAATCACTACTACTCTTTTGCCCTAAGGATGATCCTTCTCTATTAAAGCTGAGAAATATAAATGCTGGTTTGTCTCTGCCAAGCACAGAATGAGCTTTCAATCAGTTTGAGAGTGTGACTTTTTTTCACTTTCCAAGCCACAATAAATATATAGAAACCTTTCTACTTTCAGCTGACTCCAGTGGACAGCATTTCCATGTGGCTGGAGTTCCTCTCTTGGTGGGAGTTAAATCACACACACAAACACCATCCTGTAGAGATCACACAGCTGAGATGTGGCTGTAGCTGCTCGCACGATGCTTTCACAAAAGTGCTTAGAAAAGTACCCTCTGCCTTGTTGCTGTTTACTGACATGTGATACTGGTTGACATCTGTTGCCCTTCTCATTTGAGGTCTGTTTGCTTTGCTAACTTTAACATTTCCACATTGCTGTGCTGCTGAAGTGCAGATACACAAATCTCCTTGCAGTCCCCAAAGTCCTTTTATGAGAAGCAGAGCTGCCATCATTTGATATCATCCTGCTGGCTGCCTTTTATACTGGAGTGGAGAGAAATAATTCTGTTGCTGTGAAATGTTCTTGGGGGAGTGCAATGTCTAGTGCTATATGTTGTCATACATTTGATGTATTATCAGATCAGTACATGCTGTGCAGTAGTGTTTAGTTCATTGTCACAGCAGATGATTTGTGGTCGGTTTATATCACTTGAAATTATTACAGGTAAAAACTTGTCTAAGTAAATGTCAAAGTTTGTCATAGCAGGTCATTTAGCTGCTGCAATGACAGATGATCTTAGTCCACAATCCTAACGCAGCATTCCCAGTTAATGTAAATCAGTGTTGCTCCAGGATTTCGGAGGAGTGACACCAGTTTACTCCAATGTCCCAATCCAGTCACGCACTGGGCTGCATCATCTGACTTTCAAGTAGGCAGGAAGCTCAGCTGAAGACAAGCAGGACTGCCCATGTGCTGAAGTACTTTACTGGATCAGAGCCCAAACAGGAATCTGACACAGTTCACTGGGAGATGACACATCTTGAGATGATAAAGGTGATTTGAGCAGTTGGTTTGTGGTATTACCCCTTCAGGATCAAGCTGTGGATGCCACAGGTAATGGGATACAAAGGCTGTGTCTTTTGTTAAGTGCTGTCCTTTTTGTGGAAACTCAGCATGCTGCATTTGAAATGTCACGCAGCACACAAATGTTCAGATTTGGAATTTCTCAGTAACTCTTCAATGACAGGGAAAGGCAGCTGCAGTGAGTCTGTATGATACATCAGCTATAACAGAACTGCCCATTTACAAGAGCTGAGTGTTTGGCACAGCTCTTCTAACAACCTCAGCAGTCCAGTACTTAGGGATGTGGCCTTGTTATTGCTCTGAAAGCAAAAATGAGCATGAAATACCACACTGCTGAAATAAAACATGGCCTTTCATTTGGGCATTGGTGGCAGGAGACAGGGCACTGTGTGTTGGGGTATCAATGTGACCTCCCTGTTTATTAATCCTGGCTGAGACTGGTGATAAAGATTTTATTACCTATTTTTCACATTTACGAGGATGGACTGAAAAGGTAATGAAGACCTCTTGGAGGGAAGCATGACAAAAGAAATCTGTTCAATCTGTCCTTATGCTGAAAGTGTAGCTGGCTTTGCACAGTGGCACAGCTCCACTGACTTCTCTCGAGTTCTGGATCTTTCAAACCCTGGATTACTCTGTTAGAAACAACCACATGTATGTGAATATAACCTCCTCTGTCTCTAGGATTAACACTTACATTGTCATGTCTTTCAGCTTTTTAAAAACTCTCATCAGCTGATGCTGGCAAAGAATAAGATGCAGTGTTTTGTTAATCTGCACAAGTTGAGACTCTTATTAAACCAATGGTATTTCTCTCATCTATCAGTAAGCCCAGGACCTGGCAAGCAGGAGAAAAAAATGCTGCCTGGAATAGTTCAGCTTCTGCTGCTGCATATTTTTGTAACAAACCATGAAATGACCACAGTGGAGTTTGTCTAAGGAGATGTACAATTAGTTGATTTTTTTTTCAAGAAGAGTAAGATTAAGATAAACTTGCAGAAGTTTAATAATATCACAACTTTACAGTTTTTCCATCTTACTGACCCTGTCTTTTCTTGAGGAAAACTGTAAATATGAGGAAACCATAAATGTGTCTTTACAGTAGATAGATACTTTCTTTAAAGTGTACTCTAAACCTTCTCCTTTCTATTTTAAGGATCAATTTTATCCATATACTCAGAGACACAGCTGAAGTCATTTGGACCTTGGACTCCCCTTCTGTCCAGGCCATTTAAGCAGGGAAAAGTGTGATAGCAATATTTTATAGGAAGGATGAGGACAAAGGAGGGTACCATGGATCCTTTGTAACTGTCAGTAGCCAAGAAGGTCCTTCTCAGAGCATGTCTTGCTTAAATGATGTTTGGGATGTCAAACAAGTTAAAGTCTCTCTGCCCTCACCTCTTCAGTAGCTGAGCAGAACAAGTTATGCACTGGAGAATTGGAAACTCAATCTGGCTACATTGTGAGATTAATTTTCCATCTGGGATTTGCACTCTTGCTATGTCAGCACAGAGATCAGACTGTTCCGTGGCGAAGCACGAGCATGTGGAGTCACAGCACTGTCTGAAATGCTTGAGTGTTTTTCACACTGAAGTTTCTGAAGGACATTATGATTTGGTGCCACTAGTTCAGACCACTAGGACGTACTTCTGCCACCTTGTATTTGAAAAAGTTTTGTGTTTTACATATACTATGTTATCCTTGCTCCTAAAAATGTCCAGAGGGGTTTGTTTCTTAACATTTTCTCTCTCAGTGTAGTTTAACAAGACTGTTTACAGTCTGACTGTTTACTCAGAATGTCCAGTACATTTTGTTGTGGCTAACAATAAAGACATTTTTCTTTATTCCCTTTCATATAATCATGGATCTGAAATGGTGAAGGAGAGATCCCATAACATTTATTAGAAGGCAGCTGCTTTTTACACATACTGTCTTTCCTCAGAATTGGAATCCAATTTTCGTTCTCTTTTCTTTGTTCAATCGTATGTTCTTGTTTCCTTGGTTTCTTAGATACAGACATATAACAACCATTCCCAACCCTTTCCTTCTTGTTTTGAAGCAACTTTTCACGTTTTCTGTGCTTGAAATTTCTGAGGCACAGTTTGAAGTTGGGCAGTGAGATACAGAGAATCCACATGAAATTCCTCGTGGCTCTGTTTTGTTTTTATTGGGACAAGTGTCCACGCAATGAGTAGCAAGACCATAATTGTCACTCTTGAGGGAAATAAAGGCAGAAAGGCTGACCACCAAGTGGGCACAGAAAAACCTGACTTGCAGATTTTTGCACAAAGATATTCCTCCAGATGAGGCTTGAAAAACACTGGGAGGGCACAAACAGGGAGAACTGCTGTGCCCATCTCTCGCTGTGCCTTATAAGTGCACAGCAAAAGCGAGTTGGGTTGTTGTCTTAGGAATGATTTATGGGGCATGTACTCAATGTGTAGCATTCCTGGGAGCTGCATTCCCCTGAGCATCACTAACCCTCAGTACAGAAATACCTCCTGACCCATGCAGGGCCTGTTTGTGTGAGCACCTGCTGTTTGCAGCTTCCAGAGAGTCCTTTGCCAGGTAGAGGAGGAGGAGTGTGGGTGTGGGAGCTCTGGGGGAGCACATTTTTTGGGCAAGGAACAGAGTAAAGTGATGTGGCAATGGACCCCTCACTAATGAGGGATGGTTGGATCTAACCCTGTCACTTCTTTTGGAACTTGGGAAGCACAGGGAATCCTCAAGGGAAAACACTCTGAAAAATAAACCAACTTCTAATCAATTTTTTTTCCTTCAAAGAGTCTCTGCATGACAGGCATATATGGGAGGGCTGGTCTATGGTACAACCTCTCCTTCCCAAAACTGTGGGGTGGGTGATGATAGCACATCACATGTAGAAGGTGCCTTCATTGCCCAGCCCTGTAGCACAAACACCTTGGATATATTCAGCAAAATATTGCTGAGTCTTGTAGCCTTCAGCGTCCCTTTGCTTTCAAAACGTCTGGTAAGACTTTATTTTTGCCTAATTTTCCCAGATTGGTGACTTTCTATACGTTGTTGTGAAATCACCCATTTCTGTTAACTTTAAGTAGTTTAGGTATGGAATGCTTAATTTTAGACCAGACCGAGGGAAGCAGCTCATGTGTCTTCAAGCAGATAAATGGGATGTGTGTTAGGCTCTAGGATGGGAGCTGGCACTTAGCTTAGGTGTGGGAGGTGAGTAATGGCCCTGAAGATGCTAAGCTGTGTGAAGCCCTTCTGATAAATGGGGCCTTTTTTGTGATGAGGTCTCCTCACGTTCCTGGACTGGTTGGCGTAAAAGCTTTGAACATACAAGCACATTACTCATTATTTACTGGTTGTGGTTGCAAGGTCGTTTAATTTTGCAATAGTCCCATCTAAGGGATGATTCTTGCATTGCATGAAAGGGAGACTAAGCAAGATTCACTTTTTTGTTTGCTTTGTGTGGCTTTGCCCCTGTAGATATTCAGCATGTTTGCCCTAAGACATGAAATGTCAAGTGTGTGGCTTTCTGGACATGGACATTCCACTCATCCCAGAGGAGAACCAGGCATCAAAAGAGAACAAAGATAGAATTGGGGCTTTTCTCTTTCAGCATTAAATCCTCAATAGTCACCATCTCCCTCTACCTGCTCCCACTCTGATGTTATTTATTCTTTCCTCTTGTGTTTTTGCCTCTTGTTTGTGCCTCTCTTTTGTTTAGTACCTTTTACTTTTTCTTTTTCCATCTCTTGGTCTTCTCTTCTCCTCTTCTCTTCTCTTTTCTCTTCTCTTCTCTTCTCTTCTCTTCTCTTCTCTTCTCTTCTCTTCTCTTCTCTTCTCTCCTCTCCTCTCCTCTCCTCTCCTCTCCTCTCCTCTCCTCTTCTCTTCTCTTCTCTTCTCTTCTCTTCTCTTCTCTTCTCTTCTCTTCTCTTCTCTTCTCTTCTCTTCTCTTCTCTTCTCTTCTCTTCTCTTCTCTTCTCTTCTCTTCTCTTCTCNCTCTTTCCACATCTCAGTCCCTTACCCATGTTCTCACATAAGGAGAAGCAAAGAGTAAGGGATGGATTGTGGCTCATTCAGTGCTGATCCCTTACCTCAGGTTCCCTCTCAAGGCTTGCAGGACCTCAGTAAAGCCTTGTGGCATGTCCTCTGTTTTATGGGCACAGCATATGCACAGAGCACTGACTGGGCTGTGCCAGTGTTCTTGGACTGGAAGAGGGAAGAGGGGAGATTTATGGTGGCACTGATCACAGTGCTAAAATAAAATTGCCCTCCCTCAGCCAGAGGAATAGGAGTTTGCAAATGCCAGCATTTTATACACAAACTGAAGGACAGGGCTGAGGGAGCCAGCTGCCCAGGTTAGCTGTTCAGGATCTGAACATGGCAAGGCTTTAAAAGCAGAGAGCAAAGAAGTCATTTATATTAAAACAAACTCTGTCATGAGTCATTTGACTTCTTTTTCTCTTACACACATAGTTTATGTCCCAGGCCTTAGAAGGCCTGAGTAACATCTGATACTCTTTAGGCTGAGCCGGCTCTAATAGGAGTGGGATCCTGCTTCCACTTAAACTGTACCACTTAGAACTCTATTTAATTTGCGTCTTGTGTTTACAGGCTGTAACTGTTACTTATTTGTCATTTTTATGGTAATAAAAAGATTGTTTGTCTGTGATTCAGTCCTTGCAGTGCTGTTGAATAGGTCTGTGTCCTTCAGCAGCAGCAGAGGAGAAGAGGGGCATTTGCTTTTTGCCTCATTCATTTTTCTCATGCGGCTCCAGTCAGGCAGGAGGAGGGTGCAGATCCTTCCCATCCCTCCCAACCACTGTCTCAGTCTGTTGATGCCAGCAGAGCATCACTCCGCATTTTTCACTCCATTTGCAATGAGCTGAATGTCATTTTTCTTCCCTTCTCCTTCACAAGAGCCAACACCAAAGTGTACCCTGTCTGCAAAATACAGCTTTGTCTCTTCTACCATTTTTCTTATTTTTTCATTCCCTCCTTAGTCTCATCCCTTCTGATTCCAGGTTTTGGTTTAAACATTTTTTACCAGGTGCAAAAATAGTTAATTGCAGGTAGGAGATGTGAAAGGTGTATGAATTCTTCAAGTCTTGCTCCCTGCTTGTGCCAAGGCCTATAGAGACCTGAAAGGGGAGAATGAAACACAGACAAAGGACAGGAAAGCTTTGCTCCACTCCAAAGTTTACAGGGAAAGGGTTCAACCCCCCCCATCCAGCTTTCCTAGGCAAGGATAACCCTCAGGCCCCCCTGCTAAAAGAGGCTGCACCTTAATTAAGAGCATGACTCTTGTTCCCTCTAGTGGCTAATTACACAGCATCTCTCACACCAGAGTGTCATTCCACTGCCTTCCTGCTTCCCTGCCCAATTTTCCTCCCATCTATACTTTTAAAATATGTTTTGTAACTGTCTCAGTTTCTCCAAATGATGGCATTTGCCATTCTTTGGATTGTGCCTTCAAAAAGCTGGGAACTGTCCCATGAATAGATACAACACAGCAGCAGGGTTTAGGGCTGGAGAGGTTTTTGCTCATATTCCACCCAGGGTGGATTTTTCTGGAGCGTTACCAGGAAGGGTTAAGGACAAAGGGCTTTTCTTGGTTTATCAGCATCCCTGTTCCTATTGTAATTCCTTAAGTATGACCTGATATGGATGTCCAGAACTGTTGGACACCTCAAATCCCAGGCTTGTTTCATGTCCTGGAGATAAGGAGTGAGTTGCCTGACTTTACAGATCAAACAAATTCCATGTAAAATGTAGTGTAGTATTTCCTAGGGACACAGGAAAAAATTGATGTTTGCCAAAGTAGTTCTTATTAACAGCCTGCTAATGGGAGGTGCTCTGTGCTAGTTCTAATTGACACAAACTACTGCAGCATCAAGTTGATCTGAGCGGAATAAAAGCAGAATTTTGCAATGAGAAAACAATCTGTGTTACCTAACTCGAGAGGCAGAGTACACAGACTGTGTTCCCACCTCAGCCACTGACTGTCTGTGACTTCGGCCAAGTTGTGTAACTTTGTTCTTCATCCTCCTGATTTGTGAAGCAGATCTGGTGATGTTTACAAACCTCAGAGGAGGGGTTTATGGTTGCATTAAAGTGATAGAACAAAAAGTGCAAAGAAAATCTATGGTGATGCTAAAGGTGTTGCTCTGGTGAATTAAAATAAGTCAGAATGGAAAGGTTGTAGATTAACAATGCAGTTACACATAATTGGAATATCTTTTGACTTCAGAATGTTATCTTAGAACTGCAGTTTACTATTGCGTTAATTTTCATTGCTATGATATGGAAGATGACCTATATACTATGGCATGGTTATAATTCTGATGTTTATATCAATTTTTAGTATTTACAGCATTCAGGAGATTTAAAAGTTGTGTTGTACATCTGCACAAAAATGCACTTCATATGCAGAATTCTTGTTTTTAGAGAATATTTGGGCCAGAATGGGAGACCACATCCTTTAAAGCAGAAATTCACTCAGGGTTTGGATTGGCAATTCCTTAGTAACAGCAAAGGGTAATTCCAGATGAGCATTTCCATTCCCAGCCTGAAGCTTTAGATATCTAATGCTGTGCCCAGCACATAACTGAGGTGCTCTTTTTGCTCAAATGTGGAGCCTTCTAAACTGCAGTTGTAGTCATTTCTGGAGACTTGTGAAAATCAGATGTTGTCCTTTTTTAGCTGCAGTGGTACCAGGATTAGCAGAAAAAACAGATGCATCTTGCATCGCTGAGCGTTTTCTGAGGTGCATCTGAAACTGATTTGTGACAGGCCAGTAACCCAATGAGTGTAATGTAAAACATCCAGCAGGGTAAGACCTCCTCCTTAGAACTGTATCCTTTTTCTTGCATGCCTGGGTTGCATTTTTTTAAATTAAGTTACTGACTTGTAGAATGACCCACATTCCTTTATTCCTGTAAAAACTGAATGACTTACAGCTTTTCATTGCACATGCTCCTACTGTTTGTTGGGAGAGGAGGGGGCAGGATAGGATCCTACCAAATGTTTTAAATATTATAAATAGAGAAAAGATTGTTGAGTGTGAGAAAATGGCTTCATATCAGGGGTTTAGTTAGATCTGTTGCTGATCCAGTCTGATCTTATATAGATCTTCACTAATTATTCCAATGTCAATAACCAAGCCGGAGCAGAACAATGGATAAGTGTGTTTAGAAAGGTGTGCAGTAAAAGTCAGACTTTCATCAGATAAAAGAAATTTAATATCTTTCCCTCCATTCTAGACTTGTCACAGCCAAAGAAATACCTTTGACCAAAAACTAGCTGGTTTTTTTTCAGATTTGCTGCATTAAGCAATTTCCAAAGTAAAGAATTGCTGCTAATGGAAAAGCGAAACAAATCTGGGATTTTGAGCTAGTGGAGTGTTCGTGCAAGTGATTAGGCTGTACAAAAGGAGCATTCATCTTGAAATGACAGATAAGTGCTAAGGACAGGACTGAAAACTGTAAATATGTTAGCACTTTAAGCGAGAGCACAGCTTCAGCACTTGTGAGACTCATCAGCTGCTGTAAACAATATGGATCTTTGAGCTGATCTCTGCCGAGATCTCAGCACATCAGATAATGATGGAGTTGTTCATTTTTGCTTCTTCTGTTTTGATTTTTTTCCCTTCAGAAAGTACTTTCTGCAAAGAGCAGGCTTGTGGTGCTGCCAGCACACACTCACCTCCCTCGTGGAGCAGCCGCTGTGGGGAGCAAAGGACAACCCCAGAGCCAGGCTCTGCCCTTCCCAGCTCTGCTCCAGTGAGGAACAGAATGTGCAGCTGCACTCCCACTCTGCTCGCAGGGCTGTGCCCCATCCATGGCTGGGGAAGGCTCTTTGAGCTCCTCCAGCCTCAGGTCACAGTCAGGACACTTCTCCAAGTGTGATTTTTAAATGAAGCATTCAGGTGGTGGCAGCAGTTTCTGCTGTGGGGTTTTGCAGAGGGTTATCAGTGACTGAGTTCTGACAATGGAGCGTTTCATGTTGGGAAAGCTGCATATGATAGAAATTAATTTGAAACCAGTAAATCCCCTTTGCAGAGGACACAATAAATGCTGGCATCCCACCATAGCTCCCAACACTCACCAGCCTCTCTGAGGTTCTGCTCAGTGACCTACAAGTGAAAAGCTCCATGAGCCATTTGGGCCTCTGCTATTCATCTCTTTTCCCAGCTTGCTGTCTTTAAAGAAAAGGGCAGATCCTCAGCAGCAGGATTTGGCTCAATTCTTAGCATTGGCTGAATCGTGAAGCACAAAGTGGTTTTTCTTCATTTGTGTCCCACACTGGCCAGATTTTCCTCTTGAGTGTTTGGTATTAATCTAGTGGTGTTAGTCATTCTCATGGAATACATGAGGAACTGAGGTGCAGAAAGCTTCACAGGATCACAGAATATTCCGAGTTGGAAGGACCCACAAGGATGATCAAGTCCATCTCTTGAGTGAAGGGCTCATGTGGGGATCAAACCCACACCCTTGGCATTATCAGCACCGTGTTCTGACCAACCGAGCTGATCTCAGGGCTTGTGTGACTTGTCCAAGGTTAAAATTCAGGAGCCAATGAATCCAGTGAATACAGCTGTGGAAGGTGTGCTGGGAAGAGCTTTTCCCCATAAGCACTTCAGGAGCCATGGGTTAGGAATTTCTCACTGAAATGACTGAAGGGGCAAGATTTGCTTGGAAGCTGGAGCCACAAGGTGCAGCTCACTGGGGGCTTTATAAAAAGCTGGGAAAATAGGATGGGATAGCAAAGTAACAGGAGGAATGGTGACTGGCTGGGTGTTGTAAGGTGAGAACATCCCTCTGGAAAGATTTGGTGTTGTTTGCCTTTACTGGAGATAAAAAGGAGAGCTTATAAACCAGCTTCCCAGGCTTCCCACCTGGCCAAAACTTGGAGGTGGGAGGGTGGAGACTGTCTCAGGAGCTCAGCTTTCAGGATGGTGCTGTGCTGGACCTCAGGCTGTGACCAGCCCAGCTCTGGTGCCACTGGTGCCTCGCTCCCACAGCAACTGCACTTCTAATTCCAACTGAGATGTTTGCAGACAGAACCAGCCTTTGTTTTGGGCATGGGCAATTAGAAAATGTGCTCTTTTTCTATTTGCCAAATGAATACAAATGCTTTCTGAGAACATCTGCTCAGGAAAAAGATGCCTGAGATACCTTTAAAGACTCCTGCTGGAGTGCTGGGTGACAGGTTTGGATTTGCTCAGTAACAGAGCTTATGGAATATTACTGTAATCAAAGGCTCTTTATGGCTCTGGGGCAGGTGGGAATAAATAGTCCTTGGGTTTGGTTTTGTATAGAAAAATGTCAGACAACCAGAGTGGTGATGAGGGTAACCTGACATTTGCCAGTAAGAATAGTTTATTCCAAATTAATTTGTTCAGGTTGGTGCCTACAGGTTTTCTTTGCAATAAATGTGATTGCAGTACACAGACATTGTGCACATAAAGAGGTTCCTGCTGACAGAGACATTTTAGTGCTAAAGGGAACTGTATTTACCACGTCTCCAAAAGAGATACAAGCCCAAGTTTTTAGGAGCAAGAGGAGCAGAACACCTATTCTGGTGTGACTGTTGCAGTTTCCTCATATAAAACTCTCTGAATTCTCTGTCTGTGGGAGTTCCACAGCTCAGGCTGAGATTCTCCCTTGCTGCTGTTAGAGCACATTTGACAACTGACTGGCTGTCCCATCCATAAGACCAGGCTTCCCAGGTTTTTAAGGAATCCTTCCCAAAATAAA
The DNA here is from genome assembly GCA_013396875.1 of Vireo altiloquus. NCBI lineage: Eukaryota > Metazoa > Chordata > Aves > Passeriformes > Vireonidae > Vireo > Vireo altiloquus. The sequence goes on along the minus strand of VZRF01013111.1, from coordinate 53,979 downwards.
ATTATTTAGCAATATGTGTCCAGCATTTAAAGTGCTTTGTTTTAGAAAGAGCACTCTAGGAGGAAAGTTCTAGTGGAAGAAGACAAATGAGAGTAGTAGCTTCTCATCCCTGGCTGATTTTCAGATCTGGAGGAAAAAGGATGCTCAGTTTTTAACAAGACAGGACAGTATCATCAGCTGATCACAGAATCATAGAATACTTTGGGTTGGAAGAGACCTTTAAAGGTCATTTACTCCACCCCCCTGCAATGATGAGTGTGCTTTGCTTCAGCTTCGCTCAGTTCAGTCACTGGTAGCCTTTAATTTAGGAAAGAAAAAGCAGTGTGCTGGAAAAGGTTGCTGACCCCTTGTCTGTAGCAATCATGGCAAGGAAACCAAACGCCTCATGCCATGGACATGCCTTCTCTGTGCCGTGCTTCCCAGGGAGAAAGGGCTGTGCAGTCCAGGATAAACTCTCAACAGATTCCTCCTTTCTTCTAGGATTTGTTCTCTGTTCACCACTCATTGGATATCGCTGTATCTCTTAAATGATGTTTTATTTTTTTATTGGACATGGGATATCTGTAAGGTTACTAATTTCTATATTTTGATGCAGTTTTACTCTCTAACAGAGAGTTATCTCAACCTTCTACTGGCTTACAGTAGTGAAAGACTTTTTCTAAAGATCTCTTGTTTTTTATGAGCCCCTGTCCAGGGTCATTTCCCAAATGCAGTCCAGATTGGGTAAAATGTAAGCATATTTCTGAGGTATAGTTTTGGGGTTTTTTTAATAGCAAACCACACATCAGATTAACCAGATAAAAAATAATCCCAAATCAAAACTCACAGCAGGGATTTTCCTCATTAACCTCAGGTAGACACTGGAGCAAAGAATATATTTGAAAGATGAGAGGGAAAGGAAAGTCTCCTCAGCCAGTGCTGGAAACAGGGAAAGAATAAATAGATGAAGAAGAGTAAAATATTGCAAATAGTTTTGTTTTCTTGATGGAGTAACCCTAAAACAAAGTATAGGTTTTACAAAGTTGGTTTTATGACAAAATCCCAGCTAGGTACCCCAAAAATGCTGAAACTGCCCAAAGTGGGGAAATGAACAGAGACGTGTGCGGATTAATTAGATCGAAAAAATGTTTTGACAGCGTAAGTGAACATATGGAATGAATTGAGAGAACCTGATCCAGTTCCCCATGTGTAAATGATGCCTTAGCCATAGCTCATAAAGCAAATACAGATGCAAAAAAAAAAAAAGAAAAGAAAAGAAAAAAAAGCCCCTTTCTTATCCCCTCCCCCCAGTAGAGCCCAGTCTGTTGCCAGATGGCAAATAAAAGTTTGAACTGGGTGAGTAAATGTGAGGAAAGCTGAATGTTCAGCATGGACATGGAAAGAAATCAGCCAAATAAATCTGAATTTTGTACCTTGGAGGAGGCACTGCAGTTCAGCTAAATATTGTGTGGAGTGCCCAGCCAAGTGTCAGCATCTCCTGGGCTGGGTCTTCAATGCCTCTGTTTTACCCTCCCTGGTCCAAATCACAGAACTGTGGAACGGATTGGGCAGGGCCACCTTCCACTGCCCCAGGTTGCTCCAAGCCCCAATGTCCAACCTGGCCTTGGGCACTGCCAGGGATCCAGGGGCAGCCACAGCTTCTCTAGACACCCTGTGCCAGGGCCTGCCCATCTCCCAGGGAGGGATTGCTTTGTGTCCAGCTGGGTTTTTGGTGTGTGTGTCCATGTGGAATCACATGCCTGCCCTGCCTGCCCCAAAGGCCTTGCCACCGAAAACTGAGGGTAAAATCATTGGGACAGGTGCTGCAAGCAGAGGGTGAGGAGGGAGCCAGAGAAGCCAAGCAATGTGTTGCAGTTATGCAGAGGAACATTCCCTGGATTAGTTTGCTCCATCCCCAGGAGGGATGAGGAGGGAGAGGGCTGATGGGGCAGTGCCCTACGTTGGGAGCTGCTGGAGGAATCTGTTCTCCTGACTCCCAGGTGAGCTTGTGTTCTGTTAAACACAGCTGCCTGTCAGCGTAACATTTCCAAGCCTAAAAACTGTTAAAATCAATATATTTTCATGTGGTTTCTATAGACAAACCTTCTTAGTCCACTCTAACAGTGATGCTGTGTGTGGTTAAATTTATTCCACCTCAGAAGGGGTGAGGCAGATGTGCTGCCAGTGCCACAGTGTCAGGAGCCTGCTCCAGCTGCAGCATCAGCACCATGGCATGGGCTGGGACCTTCACACACAGCACTGAGGTGAAGAGTCCCTTCATGGAGACACTGCACGGGCTCATGTCAGGGGAAGGGCAGACAAACCCTGCCCCAGACTGCTTGGGTGGTGCCCACAGACTTGATTCATGGCACCCAGTGCCAGTGATCTGGGAAGCTGAAACAGGAGCTGAGCACTTGGGCTCTTTGCATTGCCCAGGGAAGCTGAAACCCCTTCTAGGCAGTCAGGTTTGTGTCCAAGCAGCTTTGGGCACGAAGAGGTGCCAGCAACAGAGCCCTCACAAAGCAAACTGCTTAATTATTTGATAGTCAGGGGCAACTTGGGGGAGTGCAGACTCAAATCAACAACTAACCAACCTATATTTAGTAGCAGAGTGGCTGGAGCTTCGACCCAAACATAGTTTCCAGCTGATAGATGATGTGGCAATCAGAGCTGATCCTCGTCCCGTTCTAAATTTGGGCTGCAGAATAAGTAATTAATATCATGGCTGGCATGGCAAGGCACCCTTCCAGCAGCTGCCCTGCCACTGCTGCTCCTCTCAGGCTGTGCCTGTGGCTGGCCAGCCTGGCTGGGCTCTGGGACACCAAACTGGGTGACCATAGCCTGCCTGGCACTGTGGAGCCACTGAGGCAAAGTCAGTGCTCTGGAGGCAGAAGTGCTCCTGTGGTCTTACCTGTGCTTGTCTCTGCTGCTGTGAGAGCTCTTTTCCATTTGTTCTGGTTCTAAGGAGTGAAAAGCTGCTCTGGTGGTGCAGGACAGGTTGAGTGATCCATCCTTCATGGGATATGGAAGGTGCAGGAGGGCTTGGAGTTCCATGTGGCACCCAAAGTGCAAAACTGGGGACACACCTCGAGCGTGCAAACTCTGTGCCCCAGCCAAACCAAACTGGGGAAATGGCACAGCCCACTGCAGAGAGAGAATTTTAACTGAAAATTAAAAGAGTAAATTACATGTCCCAGATAACCCCAGGAATCCCTTGAACCTTTCTGGAATCTGGTTCAGTGCTCGAACCAGAAATCCACCTTGTCCCAGTGCTCAGGATCCATCCAGTTGGCCTCTGTGAGCTCAGGTTGGATGGCTGAAGGGTACAGCAACGTTGGCTTCTTCTGAGCTGCCTCAGGGTAACAAACAAATGTATAAAATACTCCTCTAAGAAGTGTATATTCAGTGCTGTAACTGAACACATGGACAGAGAGATTCCAAAGGCCAGTGACTTTTCCTGGAAGACAGACTAGGGCTCAGGTCCTGAGCTGGTGTCCTGCTTGCCAGCCCTCCCTCCATCCTTCCATCCTCTTCTCCCTCCTCCTCAGTATCTCATGTGCACACACAGACAGACAAAACTCTCTCCCTGGGGTTTGATACAGACACGGAAATCGACGTTGGATCAGAGCAAAAGGAAAATACAAGCCTGTGTGAAATTTTCCACCTTTTCACTAAATGAATCAAAGCCAAATTTTCACACTTTGGTCTTAGGTGTGAAATTTTTGCTCAGCTCTAATATTTATCCATAATGTATTTTAAAACTTGGCTCGCTCCATCCAGAAACCCACAGAGGAATTGAGTTACAGATTCTGGGCTTTGTGCATGCTGCCAAGAACTGCCCCTATAACTCAAACAAATTTAAGGGGGGAAAAAAAACCACTAGAAAAATATTGTATATGGTCCATCACATGCTTTCTTCATGCAGTCATATACCACTAAAAAGTAATGTTCTGCTAGGCCTGTGTTACAGAAATACACTCATGTAACTCCTGTAAACACAGATAAGATGAATTTTGCATCTCCAGGCCGTGGAACAAGCAATCCCTAAATAAAAGCCTAGAAGGAAATAGCAGCCTTGATTAAAATTCTTATAAAAGTTTAAAAGTATTTCTTCAACATCAGCATTTCAAGAAATCTATTTATGCCCCTCAAATCCAAATATATCCATGCCTGGGCTTCTCAAAATGATGCTAAAGACATCTGCTAGCTGAGTTTGTGTGTGTGGAATAGAGATGAGTGAGAGAGAGGTTCTTCACTGCTGCAAAACAGTTAAAATTATTATATAGCACATTATTTATTTTATTTGTTGTGATGACTAGAAGTGTAAGGAAAGTCTCTGTGACAGTTTGAAGGTTCTTAACACCTGCTGAGTCCTGCAATTGGGACTTATCTGGTGGGAACAATGTTCCTACATTTCAGCCTGTTGTGAATGGGGCAACTTTTACATTATTTCCTCCTGCTGCTGGATCTGTGACAGGAAAACTGAACAGTAACACTGGAGAGGCGAGGCTGGCCTGAGTGTGAGCATCAGATCCCCCCAGTTTGGTGCTTTGCTGCTCCATGTGCAGCCACGTGCTTTTAGCCACTGAAATTGGACAGGAAAACTTCAAATGATCTGTGGTTGTTTCATTGGTAATAACTACCTTAGGTAAAAGTCCAAGCATTTCTTGAGATTACCAAAATGACTAAGTGGGGAGAACACAGCTGGGAAATTGCATTTGTGCTGGAATGCCTTATCCGTTTAATTTTGGATACAATTTTTAAAGTCTCAAAATAAAGAAAAAGCCCCATTGGGATTTTGTTGCTTGACTTTCTAAACTAAGGCTGTTGTCCCTAAATCTGATTTCTCATCTGCTGTGTGCTTTCAGGGCTCATGTCCCATTAATTTTCAGTAATACTCAACCTCATCAGTCCTTGAGTCAGTGCTGAAAATCAGACTTGGGGACTATTCTGGGTTGGGCTTGATGATCTCCAGGGTCTCTTCCAACCCAGTTGATTCTGTGATTTATTCACAAATGGGCTTCACTAGCCTCTCTCTGCAGTCCCAAGGGACATGGACTTAGCTTGTGGGATGTACAGGATCGTGCTGGGTTTTGAGTCAGCTCTTGGAGGATCCCAAGGGGCAGGGAATCAGGGAAGATGGATCTCCCTGCCTGAAGCTGTTCCTTGTGTGCACCTCCTGTGGCTCTCGTGCCAGGCTGATGGGCTTGTCCTGGTGCTTCCTCCCACACAGGCTTAAAAACTTTTTCCTTCCCATCACTTGAAGGGGCAACAAGTTGAAATTTCCAGCTTTTAGATGCTGTATCAAAGTCGTGCTTCCCTAGGAGGTAGGATTTTCCCTGGGTTCCAGTAGTTTCCCTTGGAGATGCACTGCCTGTTGAGGCTGCCCTGGATTCCTCAACTGGGTAAGTGTTGGATCCTGTGCCCCAGATGGAGAGTGGAATTCAGCCAGCAGTGGATTTGAGTGGCTCCTGACCTTCCCAGCAGCAATAGGGCACCTTGTCCTGAGATCTTGGTGGGCCTTGGGGAGTTTGGTTCCCTGCTCCCTTCCCAGGCAGGGATAACCCCGCTGGACTGGGTCTCTCCATGGAGAGCAGAGTGTTTACTGGCTTGTATCTGTCTCAGCGTTGACACTCCAACAAAAGGTTAGAAATCATGAATGCATCCCTTTATTTCTGCTCCACAGTGCCTCTCTTTTTTTTCTGTGTAAACCCTTCACTTGCCTCTTGCCCAGCCTTTAGAAACGATGATCAAATGCGAACTTTCAGAGTTTATTTATAGCATAGCCTTTATGGAAAGAGAGAAAAGAAATGATTAAAAAGCAATTTTACAAAATATTTTGTTTTAAGAGAGAATTCATTGTGTTTTAAATCACTGTATTCATTGTACTGTCTAGACTGGCAAACAAAGAAGATAGAGCTTCATTCAAATTAAGATTGTGAAATCCTTGGTGACTGGAATTATGGATTTGGATGTCAACCCTCAAACAAACTATTTCTGAACGGCAGTATTATCACTTTGCTATATTTAAGGCTTTGTTGGAGACAGAGCAGTGCACAAGGTTGATCTGATTCAGTAAGGCAATTCTAATGTTCCTTTGTTTCCCATTTCATTATAAATTCATATTTTCAATGTTCTGTTCCTCTTTGTCCCCAGAAAATTGTTGAAAAGACTCTCCTCTGGGAGTAAAGTTTTTTGTTCAAGCTAACAATGACCAAACTGACTTTAAAACACAGAAAAACACACAACTAAAATGTGAATTGAGAGAGGGAATTAATTTAGGATATTTTGAGCAACACAGAATGGGTGAGTTGTTGAAAATTGCTGGCTGTGTATTATTTTGCCATGCTATTCCACAGAACCATGATAGTTATTGTGAGACTTTAATGCTGTGGATTCTCAAAGGTCTGTGTATTTTCAGTAGATTTAAAAACACCAAGGTATTTTAGCTGATAAACTGGAAAACTGATCAACTTGGGAATCTTCCTTCTTAGCTCAAGGTGGATGATGGGGGGGGTGCAGCAGAAGAGAAGCAGCAGCCAGGCCCTGATTCCTAGTTGAGATCAGGTCCTAAGTGACCAGTTTTCCTTTTGGGGCCTCTCCAGCCCATCCTGCTCCCAGTGCCGTGGGAATAGTGACATCTCTCCGTTGCCTGAGCATCTCTGTGCTGGCACTTCCAGGCTGGGGAGACCTCACAGGGAGAGTGGGAGGCTCTGGGCAGCCTTGGCATGAGCCCTTGAAGAGCTGCTCCCGGGTGCCAGGTGTGAGAGCTGGGCCCAGCTGGAGCACAGGGGGCACTGGGGGATCTGGGGTCTGTTCTTGGACCAGCCCAGGAGACCTGGAGTTCCCCGAGTAACAGAATAAAAATAAAACCTGTCTGGAGACAGGTTTATCTCACAGCTGGCTGACTTCCCAAAGAGCAGCAAGGCGTGTTCTGCTCTGGAAGCTGTTAAGAGTAAAGCACAACACTGTGTGGAGTTCTCATGTCAGAGTCAGGACATACACTGCGAATGGTGCTGTCTGTATCCTGGTCCTGTGTGTGCATGGAGAGGGGAATACAAAGTCTGGCCCTTTCATTTTTGTGGCACCTGTGTTAAAAAATGGATTTGCCTCTTTAGACACTTCGGATGTTGTGGGTTTATTTTCGTGCAGTGTCCCCAGGGCAATTCAAAAGGAGGTGTAAAGCAGGGAGCAGAAAAGAAGGCAACTCTTCATTGGTGAGAGAGTGCTTTGGGGGACTTTGTTTTCCCCAAGGCACAATGGAAAAGCAGTAGCCATTGTACCAGAGGGAATTGGCTTTTACTTCAAAGGATTTTTTTTCTGAGTGTTCATTCATTTTTTGGATAGTCTGTAAATCCAGCTGGCCTTGTAAGGGAGTTGCAAGAGACTGACTATTGTGAACAGGGACAATGCTTAAGCATTGTCAGTGTCACCTGTTAAAGGACAGGGAAGAAAATGCCCATTTCTCTTACTGGAAAGGATATCAGCCTTTCCGTGGCAGTATTTTAATCTGGCTGGTGTGCAGAGTCTCAGTGCCAGCAGGCTCACATGTCCCAGGGAAAAGAACACACTATCTCTCTGGAAGTGTGATTTCAAGGGTATTTCTTGGGGAATCGAAGTACAATGAACCTCTGCACAGATGAAGGAGGATGGGCATATGAGAGCACAGAAATATTCCTTGCTGGTCTGTCAGCACCCTTAGCAGAGTCAAGTCCTGACTGCACACCTGGCAATGCTTTTGCCTTTGGTAGAGCCTGCCCTGGGCTGGTTACACTGCACTGACATTGCTCATCCACGTTGTAAAGTTCTGTGAGATCCTCAGCTGTCCAGTGCTGGATTAGTGGAAAGCACAGCAGGTAATTCCAACCTGGAAAATCATCCAAACCTTTTAAAAATACAGCTGTAGCAACTGGCTGGAAGGTTCCAGAGCAGCAGCACAGGCTGCCTGTTTTCCGGGGTCATCCTCATTCTTAAGCACTGCATTAAAACAGGTTCAGGGTCCTGCTTAGAAGCTCTGAACTCAGATTTAGTCACACACTGATTTGTGAGTCCTGACCTTTAATGTTTTTAACATTCTCCCATCTAAAAGCTGTTGCTTTGATTCTCCTTGTGAAATCACTGAGTATCTGCTGCCACCACTGTATCCTGAGAGCTCAGCTCTCTCTTAACTTCAGTGCTTCTCATTCCAGTGGGATTGCTTGGGAGAATCCATGAAAAATCAGAATCTCACAGAGATCAGGAAAAGAACCAAACTACTTGTCCCTCTCCCCTCCACGTGTGACTATCCCAGAGACTCCTTCTTCAGGGGATTCTGTGAGCTCTGACTTTATTTTGGCCACAAGCAGAGCAGGATCAGAGTTTGCCTCTGACACCTTTGTGCTGGAATGTGAGGGCAGCTGTGAGCTTCAGAACCTTCCCAGATTACCTTTAGCTTTCTGCAGGGAACCAATGCTTGCAGAATCTGATTTTGGGATCTCAAGTACAGTTATCATTTTATTTGAGAACCCTCCCCTCTGGGGATGCAGTGTTTAACATTTCCTTTGGTTAGAGTAAATAATAAAAGATAAGTCTGTTCTGTCTGGGACTCCCAGTGAGAGAGAGGAACAGATTTTGGTTACTGAGGGTCTGCAGTGCTTTGTTCTCTTGACTACTTTATAATGGGATTGAACATATTTGCTGCCATCTGGCCTGTTCAGCCGAAACAAAATACATCACTAATGTTCCGATTGGTTTTGAAACATCTTGTTCTTGTCAAAAAGTATTTTAAATCAAAACAGGCTTTTTCAGTTGGTGTTTGTCTTTTCCTAGGAGGCCATGGCAAAAATGGGGAAAATTGGGAGAGTCGTGCAGCCCAACCACGAACATAAAAGGTAACACTGGCCTTAGCGTGTTCCGCTGGGAGAGTTCAAATTGGGGTCTGGAGATGAGGTTGGGGTTGGCCTCTTTATAGCCCTGCTCGAGTGCAGTAGTGTTTAGCATACAGGTACTCTAATAGTATATTGTAAGAATTGTTCATACTGTATTTCTAAGGATTATTTACATTAATATTTAAGGCTTAATTATTTAAATTATATTTTAAATGTTATCAATACCATATTTTACAGTATTGTTGCTATTAACTTTTAAGGATTATGTTGTGTTTCGTTGTACTTTACGGGTAATTTATGTGACGTCTCTGAGGGCTCCGGATTCCGTGGGCGGCGGCGCGCGGGCTCCCCCTGGCGGCGGCGGGACCGGGCTGAGGGGACTCGGGGCCTGCGTCCCGTTCTAGGCCCCGCAGCGCAGGACACGCACTGAGGGAATGGAGCCTGTCCAGGGGAAGGGGCTGGAGCAGCAGGAAAGGCTGAGGGAGCTGGGAAAGGGACTCAGCCTGGAGAAAAGGAGGCTCCGGGGGGATCTTGTGGCTCTGCACAACTCCCTGACAGGAGGGAGCAGCCGGGGGCGGGGGCGCTCGGGCTCTGCTCACAGGGAACAGGGACAGGAGGAGAGGGAACGGACTCAGGCTGGGCCAGGGAAAGTTTAGATAGGATATTTGGGAAAATTTCTATGTGGAAAGGGTTGCCCAGCCCTGGCACGGCTGCCCAGGACAGCGGTGAGGTCGCCATCCCTGGAGGGATTTAAAAGTCTCGTGGATGTGGCACTTGGGGACGTGGGGCAGCATTGGCCTTGGCCGTGCTGGGGAAACAGTGAGACAGAGTGAGTTTGGAGGACTTTTCCCACCTGAATGGATTCTGTGAAGCTCCAGTGGCTCCTCACTCTCACAGCTGAGAGCTCTGGGGGAAACTGTCTAAGAACCCATGCTGGCTGTAGGGAAATGAAAGGTGGAATTGCAACTGGAAATCACTTGTTTGGTGGGAACTGCTCCAGCACAGGCAGGGCTCTGATCCTGGCAGCAGCTGTACTTAGGAAGAGTCAAAGTGCCTTCAATGTTAAGAGAAGCAAGTAAACGTATGTATTGCAGGGGATTTAAATCTTCAAATCTCAGGCTTTGTTGACATTAGCTTTCTTACACAGATTTTATGACAAGAAATACGAAGTATTTTTGAAGCTTGTGGAACACCAGAGAGAGTATCGCTCCATCATGAAGAGCTTGTGATCCAGAGGCACGGGATCTGGGAACAGCAGGGATAATGAATTTCCAGGCATGTGTAATGTGGGTAATTTCTTCTTACAGTACTGTCCATGTTAAAAATATACTTTTATCATGTAAAGTATACTTTTTAATCTTTAATGAGAAATAAAATGCAGTCACTTTGCTGTGAAGTGCTGGGTATTTTCTGTCAACAATCTCTGCAGTCAGGCACAAGGAATATTCATTTATTCCAGTCAGAGAAAACAAGACAGCCAGTTGCAGGTACCCCAGTGCCAGTATCTGAGCAGGCAGGAACAGCACAAGGAATAACCTGATTCACTCAGATGGACTCGAGTCCATGTTCACATAGATGGACTTTACACACTTAGCTTGAGAGAAATTCCTTCTTTAGTATTGGCATAGGCTGCAATTCTGAGTTAAATGCAAACAGGAGTCACAGAATAACAAGATTAGATTTGGGTTATTTGGAAAATAATAGTTTCTGGCTTTTTTTTTTTTATGTTAGTAGTCAGCCCTGAAGAACATGTGGTAATTTTTTTAAAGAAACAATGCACTTCCTGCCTTGTAGTTCATGGAAAAGCAATTGTTGCCGTTTCCAAAGTACCCATTGTTAGGAGAAACAGCTTTCCAAGTTCAGGGACATAATTAAAGACAATGAAAGTTGATGGGAATAAAATGAAGAAACATCATAACAAAAAGAGTGAAACAAGCAAGAAAACTACTCTGACATAGTGGGGTGTCAGAGCTCCCAGCTCAGGGGCACGATAAAATCTGTCAGCTGAAAGGACAGAGTGGGGAAAAAGCAATTGGAGACCAGTGTGTTGTAACCAATAAGTATTGATAAATTTTAATATCTCTATTTTAATATGCAATTAGTGTGTAAAAAGGAAGTCCACAGGCTACAAATGGATAACAAAGATACAGGTTATATAGGGACAGATGTGCAGGGTTGGCTGGCACTGTACCAGTGCTTTTACCTCTTTGCAGCTCAACACAAACAACTTCAGCAAAGTTTCCATAGGCTTCCTGCTATTTATATCATTATCCTCAAACTGGCCTTGATTTCTCTGGCTGAACTGGTACCAAGACTTAGCACAAGGGTTGTAGGGAGTCTGGAAAGGGAGCAAACAATGCCACTGACTTGGTGTAAAATGGAGATGCACAGAGTTCAAGGACTCTGTATTTTCATGGGCTTGCATGACACAGTTACGGAGTTTTGTTCACATTTCCTGCATGGCCTTTTAATGCCTTTCTCCCCTTGTGACACTTGTACTTTACAGTTGCACTGTTGTTCCAAGCCAGTGTCACTGCGAGTTTCATATTATCCATTTGAAAAGCAGAGCTGTGAGAACTCTGTATCCCAGTGGCTGTGTAATCAGCGGTGATAGCACAAACACTGCTGCAGGATTTTGCAGTGAGACTGGCTGATCATCCTTGTGCTATACAAGACTTAGCAAATTGTTCCGTTTGCCAAGTTCTCAAATTAAAATTTAATTCAAATTGAGCCAAGAAGTAAAATATTAAGGCTCAAGAGTTCTAGCGCTCTTCAGCTGCAGGTCAGTGGGCACTGTAATGTTAAACTCTGATTGTGGCTTGAAGCATTCTTGTAAAACTGCCCTCTGAGGGCTCCACATCGAGGGCCTAGGCCCTGCCAAGCACTGCTGAGTCCTTCACCTGTGGTAGCAGCTCAGGGACAAACCCATCACACTGCCCCAATGCAGGGGAAGCCTCAATCATGACTTGAGGAAGTTTGGCCAAGGGCCCCAGCTGGGGTCAGTCAGGCCCATGAGCTGCAGACTTTGCCATCCTCACCCCTTCAGGTGCAATCTGCTGACAGACTTTAACAAAAGAAGGGAAGCAGCCACCGTGTCATCAGCTGCTCCAAGAGTCCTGCACAGAGGTCCAGGCTTCACTCCGTGGAGAAGACAAGAATATGATGGTTCCAAAGAAGCAAAGAGCAACTCTTAGGAAAAAAGTCCATGAGACCCACCCAGGTAAAGAGTTCTCACCAGGCAAGAGTCAGAAAGGACAGCCTGTTGTACAGTAATCTGCAAACTGAATGTTCACATGAGATGGCTTGTTTTGAATTCTGATGCATTTCAGTTCTGTGTGTCTCCTAAGCACTTTTAAGTCAAAATCTCTTAAATGCAGAACTTTTCTGTGCTGTCCAAATGCCCCTACGCTCTTCAATCATGGTACAGTATCCAGAGGAACCCTTTTAAAAGAGATCCCTGCTGCCCCAGCCCTTGGAAAAGAAAGTAATCTGCTTGACATGGAATCCTTCTGGGAACTGGGCCTTGATGGCTGCACTGCTGTGTGCCTGGCTACAGAATCTGGCATCAAGTGTAGGCTGTGAATGCTTTGAAATGAGGCCTTGAGCCTCACCCTGGTGTGGGCAGGAACTGCAGGACTGAGTGATTATTACTCTTCGTGAATGCTGTGGTGTTGGGTTAAAAATTAATTTTACTCTCCACAGGGCTTAGTTTGGTCTGTGGATTCAAGCAGACTCCCCGGTTGTTTAAGCTCCCTCCCAGAATGTGACAGGAGAGGAAGGATGTGCTTTGGTGTTATCCTACACCCTGTCAGGAAGAGGCCCTGCCTGTACCTTCAGCCTTTACATCAGTGCCACTGCCTGGCACTCTGTGCCAGCTGGGATTCCAGCCTTAAGAAAGAGCAGAGCCAGTGTGAACTGTTTGGATTTGGCAATACCTGGGGAAAAATGCAGTTGCTTTCTATGTTGGAATCTGCTGGGAACTTTAGAGGCAAGTTGAAATCCTGCAGTTCAAATCTGAGTGATATTTGAAAGGTCCAGCCTGACCCTCTCTAGGTCTGCTTTTCATCCCATGCTTTGTTCTCCTCCCTGCCAGGGCGACTGCAGGACTTCTCCAGGTAAGAATTCCAGAAGCATCTTCACTAGAAGGTTCTGGATGGTAACACTTCCGCCACAGTACTGCCATTGCATCAGAAGGTAATCACACAATGGTACAGACTGGTTTTCTTTGCTGGGTCTCTTTCAATCCATTTGTTCTGTGCTGCTCACTCAGCAAATACAGATTTATAAACACTTAGGGGTCGAGGTTGTTTCCTTGGCTTATTGTGTTGCTTCTCACAAGAGGTGTGAAAAGCAACACAGTTCCTCAATAAAGAACATTTTCCTTTTCCCCCCTATATCCAGCCTCCCAGTACAACAAGCAACCTCTGGCTGGGGCCTGGTGAGATTAGGAACTTCCATACTGCTTTTTGTGGAATGTTATCCCAGAGATTCAATAAACAACACAAAAGCAAAATGCTGGAGGCCTGTTTGATATTTCACAGTTGTTTGATCTGACATGTGTCAAATGATAAATGCAAATGGCTGCAGGATCATTCAAGCCCAAGTGGGTTTTGAAATGCTTTGGGAAAATTAGGGAATGAATAAAGCTGATCCCAAGAGCTCAAGCTCGTTGCTTGGCATGTGTCAGAATGCAGAGATAAACATCACCTTTGTCTGCAGGGAGGGTAGGTTAGGAGGCTGCTAACCAGGGACTGTGCCTCCAGCAGGGGGTCAGGCAGCAACCTACCAAATTGAAAAATGAAGATGTGCTAAACATATTGGAGGTTATTTAATGCTTACGAGGAAGTTAGCAGGATTAATAAACCCTCTTTCTACAATGGTCTGTCAAAATGAATGTGATTCTTTATTTTTAATACCTGGTTTTCCTCTGCAAAGTGACTGTGCAAAGATGGAGCCTTTGCTCTTCTATACTGGTATGTGCAGAGATTTACAGATCAGTGGAGGAAGGGTTTCCTTTCCACAGTTCATTTCCCTGTGGATCTTATTCAGGAAGCTCCCTGGGTCGTGGTTGAAGCCCTCAGGAATGTGGGTGCCTGTGGACAGAAGCATTGCAGCTGCATCAAGGGGGGGCTTGTCCAGAGTGACTTTCAGGGCCAGTTCTCCCTGATAAACCAGCAGGCACAGCCAAGGAGCAGCCTGTACCTCTGGAAAAGCCAATTGCCACATCCTTTTTTACCCAAACAGCTGCTGATTTCCAAGTACATCATAGATCTCAGGAGTGGAAGGGGACAGAGTGTGAGGACAGTAAGATTAGGCTGCCTATGCAGTGACAGCAGTAAGTCTGGGCTGTTCAAAAACCAGGAAAATTGAATGTCAGGGCTGGCACCACCAGCAAACCCAGCAAAGCACAAACAGCATCTCAGCAGAAGCAGCACAGCTCGACTGGCAGCTCCGGGGCACAGTGAGCAGTGTGACAGGTCAGGGAAATAAAACCTCAGCATTTCAACTGATGCAACTTGACAGGGACCCCAGTGAAAACAGCAGCACAACATTGTGTTGCCATTTTGATGGGATTGTTCTGTTGAGCTGAACAATGATCTTGTTCTTAAAAGCAGCCAGTGAGTACTTTGTGTGAGTGGTGCTGTAATGAGAAGTGTCTGGGAGCCCTCGGTCTGGGGGTTCTGCACCCAGCATCACCTCATCTGCTGTCACTGAGAAAGGGAATTTGAGAGAAACCATGTTTGAAATCCACAATAAAAATGTTCCTGATGCCATCAGTTACATATTGTGTACAAGGACTGGGGATGTTAAATTTGGCCCAAAGGTATTTTTATGAACTTCACTCTGACTCGTGATTTTACTAGTTCTCATTCGAGTGCAGGGTTTGTCTTTGTGCCATTTGTGTTTTGTTTGCACACACAGAGCAGTTGGCTGAGCCCACAGCTGTGTTTATTCCTAAATCCCCATCCAGTCTGTATAAACCCAGTCTGGCACCCAGCTTCCAGCTTCTCCTTGAGCTTTGTGTTTGACACCCATCACATTCTGACCGGCTTTGACTCACTGGGGTGGTGGATCCACGTCTGGGGATCCCCACAGCTGCACTGCTGTGCCTGTGCTCGGTCCCAGCGAGGCCAACAGGGCACTGACAGATCCCAGAGTCCTTCAAGGCCCTTCACAAAAGATTCCCATGGAAATTAAGATTTGCTGCACGCAGAATCTTTTGTTTGGTAGAACGGGAAAGAACGGACTCCTCTGAAGTTGACCCATTTGTACTTCAGTGCATTTTTCATAAAATAGACAAAATCCTGTTTTAATCTATCCCACTCCACAACCTTCTGAGGGACTCTGAAGGTTTCTCTAAAATACCTCTGTGGTTATTGTTAATTAGAAAAAAATAATATTGCTGAAAGATCGCTTTTCAGTTGAACTTCCTGAACATATGGTTCAAACTGAAGCTGAAAAGGAAAACTTCAGGACAAACTGTATGAATTACTACTAATAATAAAATCAGACATTTTTTATAAGTCCACATTAATCTTCTTTAAAAGCTTTGGGTTAACCACATTTTTTAAATAAAACTTTTACCGGAGCGGAATTCATTAAGAGAGCTCAGTGTTGCCTTAGCTCTGTTCCACGGGGCATCAAGAGAAGTTTTATTACTGATTTCAGTCACAACAGACTTAGATCTACACAGAATGGTTTTGATAAGCCCAATGTAAAAGTTTTATTGGTTTAAGACATGAAAAACAGACATGTTACAGAGACCACTTCTACTCTATAAACAGCCATAACATGGATAATGCATTGCACTGGAGTCAGTGCTCCGGAGTGTAAATAATGGTGTGGAGGGAAGGAAAGCCTGGCCAAGTATGTACAGCTAAGAAAAACAACATAGACCCAGCTTGTATATGGTACTTCTCCTCTGCAGATCTCAAAATTAAATACAAATAAAGTCTGTATCGTTAGGTCATACTCACAGATGGAAAAGGGAAAATTAACCAAGCCAGGGAAGGAGGAAAGTTGATGCTCTTTGTTGTTGTGTCTGTCTTTGTACTTGAAACTGTAACTACTGGGGCATTATTTGAAACAGGTTTTGAGGCCATGTGGTTACTGTTTGTCCTGGATGAGTTCTGTTCAAGGCCTCCTTTTCCTGTATGTTATAAAACAGTGCTAGAAAAACATGAAACAACCTGAAGTATTACATGGTGTCTCTCCTGAGGTGTCCCTGGCCGTTGGAGATCCACAGATTTTTTGTGCTCCCAGAGGATGGGGATAGTGGCAGTGGTGACAAGGGGCTGTGTTCTGTTATCTTTATCCTAAAGATAAAAATGTGCTTTTATTGCACCAGCATTAACAACATGGCCCCTTGTTATCCTTTGTACTTAGATCTTTTTATAGCGTGTTGAAAAAAGTGTGAATGGCTTGTAAATATAACTTGCACTTGCTTGAAGGTGCCAAGTTCACACTAGCTCCAGTGGTGCAGAACGTGGGCCTTAAAAATCCTGAAATCCCTTTATAAATGCAATTATGAACGTAACTCCCTCCACTATTCTGTGCTTCATCCTTGTATTCACTTGGAAAAACTATTTAAATGCTGTAATCCCAACCATATGGCTCAGAGCCTCAAAGAAGGCATTTAGCAGACATGTTTGTCTAGAGAATTAGGGTTTTATACAGATTATCCAGTGACTGGGGATGCTCTGGGGGAGGACAGGAGCCCACGCCAGGGGCAGCCTCGACAGAAGGACCCTCTAAATTTGCTCTGTCCCTTTCCTGTTAAACAGATCCAGGGTTGGAATAAACAGTTACTGAGCTTGCATTGGGATGAGATGTCTTTGAACAATTTTCCTCTGTAAGACCACACAGATTTACTTAAAAAACAGTAAACAGATTAAAAAAAGCTTTATGCATGACTAGAAAACAACTTATTGAATCATTTAAAATGGAACTTCCACTACTTTTGTTTGTGTAGAAAGCTTTTACAGGACTGCAAACCAATGCAATTATGCCTAGATCACTTCTGTTTTATTTTAGGCAAAGGTTTCGCTTGGGAAGTAAGTGTGAGACAGAACCAGACCTAAGCCTGGTGTGTCCTACTCCTGATTTTCACCCGTAGAAATTAATTTTATGGGATAGCTGGATTTTTATGCTGCTGATTAAAAAGACAAGCTGTCTTCTCAGAAGTGAGTTCATGCTTGATGATGAGACTTCATGTTTGTTGCATCTCGAGCTTTCACAGTTACAAACATGATTATTCAACTGTTGTTTTTTGTAATAGGTTGAGGTTTCTTTTGCATAGTCAAATACAAATTGTGTGATTTTTCTGGTGCATTTTACCCATTCCATAAGTTTGTGATGCAATTTAACTGTATCCTCTGAGATGATGTCACTTCTTGTCAACCTAAGATTTAATGTTTAGTAGCCTGTGTGAGCACTGACTGCACTGTCAGTCCAGAACACTTCCCACAGAATGAATGCCCACAGTTGGTTTCTGCTGCAAGAGGAGCTCACTGGAGGCAGGTGGGGCAGCTGGAGTTGCTGTGATTCCTGGGAGAGATGTAGTGCAGAGTCTTCACTAAATTAGTAGTTTGATTGACATATTCAGTCCATTAATAATAATTTACCACGATTAGCAGAGAGTCACAGAAACTCAGCGTAGATGTCACACATAACTAATTGTCACTGTTTCCCTCCTCCTTTGCATTGTGTCTGTCACTTAAATGTACTGAAACAAAGTCTGGTGTGTTCTCTGCCTTCCTGGGGTGGCAGAATGGAACCATAGGGTAAGTGGCAAAAGGAATCCAGGTGTGTGTTCAAGAAATCAGGTGTCTTGCCAGGGCCCAGTCTAAAACCATGAGTTCACCGAATGAATAATTTTACATCAGCGCCATTCATACCCTTCTTTCCTCCTATAATGAGGATCTGTAAATAAGAGGACTGGAGGTTTTAAAGTAATGAGCCATATCTTTGATTGAATGATCTTAGAGGGCTTTTCCAACCTTAACAATAGTGCTTCTATAACTACTGAAAAAAAATCTTTTGCCTTTCCTGTGAAGTTATAAATGTTTCCATCTTCAACAGAAAATGTCAGATTCCAAAGGCCTTTCCATTGGTTTCAGATTTTCCTTTCCCTGCACTGATAAGATTCTCTCCTGCAGAGATAACAACCACACAGTAGCCCAGCAAAGGATGGCTGGGTAGGAGTAAGACACCACGGCAATGGTCAGATTCAAGTCCAGGACACTGAACTCCAGGCAAGCAGACTTTATTTGACACAGTGGCACCTAAAATTCATCTGGCACATCCCAATCCATTTTGACTTCCCTTGCAGGGCTGGAGGGCATCTGCAGATCCAAAACATCCTCTCAGCTGGTAAAGCAGTGATGGTTTCTGTCAGCTGCAGCCCAGAGCAGTTGTGTTTACAAGCTCTGCACACACACAAGTCCATTAGGTGCTTTATGCACAGGAATAACACCCACATTTCTTTAGCTTTGTTTCGTACAACAAAGGGAATGAAATGTGTTTCTGATTATGCAACAGATATGGAGTCAAGGGAAGCCCAGCATTCCCAGACCGTAACCAATGGAAATTCTGAAAGGTTCCCTTGCCCTTTGCAACCTCAACAAGTTGAAACCTCTTGTGTATTTTGTATTAGCTTGTCTTGTACAATAATTAACTTATATATGACTCCTAGGGGATAAGTGATTATGGTTTATTTCCAGATGACTCATGAGCAAGTCTGCAGAAAGAGAGTTTGTGCTGCTAAGAAAATAGGAAAATGGAATAGTGTTGCTGATGATACCAGTTTAGGTTCAGCTCAGGCTGCTGAGCTCAGGCACCAGGCAAAGGGGCTGGAAACTTGTCAGCTTGAGTGCAAGGGCCTGTTGAGACCCTGCATGTGCTCAAGCTCTGCTCCCAGAGCATTTGATTAGGACTAGGAATTACAGCAGAGAACAGGCAGTGATCCTGCACTGTGTGAATAATATGTGTGTGTATAGGAGGAATAAAAATCATTCACACATCATTCAAGTCCAGGATTGTGACACCACAAGTTTAATTTTCTTGTGATCTCTCTCTGATCGAATGAAGCAAGGTGGGAAACTGCAGCAGCTCTTGCAGGATGACTGACGGGTGGCAGATCCAGAGGGAGCAAAACCAGGCAATTCTTTACATACACAGTTAAGCCATTGATATTCTTGTGGATGGTAGGAATTTCTGAGTCCAACAGATACCAAGGCAAGGTGGCCCTGGTTTCACCTGGTATGGACGTTCTTTCCTCCAATTGCATTAATGGAGCATTTGGGAGGAAAAAGGGACTTGGGGACACCTTCAGCAAAGACATCAGTGGCTTAGTCTTGTCCTGAGTCAATCCACTGGGAAAAACATGCCAGGTTAGTCATTTATTTTTAATAGATTATCTGCACATAATCAAATTTCTGATTTATTGAGTCCAAGCACTCCCAGTGGTGCTCTGGAGTTGGCTGTGTCCTGGTTTTGAGGGGCCCACCCAGCTGGATCTGATGGAAGGAGAAGACACATGATATCTGACATCGCTGTAAGGCTGCCAGAATTAATTTATCCCTTCCAAAATCCTGAGCTGGCCTTTGAACATTTGAACTGTGATTGGATTAGAGATTGATTATGGCAGTCAGTGTTTGTGTCATGAGGCTTTGAGGTTTTGATGGCACTAAGCAACCTTAACAAAATAAAATATTTAGTGTAATTTTGCCTAAAATGACAGATTTTTAGGGAGCTTCCTCTCATGCAGTAATTCTGTGTGTTATTTCAAACAGCATTATTAAAATTGTCATTCCTCCTAACGTTTTAGGCTGGAAACTTCACAAGTGCCCTTAGAAATGACTGTTTCACAGTCTTGTATTTGGATCTGGCTGCCTTTGGTGGTTCTAACCCATATGTTGCTTGAAATCCTCAGCCAGAACTGGGTGATAAAATGTTTAGTACAGTAAAAGTGAATTTAATTCATTTGAAGGAAACAAAAGGAAGAAACCCAAAGGAAACCGAACCCCAAGTTCAGAAGCAAATTATTCTGAAAAACAGACTTAGAATTCAAAGATCCAGAGAAGGACTTAAAGTTTTTCAGGAATCAAGTCCTTATGTTTCTGTTCCTTTCTCAGTGCACAGCACAGGTGTTCACTGAGGCCACATTTCCACAGGTCAGATTTGCAAAGGAATTCTTCAAGTAGGTACCTCAGCAGAGGCCAGGCTTCAAAACTGTGACAGTCAGATTTTTGGGAAAAAGGAGCTTTTCAGATCTGGACACATCTTTTGGCTTAAAATGAAAGCTGAGCATTTCAGAAAATAATTCTAGTAGAACTATGCAAATCCAAGCCCATTGTACTAAACCCCAGCCAACAGATTTGATACATTTTAAATTCTTGCCCACAAAAGAAAGGCGTGAAGCACTGATCTGTTTGTTGGCTATGGAGCCAGAAGCTCCTGGGTATAAAACTTTATCTCTGTGACACAGCTCAGCTCACAACATCTTCCAGCCTTACCACAAGGAAATTTAGCTCTAAAGCATCAGTGGTGAGTCTCTTCTCATCAGCATCTTTGAGGAGGGATATTAAAGTTTAAAAAGCTCTCAGCAGACTGAGTGCTCACAAACATTTATTGGTTTTTCCACGAGCACGTGGCATTGTTTGGTCAAGCAGCCCCTGCTCTGAGGTTTGAAGTTGTCAGGAAGGGGTGACAGTGTCACTTTGCTCTGGCAGAGGAGCAGCTGCTCCCAGTCTCAGTTACAGGGCCGGTTCAGATGACCAGCGAGGATACACTGGACAGCTCATGGTTTGGCAATCCAGANTAAATAAATAATTTATTATATATATATATGATTATATATATA
This sequence comes from Vireo altiloquus, assembly GCA_013396875.1. NCBI lineage: Eukaryota > Metazoa > Chordata > Aves > Passeriformes > Vireonidae > Vireo > Vireo altiloquus. The sequence continues at coordinate 33,270 of VZRF01013111.1, read as the reverse complement.
AAATTATATCTAATTATATATTTATAATATATATTATATTTATTATAATTTATAAATTATTTATTCATAACCAGTTTAATGAACACTTCTTACAGGAGACCTCCATGAGCTTGAGTTCATCTTTGCAGAAATGTTTGAGAGGAGCTGAGTCAGTGACAGTGTTGGTTTGGAATCTTTCAGCAAGGCCAACTATGCCTTATTTGTCAATTAATAATTTAATCGCCCAATTTAGTTGCCTTTATTTGCCCATTATTAATTTAGTTGGCAAGGGACTCTCAAGTTGTCTAAATTGTGGAATGAAATAAATCTAGTTTTTATCCATCTGAAAAGAAAGCCCTTCCTTTCTAAATCTTCTTCCCCAAAAGACATTTAACATCCTTGAAAACATACCTGAGCCAAATAAAAAACCTGCATTCCTATTTTTAAATATTAACTTGAATCAAGGGCACACTGTAGGTATTTTGATCACCTGACTGAGTAGCAGCTTATCAGTGTTGTTGTGAATCAGCTCTAAAACTTGCCAGACACTTATTATACTTTGGAATTGCATAACTGCAGACTTAGGTTGTGTAAGACAATTTTGTCCAAATCCTAAGTGAAGTGCAGAATTTAAGCACAGAGTCTAACATGTAATTTTTAATGATGGGCATTTATATGCCATAGGGTTATTTATTCTTTGTTGTGTTCTATGGTCCTTGAGAAAGGTTTGATTTATGTAAAGGTGTTCTTCAATTTAATGCTGTAAAATTGATAAGAAAACCTGTTCAGGGCTTGGTTTTATAGTGTTCACTGTCCTGATCCTGATCCTGATTCAACAAGGCACTGAAGCACATGCTGAATATTCAGCCCTCAGGTAACACATAACCTCTTATGTGTCAGTAATATTGGAATAGAAATACACTTAGAACAGAAATACTGCCCCTGGCATTCCTGCAGAAGCACTGATAAGCTAAACAAAGCACTTTTCAAAGCCTAATAACCGGATGGGATTTGTAGCATAAACAATGCTCCTTGTTAGTCACCAGTCCCCAGGGCATCTTCCTCACTTTGTTACAGATAAATTAGCAACAAATGAAATGCTGTGTGTGATTTCCTGCCCTGGGTATGCCTATGTGCTCGTGTGCCAGTGTGAGAGCCGTCACTTCTTATTTATCCAAGAATGTATTCACGTCCACAGTGTGATTTAATTACTCATTAAAGGTGCCAGACTGGCAGATGCAGAAGCTGGAGCAGTTTGGTTATCCAGAGACAGTGGTATGGGCAGCAACATCCTCTCCAGGATGTTCAATGCTTCACCCCAATGGACTCCCCAAATCTCCAAGCATAGCTCTTTCTCTCCAACCTTTTCCCAGGTTCTCTGCTCAACGTGTTAAATTCATAAAGGCTGCTAACAGAGATGTCAGTTGGTAGAATGCTGATACTCTGGAAAATGGTTTGAACACATTAGGTCAGTCTGTCTTAGCTAGACCACTCAAGCAGTGGGTTAGTGCTAAGAGGTGAAACCCCCTCTAACTAAATATTAGCAAAAATATTATGTGTAAAGGTGGAATGAACCCAGAAGATTTCCTTCTGCTTGCCAGGGGCTGTGTGCACACTGCTGTGGCTCTTCTGCACTCACTCAGGCCTTACCACAGACACACTTGTCTTGGAAACTGCAGGCTGAATTCTGCACTGTTTCAAGAAACAGGATTTTGGGTCCATTTTTTATGTCACTCTAAGCCTTTGTCTGCTCAGTTGTGCAGTTCAAAGCACTTCCCCCACCCCCAGGCATAGCTGGATGCAGGACAGCAGGGAATCTTCTCTCATTTCCATTAGTACACAGGCTTCAGTGGGGAAACTGAGATTTTATTTGACCTAACTCACTGAATTTCACCAGAGAAAGGCTGTTATATAACAGCAAGGTTCCCTTCATATGGCTCCAGAGTATTTTGAGGAAGATAATGAACACAAGAAAATCCAAACTTCTGTGCCTCTGTACATTAAATCAGTCAAATGATTGCCCCAGGCCAGCCACTTCTGTTGCCTTGCTGACATTTTGGTCCCAGTACATGCCTGAAAGTTGGAATTCTGGATCCAATTTGTCTAATTGTAGGTTGGGCTTTTTTGGTGCTTGATCTTTGGTTGGGTCTGTAAAGCACAACTGCACTGCCAGTGCAGTGTTTGCTCTTAATGAGCTCCTTGTTTTGGCTCTGGAGTTTGAGCTGGCAAACACTCCCATGCCTATTTTAGTTTGCACAGTTGAATAGTCCCATCAAAGCCAACAGGTCTGTAAGTGCCAACCACTGGCATTGCTGCATTATTAATTCCCAATTTTACACATCCATTTTCTTGATCTACTCCACAAAATCCTACCTAACCCAAAATGGAGCCTGTGAGGTACAAAGACAGGCCGAGAGGTGTGAGGGTGTCAAACACCTCTGGCAGTGTTCTGGAGCAGGGCTGACGTGATGGCCTTTGACACAAACTCAGGATTTTTGACTGAGATGGGCTTTTGCATGATGCACCTCCAGAAAGTCCCATCTGTGACTGAATTCCATCCCGGAATGAGAGAGTGGGGGCTGCTGTAGGAGGCTTCACAGAGTTCTGCTCAGCTGAGGAACTCAGCTCAGAACCGCTGTGCCCCTGGTTCCTGTGCATGAGTAAAACAGAGCAGCTGCTGGGGGAGAGCAGCACAAAAGCAAGGGAGAAACCTCTAAATGCAAACAAACAAGAGTAATGTTTATCTTAAAAAATGATCCAAGTGCAAAATGCAATTTTGTTAGAAATGACAATTAAATCTAATTGCAGCCTCCCTGGCAGTCTGTACAAGAGAGGCTTGACCCTTGCTGTGGGACTTTCTTTCCTTCTTTGGAATATGCCATAGCAAGAGAACCTTCAAACATGAAAGAAAATGTGTTCAAAATTCTCTGGCAAACTGAAGTGTATTTTCAAATGAAACCAAGAAAAATGACATTGATATAGGTATGATGGGAAATCTGAACTCAGTTTTGACAGGTAGGTACACAGTAACTTGTTTATTTAATACATAAATGTTGCAGTATCAGGACAACTCACACTTCACACACCTGTAGCTCTCCTACTCTGTCAGCTGGGGTTGGGTTTGAGACACTGTTGTGTTATTCAATAGTGAGTAGTGGCTGTGACATTTCCACCCAGCGTTTCTATTTTTGAACAGAGACTCTTCTTCCACTAAAGAATACTTTTTAAATACTCCAAAACATGGCTTTTAGTGCCTTTCACACTAACTTTCAAATACTGAGAAAGGAATACTATTTAATAACTTAGCTGTAATTTTCCATTTAAAAATAACAAACAGGGTTACTTCTCGGAAATTGAGTTTGTGATTTCCCCGAGCCTGGAAAAAGCCATGTTCCTGATCTTACCTGTGGAGTAATCCCTGACAGTACCCCTGTGGTGGCACTGGTGGTATTTGGTGCACAATACTGAGGGTACTCTCAGGATCAGAATCTGTATGGCACAGAACTGGGACACAAACCCACCTGCCAAAATGGTGCCTGAGGAGTCACCACATGGCCCCACCACCAGCACACCTGTGGGAAAGGACCTCAAAGTGTCACTGTGTCTGTGACCAGCACATCATCTCTGCCATAGCTCACATCCCAGGGCTGCATTTCTTGTCCTGGGCACAAACTGAAATTGTATCTGAGACATTTAATACATGTGAATTTGCAGAGGGGCTGCTGCTGTGACACTGCCAGCAGTTCCATGATGTCAGTTAACGTCAGCTGGATAACGCTGGAATTGCCAAAGCCCACTCTCACTTGTGACCTTGTTCACTAAAAAAAGATAATGGTACTGAAATAGAAGTGCAGATATCAATGAGAAAGTAAATGAAAAGGCAGAAATAAAAAAGCATAGACAGGAGATGAACAAATATTGGAGAAACAACCAAGGCAGCGAGGGGAGGGGAGGAAAGGGTGCAGTGCCAAAGTGGGGTTTTGCTGAGCAGAAATGATGCTGTAGAGGTGTAAATATTTTATTCTGTTCAAGTCACTGTTCTTAAAAGTTGCCAGTTCTGAGATGTTTCCCTGAAATAGCTGAGGCAGATCATTCCTAAAGGAGGTTAACCATTTCTCTCTTGCTGGATGAAGCCAAAAGGTGCAATTACAAGATCTGCTCAGTCTCTTTTATAAATGTAGGTCAGTAGTTTTCCACCTCGAACCTGCTTTGTCTCCAGTACAGCTTTTTATGGAATTTAATGAGATATCACAGATTCTGGCTCTGTGACTCTATTTCCATCTTTTCTGTTTCAGTTTATCAATGCCTACCTCACTGGCATGATAAACCTTAACTATTATTTGGAAAAGCAGTTGTTATTTTTTTTCTGAAACTATTATTGTAAACAATATTATTAATCTGTGTAAAAGGTGTGGATGCATTTGCACTCCTCACACTTCCTGAGTGTATCACATAGGCTAAGAGAACTCTATCTGGAAGTCTGCAACCAAGGAGCCCAGAAATTACTCCAGTCAAAACAAAATTAATTATAAAAGACTACAAATGCCAGCCCAAGCCTTCGGAGTTTTAATGAGACGACTGTTTCTTACCAGCATTAAATCTGTGGGGATAAGGAAATGTTCACTGAGTTAAGATGTGCTAAGAAAAGTGTAAAGAAGAGCATAAACGGCTCAGGAATTTCAGGAATCCCACTGGCTTAAACAGTCTTTTATTTAAAGCAAATGTTCTCATAGTTGAATGACTTCCAAGAAGGGCCTCAAGTGATGAAATTATTTCCATCCAGTGTGAAAATACTTGAAAGATGCTTATTCCATGTGAAAATATTGCCACCTTTCAGAAAAGCCTGAATACAAGACTCCTTTAATGAAGATACTCTCAGATAAGGTATTAATTTTTAATTATACAAAATATCCAGAATTCCTATTATTTTGATAATGAATAGATTCTAATGACTTGTCTGCTATAGCAGCCAGGAAAAATATTTCAGGGTATTTTACAAAATAGATACTTCAGTAACAGTGAAAAATTTTACATTTATCATCCTGACATTGCTCCCTTTTCCCTTGGGGCATAACTGACCTGGAAAGTACCACTGAGCATCTGCAGGGAAAAGCAGTGGGGAAACAAAACCTGTAGAGACCAGCAAGGCACTGAGAGCCTTTGGCAAGTCAAACAACTCCAGTTCACAGTAGTGGCTTTTTAATTCCTATTTTACAATTTTTAGATGTTCAGTTATGCTGAATAAACTCCATTTAAAAACTTCTAAATTGGCCACATTTGGAGAATAAACAGATAGTCAATTCTTTTTTTCATGAAAACAGAGCAGTTTCTAATACACAGCTCGATTCAAAGGGAAGTGGGAGTGTTTGTGGCAGGGAGGTGCCAGAGATTGTGCCAGGGTGTGAAGGGATGTGTGGCCCAGCAGGTACCAGAACAGTTTGTATTGTGTAATAATTCATTGCACACGTATTGGGAATTGGTTTGGTTATGGTTTTTGCATCTAAAAATTCAGTTGTGCCTCAGTGCACCAGAACACCATAGGGCTTACTGGATGCTCCTAAAGCTTTTCAAAGATGCTCAGGAAGTGCAGACTTCCAGAAATCAAATCAATTGAGCAACTAAATTTGATTGAAAAGCGGAGGAACCTTTTTTATCTTGTTTTCTAATGGCAAGAAATGTGCAAGTACATAACTAAACACCAAGGTGTTTGGTGTTCTTACATTCTGACATCTTTGTTCCCAGAAAATCCCTTTTATATGCAGTCCTGTAATTAGGATTTTCCAACAGTATTTTTAAACTACCAGTGAGATGTGTATGTGCCATACAAAGCAAGGGAAAATTCAAGTGTCTGGGTATGGGGCTTTTGTCAACCAGCTACTAAATTATGTCTGAACCAAGTATTGTTCATATTCCTGGATATAATGATGTAAGTCCCATTGAAAATAATAAAAAACCACCCTAGGAACTGGATTTTATTTTTATGAATAGCAATTAAATTATTTTAGCAAATGTCATTCTTCTGTTTTGTTAAGAAAGTTAAGATAGCCCTCAGTGAGAGATTGTCAGGTGCTTTGTCAAGATGGCAAGAGATGCACTGTCAAGAGGAGTGAACACATTTTAAATAAGTTCCTGTTGAGACAAGTAATTTAACCTGACTTTAAAACATAGTAACAGTGGATATCAGACATCAGGAGACTGAGCTGCAGTCCTGCCGTGAGGTGCAGGCCTAGCTGGCCTCCCCCTTTTCTAGGATGTTAATATAGGTCATAATCCTTGATTGGCACAAACCCAGAATGTACTGACAGACATTCATATAAACTGCAGCTCATGAAGAAATCTCCAACCAGGCTTAAAAAATAAACCCAAACCACCTTACTCTACGTAAGGCACAGAGATCCCTTTGTTCCTCTTTTGCCCCAGGGCTGAGCTCCAGGCACAGCTGCCCAGTGCTGGTGAGTTTCTGATGTGCCCCTGCTTAGCTGTGATTTGAAAGATATAAAAAAGCTGGCCAGATTTCTGAGTGGAGCCGATTTTATTTCTCTGTAGATGCAGACAAACCCTTGCAGTGCTGACACTGCTCTGTCTGGGTGAGCACTCAGCCACCCGGAGCCTGTCTGACCTGGATGCAGCAGCCAGGAGCACCCTGGTGAGCCAATCTCTCCTGACATAATCCCAGATTACCCAACCTGCACAGCCTGTCATGTTTTAACACGGATCTCAACCACACTCCTTGCCCTAGCCAGTCTGCATCACCTTTCCAGCACTGCCATCCCTTAGGAATAATTTCTGAGTGGTTTTTTGAATGAGGATCAGCCCTGAATGGCCTTACCTGGTGCCTCCATCCCTGCTCTGCCCAAGGCTCTGTTTTCCAGCTCAGCCCTGGATTCAGCAGCACCACAGCCGTGCCAGTGCCTGCCCAGGGAGCTCTCATGGGCTGTGACCTGGGCACTGAGTGCCCAGCATGACCCCAGAGCTGCCTCACTGCTATGCACCTGCCCTGCGCTCACAGGACTGGGCCTGACTCTGGTCACCCTCATGAGGCTCCACCTTGTAATTCTGCTGCTCCCTGGTTTACGCAGCATAAACTCAGGTAAAAACGGAGTTACCTGCACAAAGTAGATGAGGAAAGTGTGTGAGAGGTGGAACCTGCAGAGAAAGAGCATTTGAAATCAAGTAGCTGAGATACAGAATGTGTTTTTGTGAAACAGGCCACAAGAAAAGGTTGGTAGGAAGCGACAGATGTTACAATGTGACACAGTCTGAGAGGGAAAGGACATAGGATTATGAAAACTGTAAGGAAATAAAGAGGGATAAAATAAACAAAAGCTACTAGAAATTCAAAAAGAGTAAAAATACTAAAAAACTGAAATGAGCATGCTAAAGAGTACAAATCCTAGCACAGAACTCTGGGGGGTTTTACTGTAAAAACCCTTTATTCCTTATTCTATTTTTAATAAGGATTATGTTAATCTTCCATGGCAACCAAATCTCTTTAAGAACCTTTGGTGAAGGAAACAGTAATAGGGTTTCCAGAAATCCAAGTTCACTCTAAAGTCTTTATCTGTTCTGGAGAACACTAGGAGGGGAAATATGTAAATGCCATCCATGTCATCATCATCATTTTAACCTCTGTGAGGCAAAGAAAAATCAGTAACAAAAAATTAAAGTATGTATCTTGAAGAACAGCCAAAAAAGAGCAGATGCTGCCTGTAGCAGTTATTATTCTAGTTATTTAGTCCACTCTTAGGCTGATCTAAGCACTGATGTGTTTAATGCCACCCTGTACACTTCAGTAACAACAGACAATATAAAAACTGTCATAAAATTGAACCCAAACAAAAAAAAAATGGTTCAAATCGATTAGTAAAAGAGGCTGGTGGAAGGAAAATTTAAGTAAGTTCCTGTTCTGAAACAAGAAAGGGACAGAATCCTCACATCTCCTTAGTGTAAGGTACAGAGACATTGGAGTGTCTGAGGCAGGGTGCTATAGAAGACAGGATCCTGGCTCAGGCATCCTCAAGATCTGATTAACTTCCTCTTATGAAACAAATACAGTATTTTCTGAAACAAAAAAAGATCAAACAAAGTAAGTACTCGTACGTTTTAGCTATCGTGTAGTGAACTGAGCAAGATGAAAAGAACGCGTGTGGTGGGGTTTGATGTGCTGTGCAGGCAGTGCAGGGCTGGATGCAGAGCCTTGGCTGCAAGCCCTGGGCTCTGCCAGGGGCAGGAAGGAGCTGCTCTGCAGGAACAGCTCTCACCTCGCTGGCAGGTGAAGGCACTGGAGTCTGCTGGCCTTTAGGAAGTACTAACAGCAGCCTCTGAGCCTGAGAAGAAAAAATGACAACGTGAATTAAGAATTGGTAAAATTGCCGTAGCCCTTCTCAATCCATCCTTATGGAAGGGGGAACGTTTTCCCCACCTCTAGAAGGGTTAAAGCAGTTGCTCCTCACCCCCGTGCTTAAGCGCTTTCAATCCCTCACCTCCCCAGATAATTGAATTGGTATTTTCGCCTCATTTAACAATTTTTTTAAAAAATTAACTATTTTTTAAGCAATTCTGTACCCTGCTCTGAGAGCAATGTTTGTGGCGGGTATAGGTACGCTGACCTACCTACACCTAAAACCCAGGTAATTCTGCACCAATGACGCGGATCTTCACCCGTGACCTCCACGGCCCGTCCGTCCCCGGCCCGCGGCAGCGCTGACAGCCGGGGCGGGCTGTGAGGGGGCAGCACCCGCCATGTTGGGGCGGAGCGGCGCCTCCCGGAGGGGGATGCGGGGGCCGCTCTCGGCCCAGGAGCTCACTCCAGGTGGGTGACACGATCGCGCTTCGGCCGCGCGTCACCCCGCGGCGAGTGACACAGCCCGGGGCGGGAGACACGACCTCGACTCGCCCCCTCACGGAGGCGGTGCGGCCGTGAGGGCAACCCCC